>OW052221.1:234748037-235437971 GCA_932526605.1 Nephrotoma flavescens
TAGCCTAGTAGATCAAATATCTTGGATGTCTGCGACCATATCGTTTGGTTGGGCGCACGAATGACTACTATACCGCAGTTCAAAGCTACCACATAGGAGCAGTTCCACCATTTGCCTCTGGGCTTCGATTAAATTCACGATACCGTCTAAGCCGATCATCAAATCGTCGACGTAGAAAAATCTCGATGCGACTTTAGCTGCAAGTGGAAATTTCTCCTGTTCGTATCGTGCTAGCTGATGAAAGATACGAGTTGTGAGATACAGAGAACTAGCAGTGCCATAAATGACAGTGCACAAACTATAATCGCGAAATAGTTCATCTCCGAAGAGGATGTAACCGTGTTTCATATTTTGGATAAACGGTGAACCGCTATGGGTGCCGGGGATAGCAGCGTGCCTAATCCGATGTGATTTACTGCACTCGTTGATATATGAAACTGAATTGTGATCCCGAATCCATAACAGAGCTACAACAATACATTTTAGAATAGAGTACGATACGATAGCGATTGAGATACAATACGGCGGATGACGATTCAGCAATCGTGTCCGAATTGCGTTGTATCGTATAATGTCTTTTATTGCAAACCTGGCTGGATTTGCACGCAGAATTAGTGTGGTCTTTACGCAGGCAGATAGTTGAAGCATAACTCTTTTCTCATACGAGATTTGACCCTTCCTCAATATGAGATTTGCGATTTCCAGCTCAAACCTGACATGTGAGGAGTTAATTGTGTGTCAGATTTGGGATGTGCTTGAGTGTGCGACGAATACGATGATAACACAGTTTTCTTTTGCGACTGAAGACTCGTGATGAATTCGATTTTGTTCTGGTCATGGAGAGAGACGGATTTAGATGATTTTGAAGTGATTGCCATCCGTTGTTTAGGAAATCGATAAGATCCTGGTATGATGGATACTAAGCTCGGGTTAATAACATTGTCGTACATTTTCTGAATCTAACTTATCGACGACGATAAGGCACTCCTAAAACTTTCAGGCAGCGAACGGTGTCGGTCATTGTATCAAGAATCGTATGCAATCCTATAGCTGATTCAACTTGTAGTACAGGTATGGTTCTTAACTTTCGAAGACGGCTGTCAATGATGAATTGACGATGATTATATCGATCTCAAAGAATGCGCATTGGTTGTTTGTAATTTTCATTCGAAATGCTCATAGGCTTGAGCAACAACGTTCGCCTACAGTTAAATTCGCCTTAAGGTAAACTAAACCGTTGAAATCTTCAACTTTTCGAAATAGCTTTATATCGAGCTACTATTGTGCTTGTGCTGGTGTGACAAGTGTTTGTGCGATGTCGAATGAATAATGAATGACATGATGGCTGCGAAATGATTTGTTAGGTTTTGATTTACGGTTAAGTTGAACTATCATTGCTGCTCACATGTATACTGTTTATATTGGAGGTTGAACCTAGGTCGAGTCAACTTCTAGTTATCTTCAGGTTAACCTTGAAGTTAACTTCTAGTGTTCATATTGGAGAGTTATCTTAAGGTTGAGTCGAAACCAGGTTATAACTGTCAAAATCCTTTTAATTTTTTTCTTCAAAAAATCATTCTAACTTTTTCTTTCGAACTAGTTACATAGAAAAATATTTTTAAAAAAATAAAAAAAATAATAAAAAATCGAAAAAAACACAAAAATATGCTGCCGAATTTAAACACAGACGCGCTCGTACAAGAAAAATATGAAAAATCGCCATTTTTATTTTTAAATTTATTGATTATTTTTTGTTGTTGTTTTTCGACTCGACTCTGAGTGTTTATATTAACCAGAGTTAACTCGACCTAAGAAATTTTTTGGATTGAGTCGAGTTAACTCCAAGTTAACTTTTGGTGTTTATATTGGAGTCCCTCCAATATAAACAGTATAATGGAGGTTTGAAGTACTTCACATGGACGAATCTAGTTGGCAAACTGTGTAATGGTGTTGTCCGATGATAGTGTTTAATTTGGGTTGCCCGATTAAAGGGTGCCCACCGATAGGTGTCACCTCCGATTGCCGTATAAACGTTTGGTCGTGAAGCCATCTTCAACAAATGAAATAGCGTATATCACCTTAACACATTGTCTCAGCTCCATGATTGAATATTTCTGAAATAACAACAAATTAAAAAAAAAAAATACAACCATGAATTACAATATTTCCGGAACTTTTATTTCTGCCTTTGCATTTGCAAAATACACAAGTGTGTAAACTTAAGAATATGGACAAAGCTTGCGTAGCAATATTATTTTCGCAGTGGATAAAAAACCAAACCGTAATGAACGAAAGCGAGAGCTTTGGGTGAAAGAATGGTTTAAAGGCCAAAATGTGGGGACTGACCAAGATGATTGGACAAACTTCACCACCCCATGCCACCTGTGGCCCGATCGAGTACATAATATCATCTGTAATCAATTTGGCATTAATACACAAACAAGATGTACAATATAATTACTCATCATATTTTCATGTTACGTAGAATAACCCTTTTATTTATGTTATGTACACATCCAATTTTGTTTATATACATATTATCGTTATATACTATTGACAATTTGTATTATATACTAAAAATCTTCTCAGTATTAATATATATGTAACTCTTTATTATGTAAATCATTTATATTATGTATCATGCATTTCGTTATATAAAAATTAATTTTGTGTTTTAAAACAATTAAATAGTCTATAAGTCGAGCTCTAACCTGCAGCAAATAAATTAAAAATAAACTTTATAACGTGATCTAAATTGTGGTGTTTTTATTTTAATCAGTTTCTGGTGTTTAATAATCTATACTGTGCTTAAGAACTAAGTGTTTCACTAACGAATTATAAGACAAAAACTCGTGGACTATTATCGTATAAAGAAATCCGGGTGGCATAGCTGTATCCAACAAACAACAATCAACATTTCCTACAACGTTTACATCAGCGTTTTCTATGGTCCTTCGAGCCGGATACAGTTGTTTTAACGGATTGATACCAGCAATCAAGAACGAAACATAAGTTAAGTAATTTTGTTTTTTATTAAAGTTTATATGGAAAAATTTTATTCTCTTTTCCAATTGTATTAATAATTGGGTTCCGTCTTACCTATTTAAATTATTATATTCATTCTTTAATCGTATAATTTGTGTGATAAACTTTAAGTACAGTGCTAATTTGTTGAAAACTGTTAAAAACTGTTGATAATCGATAAACATTGCTAGTGTTTTAGTGTTGCTTTCATTTAAATAAGTTGTGAAGACTATCAACCTTTTCATTAATTGTGCTTACGTTTAAAAGTGAAGGTCGTGTATAAAACCAATTTCTAGAAGCTCAACGTGTGTTTAATATAACTGTTTCCGAGTTTAAACGTGCCGTAAAACCATATCTAAAAATGTCTAAATATGTGAGACCGTTAACTAAATTAAACGAACGCATTTGTAAAATACAAGCTTTTGCATTGTCCGCGGGTGATAAAGATTTTACAGAGCTAGCAATAAACAGTGAAATATTATCTGAAATATGGTCTGATTTTCGTAAATCATATCAGAATCTTCCCGACGATCCGGAATGTGTTACGCTAGAAACTCAAATAGAAGATAATTATAAAACCACTAAACACTTATTGATGAAGTTACAATTAAAATTCAAAACCTTAAATCCTAAGGGAGAAGAAACTAACCCAATTTTAAAGGAGTTAGTTGAACAACAGCGTAGTTTCATAGAAAAGTGTTCGTTTTTTGCGGACGCCAATACACGAATACACGTGGTGAGAATAAATCAACGGTAGATATTAAACTACCGAAATTGTCTTTAACAGTATTTGATGGTAATAATTATAGAGAATGGCCGGCCTTCAAAGATTTTTATATTACAACGATACACAAAAATCCCAAATTAAGTAAAATCCAAAAATATCAATATCTTGTTCAAAGCCTAAAGGGAAAGGCCCTAGACTTAATTGATGGTCTAACACTTTCAAATGAATCCTACGATGAAGCATGGGAAAAATTATACTCTCGATATAATAAACCTGATAAAATCGCTTTTTCTTATATTGAATCGTTCATGAACCAGCAGCCAACCTCGAAAACATCTGCACCAGAAGTAAGGAGAATTTTCGAATCAGCCGATGAAACAATAAGAGGATTACGCGCTCTCGGCGAACAGGCACAAGCTAGAGATGTGTGGATCATCTACTTATTGCTGAACAAATTGGATGCTGATACCAGACTTCTTTGGTCAAGAGAGGTTGTTGGTTCCGAATTACCTTCTCTAAAAAAGTTTTTTGAATTTTTAAATAACAGAGACGAACAGTTAGAAGGCGCACAATTAACATCAAAACAATTAACAAAATCACATAAGGTCAGCAATTTTCAAATTAATTTCAATAGTTCCACTTTTCCCCGATGTCTTAAGTGTTCGCAACTCCATTATTTATACAGATGCCAAGATTTTAAGCAATTACCTTTATCGGCTCGAATTGAATTCGCCAATCAAAATAAATTATGTCATAATTGTTTGAATATTGGTCATTTAACAGGTAATTGTTTATCAAAATACGTCTGTCGTTTGTGTTCAAAGAAGCATCATACGCTATTGCACTTTGAACGTAAAATTGAGCCGCCACCTCAGAGCCTTTCGAAAGCTGGATCGTACCACATAATATCAGATGAGCCTATGGTATGTCATCTACCAACGAATTATAATGATTCATCCTCTTGTAACCATTCTCAAGGTTATGCAAATTCAAATACGAAGGTATTACACAGCATATCACAAACGCAATCACCAAATACCCAAATGCATGCGGTAACTGATTCATTCAGTGATATCAACAATCAATCTTTTCAAAGCAGTAACACTCCAGTTCCAACCTTCAATCAGACTATTCAAAGCAATAACACTCCAAATCCAATCTTCAATCAGACTATTCAAAGCAATAACACCCCAGTTCCAATCTTCAATCAAACTCATCAAAGCAGTAACACTCAATTTACAACCTCCAATCAACCTTTATCAAGCAATCAACATTCATACTTCAATCAACAAACTGGCTTCAATCAACATTTAAACGTTAGACCACAGCAGGCCAAATTAAATTCAAACTCGAAAGCGAATAAGGTTATTTTATCAACACAGAACGCAAACCCTTCTGTTACATCAATCCAAAGCTCATTAATCACCACAAGCCAATGTATATTACCTACAGCTCTCATATTTGTCAAGGATCAATTTGGACGACAAATTACTTGCCGAGCGCTGCTTGATTCAGGCTCGCAAGCTTCCTTTATTACCGAGGAGTGTGTTAATCTCCTTGGAATAAAAAGATCGAAGGCACAAATCCCTGTTACGGGTCTAGCATCAGTCAAAGCCGGAACTACAAACGGCCTGGTCAACTTACATTTATCATCACGCTATAATAATAAATCAATCACTATTAATGCTCTTGTCCTCCCAAAATTGACTTCAATGATACCATCGCAATCTTTCGAGCTATGGAAATGCACGGACATACAATCACTTGAACTCGCTGACCCCTCATTTAATAAAACTAACCAGATAGACATAATTATCGGATCGGACTATTTTTTCAATACCCTAGAAAATAGTACATTCATGCATGAAGGCTTCCCCGTTGCCCACAAATCAATCTTCGGCTGGATTTTAGCTGGCACATATCATAAAGCAAAAATCAAGAATTCAAATGATACATCAAATGTCGTTACACTCCTAACTAATCTCGACTTAAGTACAGATACAATTCTACAAAATTCTTGGTTATCTGAAGAGTTGAATGAGCCACGAATTTACTTTCCAGAAGAAAACATTTGTGAGCAAAATTATATAAATTCAACCTATCAAGATGATTTCAGTCGCACTATTGTAGAAATTCTATTTAAATCAAAAGCTCCTTTGATACGAAGCTCATTTCAACCAGCCGTATCACGATTGTACGCAATGGAGCGAAGATTCATCCATGACAAAAAACTGAAAAAAGAACAACGCAATATAAAGGTATTCACCACAACATCATCTCTTGAGTCGGAACAAAAATTATATGAACCATTAATGAACAAATTCTCTTCATTTACTAAATTAATAAATGGCATGGCATATTCCATAAGATTCACCAAAGGACTACTAATGGAAATACGATTACGACATTCCAGCCTTCCGATGGAAACTAAACACTCTGTCATACTACCGTACTCATCAAATTACACAGAACTAATAATAAAGTACTACCATCTCACAAGTACTCAACCGCTCACAATGATACCAGAACCGAAACTATTAGAAGTCTAGGATCCTTTTTTAAACCGTTTTAAACAAATACAGGAATCAATGCAACAATTTTGGGATCATTGGCATAAAAATTATTGGAAATACCATCAAAGACCGAAATGGCGACCATGATCGCCGAATTTATGTAAAGATGATATCATGCTAGTCATTGACAATAATGTGCAACCAGGACAATCGTCATTAGGCAAGGTTACAAAATTAAATCAAGGCCAGGATTCATTGGTCCGAGTTGCGTCAATAAAAACCAAGACCGGAGAATTTAAAAGAAACATAACTAAATTATGTCGCTTGCCAATTAATAAATGATTTTTCTATCTAACAATTTATTTAAATTATTCTTTTTATTCATTTAAGGAAAAACATATTCATTGAATTTGTAAACTATGGGTGATCCACAGGACAACCAACATGTGCTTTCTTGAATTAATATTCAAGCGGGGGGAGAATGGACAAACTTCACCACCCCATGCCACCTGTGGCCCGATCGAGTACATAATATCATCTGTAATCAATTTGGCATTAATACACAAACAAGATGTACAATATAATTACTCATCATATTTTCATGTTACGTAGTATAACCCTTTTATTTATGTTATGTACACATCCAATTTTGTTTATATACATATTATCGTTATATACTATTGACAATTTGTATTATATACTAAAAATCTTCTCAGTATTAATATATATGTAACTCTTTATTATGTAAATCATTTATATTATGTATCATGCATTTCGTTATATAAAAATTAATTTTGTGTTTTAAAACAATTAAATAGTCTATAAGTCGAGCTCTAACCTGCAGCAAATAAATTAAAAATAAACTTTATAACGTGATCTAAATTGTGGTGTTTTTATTTTAATCAGTTTCTGGTGTTTAATAATCTATACTGTGCTTAAGAACTAAGTGTTTCACTAACGAATTATAAGACAAAAACTCGTGGACTATTATCGTATAAAGAAATCCGGGTGGCATAGCTGTATCCAACAAACAACAATCAACATTTCCTACAACGTTTACATCAGCGTTTTCTAATGATTATAGAAACTATTTTCGTATGAACGAAGTTTTATTTAATAAACTGTTGGGAATGGTTGCTCCTTACATAAAACGGGAAGACACACATATGAGGCAATCGATTTCCGTGAAACAGAGGCTATTATTAACATTACGATTCTTGGCTACTGGAAGAAGCTTTGAAGACCTAAAATTTCTTGTGTTTAGATCCGGATCGTTTTGCGATTAATAATCGCAAGCTAAGTTCAGAAGCTTATTTTGTTTGGTCATATGACCTTCATTTTTGCGTTTTGTTTCTGATCGGAAACGACGATGTGATGAATCAATCGAAGTTGTCTGCCCGGGACCAGAATTGTTATTTATGTTTTTATTAGAACACGATGCTTCAGATGTATTTTCTACCTGTAACGAAAACAAACATTTCAATTTCATTTTCCATCAACCCGTGAAGAGTGGAACATAATCGCAAGACAATTTGGAGAGAAGTGCAACCTTAGTACTTGTCTAGGAGCACTTGATGCGGGAAGGGTATTATAGCATTAGTTAATTCAGATAGGCAGTTTATAATGGTGAACGTAGGTGCTAATGGCAGAGTTTCCGATGGCAGTGTCTTATTTTATGAATGAATTAAAAATTACACAACCCACCCAGCTAATAAACTCATCAAAATATTTTCCTTATGTTTTTGTTGCGGATGAAGCATTTGCACTCAATGTAAATTTACTGAAGTCGTATTCTCAGATAAATTGCACACTTGAGCAAAAAAAAAATGAAAAATCATTTTTCCGCTACACGCTGTGTAAGTTGAAAATGCATTTGGAATATTAGCTGCTAGATTTAGAGTATCCAAACTTTTTAATGAAAGAATCACCTCAATTTTACACATTCACGATTAACATTGAATCAAAATATTTGGGAGCGCGTATACAAGCGAATTCACGTTCAGTTAGAGATCAGATCAGTATTGCAAATATTTCAAAAATGAAGGCAAAATTTAAAAATACTATATTATGATTCGAATTTGAATTAAGTTTTTTGTATGTGTTATAATGATTTCAAAATTGTAATGAAATAAAAAAATTGAATACTCACTTCCAGTCTTGTTTCATATTCTGCTATAGATGATTGGTTTTTTATCTGTTTTGCAGCAGTGTCTAAAAACTGTAAAGCATAAAGTACCCAAGCAGAAGGCCTCTATATCTCGTGCACTCTAATTCCGGATCTTTTGATTCTTCAAATTTTTTCTTCTCTTTTCTATAATTTGAACGCAATGTGCTTATTTTTTTCTTAACATCGTCAATAGTGGCATCACATTTTTTTTTTAATTTCCACCAACTGTTTCAAAGCTGAAGCTCGTTTATCTTTCTTCACGAATTCCATAATGCAATGCCGAAAACACTTAAAATTTCTCAATAAAATGGGCTAATAATCCATTGATTATACGTCGTTCTGACTATCAATATCGTTCAGTGTCATAATATCGAAAAATAAATAAACTAAAATTAAATTCGGATATAAAAACAAAACATAAATTTGAGTGATCAGTTTTATTAATTTTATTTATTGTAAAAGAAAACGTTTAACTACAATAATAATAATTAATAACAAATTAAATAATTAATAGCAAATTTAAATTTATTTTTGTTGACGTATTTCTTGGCGCGAATTTCAACATGAATTGTGAGAAGTGTCTTAAAGGAATTTCCTTAGACGGTTTCCTGGTGTTAAATGTGGTGTTTGCGTGAGTTTATTGCATATTAAATATGCCGACATATCCGACGAAGTGCTTAGAGAGCTTAATAATGGTTTTACTTCATAGCTGTGCTCTGATTGTCGTAGTAAATCGAACAGTTCCATCTTAGCTGACATTGGCGATGGCAGTCACAATCCAAATTTATTTAACAACGATACCCCAGCTTTAAACGATGTGGTTATTATCTTTCAAACTTTGAAAAACCAGTTAGACGCACTTGAAGCATCAGTAAGTTTCTGCTGCAAAGTTACTGGATGACATGAAAATTTCAATTGAGAAACCAAGGAGAATGAAATTTTAACCAACAAATGTGATCGTCTTGAAAATGCCTATAAAGAACAAGACATCCGTATCTGTGAACTGGAGTTTAAGAGTGATGGATTACAGCAACGTGAATTTAACTACAATCTGATTGTTGCTGGTCTTCCGGACAATTCGAGAGAACGAAAGGCTGTAGCTGAGAAGATATTGAAGCACATACAATGCCAGGAATTACTATTTACTATATTGAGTTGTGAATACATGTCATCCAACAAATTTAACAGACAGAATACACGCATAAAAGTAAATCTGGCGATGTCAAATTAATTATAAAATTTATAGATCAAGCTTCCAAAATTAATTCGATGCAACAAAAAAATCATTAAAAACCTACGCTATATGCCAACGACATTGGATTTCATTCGGTACGAAATGTTAAACTATATTTTCGCGACCACCTCACATCTTTACGTCACTCATTATTTCGCGAAGCACTTAAACTCAAACTATTATCTAAGTATAAACACCTGTGGAATTCTGAGGGCAATATATACTCATCCGTAAATCTGAAGGAGCTATCATCAACAGGATCCAACCAAAAACCGATATCCGTAGACTCGAAACAACACTACAGAACAGTGAGCAGGTCCGGGATTCCTGAAATTAATTATGAAGCACTATTTCTCTAGTCTCACATAATCATATTACTATTTTAAGCCCACAAATTTTCCTGTTAAACTACATTTCCTTCTTTTTATTCACCACACTTTTGTTTTAACCACCACAGGTAAATTTCATTTTATTTTTCAAAATTTATTTTATACAGTTATATAGTTTTTCAACTTATTTTAGTGACACATTTGTAACATTACTTCTCAATTTAAACAAATTAATTACTCGATGATTACAGATTGTTATATTTTATTTATTCAACCAAATCCGACGTACATGTTCCCTCGAACAAAACTCGTTTTTACACTCTCTTTCTATTTTATTGAACATATTTCCTTAATTTAACTAGCGGCGAACATTTTAATTACCAACCTGTTTAGTTCTAATAATACCTCATAGATGTGCTTTAACTATTAAAAAGAAAATATCATTTCAACATTACTAAATATTATAATACTAAATATAACTCTGTTCGTTACACATTTGTTTTCATTTTTACTTTTGGTCACTGTCAAATTTTATTATACCAGATTTCATTTTCAATTTTATGGTAATCTTACATTTCATATACATTGTGCATATCTACGCTAGGGTAACTTTAATCTGGTTATGGATTTTGTACGCTTTTCTCACGAATTTCTCATGAGAAATTGTATACGTATACAGTGTATAATATTCAATTTTAATATGTGTGCTGCCATTTTCTATCTTTGTGTGTGTTCAAATTCTCATTTCGCCGAAATGTTTACTCGATATGCGTTATCGGTTGAAAAAAATGCATGTGGATGCAACATGAGAATTTTTCTCCTGCTCGCGAGCAGTGGTATAAATGACGTAAGCATTTGATAAATTATATGCATATTTCATATTTCATTTACCTATGCTATGGTTGGTTACAATATTCACTTTTAATATGTGTACTGTCATTTTCTACCATTGTGTATGTGTATATTCTCATGAACTTACGCCAAAATGTTGACTCGATTTTAATTTTTTTTTTTTTTTTTTTTTTTTTTTTATTTAATAAATTTATTTATTTATACAATATTACAACTGATTCAGAGATCATCTAGTAATTTATCTTTCTTAAATTAAGTTCTCGGGTTAAGATGAGTAACCTATTGGTTACTCATTTTATAATACTTTCTTCTAAAACAAACTGCACAGCTCCAGAGGTTTCTGCCTTTGGAGTCTCCTCACGCCGTTAGTGGTGTCCAACATACGACGGATATCTGCATTTTCGTGTAGAGATAAGCGCTGTACGTGTTTCCTTGCATGATTCTTTATTTCATCGGTAACGTATTCCATCTTCAAGTATCTATGGATGTTGTCATTCCTAATGTACCATGGGGCGTTCACAATCCCTCGTAGCACTTTATTTTGGAAGCATTGTATCATTTGTACATTGGTTTTCTTGGCACAACCTCAAAGCTGGATACCATAGGTCCATACTGGTTTTAGCATTTGCCTGTATAGAAGCAATTTGTTGTGTATTGAGAGCTCAGAGTTTCTACCCATGAGCCAGTACATTTTTCTATATTTGATGTTTAACTCTTCTTTTTTCTTCTTGATGTGTTCTTTCCATCTTAGCTTAGCATCGAGGGTCATGCCAAGGTATTTAGCTGTATTTGCATATGGAATTTGGTTTGAGTTGAGAACCACGGGAATACAGTTTACATTTTGATTTGTAAAGTTGACGTGTACTGATTTGGCTTCATTTAATGAGATGCGCCATTTTTTAGTCCAGTTGCTCACCGTGTTAACTGCACTTTGAAGTTTGCTTGTTGCTTCCGAAATATGTTTTCCAACTGCTAGAATACCTGTATCGTCTGCAAATGTTGCTACTGTGGTACCTTCAATATTCGGTAAGTCTCTCGTATAAAGAATAAACAGAATAGGTCCAAGTACGCTACCTTGTGGTATACCTGCTGATATTCTTTTTATTTCAGAGTACTCATTTTCAAATTTGACTCTAAAGTGTCGATCAGCTATGTACGATTTAAGAATTTGATAAAATTGCTGAGGCAGGTCTCGATGCAGTTTAAATTCAAGCCCTTGGTGCCAAACTTTGTCGAAAGCTTGAGCTACATCTAAGAAAATACTGGAGCATATTTTCTTATTCTCGAGTGCATCCTCAATGACATCCGTTATTCTGTGAACTTGTTCAACTGTAGAGTGATTTTCTCTAAACCCAAATTGGTGTGGTGGAATTAGGCATCTCTCTTCTATTATATGTTTGAGTCTTTTCAGCAACAGTTTTTCAAATATTTTTGATATGATTGGAAGTAGTGATATCGGCCTATATGATTTTTTATCGTTTCCTGGTTTGCCTGGTTTAGGAATCATTATTACTTCGGCCACCTTCCATTGTCGTGGAACATATTTAAATCTGAAAGCTGCATTAATTATTTGATTTAATTTACGCAAACCTTTCTCGGGAATGGCTTTCACAATTTGCCCAGTTATTAAATCATAACCTGGAGCTTTTCTAATACTTAAGTTACTATTGATTTCAATTTTAAGCTCCAATAAAGTCACATGCCTTATGTCAAGATCATCTGCTTTGTTTACGACTGTTGTATTTTCATTTGGTGTTTGCCTCGGCAACGGTTGAAAAGTCTCTTCGTTGCTTTCCAAAGCGAGTAATCGTCATCCTTTAATTCAGAAAGACCTCGTAGTCGCTTAGTTATGCTTTCGTTCTTTATTTCTTTTATTAGTTGTTTTAATTTGTTGCACAAAAAATTTAGAATAGTTTTGTGTTGCGGTGCACGAGAGTGCTGCCAGATTTTGCGAGCTTTCCGTTTCTCCCTAAGTAGCTCTCTGACTTCAAGAGGATAGTTATGTTTCATTATAGCGTTGGTATGAGAAATCGGTGAACTTTCCCAAGCCGCTTGTTGGATGTTGTTATTATATATTTCTAGTTCATCTTCCAACTGCACCTTCGTTCTAATTGGTTCGCCGAGATTTGTTCGATCTTCTACTAATTTCTTGAATAGATCTCAATTGGTTTTATTGTTTGTTAACTTAGGTGAATTATCTTTTTTTATTATCATTGTACTCAGTGTCATGATCACAGGTGAGTGGTCAGATGATAGTCCTTCACTATTTTCAATGCATGTGTAGTCCTCTAAAACTCCTTTTGTTACAAAGAAGTCAAGAAGATCTGGAATTTTATGTATGTCAGCAGGCCAATATGTTGGTTTATCGCCAGAGAGGAATTCACAGTTGTTCTCGCGAGCTGCATTAAATAACTCTTTCCCTTTAGAGGTTGTAAGTCTAGATCCGCAATAGGTGTTCTTTGCATTAAAATCACCGCCTATGATAAAATTTGATCCTAGTGATTTAAAAAGTCGACTGTAGTCTTCTTTTTTTAATTGATGGCGTGGGGGACAGTAAATAGAGGAGATACTGAGTTCCCTATTATTTATTGATTCAACTATTATGGTTTTAACCTGCATAATTTCTTCCTCAATGCCGGGCACTTCATAATGTTTAATATTATTTTTAACAATTACGGTAGACCCGCCTCTAGCGTTTCCTCCTGGATGAAGAGCATGGTAGCATTGATAGTCACGTATTTTAATAAATGAAGTTTCTGTTAAATGAGTTTCCGAGGCAAGACATATATCTATTTTTTCTAAGTTTAGAAAAATTTCTAGTTCTGGAACATGCTGTGGTAATCCATTCGCGTTCCAAATAACAATTCTAAATGATCTATTCATTTGATTAGTATAGATTTTTAAAAATGTGCACTAATCGGTTGCTCGCGAGCAGTGGAATAAATGAAAGATGATAAGAAAATAGTTGCGATTGATTTTTTTTTTGTGTATTTCCATTTATATTATATAAAGCTTAAATAAAATAAATTGCATTAATGTTTTTTAATAAATTTAATATTCCCCAGTTCAATTATACATTTATGTATCTACGAGGCAATTTTTATGAGTTATTTATGGAAATAATTATAAAATGTATTAATTCTTTAATGGGCGCTCACAGAACATGTGTGTGATAGCCGGAACAACAGACATGCTACATTTTTATTCTCTGTCTGTTCCCTCTCTTCATATTTTTTGTTATTATCGTGCCGTGCCGATCGTTGTTATTTTATTTGTTTAGTAGAAATATGGAAATGATAGAAGGAAGACCAACGAATGCTTGCTGAACTTTTACTTTCGAATTTATGAAAATTTTTGAATGATAATGATTAACTTTTAGATTTTATTTACTAGGAATTAGATTAAGATATTTAGAGAGTTCTATGGAACACTTTATTAATTTAAATGATATTGTGAAATTTAATAAATTCACAAATTATGTACATATTATTTTGTGTTTTAAATGACGTCAAAAACACAAAGATAAACAAAACACGCACACCAATACGTACACCACTACTATGACGTTCCGGTTAATTTCCAGTGGAATGGAAAAAAAGCGTACAAAATTCATGTCCAGGACATAAAGTAAAAGTAAAAGTTCAGCAAGCATTCGTTGGTCTTCCTTCTATCATTTCCATATTTCTACTAAACAAATAAAATAACAACGATCGGCACGGCACAATAATAACAAAAAATATGAAGAGAGGGAACAGACATACAATAAAAATGTAGTATGTCTGTTGTTCCGGCTATCACACACATGTTCTGTGAGCGCCCATTAAAGAATTAATACAATTTTATAATTATTTCCACAAATAACTCATAAAAATTATAGATACATAAATCCGTGCCAGGAACGTGGTCATTTTAAAAACTGGTTTTTAAAATGATCACATTCCATAAAGCCATTATAGGACCACTAAAATCAGAATTTTAGATAGCTATAGATTATTACTCGTACGTTGTATGGTGCATGCAATGATTCGTATAGGGCTGGTGGTGTTGTCGTCTTTTTTGATTCAAATTTAGATTGCTCAGTAGGTGCCCATAACTTACCATCAGTCGCTGTCATAAAGTGGAGATTTGTTTATGATTTATATGTCTTTTTATGCATTTATCGGCTTCAATCTACAGCTGTGAATGTTTTTGTTTGGCAAGTGGCTGAGGTTTTGGGCAGTATTAGGTCAAAAAATCTGTTTCTTTTTGGAGACATTAACATTGATATTCTTGGATTTTCAAACAGCAGTAGCATTGATTATATAAACCTTATGTCTTGTTTTGATCTTTCAGGTATAACAGCGTCGGCTGTGGGCCTAAAAATTTCCGAGCAGCACTTGATTGAGATATGGTTTTAGGCTTCTCAGATACTGCTGCCAGGCTCTAATTTGAACCAAAATTCCACGAGAAGAAGAAAGAAGCTCAATCTGTTGTCGTTGTATGAAAGGTTGGATCATATGAACTGGGCGTTCACTTTTAACATCGACAATCCAACGCTAGCACTTGATGTATTTTTTCATAATATTTTAACTATTTTAGAAGGGTGCTACACATACTGCTCGTCTAAAATCATACGTCTGCAGCCTTGGATCTCCTTTGACCTAGCGTGACGTATTAATAAAAGGAATAAACTGCGGTCCATGTTAAATAAGCGTCCTGATAATGCAGTACTTCGCGAAAGCTATAATAAAAAGTGCACCATAATTAATGTAGATATCAAAAAATAAAAGGAAAGCTATTAACCTAAGCGTTTTTCAGCTAACCGCGGTGATATAAAAAAAACTGGATTTTAGTGAACGAGATTCTGACTCGTAAAGCTAAAACGTCATTAGTCAAATCTATTTTAGCACAGAACGGAGAACTTCTTACGAGTGATCTAGAAATTGCTTAGATGCTAAATTTGACTGTAGCAACACATCATCTAGTTTCGATTTCGGTCCGATAACGTTTTTTATGACCCCAGTGTCTAGTTATACAGTTTTTATATTATTTGTATTAGGGTGCTCTACCTGTACCAGTATATGATGTTTTTGAAATTACTGTTGGATGCGTTCATGATATGTCTGTTCTCAAAGTTGAGGTATATTTCGGCTAGTGTACCTAACAATGGGCGCCCTTTGGTAATCCTTTGGCCTGTACGTACAGTAATCATTGTTGTGCGTAAAATAATTTTGTTTAGTGATTTCTGTTGTAATTTAAATTAGACCTAAGATTAATATATAAGCAGCATAATTTTAAGAAAAGCGTATTAGTTGTAAAAAAAGGAACTGAAGAAGAAATTTAATTTTCGAAATCGATATTCCTAAAAACAAATAAATATTGTCACTCCAAGGAAATTTTACAAGTGTTTTTCATTAAAGCGATAATTCAATTACTCAAGATATTGGGCTGGCGTTTTCTTTAATATTTAATTCGTAATGCGTTGTAATGTTATACAAAAAATTTGTCGAAGTCGCACATTTTACGGTGCAATTGCTTACTAACCGATCGAGCATACACTCCACTCTCTGCTACTCAGGACCTTTCATCGAAATCAACTCCTCAGCATTTTTACAAATTTTATCCTCTGTACTCACCAACAGCTTCTAATGGTGGTATCCAATGTCATGAATGTTTGAGCGGTAGGATAGACAGACATGTGCAGACGATTAAACTACCAATCAACGAACTTACAACTGATGTAAGAAATTTCTGAATCAATATCCCAAATTTATTTTTCAATGTGCACAAAAAAATCAAGAACGGAGTGGAATGACTTCATGCTAAAATATTTGCCAAACAAAAATTCCAAAACGGTTAGGGAAAATATAAGACGCCATTATGGTGTAGGTAGATACCACCAAACCAGTGCCTACGAAACCTAGTATGAAAAGCAATGAAGGCATAAGATTCTATTCGACAATAACAACAACATATTTTCTACTTAACAATGCATTCCACATACTAATCGTATTTTACAAGAATCTTGACGACGTTACATCATCAGTTGGTTATACATAAAGATATTTTCTTCGTTATTCACTCATCTCTCTAAGCATTGAATTGAATTTAGGGCAGCACAAATAGAAATGTTGAATGGTTTGCAAAATGGAGTGAAGGATGGGATGGTGTGAATTATTTATGAGTTTATGACGTACTGTAATAGTAAGAATGAATCTTTGATAGGTTAGTGACCATCATATAAAGGGTGTGTTTATGACCTATAGCATAAGTGTGCTACAGATATAGAATTGGAGGCGAATAAATTTGATTATGCGAGGTCAATATAAAATATAAATATTTACGATCCTTACTGGCACCAGCAACATCAATACATTGCATAGTGGAGAGACACGTATTTTTTATAGTTTGTATAGTTTTATGCTCATACTCCTCGACCTAAATATTTTTTTGCCGAGCATTGTCTCTCCGTAAACAACAAATAATTCAATTTTATTGACATTTTGAACAAATAATTTTATTATTGACAAAAAGTGGATTGTTTTGCACACCCGGAACTAGAATATACTTAACACAAGTTATCACGATTTACAACAACACATTTGTTAATTTACGCAAGTTTTTATTAATTGTTCAATAAATTACACAATTTAATTAACTTTAATCATCATAGAATTATTTGCATGTTACTAAACTTAAATCTAGATGTCACTAATCATAACATAACTGGCCACTTATGCAATGCCCCTGTATGTATCGTACAATCTTGCTGCACTTTTGATCGTAATCTACTGTTAGTAATGTATCCCAAGCACTCTGTTCTATGGTAGCACATCCCTTCCATCGCAATGACGAATACAGCTAGGGCCTCTATAATATTGCTCCAATGCTCACTGCAACCTCCTCTTTAATCAGCTAGTAAAATGCTGGTTATTCAAAACTCTGAACCGCAACCATCTTTCTCGCGAAACGCCATTTGAAAATCAGCGCTTCAATCGTAAGTTCAGCGATTTAAAACTGCGGAAATCCGTTTCAACCATTTTGTGTAAGATGGTCCTCCACAAAAACGGATTCTGGCTGAACAAAACTTATTGATGTTATATCAATCACTACACTGCTAAACTAATTTCTCATCGTAGTGGAATGGTTCTCTTTATCACCGTACAATTCATATATTTTCGGCACTACTCCACTATCGCCTTTATATATCCTTTTTAAGAAAATCGTTTCCAAACTTTTGCAAGTGCCCTTGCACGTCCATGTAACGTCTTAAATATCTGAGCAACTCGTTGCTCCAGCAAAACGTTCAACGATTATTTTATCTGACAATCGGAGCCCATCTATATTTTTTTGAAATAACTATCGTTAATGTGGAGGCATTTTCACCGCGTTCAGTTCGCAAAAAAAAATATCATACACTTCAGAGTTATACTGAAAGTGTTTCTTATTAAAGTTGATAGAGTGCAATTCCAGAATTAAGATGTTTGGCCTCGTAAAGGGGCGACAAATACAACTTATTATTAGCGAAAAAATTAGTTTGAAGCATTCCGGAAATTTGTGTTAAAGGCATGCTAGGAAGAAACAAACCATAAAATCTTGCATCAAAGCTTTTACGGAACAACCAACAAAGCAACAAGCGAGCGCATGTCATATTAGAAAATTGTTCGACACATTTGATGAAGTAACAAATCCTTAGGAAAAGATGTTGAATCATCGGATGTGAGGAGGAGATACCAATAAATATTTTCATTCACAATCCCATTTTTCTTGGTTTTGGGTGCGTTTTAAAAGCCATAAATTCCATCGCTTATATACGCGCACGGCCATCGATTATTTTGCGCACGGCCATTTTGATTTAAATTTTTGCTTTCGATTTTTAAATGAATCATTAATATCGCGTACATGACATAGGAAATAAGTATTTCCATACTAGCTAACGAACTCAAAACCAATCAAATTATTTGAAATGCTTTATACCACGTGTACTAGTTCCGAACTCGAGTTGAAACTGTTTTATCGTCACTGACTCACTCGAAAACGCACAGGGTGACCAAAAAAAATAATTTTGTTCTATATTATATCGTCTATGTCACTCACTAAATTGGAAAACTGGAAAATAGGAAAATAGGAAAATAAGAAAATATGAAAATAGGAAATTAGGAAAATTCAAAAATTGGAAAATAAGAAAATAGAAAATTAGGAAAATAAGAAATTTAGAATATTGGAAATTTGAAAAAATTGGAAAAATGGTAAATTGGAAAATAAGAAAATAAGAAAATAAGAAAATAAGAAAATAAGAAAATAAGAAAATAAGAAAATAAGAAAATAAGAAAATAAGAAAATAAGAAAATAAGAAAATAAGAAAATAAGAAAATAAGAAAATAAGAAAATAAGAAAATAAGAAAATAAGAAAATAAGAAAATAAGAAAATAAGAAAATAAGAAAATAAGAAAATAAGAAAATAAGAAAATAAGAAAATAAGAAAATAAGAAAATAAGAAAATAAGAAAATAAGAAAATAAGAAAATAAGAAAATAAGAAAATAAGAAAATAAGAAAATAAGAAAATAAGAAAATAAGAAAATAAGAAAATAAGAAAATAAGAAAATAAGAAAATAAGAAAATAAGAAAATAAGAAAATAAGAAAATAAGAAAATAAGAAAATAAGAAAATAAGAAAATAAGAAAATAAGAAAATAAGAAAATAAGAAAATAAGAAAATAAGAAAATAAGAAAATAAGAAAATAAGAAAATAAGAAAATAAGAAAATAAGAAAATAAGAAAATAAGAAAATAAGAAAATAAGAAAATAAGAAAATAAGAAAATAAGAAAATAAGAAAATAAGAAAATAAGAAAATAAGAAAATAAGAAAATAAGAAAATAAGAAAATAAGAAAATAAGAAAATAAGAAAATAAGAAAATAAGAAAATAAGAAAATAAGAAAATAAGAAAATAAGAAAATAAGAAAATAAGAAAATTGGTAAATGGAAAATTGGAGAATTGGAAAATAGGAAATTTGTAAATTGAAAAATTAGTAAATTGGAAAATTAGAAAATTGGTAAATGGAAAATTGGAAAATTCGAAAATAGGAAAATAAGAAAACATGAAAATAGGAAATTTGGAAAGGAACGGGTCGGTTAGCCAAAACAAAAAAGTCCAACTGGTTTAAATTCTCAAAATCCCGATTAACAAAAACATAAAATTTCATTTTAAAAAAACCGTAACATAAAAATCAAAATTCCAATTTCGAAAATTTCAAAATTTATTTATTTTAGAAAAAAAATTCCATAAACTAAATTCCAGTTTTTCATTAGTTTAAAAATATTTGCAGCATTTCGCAAAAAAAAGTATAATTGGTTTATTTCAATTAATTTAATTATTATTAATTAATTATTTCAATTAATTAAATTTAATTTAATTGTTCTGAAAAACTATTATTTATATTTATTTTACTCAAAAAAGATTCCCGTTGTCTACCAGATTAATTAACGCTTATTGTTGTGATTCTAGAAAACAGGGTTGCGTTTTCTTGGAATACCGATCCCCCCTTGAACCATGCTAATATAATACTAAAAGTCTGTGTATGGTACAGTTATTAATAAAAAGCACTGTAACGGTTTTAGCAAATTGCAACATATCGTTGAATAAACCTTAATAGATTTCCGAATTACAAATTCAATTTTATGCCATGGAAATATGAAAGACCTTTCGTATTTCCATGGCATAAAATGGATTTTTTTGGAAATTTGTATATTGGAATTTTGAAAATAGGCATTTTGTATAGGAATTGTGTTTTTATTGGAATTTTAGTTTCTGGAATGTTGTTTTTTGAAATTTTGATTTTGGAATTTCATTTTTGGAATTTTGGACTTGGCAAATCGTATTGGGTTGGAAAATTGGTAAATTGGAAAATTGGTAAATTGAAAAATTCGAGAATTGAAAAATTGGAAAATAGGAAAATCAGAAAATATGAAAATTGGAAATTTGGAAAATTTGAAAATTTGAAAATTGGAAAATAGGAAAATTGAAAAACTGGAAAATTGGAAAACTGAAAAATCTATATTATAAACGTCTATGTCACTGACTGACTCACTCGAGAACGCACAGGATGACCATAAAAAGATTTTGTTTTTTCTGTTATAACGTCTATGTCACTCACAAAATTGGAAAATATTAAAATAGGAAAATAAGAAAATATGAAAATAGGAAATTTGGAAAGAAAATTGGAAAATCGGAAAATAGGAAATTTGGAAAATTGGAAATTTGGAAAATTGAAACAATTGGAAAATTGGTAAACTGGAAAATAAGAAAATAGGAAAACTGATAAATGGAAAATTTGAAAATTGGAAAATAGGAAAATAAGCAAATAGGAAATTCGGAAAATTAAAAACTTGAAAAATTTGTAAATTGGAAAAGTCTCTCAGCAATGCATTACGAACCTTATATCTATTAAGACCTGTAGCTCCTAAATCGGTTTTGCTAAAATTCTAAAATTCTACTATGCCTGCATTAACTCTAGGCTCGAATATGCTTTATCGTGTTGGGGTGGTTGCTATCATTCAACTTTAAAAATTCTCATTATTGTTCAGAAATATGCTATTCGTATCATGTGTTTTAAGTCTTCGCGGGTTTCTGCATGGCCATTATTTTTGAGTTTTAAAGTTTTACCATTACAACATCTATATGTTTATAAGGTTTTACGTTTATTTTATTTGCGAAGTGGGCACCGATTATTGAGATCAAATGTGCGATACAACATTAGGAACAATGATCAGTTTTTATTTGTTGTTCCACATTTTTTTAGTGAACATTTTAGAAAATATTTTTTGGTAACTGGTCCTTCCTTATTTAACCAACTTCCACTTAGGATACGGCAACAAATAAATTCAAAATCATTTCTCAAATTACTTAAACTTTGGCTTTTTGAGCACCCTAATATCGATTTCTTATTTAGAGTTTTAGTCTGATGCAGTTTAATTTTAATTTTAGTTTCAATTGTTTATATTTTTAATATTTTTTTGTTAAATTTTTATTGTAATATTCATAACTTTTTTTTTTCAAATTTTTCTTGTTCAAGGGTAGATCAATACTGCCGTTAAATCGGTGATGATTACCCTACTCATATTTTCATTTTGTATATTATTATTATTATTATATGTAAAAAAATCGTTTTGAAAATAAATGATAAGCCTGCGTGCTTTAATTTGATAAAAAAAAAAAAAAAAAAAAAAAAAAAAAAAAAAATTTAAATAAGAAAATTGGTAAATTGGAAAATTTTAAAATTGGAGAATTGGAAAATAGGAACATAGGAAAATAGAAAAATAAGATAATATGAAAATAGGAAATTTGGAAAATTGGGGAATTGGAAAATAGGAAAATAACAAAATCGGAAATTTGGAAAATTGAAAATTTACAAAATTGGAAATATTGAAAAAATTGGAAAATTGGTTAATTGGAAAAATGGTTAATTGGAAAATTGGTAAACGGAAAATTGGAAAATTGATAAATGGAAAATTAGAAAATTGGGAAATAGGAAAACAAGAAACTAGGAAAGATAGAAAATTGGAAAATTGGATTATTGGAAAATTGGTAAATTTGAAAATTGGTAAATTGGAAAATGTGAAAACATGAAAATAGGAAAGTAGGAAAATTGGTGAACTAGAAAATTGGTAAATTGGAAAATTGGAAAATTTTAAATTTGGAAAATTGGAAAATTCGAAAATATGAAAATTGAGAAAGTGGAAAATTGGAAAATCTATATTATAAACGTCTATGTGACTGACTGATTCACTCGAGAAAGCACAGGGTGACTAAAAACAATTAGTTTTTTCTATAATATAACGTCGATGTCAGTCACTCACTGACTCACTCGAAAACGCACAAGGTGACCAAAATAAATTCGTCCGTGTGATTTATTATATATTTTTTTTCTTTAATACAGGGTGGCTGAGACCAAGTGTTACCAAAAGAAGACGCTGTAATTTGTTTAATATTGATTATTTTTTATTGAAATGTCGTGGAATATGTTGAAAACATATTACATTTTATGAAAAACATGTTACTGCTCGATATGACCTCTTTGGCTCTGATTATTTGATTCAGTCTTCCACAGAAAGCATTGCATGCTGGCCGAACGTGGGCTTGCGGAATTTTATTCCATTCACGAACAAGAGCTGACTTCAATGCATTAACACTTTCGTATTTTTTAGTGGACACCTTACTCTCCAAAATGGACCATATGGAAAAATCCATGGGATTCAAGTCTTGTGAATATGGTGGCCATTCTATTGACGAAATCAGCCGCGGAACGCAATTTTGTAAAAGTTGCTGTGTCGGTCGAGCTTTGTGTGACGGTGCCGAGTCCTGTTGGAATGTTCAATGGTTCGTACCAAAGTGTTTACGTGCCCAAGGTATCAAAGCATCGTTTAGGATCTTTTGGCGGTACACCTCTTGGTTTACCTTGACTCCATGTTCGATGAAAACCAGAGGAGTGCGTCCATCTGCAGTCACTGCAGCCCAAACCTAATAAGCTGGTGATTGCTTGCGCATGGCAACTCTTGTGTCCAAATTATCGTTGGACTTCTGCTCTAACCAAACACGGTCATTTTGTTTATTCACATACTGTTGAATGGTGAAAATTTTCTCATCAGAAAAGACAATTTTTGGAATCTCATTACGTTCGGTCAGCATGCAATGCTTTCTATGGAAGACTGAATCAAATAATCAGAGCCATAGGAGGTCATATCGAGCAGTAACATGTTTTTCATAAAATGTAATATGTTTTCAACATATTCCACGACATTTCAATAAAAAATAATCAAAATTAAAAAAATTACAGCGTTTTTATTTGGTAACACTTGGTCTCAGCCACCCTGTATAAACGTTCCGACGTGACTGACTCACTCGAGAACGCACAGGGCGACCAAAAAAAATTTGTTTTTCTATATTATAACGTCTATGTTACTCACTCACTGGCTCACTCGAGAACGCACAGAGAGACCAAAAATAATTCTTCCGTGTGTTTTTTTCTTCAAAATTTTGTCAACGAAATACACAAAATGCAACAACAATGCAATCGTAAAATCGAATGAGCACACACACACACACACACACACACACACACACACACACACACACACACACACACACACACACACACACACACACACACACACACATACACACACACACACACACACACACACACACACACACACACACACACACACACACACAGACACACACACACACACACACACACACACACACACACACACACACACACACACACACACACACACACACACACATACACAATTATTATTCTTGCTGGGAATAAACGGGTGCGAAGCGCCTCAGAATAACCTAGTCATTAAATATTAGGACTGCCACAACTTTTCAAATTTTGTATGTACTGTTCAAATGCGTTAAGGTCAACCATATCAAATACAATAACACAAGGAAACGACAAAACACATTATTGGTAAAAAAAAATAGGAGTCGGGGATACATGGTACGTTACGATTTCGTGCCTGAAGTGTATTATAAGTCTTCTACAATAAGTAATGCATCGTTTACTCGTATCCTCTGGCCGACATCTAGAAAAACATTTGTCTGATGTCAAATTTTGTTTTTGTGAAACACTCTTCGGCTGTAAATCGCTTTGATGTTACATACAATAGTATTCTGTCTTCTGTATAACAATTTTTGAGATAACGGTGGATAATTTTGTCTACTATGGAATTATACCTGCATTCAGTAATAATAAAAACAAGCTTTATTAGAAAATGTATAACACAATACGCTATTTCCAGACACAATTAGGTCCAAATTCGTTCCATGTATATCATCTTTGTATAGTTTGTGTGTATGCATGTGGATTAAGGCGGCCTATTTATCTATATCTATAAGAGCAAGATTTATAGTGTAGATTTAATGTTATAAAATTTTAAAATATACAGACATAGATAAAATTTGATAAGGGTAGGCAAAATTGGTATAATCATCTTGTGAATAGCGCCATAGACAAGCTTAAAAAAGCTACATTAGGAACATCCACCTACAATAAAATGTATATTTTTGTATATACATTTGAAAAAATAAAAATACAACCACCACCTAACTCCCTTTTATCATCCTTTTATTGATTTTATATTTTACGATTTTAGATCCGCTAGACAAACCAGCATTTTATATTACGTTTCGAAATAAAACTAAATGATGCTTGACGTCTAAACCAAATGACATCTAATTAATCATTATTGGTATTGGAGAGCTTTTTAGGGAAGTTTTTGTTTAATTGTATTGAAAGGTGTCATTAATCATCATCTCAGTAAAATTCTACTTTCTTTCACGCAGATTTACCATCCGCTATATCGTCGAAGTTCGAAAGAGTGGTTTTCAAAAAGTTCTCTCTGTGTCTGAATATCTGTGTGTGCTGTGCAGGCGAAATCTATGTGTCCTCTCTACAATCCACACGGTTATACTGATCGGAACACGGTTAGGCATTTTACATTTGAAACATGTTCTTTACATGTAAAAACGCAAATTACAAAAAGGTTCGTGTATTTTATACTTACAAAAAAGTGTTAAAAAATGTGAAAACTCTCAAAAATAATTAAAAATATTGAATTTAATACAAAAGTGTGTTTATAATTATTTATATTATTTTATTATTTGATTGTCAATAGATCTTGTTTTGAGTTCTAATTTCGGTTTTGGTCCGATTTTCGATTTGGGTTCTGCTAGCTTTGAAATGATAAAGCCTTTTGCATTTTCTAGATCGACCCGAATAAAAAAAAATTAAATAGGGCATTTAATTAGCCTAAAGTTAACCTTTATTTTTCCAATTGTTTTTAAATCATTTTTTGATATGGGTTCTGCTAACTTTTTCTAAAGCTAGCAGAACCCACGCTTTAGTTGGTAGGGGATGAGCCCAAAATTGTTTAATGGGGCATTTAGTTAGCTCATAATAAGCCTATAATTATTCATACTATCTTGTAATGTTCTGCTGTATGGGTTCTGCTAGCGTAAGGGACGTAATAGATTACCTGTTTTGCATTTGATTTACTCAAATCAGAATGGGCGCTTGGCGACGTTGAAAATTTGAAAAAAAAAATCTTGATTGATCTGCAGTTGTGTGAGATCGACGTAATAATGCTACATGGTCGGAGTAGTATCAGTTCTAATAGAATAATAGAAGGATAAACTTAAGGATAATTTGTCACCGGCGATGGATACGCCCAAGAAAGTTAAAATTATTCATGAAAAAACAAAAAGAAAACCGAACATGTTTTATTAGAAATCAAACTCAATATGTTCACAAAAAATACAATAAAATAAATTAAACTTTAAATGGAAATGACTTTTAATTATTTAACTTATTCAGACAATTTTTTCTGAATATCCACTTTTTGGCTACTTGTTCCATGTTTTCATGTACCGAGTTGAAACGAGTTTATAGGTTTCGTTGAGTTGAAAATTTGTTGGAGTTAACTCGTACTGTTTACATGAAACCGAGTTAAGTTGGCAACTATATTACATTTTATTTCGATAAACAACTTTTTATTCGTTGTGTTCGAATCTAATTAATTGGTTCCGAACACAACGAATAAAAAGTTAATCAATGAAATGATCACGGATCAACGAAAAACATAATATATTTTATTTCGATAGTTTACCCATTTTAAAGGTTAATTTTAAAATTTGTTTCCTCTAAATCTATTGTTTAATTTACAATAAGCACAATTCTAAAATACTGACAGAAAACGTTGACATAAGGCTTTCGCAAAGCCGAAAAATATTACAACAACAATTGCATTGTATAAAGCCGAACTGGCCTTAAGTGTAAGCCAAAAAATTTTTTGGTTTAGCGGAAACGAAATCATTTTATGGTTATGGTGTCTACCGCAAGGCGGTTATTTTTTCTATTTTTTCGAAGGGTTGTCATCTTGTTGTAAAAAAAGGCTTTTGGCATTTGTTATTTTGCAGCAAAATTCCGAATTTAATTTGTTCTATTTCATTAAATAAAATTATCTAAAATAAATATTAATAAAATGAAAAATAAAAATACATTAAAAAATTAAAGCCAAAAGTTGTTGGTTTCAGATTCAAAAGTTTCGCTAAGCGGGATCTACGAAAGCGACGCAGCTATATAGAACCTAACCCAACCGAACTAGTTTCGTTGAGTTAATGCGGGTTTCCGCAGCCACTATATAACCAAAATCCTAATCAATTTGTATTAGCCAATATAGTTGCTGAGAGTACTCGATATTCTCATGCAGTCAGTGCACTCGCTTCTGGCTTTCATACCTTCGCGGACATAATCAGGAAGGAGAAAGGCGGAAAACCTTATATTAAAAAAATTAATTTCTAATTTAACAACGAAATTGTCAAAGTGCTCGGAGATTATGAGCGGTCAAGAATAAATCGAGTTTTACACGGGTTAATTTGGTTTGGTACAGACGCTTGTAAATCTTTACAGCTCTGTAAACATTTTTACAGTTTAAGTGGGGGTTTCATCCTTGATTAAAAAAACTATATGCTTGTGCGGTACATCTGAATTTAGATTTCTCCCATTAAAGTTTTTGGTTCAAAATTTGTAAATCTCGAGTTAGGTATTAGAAGAGTATTCCGATCGGAATTTATCTTAGCGGAATATCGATTTCCATTTTGGATGTCAACTTTCTCAAAATTTGACATTTAAAAACGTTGGATCATTTTTCTATTAACCTCGCTTTTAGGCGTTCGATTTCATCAACATCTGGCAAATCGTTTATTAATGAAACTATCTTACCAATCAAAATCTGTTTCCGCAAATTTAACCAGAAATCCCTTATCAAAATTTTAGCAGCTCGATTATAAAACACAACCTCACTCATAGACGTCTCGCTTCAGGCAAGCACCTCATTGCCAAAAATGAAATCAACCACATGATGACACAGGGCATTTGTAAACTGTGTAGCAGTCCATAAGTCCCCTATATGCATCTCGGTAAGAAGAAAAATGGGAGACCATGCGGTGATTATCGAGTGCTAAACAGAGTGACAATCCCGGACAGATATGCAATAGTGAATCTACAGAATGCTCTACTTTAGACCTTGTCCAAGCGTATCATCAAATTCTGATCAAACAAACAGATTCATAGCCCCCTTAACACGACAAATTATATATATGGGATCCAGCAGTTTACGAATTGGTATAACTTCAGCCAGTTGATATTACCTTTAAACATTCGTTTAATGGAATTTTTTTAATGGAATTTTCCTACGATTATTCTCCTGGATTCCATTGCATTAGTGCCTCCACTTCTTTGCTTGCATTAAAATTCTTTTTTGGTTAGCTGATATTAATATGCCCACGCCTTCCTTGTTGATATATGTGTTACATCTCGTCCATATAATTTGACAAGTAAAATAATCTCGCTATGTTTTCACCATTGTCTCTCTGTCTTTCTATCCTTGTTCCTTTCATTTCTTTCTCTAATCATGCTAGCGTTGAAGCTTTTATTCTTATTCGTATCGATGTCGATGTATTGTTTATTCTAGTAATCGTTTCGCTACGTAACGCATACTGGCATGTTTGGGAGACGTTTTGTACCATTCAATTATTAACTTTCGTCTATGATGTTCTCAAGCGGTCGCCCAAATTTGTACTTACCAAAAGTATTCGTAATAATATGTGCTGTTTTGGAATTTAGTCCAAGGATTTTAGAATCTAGAAATTGTTTTTACAAATGCATTTTCACCCATATGGGTTTCTGCATTTAGGATTACTGTACAAAATTCATTTTTCATCACCCGTAATGATTTTGTACAAAAATTTCTTTTTTTTTGTACCGAAAAAGGAAATTCATGCAGATGTCAACCAACTATTCGTTTTTGATTTATTCGATTAGTTTATGAGAAACCCATTTTCCTTTCTTCTTTATTTTTTCTGAAGTGTTATTGCTTGGTGAGTAACTCCTAACTGTTCTGCAAGCTCTTTTTGAGTTTGACACGGATTTTCATTCAGTAACACTTTAAGTTCTTCGCCTTCAAATTGTTTTACTGCACCTGGACCTGGATCGTCCTCAAGACTAAAATTACCATCTCGAAATTTTGTAAACCACGTTTTTACTATTGAATGACTCACAGAATGTTCACTCAAAGTCGAATTAATCAATTCCATACTTTTTTTTCATTTGAAAACAGAATAGAAAGCAATGATGTACACTACAGGTACAGTGTTAGTTTTGCGAAACAACTTATCTGCAAACACAATTTCATTATAACGGGTGGTGCAAAAGTCCCGATACGTATGCATTTTAATGCAACCAACTTCAGAGCCGAGTTTCTACTTGCACACCGAAAATACTCGAATCCTAATTTTGACTGTTTATTTTGAATAATTTTATTTAAACCACGTGTTTAGAATTTTATTTATTCTTATGCAACTACACTTTTTAATAAGTTGTTGTGTATTTACACTTTTTTCCAGTCCTCACTTTTCGTTAAAATGTGTAGCTACACTTTTTATTAACGTTAAAATTTTCACTCCGGTTGTTTTGACAACTTATTCAACACTAAATTCTTAGCTCGAAACACTGACAAAGAAAGTGATTCTCGCTTACGATTTTCATATGGTTAAGGATCGCATGGGACTTTTTGACCAACATTTATTTGACCTTTTATCTAAATATTCTCCACACTTAACGAAATTCCTTGCGGAATCCGGAGTACAAACAGGAACAAAGCAAATGTTCCTCATGCTATGGTGCGAGTGTATTGTAAGCAAATATTTCTTTCGAAGCCACCACGTTAATACAAACAAAATGTAACTCCATTTCAATATATGTGACTTCGTTTCTTAATCATGCATAAATTACCGAGACCGCTTAATAAACATAATTCTAGCGTAAATCATAAATTGCATAAAATTAAAATAGATTGCACATTTATTAGTGCTCTGGTGAATGCAATTTATAGAATTCAATTTATAAATTATTTATAATAATAATAATTACGCCACTATGTAGTTACTGACATAAATAATTTAATTAAATTGCTTGGTACGAGTTTGTTTATATTGTTGTTGTTGTTGTGGCTGCTGCGCGGCTATTATGATGTGTCTAGATCTCGAAACATGTATGTTGTAGCCAGTATAATGAGTATGTGATGAAGAATTAATTTATCAATGAGCTAAATACTTTTTATGAATTAAAAATGATTAAAGATTTTGTTGTTGCCGTCGGTGGCTGTATTAATTTGGGTTAATTTAGATACAAGTTTAGTTGCAATTCATCACATGATGTATACGGCGTTTTATGCGTAAATACTATACGAAAATATTTAATTTTTATAGGTCAACTTTAAATTTGATAAGATGTTGACAATGATCGTGACGATTTGTATATTTGTTACATGGCCGTCAATTAAAATTGCTTTTGAGTAACTTTCGGGAAGGCCGATTTTTAATTCTATATTTTATTTTTATTATCCGAATGTTTTAATTCGCTTAATAAATATGTTATTACCGTATGTATAAAGATAACGGTGTCTATTGGAAACAGATGTCACAATAGACAATATACAAAAACAAGGAACTTGCTTTTCGGTGAAAAGTATTAAAATGTAGTTTGACTCAGGCCCACCTATTTAGTGCCCTATCTAAAGGTTTTAACACAAATGATGCTGGGAATCGTTTGAACATTGGTCAGAATTGGTCTCTTGGTAATTCACGATTGAAAGGTAAATAAATAAATAAAATTAAAAAAAAAATCCGGGGTAGCCCTTCACTGAAACAAAATCTAACCGTTTTCGTTAAATTTCATTAGGTAATCGTTAGCTGATAAATGGTTAACACATTTTGGCGTATCGTCAGAAAAGATTAAATTTGTGTAGCAAAAACAACATTTTAACATTTTACAATAACGATTTAATAGGAATTCTTAAACTTTTTTTAGAAGCAAGCTAGATTTGAAAGACTTTACCAAGAGAGCTATAATAGGTGACTCTAAAAAACGATTGCAAGACCCTTCAAATAGAGAAAAAACTTCAAAGTAATCCTGCGCAAATTATCCAAATTTTATAGACGAATACGAAAGAAAATATTTACACCACCACTAAAACTATGCGGAGTAGATTAATTATTAAAATTAATGGATAACGTAAGACTGTCATTAGATTGGATAGGAGGGATGCATGTGGTGGTCTGGGCATGGCTTCAAAGTGTGAATCTCATCATCAAAACATAAAGTTTTCAGTACTTTGTAAGAAGTGGAGAAAATCTTAACCACCACGCAACTAGCAATATATGTACCAATGTGATATTTATGATAAATGTTCATCATACAACGTACTGATAAGAATCATCACTTATAACGGGTGATTTTTTAAGAGCTTGAGAACTTTTTTTTTAAAAAAAACGCATAAAATTTGCAAAATCTCATCGGTTCTTTATTTGAAACGTTAGATTGGTCCATGACATTTACTTTTTGAAGATAATTTCATTTAAATGTTGACCGCGGCTGCGTCTTAGGTGGTCCATTCGGAAAGTCCAATTTTGGGCAACTTTTTCGAGCATTTCGGCCGGAATAGCCCGAATTTCTTCGGAAATGTTGTCTTCCAAAACTGGAATAGTTGCTGGCTTATTTCTGTAGACTTTAGACTTGACGTAGCCCCACAAAAAATAGTCTAAAGGCGTCAAATCGCATGATCTTGGTGGCCAACTTACCGGGCCATTTCTTGAGATGAATTGTTCTCCGAAGTTTTCCCTCAAAATGGCCATAGAATCGCGAGCTGTGTGGCATGTAGCGCCATCTTGTTGAAACCACATGTCAACTAAGTTCAGTTCTTCCATTTTTGGCAACAAAAAGTTTGTTAGCATCGAACGATAGCGATCGCCATTCACCGTAACGTTGCGTCCAACAGCATCTTTGAAAAAATACGGTCCAATGATTCCACCAGCGTACAAACCACACCAAACAGTGCATTTTTCGGGATGCATGGGCAGTTCTTGAACGGCTTCTGGTTGCTCTTCACTCCAAATGCGGCAATTTTGCTTATTTACGTAGCCATTCAACCAGAAATGAGCCTCATCGCTGAACAAAATTTGTCGATAAAAAAGCGGATTTTCTGCCAACTTTTCTAGGGCCCATTCACTGAAAATTCGACGTTGTGGCAGATCGTTCGGCTTCAGTTCTTGCAGGAGCTGTATTTTATACGGTTTTACACCAAGATCTTTGCGTAAAATCTTCCATGTCGTCGAATAACACAAACCCAATTGCTGCGAACGGCGACGAATCGACATTTCACGGTCTTCAGCAACACTCTCAGAAACAGACGCAATATTCTCTTCTGTACGCACTGTACGCATTCGTGTGGTTGGTTTAATGTCCAATAAAGTAAACTGAGTGCGAAACTTGGTCACAATCGCATTAATTGTTTGCTCACTTGGTCGATTATGTAGACCATAAATCGGACGTAAATCGCGAAACACTTTTCGAACCGAACACTGATTTTTGTAATATAATTCAATTATTTGCAAGCGTTGCTCGTTAGTAAGTCTATTCATTATGAAATGTCAAAGCATACTGAGCATCTTTCTCTTTGACACCTTGTCTGAAATCCCGCGTGATCTGTCAAATACTAATGCATGAAAATCCTAACCACATAAAATCACCCTTTATAAAAAGGTTTATCAACAATGTCAGTTGCAAGAATTTGTTACAGGCTGGCTACTGCCAACCTGCAGTTTTCAGTAAGCGCATGCAGAGGCCTCCACGGTGTCATTTTGCCGGCTACGTTCTCAGGGAGAAGTGCGAAGGGTCGTGGGGTTTGAGGCATGCATGGCTCCTGGCTTACACCGTGATTAACAGAAAGTTTAAAAAAATAAAAAAATCTCAAATAATAAAAACCCGATGTTCCGCCGAAATTCGTCGGCCGGAACCTGAGGAACGAACAGCTGAAAATTTTAAATAAAAATAACAAAAATCATAACGGTAGAGAGGTGCCCTGGTGCTCGCATCCGCCCGAACTCGCACGGTGGTAAACACCGGTTTCGAATCCGGATGCGGGCCCCAAGGGACAGCTTACCCTACGCCGACACATAATGGGAATTCCCCCTTCATCATACCCAACCAAGAAATTTTAATAATTCATTTTTATTTATTTAATCTAGACACAAAAGAAAAAAACACAACTTCCCACGAGAAAAAACAAGAAAGGGAGAGAACGAGAGAGAGAGAGAGAGAGATGTACATCGAGCGCACGACCGCTATTCGGCGCTCGATTTCAAATCCAAAATTTAAAATTTAATCAGAAAAAAAAATTTTAAATATATATAAAAATAAAAAAAATTTAAATAAAATTAACCAAAAAAAAATACCTTAATTATTTTTAAAAAAAAATCCTATTGCGGCTTTGCGCGGCCATCATGCCACAGGTGATGTGCCACACCCAGACCGTTGCGGGGCCTTTCACCGTTACCAAAAAGGTTGCGGCCTTGATGCCGTCGTTGGGTGACTCCCGCCTTTTTACAATAAACACAAAAATTTTCCCGTTGGGCGTCCTCGCAGGTAACCGTAGATAAAATTAAGTGGCCTCACCTGGCCACCCGTTACCTTGATCGAACCATAAACGTTACCTTGATCGATCACCAAATCGTTGGTCGTTTTCTCGCCGAACCCGTAAATAAAAGAGAGTGGCCTGACAATTGGCGGAACCCGTTGAAATAATATCACAACCGTTGAACTAATGCAGGTTGGGTGTCCTCGCCGGTAACCGTTAATACTTGCGCATTCGTGGAAATTGGGCGTACTGGTAAAACTGTGATACCCGTGTTGTATGCGATGCCCGTAGAAAAGGTAGAGTCCGATAATTATATTGGTACGCACTCGTTATTAATGCGATACTGTTTGTATCGGCGGCTCCCGCTTAACCAAATGCGGCCCTCGTTAAATTTGGCACCACTGTAAAAATGGTAGTAACCGTAAATAATCTAGTCCCCGTAAATCGTATCACAAGACACGTATCCAGTGTCTAAATCACCCAAACATTCACCATACACCAATAAATTGGACTTTTGTTTTTAATATCTTATACTTTATTTTTAACAAAATAATCACTATGGCTATCCGCGTATCTTTTAATCAATTATTGATAATATATCTTTTTCACAAATTAAAGAAGCTTTATTTTTAATCGCAGTCCAAATTACAAACCAAAAAAAAGTGCGACTTTTATTTTTAACATTCTAAACCAGACTTTTTTATATCAAAACTAATACTCCACTGCCAATAAAAACTCTTACGCCGACGGTCAAAACATTCCAGAAGAATTGTCTTTCTTCTCTGTTTCTCGTTTACATCAATTCGCATGTAAACGAGAGGCATATAAGAAAAACATTCTTATGGAATGTTTTGCTTTACACACACACTCGATGCGCATCGCTCTCGCTCTCCCCCATTTTCGTTCAGTTATACCAACAAAACGAAAAAAAACACACAGGAATCCATCCACCACTAACCGCGTTTAGACATCAAACCAACCCGGACGCAAAAAACCCGGACGCAAAACAATCCGGACGCAAAACAACCGAGGAGAATAGAAACACAAAAATTTACAAAAAATGGGGATGTAATCCATAAAATGAACATTTAGTCTTGTTAAAGACAACACAGTCGTAACAAATTATTTAAAAAGAACATCCTGTCCACTATCGGAGGCAGTCAAAACTCAAAAATCAACAACATACAGAAAGCTGCATTGTATACGAGCAAATAAAAAATGTTAGAAAGGACCTTCAACTTAAGCAAATAAAGTTCTTTATGGCAGAAACTCGATGGCATCGTTCGTGACTAAACATCCAATTTTTCTACTGAAAAATCATTTTACTAAATTATTTATCGAATAAACACAAAAAGGATGCCCATTTAGGTTTAAGCCAAATCGGAAACGAACATTGGAATTTGAATGCAAAAAAAATAATTCAAAAAATAATTAAAAAGTGTGTTCGTTGTTATCGGTCAAAGACAAAGGAAGCAACTCAGCTAATAGGACAGTTACCCGCTCCTAAATGACGGCACACCAGCACTATCGATCAGAGGTGGGAACCAATAATAAGACCATATATCAAAATTGCTACCAACATGCCCGGCTACCAAGAATTACACAACGAAGTCTGTTATCTTTTTATCATTATCTTTTTTCCACTTTTTCATTCTTTCATAATATTCTGTAGGGCTTGTTTTCTCTTTTCGTAGATGTAGCATTAATTCTGGCTTAAATTTGCAATCTTCGTTCAAAACGGCGAAAAAACTGTTGCGTATGATGTCGTTTAACTTAAAATCAAACACGAGTTCATTTGGATTGAATCCCATTGTTGAGTTCTTTTGAGAATTAACAGTCCTTTGTAACAGCCCTTTTACATTCTCGACGGAGGTACAAATGAAAGACTAAATCGTCTGGTTCGCTGTTTCCACTTATCCGTTTGCGCGAAGAGTTCGAACTACCGTTTTGATTTGCTGAATATTGTTACACTCACAATTTCTATCGAAGGCTTTAGATGTAAAAGACGTACCTCTATCACTGATGATACGATTCGGGAGTCCAAAATAAGCGGTAAGGTCGTTCAAAAATTTGACGGCTCTCACAATTATTAACTTATTAAACGCGTCAGACATCGCAATGATTTATGTACAAATGGTTCGACGTTCGACGTGGTCGAAATGCATCACCCGAAATGGTATATGTTCCATTACTCCAAAGTATAAGCGACCTTCGGGTTTGACTTTTTTGAATTGAAATTTCAAAAATCGACGCATTTTCGGAAACAACAAATTTTCTTTAATTCGTTCGATTGTCTTCTCGATAACAAAGTGTCTCATGTTCTCTTCAAATTTTCGTTTGGAGTTGCATGGTAAGAATCCAGTTGTTTAGATAAATTCCAATTTTCATTCTGGAACCGCAGCAGGCCCCATTTCTCTCGGCCGTTCGTTTGGAGATCGACTTAATGCATCGACGTGAACCATGCGATCCCCTGTTCGGTAAATTGTCTCAAAATCATATTCAGTAGCCGCACCATCTTGCGACTCTCCGGCGAGAATCTCCAATTCGTAGCTGTCGTACTTTTGCTCAGCATCTGTGCATTGATGACTATAATATATAACCGGCTTCCGTATCTTTCCGTCCACCGATTGTAATTGAACCCCAGTGAGACCAAAACTATAAGCGTCGGTGTGTAGTTCGTGTTGAGCGTCGATATCGTAAAGTGTAAGACACGGCTTCTTCGATTAAATTCAATAAAGTGTGTTGTTGCGGTTCTCCCCAATTAAAGTTTTTAACTTCGAACTTCCATGGCAAATTGGTGAGCGGTTTCGAAATTAACGAATAACTCTTAATAAACTTTCGAAAAATCCGGTAAGACCCAAAAATCGTCGAACTTCGGTGACTGTTGATGGCTGCTAAAAATTCTTGATGGTACAATCTTTACCTTCTCAAGTGATTCTTTCTCAATTTTAAGCACATTCGGCTTGTGTTTACTCTGGACATGCTTCGGTTTGGTGTGTCGGTAAAAGGCAATTCTTGCAACGTTCTCTTCTCTGTGGTTCTGGGCATTTTATTGACAAATGTCTTGGGTCGAAGCAATTGTAGCAAATCACGGAATTGGGATTTGCATTTTTTTGCATCGGCGATTTTGCATAATATGACTATACGGATGGAATCAACGATTGAGGTTACAATGGCGGAGTGAATGATTTAGTTTTCGGCGTAGGAATAAATGGTTTCAGTATTATTATCTTATAATAATACACATCGAGTGTTTCGTGAAATTTACGTTTTGGTTCTATCATTTCAATATGAACGTCTGCAACATTCGTCTCGCACGGGAAATCCTAAAGAAAAATTATTTAAATTGTTTCCACGTTAATGGCACAGTGGTTAAAGCTTTGGCATTTGGATCGTGAGGTACCAGGTTCGAATCCCGATAGGGGCAGGATGCAAAAGTGAAATTTCATAACAGATTATGATCTGGGATGAAATGTAACACATCTAGCCGTACATCTTCGATTTGGCAGGTGATGCGTAAAGTAAGACGGAAAAAATAAACCGCGAAAGAGCAGGGAGTGCTTCGGCCCCAAAAGAGATGGCATGGATAAAAAAACAAAAAAAAACAAAAAACAACAATTGTTGCCACGTACCAAAGACTTCTTGAACGCCATCAATCCAATATTTTGCAGATCCTAAAAGCTTCGATTGAACCGCTAAAATCAAAACACTTTCGTATTCCTCATACTACCCCACATCTGAATTTGTTAAATTAGCAAAGTCGGTTAATTAACGGCGGTTGATTTTATCAAGGACAATAATTTATTTTAGTTTTATTATCGCAAACACGTTTTTCTATTTTAATGCTACGGCGGTATGAATGTAACTAACTAATTCTCGATTGTTCTCTTTTATTTTTCGTTATTGGTCTTTGGCACACTTAATTTACCTAACCTTGTCGGATTGGATTACCTATACAAAATCTATAGTTCCAGATATTTAAATAAATAGAAGTTACAACACTAAACTTAGCTTCAAAATTCCAAAAATAGCAAAGTTCATTAGATTCGGATGCCGATCACTATAAAACATGGGTAGTGAACATATCTTTAGGATCCGCGGTATAAAAAGCGTAAATTTATTAAAAAATTTAAAATTTTGTTAACCTTAGCAAAGTTCATCAGATTCTAGTAACGTTCACTACAAATTTAATGTACTGGTCGAACTGGAAGCAATAGACCACAACCTCTGAACATCTCAAAACAAATTTTTCAAAATCCGCGGTAAAAAAATATTATACTTAGGTAAAAATTATGAGACCGTTGAAATGTGTAAAAAATTAATAAAAGGGGTTCTGACTACCGTATTGAGTGACCTCGAGCGTAGTGGATTGTCTGATCTATTTGTAAACACTAACCAGGACTTGCGAATATATTTAGCTAGAACGCAATAAAGCTTGAAATACTCACCTAAATTGTGAATTTTTTATCTCCATGATGGGCTAGAATATTGTTTGAAACCCGTCAAAAATGCTTAATTTTTAAATTTAATTTTTTAGTAGAACGAATCCCAAAAATACACTTTGCTCAAATCGTAGGAATGGGTCTACGGTTTACTTTTCCAAACATATCATCTAATTCAACGGCACAATATTTAGAATCTTATCCAATTCTATAATTTTATTTTGAAAATAAAATCCAAGTGGAAAAGTAATAAATTTAACAGTGTAATTTTTTAGTAAATTTTAGCACAAATTTCATTATCAGCAATTTTGTGTAAATTATTGTAAGTGCTCTACTAGCTAATTTTATAATATCGAATTTTGTTAGCGGAATGGATTGCGTAATTATTTATAAATATAATTGGAAATAGTGGTATGAGCAGTGGCCTAAAGTAAGCGCACTATTCCTTAATTAAACATTGATTACAAGAAATTGATAGATATCCTAAATCAACTATTTCGACAATAAAATAGGCATAATGTTCAATAAACAACAATATTGAACCAATTCAACATCATATAAGTTGAATTACTGGTATTGGAAATAATAAACGTTTCACTCGGAATTCCACTAGGAAAACCTCAAACGTACATGCGTTGTTTGTTACCCTACGCCTACAGTGAAAAACACATAAAATATTTAAATATAGCAATACCTCATCATACCAACAATCGGTTAATAAACCGTTCGCATAAATCGATTTCCCATCAATAAAGAATAAAAATAAACTTTTACAATTTACCTAATAAAATTATTGTTAGGCATATTAAAATTGTATACATCAAATTTTACAGCCGTCTGCATGTCGCCAAATTTTCCACAACGAAAATAATAATAAAAAAAAAATTAATATCGACCGCATGCGAAAAACGACTAACACTGAGATTAAAACGATGTTTCGATTTTGTACCAAAAATAAATCCTGCGGTCGTTAAATTTACTACAGCATATAACACGAACAATTTTCCGCAACGACCTAAATTAACTCGACAACGTATTTTTTTAATATACGGATAACAATAGCAACAAAGAAAATCGATTCCCCATAATGATAAAATTATGATTTACCAGAAGTTCCTGTGAACTAAAGGGTGATTTTTTTGTGGTTAGGATTTTCATGCATTAGTATTTGACAGATCACGCGGGATTTCAGACAAGGTGTCAAAGAGAAAGATGCTCAGTATGCTTTGACATTTCATAATGAATAGACTTACTAACGAGCAACGCTTGCAAATAATTGAATTATATTACAAAAATCAGTGTTCGGTTCGAAAAGTGTTTCGCGATTTACGTCCGATTTATGGTCTACATAATCGACCAAGTGAGCAAACAATTAATGCGATTGTGACCAAGTTTCGCACTCAGTTTACTTTATTGGACATTAAACCAACCACACGAATGCGTACAGTGCGTACAGAAGAGAATATTGCGTCTGTTTCTGAGAGTGTTGCTGAAGACCGTGAAATGTCGATTCGTCGCCGTTCGCAGCAATTGGGTTTGTGTTATTCGACGACATGGAAGATTTTACGCAAAGATCTTGGTGTAAAACCGTATAAAATACAGCTCCTGCAAGAACTGAAGCCGAACGATCTGCCACAACGTCGAATTTTCAGTGAATGGGCCCTAGAAAAGTTGGCAGAAAATCCGCTTTTTTATCGACAAATTTTGTTCAGCGATGAGGCTCATTTCTGGTTGAATGGCTACGTAAATAAGCAAAATTGCCGCATTTGGAGTGAAGAGCAACCAGAAGCCGTTCAAGAACTGCCCATGCATCCCGAAAAATGCACTGTTTGGTGTGGTTTGTACGCTGGTGGAATCATTGGACCGTATTTTTTCAAAGATGCTGTTGGACGCAACGTTACGGTGAATGGCGATCGCTATCGTTCGATGCTAACAAACTTTTTGTTGCCAAAAATGGAAGAACTGAACTTAGTTGACATGTGGTTTCAACAAGATGGCGCTACATGCCACACAGCTCGCGATTCTATGGCCATTTTGAGGGAAAACTTCGGAGAACAATTCATCTCAAGAAATGGCCCGGTAAGTTGGCCACCAAGATCATGCGATTTGACGCCTTTAGACTATTTTTTGTGGGGCTACGTCAAGTCTAAAGTCTACAGAAATAAGCCAGCAACTATTCCAGTTTTGGAAGACAACATTTCCGAAGAAATTCGGGCTATTCCGGCCGAAATGCTCGAAAAAGTTGCCCAAAATTGGACTTTCCGAATGGACCACCTAAGACGCAGCCGCGGTCAACATTTAAATGAAATTATCTTCAAAAAGTAAATGTCATGGACCAATCTAACGTTTCAAATAAAGAACCGATGAGATTTTGCAAATTTTATGCGTTTTTTTTAAAAAAAAAGTTCTCAAGCTCTTAAAAAATCACCCGTTACAACAAAATTCGTTTTTGTAATAAATGTTCAAAGTTTAAATATAGTACGTGGCAATAGCCAGGCTTTTCATTGCAATGCAAATCATGTACAGATTGTTTCAATATGCCTTTTGTGTCGCACATAATAGAGGAAAATAAGAAAAGCAATTTTCATTTTTAGGAGTCAACCATCTTTTATCCTTCACATTTCTTTATATTTCAGTTTTTTAAGACAACATGATAAAATCTTCAAAAATGAAACAAAACAACTACAACCTTTTACGAGAGTGGGTTGTACCAACATTAACAAATTCTTCTTCTTGTGTTACTTATCAGCATCACGTATGAACTAAAATAACTGATCGAATATTTAAATTAGTTTACGAATTTAATTGAAGTACGGAGAAATATTTTTCGATAGTGATTCGATGTGTTGGTGAGAACATAAAATTTGGCTTGCACTTGGCACTTAATGATAGTAAAATTTCACATTCTGGCCATAAATATATATAAATCAATCTTTCGCCATTACGAGTAGACTAAGCATCGATTAAGAATGGCCAGGACGCGAATTCTTGAAATCGGTGGAAATTTCAACATGCGGATACAATTTGCCTTACAATTTTTTATATTACTCGAATTTTTCGCCAGCTTCTTTAATCGTTTTTTCAAGTTTGTTTGCAAATCGATGCGGATTTCTTCCCTTAGTGGGGAAATAAATAATAGAAAACTTGCAAACAAATTTGAAAAAACGATTAAAGTAGCCGGCGAAAAATTCCAATAATATAAAGAATTTTAAAGCAAATTATATCCGCATGTGCGAATTTCCACCGATTTCAAGAATACGCGCCCAGAATGGAAACTTTCACTTTTAAAGATTCAATCTCAATTTTGAATATAAAATCCCAAATATTTTTCACGACAGTGTAGGCAAGGCTATCAAAAATGACTCTATTTCAAATGAAAAATTACAAATGATTTCAAATGAGTCCAGGAATCCTATTTATGAAGACGAATACGAACAAAAATTATACGAAATCATTTGATTTGTATTTTTGAATACGAATTCGTGCAATTGTAAAATGAATTTGTACATTCGTACCTGATACGTTCACAAATTTCCCTTATCTGATGAATATTGCATCCATTTCCTTGTGTAATAAAAAAATAAATATAAATGAAACGTCAAAATATAACAAGTCGTAAAATATTATTGCACGTAAAACCATTTAAAATAAATTTCCCTTATAGCAAAGACATACACCAAACAATTACCTACGTACGATCATAAATTGTCAGGTCAGAAATCCTATTTTGGAATGCTCACGGTTTTCTTATCTTGTCGAGTAGTGTATTTAATTGTGTAATTTTGCTCGTCTAACGGTAAAATTTGTGAATAATGTATTTTGGGAAATAATGTGAGATTTCTGACGTGATTATCACACCAGAAATTCCATAGACTCGTTTAACCCTCGTCATACTGACAAGTGAATTGTAGACACATTTCATTTATAACTCGCGTAACTTATTGAAAACGCATGCTTAGTAATAGGGTTCCTAGGTATTCCTCAATCGACTTATTTTGCACTCAAAACCCTATCCTACCCTAATGTATGTGAAGCTGGCACGAAAAACCAGCCCGAAAACACCTTTTCAATTTTGGTGCGTTTCTTTGCTAAATTAAATACTATCCCGAAAAATTTATTGAAAATGCAAGAAAAACGAGAGTTTCATCCCGAAATATTTTTGAAGTTGTATTAAATATAATATTTAGTATATAATAGTAATTAGTACTTTAGTAATTGTAGTAATTAATATCGGTGAAAAGGAATAAATATCACGGTTTTATTTGCTCTATTTAGACTATACACATTAAGGTAAAGTATGTAACAATAAAGCACCTTATGTGACAAAAAAAATTTAAATGAGTGCTGTTGTATAACATAATGAATATTCTTATTATTTAACAATTTTTATGATTTTTATGAAATATGGTATGAATATTTTGAAGATGTGACAGCACCACAAGTTATCCTCTCTATGGCATTCCATACTTAGGAGAAGAAGGGTCAGAAAAGGTTGGGGAAAAAGAAATACACTATTTTTACGTTTAGTTCGGGTTGTTATTTAATATGGCTACAATATTTGTTTTGCCTCAAATATGCGCATTTTTTCGATCACTTGTTGCCATTAAGAAGGCATTTCAAACACTGCGATAGCCAGTTTTCACAGGCCTCTCTTGAGACCATTTTAAAATCGCTTGGTGCCAGGACTATAAAGTGGATGCATAATAACCTCCCAACCAAGCGAGTTCTGGCCGTTTTGTCGATTGCTGCCTTTAGTCGGTCCAATTCTAGCAGTAGAGGTCCGAGTTGAGCGTTTAACTATTGTGTAGCAGCTTATAGTAGATTCGCCTCTACGAGGGTTACCTTTTATATTTCGGGATTGGATAACCCTAGTGTTGCAATCTGGCAACTAACAGCTCTATCGTAAAGTTTGACATTTTTGAGATTATACGTACTCAGAAAGTTTTGACATTCGAGCGCTATTTGTGTTGTTTACAGTACTCATTAACTCAACATCTCGGCGAAAAAATGGAATTAAATCGTGAACATTTTCGTGCGATTATTTTTTACAACTTTCGACGTGGATTAAGGCAGCAAGAGTGCATGGATGAACTTAATTCAATTTTTGGCGATGAAACTCCATCAAGGACTAGTGTTTATCGATGGTATGGTGAATTCAATCGAGGTCGTAGTTCACTCCAAGACGAATTTCGTGTGGGTCGTCCAGAATCAGTTGTTGTTCCGGAAACCATTGATGCTGTGCGAGAACTGATATTGCAAGATCGTCATGTGACCTATAGTGAGATTGAGGCAACCTTAAGCATTAGTGGGACCAGCATACATTCAATATTGCATAAACATTTGAATGTCAAAAAAATTTGTTCGCGTTGGATCCCACACAATTTGTCAATCGCTCAGAAAAAGGCTCGTGTCGATTGGTCGAAAGAAAAGCTCAAAAAATACGATCGCGGTGCTTCAAAACACGTCTACGACATAGTGACAGGTAAATGAATCGTGGATTTACGCGTATGAGCCAGAAGGTAAACAGCAGTTCAACTGTATGGGTGTTTCAAGATGAGCCGAATCCAACAAAAGTTGCAAGCAAATGATCGCCTGTTTTTTCGGAAAAAATGGACATGTCGCAATCGTACCACTAGAACAACACAGAACAGTCAATTCTGAGTAGTACACAACCATTTGTTTGCCAGTTGTCTTCCAAGAAATCAGGAAAACCAACTGCCGAAGACGGATCACTCTTCACCACGACAATGCGAGCTCTCACACATCGGCTCAAACAACTGCATTTTTGAGCACTCAAAACATCGATTTGATGAGTCATCCGCCGTATAGTCCTGACTTGTCACCAAATGACTTCTTTTTATTCCCGTACGTAAAAGCATACTGAGAGGTCAACGTTTTTCGACACCTGAAGAAGCGGTTGCTGCGTTCAGAATGCATGTTTTGGAGATACCTCAATCAGAGTGAAAAAAGTTATTTATCCGCGATCCAGCGTTAAAGGAAAGAAAAAGTATGGAGTGGTTGGGAAGTTGATTGTGTATAAGTAAGTATGAATTATCATAGTCGTTGTCACACAGATTTGACGCCAAATGGAATAATTTCCTACGAATGTGTATTTAATTCGAGATATACTGAAATAGACCAATGTACGGAACAATCACGACAAAACCATTACAATAAAACAACAACAACGTAAAATATAAAAGTAATTCGTACACAACGAAAAGTTAATTGGTAAAAATGAAGTATAGATGGAGAATATGAAAGAATCGAATTTCGTACGCTATGCAGTAATTCGCTAGTAGTACAACTACATGGTATTGTTCTATATATAGACAATATTCATGTAAAAATATCAACGTCAGTCGCCGCGGCCTGATGAGATGACTGATTTTTTCAAATCAATAATCTCATTAAGTTCGAAACTGATTGTTGCGATTCTTGCAGATCTTCCATCTATAATTCAAATTAAAATTCTAATCTGAAAAAAGTGCTTCGACAATTGGTTCAAACGCATGCAAAAGTGTATAGATCTTCATGGGGAACATTTTGAAAAACAATAAAGCGATTTTCGATGATTAATATTTGTTTTTGTTCTCTAATCCCGAAATATAAAAGGCAGCCGTAGTAATCCAACCAAACACACAGTAAAAGCTTCCTGTGGCACTATTCTGGCAATTCCCCAAGAATAAGGAATTGGGGAAAGAATTTATATGTAAAATGAGTTCAAATATTTTTTTTCCGGCCTACTGAGGAGAAAAATTTGATGTAAATATTTATAAATTGGGAATAGTTATTCCACATCTAAATTGGTAGGGAAAGTTATTCCAAATTTAACTTTGTTTTCAAAAAAATTAACACTAGCTTTTTACCTAAGTATGCCGGAAAAAACCTTTTTAAATAGAAAGTACATATAAAATCTTTCCAAAATTCCTTATTCCCGGGGAATTCCCAGAATAGTGTTACTGGCGGTCAATCCTGACATTGTCGTATGTGACCCATTTCTCTTCGTCAGTCACTATCCGCTTCAGAAATGAGGGAAACACGGGCCACCAAGTTTTTTTTTTGCAATTTTATCGACATTTTATCGACGTTTATCGTAGTAAAATTATAAAATAGGTAATTTTCTCTTTGTTTACCGCAGCTGCGACATAAAATTTTTGTCCTCGCATCCGAAATGAAAAAATCAAAATGAAAATAAAAAAATTTAAGGACATTTTCGAGATGTAGATTTTTGTTTGAATTTTACTTTCGAGAGAATAGAATAAAACAATACAAAAAAATTTGATGTTTTAATATAAAATAACGGTGGAAATTAACTATAAAAATCGATTGCGACGTACTTTGCAACCAGAAGCTATAATCGTGTGTAGCTTGGCTCTATGAATGATTTTTTGGAAATCCCACCTTTTATTAATGAAATCACTTAAAGTACTGAACATATTACAAACTGAACACGTTTCATGATTGTGTTAATTTCCCTTCAGCACTCTGCAGCCCATAAATCGAATGTTAAAAGAAGTCACTATCACGGAACGTGGTAGACATGACGAAATATGGTGTAGCATCTAGCAACATCCCACAACATGGTGCAATACCAAGCAATATGAAGCAACATAAAACATCTCTATGCAACATCTCACTACATGATGCAACATTTCGCATTACGTAACATGGTGCAACATGGTGGCCCATCCGGAATACTCCTAAAGAATAGAAATCAAAACTCCTTGTAATCATATCCTTGAATTCGAAAAGTGTATCCTGTTAAATTTTATCAAAATCGTTCAGAACAAATAAAATGTTAAAAGAAGGCTTCAATATGCAGACACGCAAGATGGTAGGCATGACGCATCATCCCACAACATGATGTAACATGGTGCAACACCAGGCAATACGGTGTAATAGGAGGCAACATGATGCAATACCTAACTTTATGGTCGGACATCTTACAACATTGTGAAACATAACGCAACATTGTGCCACATTACGTAACACGTTGCAACATTATGAAATATAATGTAACATTATGAAACCTGGTGCAACATTATGGTGGAACATTACTCAATATGATGCAACATCCTTAAGAAATTATCTAAAATAAATATTAAGAACAAAGCCGTAAGTACTATGGCTGTAAAATCTGAAAATTTTGAAATTGACAAACATACATAAATAACATAAGTATGACACGCTAAAAACACCCAGTCGCAACTTTTTTTCTGGTCCCCACCAAGAATCGAACCCGGGAAATCTGAATAGCAAAGCAAGCACTCTATTTACTAAGCTAACGAGGGCGACAAAAGAAATCAAAACTCCTCGTAATCATTTACTTGAATTCGAAAAGTGTGTCCCGCCAAATTTTATAAAAATCGTTCACGTAAATAAAATGTTAAAAAAGATTTCAAGCCATCCTTACGAAACATAATGGAACGGCCACACAACATCTATCAACAAGATGCCGCATGGTGCAACATCACGCAACATAGTGCAATATGACCAAACACAATCGAAAACGACAGTAACCCAGCGCTGTTCAGCAAACTTAATAAAAATGATAATGCTGATGCTGGAGGTTATGAGGTGACGTACGACTTACAGAAAAATGAGAAACTGAAAGGAAAGTTATCGGGTGAGGCAATGTGTATATACAACGGCTCGTGGCAGGAAGGGAGATTCGTAGGAGATTCCAAGGTTGTTGGAGAAACTGGCAGAGAGCTGTAACTAGCAAGACCCGTTTGGAGAAAGATCGGCATAAAAATGGATCATGGAAGGAATGTACAAATGGCTAGTTGGTGAAAGAGGACGTTGAAAATGGGAGTGTTGGTGGTTTTCGAGGACGACAGTGTGGATCGGGAGTTGTGCAAGCAGGTGATGCCAAGTGTGCAAGAGACGTGTGGCATGCCAGCAGTGGCAGCGTGGGTTGTTATCGAGTATGAGGCGGAGATAGAGTGGGCACTGGAGAGTAGCTGCAAGGTTAAATGGCGTCAGGAAAGGATAGTTTGGACCATGTTCGGGATAAACAGGAATATGTGGTTGGTAATATTAAGATCTTGCCTATTGGTTTGATGGGAAATTAATTCAGCATGGGTGGGACTACGGTTTAGAAAATTAATGACATTTTTGTGAGATAGTGACATCTAGGTTTAAATAGATGCATTCGAGGTAATTTTGTAACAGCTTAGATAATCCATCAGTCAGTATCTAAATACGAGTGCAATGCTTAAAATTTAAGGTGAGTAGCGGGAAAATATTAAATGGTGTTTAGAAGTAGTACTTGTGATTTAAAAATAATTGTAAATGGTAACTTGCCAATTAATAAATACTTGTGGAAATTACTTTGCTATGATGTAGGAATACTTTAGTGGTGTGACTATTACGGTAGTTGTGTAAGTGTCTGAGATATTTTTTCGGGTAGTTTGGCGAATATGAATTACGAGAATGGATGTTGTAATTGAAAAGTTGTATAACGGTATTCACGAACAGGATATGACGGGCAAAATTTGTAACAAGGTTATTCATCAAACGAAATTGTAAAGACTTCCGAATCGATTTTAGAATATTCATCCACGGTAAGGTCACCATCATGTCGTCGTCATTCGAATAGAATTGAGAGTATTCATAAGTACTAGCTGACCTGTGACTGATTAATCAGTCACGTGAATACATTTTATAGAACTTTTGGTTAAAGAATGATTAAGAAGATTTTTAAAATGTAAATTTGATGCACTTCTATCAAAAATAAAATAAAGTAAATTTATATACGCTATTAAATATTTAATCAGAAATGTACAAAAGGATAATAAAATACATGCGTAGAATTTTTACAAAAACAACATTCTTTGTTGTGATGCGCCCATCCCGATCAGATGATTGATCGCTTGTCTCAACGATAAACACTTTGAGTCCGTCAAATAAGCGGCATCGTGAAAAGGCCACATACAGCTGACCGTGTGTAAATACGGATGCCGGCTAGTACACGCTTTGGCCCTGACTCTTGTTGATGGTTATGGCGAACGCGAGCTGGACCGGAAATTGAAGGCGAGATATTTTAAATGAGAAGGTGCCTTACGAGGGTGAGAGCATCATGCGTGGAATGAGAACGCGCCCTCCTTTTGAGAAGACAGTCAGCAAATCACATTCCAGATAGTAGCGGTTTATTTTTACGACTCGCATGCGTGTTCCATTAATAAGACCCTTGCTAGTGTTTAGATTCCTCATCAAAAGAACGATCACGTTTACGTTTAGCGGGATGGCATGGCCCGGAAGTCCGGACCCTTCAATCTTGTTGAGAAACTCGTTTATCATAATGAGTCGCGCGCTTTTCGACTTGGCAGCGTGGGAGGAGTTTGGCTTCATTGATGAAACTGATGAATCATTCATTGGAACCGGCAGTTTGAAAATGTTGTTTAGCGTACTTCCACCTTCCATCAAGCTCGTGGCGATTCCAGTGAAGGCGGAGCAAATGGACTCCAAGCCACGCCTCTTGGCAAATACAATGAGTGATTGCAGTACAAATGTCTTGCCACACCCACCGAGAGCGTCAACGCAAAAGACCTTTACTGACAGGGTTTCTTCTAAATATTAAAATCTCAGAAGGGAAAAGCACACAATTTCCAAGTCGCGCAACTTTAATCTAAATATTTAATAAGAAATGGACAAAAGAACCGCTGTATTTGTGTGTTATTTTCATTTGTATATGAATAATTTTGACGTTTTCCAAAACAAATCTCGTATTAACGACATAACCAAAACTAATGTACTTATGTAGAGTGTATATAGTCGATTTACCAGCACACAAAAAGCAGAAACACGTCACGCTATTTCAAGCATGAAATTAAGAGCTTAATAAATTATCCGGTTACGAAATATACTGGGACACAAATCAACCGCATATCGGGACGAAACTTCCCACTTAACCTTTTCGCATAAATTAAGAGATCCCGTGGCTTTTGCCTGAAATCGGACGGAAATGATTATTCCAAACTTTTCATAGACATTATGTTTGTGTAAGTATTAAGGTCGATCTTCACTCGCAAAATTTTGTCATGACGATAGAGTGCCATGACAAAATTATATTTTTACACTCACAACTATTAACACCAAAATGTATGTATGGATGTAAATCAGTTTATGTTGTCTGTTTTATTCTGAATTGTCGCGCTGTAATGATGGTTCGATTCAAAAATATTTTGTCATGACATTCTGGCGTCGTGATTAATATTTAAGATGTACAGTGTAGGAAAAACGTTTCTTGGCCTTTACACCTATTCCCCGTGCACGTTCCTTAATAAAACATATATTCTGCACATATATGAAAAAATACCTTTCACCCGATATATGTTTCATTAAGATACGAACACGGGAAATAGGTTAAAAAGGGAGCACAAACTAAAAATTAAGCGTATTAATATATAAGATTTGCTTCGTACACACTACGTTGCCTATGCCATCTATGTCTTCACCTTCGCCTGATAGCAAAAACACGTTGCCATCCGCATTTTGACCGGATCATAAGAATTTCTTACGTTCGATTGCTTATGAAAGTTTTCTTTATTCGAAATGATGTTAACTACCGTATGCAATGCAAAAACTAGTTCATTGAAATGAAAATTTTGTGGTAATTCTTGATGAACGCTGTGAACGATAGTGGGTGTTTCACAAATGTATGCACGTTCGGGTAAAATGTGCTTTGTCTTTCCGATAGGTTGCCCATGTATAGTCTAGGCGCCTTACTTTATGATATCGCAGAAGGTTATCTAGAAACTGCAAAGCGAAAACAATTGGTTAAGCCCAAGCCTATAACATATTAAGAATATGTTTTTAATAATGGCGTTCCCATGAAAACTTTCTGGTCTGGACACGTGTTTACCGAGCAGCTCTTCTACTTCCAAGAATGTCGTAGTGAAATGTCGATGTCAGTGGGTTTAAAAACGGTATTTTGTACGTTCTACTGTTTCTGGCAAGAATTGGTACTTTGGTACAATTGGTACTGCTTACTAACTACATATTCTGGTGGTGGTCGGTCTTGTTTAAAATTAACGATTGGCATTTTAGTTTCTAGTTATTCGTAAGTCTTTACGGTTATGTGCAATTTAATGCCCCGAGCAATTATGCCCAATTCCAGTTTATGAGATTGATCCAAGTGCAGCAAATATAGATACGGAATTAAGCTTATTGTTGTTCGGTATTTTATAATATTGTTTATTTGTGCTTGATTGACGTGGCTAGTTGATGCTTGTGTGATGTGAGTGTTGATCATTTAGATTTGTTTGTGTGAACGATTGAAGTATAATGACGTTTTTGTTAGAAAATCACGCCTCACTTCAATATCCATGGCTTAAAATATTTATTTGGACGGCTTGTGTTACTTTCTTCCATTTATTTAGTACTGATTGTAGAGAGAACTGACGTTTAATACTGACTGAGAATTTAAAATTCCCCAATTTTTACTAGCAGGGTGTTGAATTATTCATACGTATAGTGATGTCCAGAAGTTACGCGTTTTAAGTGGGTTTTAAACGCCTTCACTCCGGATTCCCACAGTCCACCAAAGTAGCCAAAGTTTATACCACGAGGTGGTATTCTATTACTTCATTGCAGTAAAACTTAAAAAGGCCGTTTCTTTGTATTAGTTTGTTGAATTCTATGAGTCGTTTTTTCTAATTCATTATCAGTGCCAATGAATGTTTTGGCGTTATCGGAGTAAAGTAATTTAACTTTAGCTCTTCCACAAATAAACCGTTTGAGGCATGCAATAAAACTTTCTTACAAAAGATCACTGACAATATCTAAGTGCATCGCTTTAGTTGCTAAACAAACAAATGCAGCAACAAAACCCTTTGAAGTGTTGGACTTTCTCAGATATTTGCTTTTAATCAGAAACGAACCACACAAGTCATCTCCAGTTACATTGTCAGCAAATGTGTTTAGTTAGGATTGATTAATATTTGAATGCAAGATTTGAAAATTTCTAATGTAAAGAAGTAAAATTTTATTCATTGAACAATTATTTAATGTCTTGGCTGACATTTCGAATACGACACGTAGTCTTGTAGTGTTTGGGTTTGTTATTTTCCGCACATTGCCATTCTTCATCGGAAAGGGATTTTTAAGGAACTGTTTCAGTTTCCCGAGACTTTTAAATAGAGTGCGTTAGTTAGTTCGTCTGAGAGTTATGAATCAGTCTGTGTATAAAAATTATGTTGGTTACAATTAAGTGAAGATGTCGACCCCCCACCTATTACCCAACCAACAATACCTCTGCTCCTAATAAAGCGTCAACGGGTCTGGAAATATAAAAAGGGGGATCAGCTAGTATTAAATTTGATGGGAAATACCAAGATGAAATGTTCAAATTTGTTTGTGGTAATGAACTGGAAATTTGAGGAGTGACTAAAAAATGTAAGGTTTTGTTATGTTTACTGCATCGAGATTTAAGAATTAGGGCCTTCCTCGTCTTGTAAACATTTTCTTGGATTGACCAGACTCGGAAATCTAAATACATGTGTCATTTTTTCCTCAGCACGCACTTTCTCTTTAAATTCTTTAATCAATTTTAATGTACTTATCGAACTAAGTGCTCTTAAAACTTATACTGCTTTGCTAATTGTCAGTCTACTCGTGACAAATACAAATCTCCATTTTAATTGAAAATCTATTTATAGGCAATTGATAAAATTTAAATTGATAAATTCTCGAAACACGTTACTTGTAAATATTTGCCAGCAATTTATTTCTCGCTTGTTATCGCCAAAGTCTCTCTAATTATGTTCATGACTTTCTACCATTATCTCAATTAACAAGTAAGTATACAAACAAAACTACTAAATTATCATAAGGTCAACTCAATCGCCGCAACCCACACAATACATCAATCAGATTAAACAGAAAATTACCCGACTCGGACATAGATAGACATTGAGACACCGGTGATAAGACATTGTCAATCCACGGAAGAAAATGAATTTCAACAAACATCTAATTAAAACGTAATTATATTTTATTAATGTTAACTGCAATAGTTAATAAAAAAAAAACCCGACAAACCATTAATAATAATAATAATTCAGACGGCGAAAGAGATTTAGTATCACACACACATTCTTCAAAAAATAATAATCATACAGAATCTTACATCTTATTTTTAACTCGTTTAATTATTTTGTTCCTAAAAGATTTGGTGCAATGATAACAAGTCGAAAACGACTCGATAAGAATTTTACATTTTATTTTTTTAAGAATGTAGACCATTGTCGAGGGGAATTATAGAAAGTTTTCAAGTTTAATGGTTTTCCGTCATACTGACTCGACTGAATTCAAAATAGTTTTAGAAATATTATTACTAATCATAGATTTCCGGTTCATTTTTTTATATTGTAATCCCACATACAGTTTTTGTAGATTTTGTCAAAATCTTCACTTATCGTAATCTCAAATAGGACGAAAGAGTGTAAAGTAGATTTTTAGTATCGTACTTATACTTAAATACTAAAATATAATTATTCGAGTTTCGGATTTTATTTTATGACATCGCATTCAAAAATTATTGTCTCTGCGAGTACAACTATAAACATGTATACTTGACCCTTGAACTTTTATTTCACTTGAAAATACAATTGACTCTATTGTATGTGTAGCCTCTTCGACTTTGTTTCAAATTTCAATATACTTACATAATACTTACTTATATACTGTTACTTATATTGGATTATTTGCTTAGCATGCAATTTCTTTGCCATTCCACTTTTTTCTGACTTTGAATAAATCTTTTCATAATCTTGACATAAAAATCATAATTTTTCGATTTAACAAGCAAAAGTTCAATTACAACTTTCACACTTCTCCTTCTTCATGAATATTTACATTTTACTTTATGTTATAGAACTGTGTACATAAGAAACTTATGTACAGGCAACGATAGATTCACGCAATTTTTTCGATAAGGCTATCAAACTTTATATTTATTTTTACATCTATCATTTTTGGACCATCCCAAACTATTCAGAATTGTATACAATTGTTACAGCCCCAAGTTGGATTTTGTGCTAACTATAATAATAGAAACCCCTCCCAATCGCGCGCGGGGAGTCTCATTTCTGTTGAAAAAAGGTAATCAACCTGAAATTGATTACCTTTTTTCATATTAAAAAAGTAAAGTAACTTAAGTCGACTTAAGACATTTTGATATTTTTGTAAAATAATACTTCTTGAAAAATAAGCTTTGTTCAAGCTAATTGGCATGTTTATATCGATCGATCGTCTAACTACAGTTATTAATCATGTTCAAATAGCTTACTTTAAAACGTACCAAAAATTCGCGAGGTAACATAACCTATTTAACATAAATGATTGATAACATAAATGATTTAGAAAGCTTATATTCAATTAACTTCCAAAAGTAATAAAAAAGAATATTTTTTTCAAAACAACTTATCTAATATAAGCTGTATTTTCTGTGATATTGACCCTAATTATATGCCTCCAAGTGACGAAAAAAACCTTAGTGAGGTATCTAATGAATCTAGCAAAAGCTTAAGTGCTATAGAAAAATTTGGAACGGCCTTCATATCATAAAGGCCAAAGACGGGAGATTACATTAAAGCGTAGTTTAGGTCAAGAATATTTTACGGCAAAAGGCAAACACATTTTGGATAGAAGCCTAAAGCCATTGAAACCAAACTGTAAGAGAAAGTGTTCCGAGAAAGTACCAAAAGATAATCAATAAATTGTACTTAACGAATATTGGAAGCTGGGCAATTATACCGGTGTGAAGTTTCTAACGCTAAAAAAGTGTAGGTTCACAAAAAAGTGGCAACATAAAAGTGTAAATGTCTATACGGTTCTGGCGTTAAAAAGTGTAGGTTTGTAAAAATTTATATCAAACCACAATTTACAATAAATTATACCAAAATAATTGAACAAAAGAGGAAATATGTAGTTTCCAAAATTAAATTTAATCACCATACATAATTTATACCAAAATATAAAGTTCGGCACAAATCGGCGAAAGCAGCGCTACACTATGGAAATTATCGCGAAATCTGGAGATGTGTTCGCATTGTGACTATACGGTAATCAAAGGAGACGAAGTGGGCTATCTAAATATGTATGCGAATTAAGAGGGAAACATTATATTTTTGAAAATTTATGCCCAGAGCCATAACTTATTTAAGGAAATGGCACACACATATTTAGATAGCCCACTTAATCCCCTTTGATTACCGTATAGTCACCATGCGAGCACATCTCCACATTTTGCCGATTTGTGTCGACTTTTGCCGATTTGTGCCGAACTTTATATTTTGACATAAATTATACTTATGTATCGTGATTAAATTTAATTTTGGAAACTACATATTTCCTCTTTTGTTCAATTATTTTTGTATAATTTATTGTAAATTGTTGTTTGATATAAATTTTTACAAACCTACACTTTTTAATGCCAGAATCGTATAGACATTTACACTTTTATGTTGCCACTTTTTTGTGAAACTACACTTTTTTTAACGTTAGAAACTTCACACCGGTGGTAAATATAATCTACGCCAAGCATTTTTTCCCGGGATGATTCATATTTTACCTAAAAAAACAGAAACTAAAATCAAATCATTGCGTGGGCAGAGAACCCTTTATTCATATAACTATTTTGTAAAAGTACAAACCGTTCATGTCAAGGTATGCCAAAAATGTTTTCTTATTATATTTGGCGAAACACCACAATTCATTAAAACTATAATTAACAAAAAAATATATTTCGGCGCCGGCGTAATTCCAAGTGATAAACGAGGTAGGAAAGTTCCTCCAAATGAACTTTCCGATGAAACATTGAAACAAGTGTTGGAACATATTAATAGCTTTCCTCATTACGAAAGCCATTACACTCGTCGGCATCTTCATTCTTCAGTCTGACTTAAATATATCAGTAATGTATAATTTGTACTGCGATAAATATGATTCTCGCGTTTCATTAACAAAGTATACAGAAATATTTAAAACTCAAAGCTCGATCTCACAGCTCGATGTCTGCAACAAATGTGAGGTGCTGGGAATGCATATTAAATGTGCCGAAAACGATACTGATAAATCAAAATTATCATTGGAGGAGACATATCATTTAGAACAGGCGGATTTTGCATACGAAAGTAAAAGAGATGATCCACGTTTTGCAAGCAATGTTGCAAGTTTTAATTCAGATATTGCCACATTTAAATAATATAGACCATAAATTTCTGGTATACTCACATGGAGTGCGATACCTTTCATTCACTCATCGAACGAAAAGAAAAAGAAAACAACCGCCATATTTCACCACCCTCGTAACTGGTATAATTTTGTACGAGGTTACCAGAGATAAATTTTATAATTTGTCGGCCTTGGTAAAAGAAAAGTTTACTTGGAGAAAAAGCAAAATTGCTGGTAAGTTTTTACTTCATTATATTTAATTTCATTTTATTGTTACAGGTGTACAATTTTTTGGCAAGAAGTTAAATGGTTGTGGTACACTAGAAAACTAGAAGAAGTTCAGTACAAAACAACTTTACAGAGGAATGCAGATTTTTAAATATTAAATATACATCGGCGGGGCATCAATCCCACTACTCAGCATGATTTAAAGTTGTGTTATGATTCTCCAATAAAAATGAGCGAGAAAAAGTGACTTACTGGACATGCTCCCACTGATCAGTATGGAGTTCCATAACTTTTACAATGATTTAGTAACGGACGCTTTGCCTATGATGATCCGAACCTTTTGGAAGAATCCGAATATGAAGACTGATAGTTTTTAATATCAGATAAGATGAATGTGTTTCTATAACTATATGTGAATGAAATGAAACAAGTTTATTTTTTTAAACATAAGTTAAGTTGATGAAACAGTTTTACAGTTAACTGAATTCTAAGTTATTACTACTCTTCTGAGTAAAATCTAATCAAAAAATTTGGAAAAACGCTTATCTGGGATAAGATAAGTTGTTATGAATAAAATAATAATCTAAAATAACCTAATCGTATTTTTCTTAATTTTAATAATTGTTTCAATAAATTCTCAGTAACCAACACTTTTGCAAAACAGCCCATCTCGTCAGTTTTCAGAAAATACAAAAAACTTGCTTATTTAATCGTATATTTTTCAACAAATTTTTTTAAAACTTTTTTCCACTATTATGAAAAATGAATAAAATTGAAATAAGCTGTTTTACCTTTTTGCTACAGATTTTTTTGAGTAAATTCAAGTGAATTACAAACAAGGATATCGCATTGCTTGACCAGTGAAATTGAAAATTTGGATGTTAAAACGGCAAAATATACATTAGTATAAAAACAAAATGTGATTATAATTCACGTATAGCAAAACAAAACGATATCCGTCACAGACGGAAGGAAAACGGAAGTCGAGTCTGCTTAGTACAAGCAGATTTGATAGATTTTAATAAAATTCAAGTACACTTGGATGCAAAAAAAATCGCACATTGCTCAATTTTCCACTAAAGTTCAAAAATATCAAAAAAAAAAAAGTTCATTATTTGTTTACTTTTTTTTAGTGCAGATTCAAAGTCTATTTCAATACCTATCTAGTGGTACCTTTTCTGTATTTATACGTGCCATCAAACTGATTATTGGGGGTAAACATCTGAGGTACACGTTTTTGTGAATTTCCCAGCATGAAAGTTAGGCGTAAAAAAATCGAATTAAAACATGGAAATAAACTTAAAACAGTTTTATTAATAAGAAGCATTCCCTCCCGTAGCCCGAATGACAGCTTCCATTCGATGCTGCATTCATTTCACCAAAGTTTTCACAAAATCTTGAGCTAACGCCTCCCATTCCTCTACTTTCGCCTGTTGCAGCTCCTGGAGACTCGCTGGAGCAACATCTCTGGCTCAAACCGTTCTTTTCAACTCGTCCCATAAATGTTCGATGGCATTGAGGCCCGGGCTTCGAGCTGGCCACTCCATAACAGGCACATCCACCTCTTGAAGGTATACCATACTAGCCGTATGCGGTCTCGCATTATCCTGCATAAACAGAAAATTTTCAGCAATAAAGCAGGCAAAAGGTACGACGTACTCCTCGAGTGCTTCCTCAATGTACCGTTGATCGACCGTTGATTGTACCGTTGACCTTCTTGATCGAAAGCCAGTATTGGCTCGTGTGGTGAATACAAGATCTGTCTTCACCTCTAATGATATGCCTCCCCAGAACATGCACGATCCACCGCCATACGAGACACGTTCTTCAATGCAACATTGTGTATACGCTCTCAGGACTGTTCTCCAGTTTTCTTCTGTCCAACTCAAATACTGTCGAGCGAACTCACAACGGGCTCGTCGATGGCTGCGGTCAATTTCGGCCCGTTTGCTGGTCTGTGTGCAGTCACATTAACCTCTCGAAGCCGACTTCTAACTGTCCACCGGCTGACTTCGACTTCACGAACTTCTTGGAGCCATCGTCCCGGTTGAACCGAATTCATACGACGATTTCGCAACGAGGTAGTTACAATAACGCGGTCATCACGCTGTGCTGTAGCACGACGTCGCCAAAATCCTAGTAGCCGTCTGAAGCTTTCAGTTTCCTGATATCTCTGTGACTCACGACGAACGGAGAATCGGCTCAAATTTAGTTGTAGAGCCACTTCACTTTGGTGCTGCCCCGCATAAATTAGTGTAATCACTTGTGCGGCTACCTCTGATGTGGTATCTATTTCTTTGCTTTGGTTGAAGACATAATCAATAGAAGATCGTTCAGGCTAAGCGTCGATTTGCGAATGATCACCGAGCGAGATATTTCATGGAATGCTAGTGTACTGGTCTTGTTGAATTATTTTTAGAATTTAATTCGAAAGCCTGCTATATGCATATTTGACAAAAAATCACTTTGTTGGCATGGTACAAGTACAAAACAGGTACCACTGGATAGGTATTGAAATAGACTTTGAATCTGCATTAAAAAAATTAAACAAATATTTTTGAACTTTTGTGGAAAATTGAGCAATGTGCGATTTTTTGCACCCAGATAGTAGATTAAAGAAGATAAAGTAAAACAAAATAAAATGAAATAAAAATAAAACAAAAAAGTTAAATAAAATATCAAACTACCGGGTGTCCCAAAAAATGTACTAACACTTTGACTCTCGCTAACGCCTTTGTGTTTTTGCAGGTGTAATTAAGGTTATACATAGCATGGCAAGAAATCAACGTACTTGGTAGAGAGGAAGTTTGTCTCCTGAAATGTTATTGGAAGACCCAAAACGCCACGGAAGTTCAAAGATGTTTCAGAAGGCTCCAGCTCACCTCGATGCAGCTTTTCAAGGCACATGGATTGGACGAAGGGGTAGCATTGAATAACCTGTGCGTTCCCCAAACTTCACGCCACTGGATTTATTTTTGTAGGGATACCCCAAGGACAGAGTTTATGACACCAAACCAAAAACAATTGATTGAAATTAGAATGCCGCGACAATGTCACATTGTATGGACAATAATGGTCATCAATTTGAACATTTGTGAACATGATTCTTCAGTTACATTTGTCTTCTGTACTAGAAGCCTTTCAGCTTCTGTTTATCGCCTATCTGTCGTTTCGTCATATTAAAATCGATAAAATGGCAGTGGTTATTTGCTTCGTACAGCATTCCAGAGACGGGTTCATTTTTTTTTGTGACCAGTTCGATGAGGGTCGATTCTAAAGATATCATTCTTCAATTTTGCGAATTTATATTTAGATTAATTTTTCCAACACTCAGAAAAAATATGATAAATACTTGATTGCATTTACCACATTATGATAATACTAAATTATTGTGATATTCCCTATCCTATCATACAATGATTAATATCATCATTGTGTGTTAAATACAATTATTTAAATGATTGATTGTATCATAATATGATATTTTTGATCATTCATCTTCATCTTCTTCATCATAACAATGATAATCACTTGTGAAAAAAATTCACTTGTGATCATCACAATCATTATTTTAATTTTTTTTCTAGTATAATCGCTAAACTTGCAGGATGTTCGTGGAAGGAAAAAAGGAAGTTGTAAGCGGCTTACGATATCGTTTTCGAAGAAAAATCAAGATATTGGATGAAATAAAGGGAGGAGAAAAAATATCAGCTGGTGCAAAGACAAAGAATATGAATGAGTCGACTATTAGGATAATAAAAAAAAACTGGGGAAAAAATGAGAAAGCATGCTTCAATAGGATCGTCAGGAGAAAAATTAAGGATTTGTTCAGCAGATGAAGCTGGATTGAAAATTGCACAAATATACAACTATTTAAAACCTCAAAATTACTACGGATTTGCAAACGCCATTATTTTTTTGCAAGCAAGGGCTGGTTACAAAAGTTTAAGCAAAGATTTTCATTACACAACATCAAACTCCAAGGAGCAAGTGCATCAGCTGATACAGAAGCTGCCCAATAATTTACGGTTGAAATAAAAAAAAATGATATTTGACGGATCAAATTTTTAATGAGAAAATAGATTGCTCAATGAAGCCGATGCTTATTAATAGATCATTGAATCCTTGGCCATTGAAAAACTGAGATAAATTAAAGCTGCCTGTTTATTGGTGAGCTAATAATGAAGATGAAGGTAAATTTGTTTAACGATTGGTTGGACAACTATTTTGTGCAGAATGTAGAAGGTTGTCTTATCAACAAAAAAAAAAATAAGTTTAAAAGTTTTATTGCTGGTAGATAATGCCCTTGGACGGTGTGATCAAAACTTTTAAGTCATACTACGTTCGATTGAATTTTCCGGCAATTTTGAAAACTATAGAATCCGAAGAAAATAAATCACTCACTCACGCTTGGAAGGAATCAATCCTAGAATGCATAAAAACAATAACTAATGCTATGAGGGACCTTAAACCTACAACACCGAATGCACGTTGGAAAGCTCCTTTATCGGTAGTGGCCCATAAAAAATCGTATGTCACCCAAAACATGATGATTGAATACAATCGAATAATTAATATAAGTCGTTTGTTACCAGGTGAAGGATTTCATGATATGAATGCTCAAGACGTTAATGAACCACTTAAAGAGCAAACTTTGAGTGATGAAGATTTGATCTAATTCAAATATGAAAAATAATACAAGATATTGTTGAAAATGTTGAACATACTCTACGAAACATACTCTTTTGTATTTTTTCTAAGTTCAAGCTCACGGTTTCCTGTTACGCGGAACGTAATTGTAGTTCACACTAATCCTGAATCTCCACTTACGCGGTTTCGACTTACGCGCAACCAATATACTGCGTAACTCGAGGGATACCTGTAAATGACATGGTCACATAACTGTTCAGGCTAATGTATCTCATATCAAGAAAGCAAGTTGCTGGAGTCAACTACAAGTAATGTTTTACTTTTAATATCCAAATAAATCGGTTGGTAACAGTTCCGTATATATAATCACTAAAACACCGACTTGACCAGGTTTACATGCCAATTGCTTTAGTTTCGCAAATCAACTGTAGAATAATTTTCTACCTACATTAATTTTAGACCCGGGCCCCTTTCGAATATGGTTATTGTATTATGCCAAAATTTGTTATTTCTTATAAATCTATAGAATAGCATGAAACTTTCCAGAAGTTTATAAAGAGAATTACCGCCTAGGAAAAATTCAAAGAACAGTGGCGTATTGTAGCAATTACATTATACTAAGAAGTTTTAATTTTGTATGTAACCACGTTATTTAATGATGTGGTGCTTTTGGATTTAGGGCCATTTTAGAAATGATAGAAGCGATATCGTAGTATTACACAAAATCTTTTCAATTCTCCGAAGTAAAAATAGAAGAATGGCGAAAAAATACATATCGCAATTCTTGAAGTTTGTTCTTGTTACAGAAATCTAGACAAGACCCAGGTTATACCCAGGTCATTTTTTAGAAGTATGCGCCATTGATATCAAGAATGGCTTATGCGATTTGATTTTTCGTAGCCATAATGCTTCTAAATTTAATTCAAGTATTCTAATGGTACATATCGCAAACATAACATCCAGCAAACTTATCGTTAACTCATCATTCATCACTCTGTATATGCAAACAGAGTAAATACATCAACAGATGTACATATACGCGCAAGACGGAAGACGGAAACAATACGACGGGCATTCGAACGAAAGCAAAAAGCGACGAGCAAACAGCAAAGCAAAACGAACAAATTTATTTAATAAAAATAGTTTCATTTTGCCAATCAGTTCATTCCAAGAAATCACGACACAAACAAGACGCCACTCTTCAGCACTCGCCACCACCGCACACTAGCCATCCGCCATTGTACAAGGCGGATAAAATACAATATCACGATATTACTCTAAATTTTTCCCATATACTGTATCTGTCGTATATAGTTTGAAAAGTCTTGGATCAGGCAACAATTATAACAATACTGATTTAGTTCATAAATTCTCCTGTTTTGGCGCTGTTATTAAATTATTCGTTTATCAGAGAATGCATACTTGTCGTAGGTCGTTGTAAATATTTTGTCGCAAAATCTTATCGAACTTCTATAATTCTTAAATTGGCCCTAAATCGAGGGGGTAAAGGGCGCCGATCTAGAAGGTATATATACTATCCACCCTATTAAAGTTAGCCGAATCCAGCCGAAAAATATCGATAATGCAGATTCAAACTAATCAAACGAAAATCACATCCGATTTCTCTCGGAAACATCAAAGCCGAAAAATGTCGATAATGCAGATACGAATTTTAAGCCGGAATGTAATAACTTATATTTATTACAAATTTTTATTTTGTTATTCATAAAAACAAACAAAAAATTTAAAATATGAAATTTTTATTCGAAATAATTAAAACTAATATACCAAACCAAATTTCTCTACCGTATTAGATGTTTGGGGAGGTAAGGCGTGAAATGCATCTATAGTTACGTGTTGGGAGAATATTTTAAATGGCACTTCTAATAATTATCATTTAAAAACTTCAGGTTAATTTCCATGTGGCGAGTACGGAAAAACTCAGTTGAATATATCACACACACACAAAATTTGAAAATTTCTAAAATTTTAAAATTTAACCTTTTAAAGTGTCATGGCTGGAAATAGATTCAAATGAAAGGTTTTAATGATGCTCACATCTGGAAAATATTTCAACTCAATTTTCAAGTGGGGAGTCCGGAAAAATTCGGTTTAATATAATATATAAAATGGTTAAGAAATCTACAGAAATACCCAGCCGAATAATGCCGGTAATGCAGATTAAATATTAAAAAGATTAAATAGCACCTTGTGGTATACGACATTTTTTGTTTTGGATTGGCCTTGTGATTTGTTGATCGTCATGGCGAATGCAAGACGAATCGGAAATTGAATTCGTTTAAACTCGAATGGCATATCGGTTGGGATCATCGGAATTCTCGGAATGAGAACTTCCTCACCTTTCAACTTCCCTTGGAGTATCGTCGCGTGAATTACATTGCCCATGAGTTTTCTCACCACCAAACGCGTTCCGTTACATAGTTTTGGTTGATTCAGGTTTCGTAGTATGGTGATTATCGAGCCAACTTTTAGTTGTAAATTGTGCGGTGGCAAGCCAGGTAGATCCAATGAGTTTAAAAATTCAGTTGGATAGTTGGTTGCTTCGTCTTCGTTTGTCACACAGTCAATAGATTTGAAGGAATGAAGTGGACCGACGATTAGATTTTGAATTGTAAAATTTAAGTGATCCACATCTTTGTTCTTTGCCGCAAGAATTACTCGTTCACTCACCCAATTGTGATTTTTGTGGTTAGTAATGATGTTTGGGAACACTTTGTTAATGAGCTCGTCCTTCGTTGAGACAAAAATGCAAAAGTTCTGAGGAAACGAAATCAATCCGTTCGATTTGTTGACCGGAACACGGCCATTACCGATAGTCAGCAACTGCTTGGAGAATTCTTCGGCAGATGGATCGTTTAACAATGCAACTCGCATGTTTGTCGTCAGCTGAAGTTTCTTCACATAACACCACAAAGTCGATGATTTGAGGCAAGCGTTTATTTCATCAGCAGCGGTCGATCTTGGAATGACTGGTATTGTTTGACGGAAATCGCCAGAAAGTAGAATCATTGCGCCTCCAAAACATCTTGAGTCATTGCGTAGATCTTTCATAGTTCTATCGAGTGCTTCCAATGCGCGTTTGTGCGCCATTGTACATTCATCCCAGATGATGATTTTAATTGCTACTAATGTTGCATGTCGGGTTTTCAGCCGATTGAAGGTTTAACGGCAATTTCAACGCTGAATGAGCGGTTCGACATCCTTCTAGCAATGTGGCCGCTATCCCAGAAGAAGCAACTGCTACAGCAATATCGGATCTCGCACGAACAGTGGCCAAAATCAATGACATGAGGAATGTCTTCCCAGTTCCACCGGGCGCATCGAGGAAAAATAATCCACCATTTCCATCATGAATTGCCCTCATTAGCGTATCGTACACTCCTTTCTGTTGGAGGTTCAACAGTGGTACATTGGTTCGAACTGATTGGTTCAATGCATCTCGATCATATTCATGTTCACGTTCCAATTCTCGATTGAAAGCGTCGTTCATTCCACGGCATGGCTTTGGCATTCCTAATTTGACTAACAAACTGCCGCACATGCGAAAACACATGTCTTCGATCAAAAGCAAAGCCTGGTTATGTATCTCCTCATTCACCTCGAGATCGGGATTTCCGAAACTGACACGAATTCGATGTAGAATGTCTTCTGACATGTCATTCTTGTACTTGCTCCATAGTTCACGTGGATTTGATGGGAAGCATGTCGAAATAATGATAGCAAATAATGTGCGTATCTGGTTTGGAGTTGCAGAAATAATTGATTCAGCGATTGTCATGTCCCAATGAGTATCGTTTTCAAGCAAGTTGAGCTGTTGACATGCAGCACGAAATGTTGGGCACACTACACCATTGACAGTTCGAAGTGATTTAAATGATGTCGGCCCACGAATATTCACCAGCAACAACCGCAACCCAGCAAACAAACGCTGATAGCAGAATGAAATAGATTTAAACATTTACACACGTCGAAGCGAGAAAACAAATAAATTTACTTCGGTTTCTTCTATGCTTTGCATTTTTGCCCCCACCTAATCTCATGTTTATCAATTTCTTTTCAAAACTTGTTATTTCATTTCTATCAGTCTCCATTTTTCCGCTGAAGGTAATAGATGTGCGTTGTTGAAACATATTCAATGCATACATATGACGATGTTTGTAAATGTTTTTCAGATTGAAATGGAAATACATGGATAACATATAAAGTAAGTATACAAAATTAAAAAAATGTGTTGTTGTATCTGAATGAAAATACACATTTGGTAAATACAACCAAAACCAAACACAATAATATATGATTGTGTTTGGTTTTGACACAAAAAAATACATTAAAAAAATATTATTTTCTGGTAAACCAACGGTTAACAGTTACATATTATACTCAAATCGAAATGAAAGAGAGATAAATTAATTTTAAGGGGAAACAAAGCCGAGTTTTCGGTCGACAACAATACGAATAGCATGGAATTAGGTGCATCAATTTGAAGTAAAAATTGAGCGCTCTAATTATATGCGGTTTATGCGCTCTTTGTGCGCTAATTTGTACTACTGGGAAGTAGAAGCATCCGTCATTCTTCGGATGAACTGTGTAAATGCGACCAAGAGCATCAGTAGAACGCACATTTGGATGATCAGGAACCTCATCGCCTTGCTTCCGACGTTGAAATTTTTTTGATGAGGCGTTCCAAGTGTAATAACGTGGCATCTCAGAGTAGAGCAATGTTCGTGCAAACGGATCACTTTGACAAATCGAAAAGAAACTGGTCAATGTTGTTGCTGGAGGTGTCTCAGCACGTTGAGCAACATTCGATGTGTTGAAATAAACTCGTTGACCATTCCTCCAGATGCACCGCCAAATGTACAACAGTGGGATGACGTTCATGAATAGGGAATGAGAATATACGACAAATCGCCTCATTGCAGCTTACATATCGACCAACTATCATTATCAAATTCATGATTTCATCGTTTGTATTGGGATTTTGAACACCAAAAACCGCCATATCGCTGCCTTTCATGACATATTTACAAATGTATTTTATGGACTTCACTGAATTGCAGTACTCCACGTTGCAATGCGCCTTGAATGTTTTGGAAAGAAGTGGCGAATATGGAACAATCCAAGTGTTGTCGATTACGAACTCATTTCCTCTCACTATCGTTGTGAACTCATTTCCTCTCACTACCGTTATCATCGGCTGATCGACGCCGGTACAGTGGATAACCATCATTGCCAGTGATAGTCTCTGCGGTTAAATTTCGTGGATAACGCTTGGAACACTTGTTGTCGACCATGCACGGTGATTGGGGATTGATGGAGCCACACGGACCGTGAACCATGTTCGTAATTACAACATCATGCAGGTCTGGATCGGTTTCGGGATCAGGAATCTCGGCACATATGATGTCATCTATTTGGTCTGGTCGAATTTTTTCGACTAACCAAATAAGAATGTGAGCATGCGGCAAGCCTCGTTTCTGCCATTCAATTGAATACATCCAACATCTCTCAAAGATAAACGTGGAGAGGACGATCACAGTTTAGGCTGAGATCAAAACTCATTTAAGGTAGTTGTTAGTTTTAACGGATTTTAGCAAACTAATAGGTACTATGGATCGATAAGTTGAAACTCGTTTTAGTATACGACATGCATTTTGTTGTCTTTTAGAATTGAACTCGATTTCCCCCATAAAATTTGCAATTAAATATAAATTCATCAACAAAATTGTTTTGTTTATTAAAAAGTCATAAGTGATGAAATTTTCTGCCCTGCTATTTGTAAAAATTCTAAATAAAGCTATACATATAAAGAAATTAATTGAAGATGAAAGTTAGAAGTGCAAAAATTATATATGTTTATGTCCGCTTGCCACAATTCTATTGCAGTCTTCTGCTCAAAAATAATTTTCATAAATTGCGACTTAAATAATGTTAAATTGCATCACAAAATATTAATTAAATCAAAAAAGAAAAAAAATTCTGCCACAGAATTGCAGTCCAACTTGGTGATGATCACATCAAAATTCAAAAATAAATATGCGCGATCAATTAAATTTCTTATCATTGTTCTTATACTTGATGTTGACGTCGCCATTGTCTTCGTTCGCATCCAATCAATTTATCGATCGATCGCATATAAAAATAACGGAATATCAAATTCCATTTCCTCTCGATCCCTTTCACAAACATGCAATAACACTAATGAAAGTATGCAATAATAAAGTTGACGATCATCACGATCGCGTTCAACAATTTTTTTGTTTGTTTGTTGCTTGCGAGCACAATAAAAATGATTTAAACCGCGAAAAATTATTGATGATGATCAAATATGCGCGCTCGATTACACAACATAAAACCAGTAGCTCGGCATTATGCTGTATTCTGTGCTAGATGGCTATGTCATGCCGTACGCAATCCGCTTATACAAATATCATACATAAAACATGTTTAATTTTTATTTAATTTTTTTTTTGTCGAAAAAATTCTTAACTTCATGCAGTGTATAAGAAGAATATTTATAAAGATGTAATAGCAAGTCGGTTACAAATTTTATGATGTACACAGTGCGACGATTAAGAGAGAAAAATGCAAAAGGGAAGTCGAATTGACATGAAAATTATTGTACCAACAATTTAATTTGAGATCGAGATAATTTCGATGCAGAAATAAAATATTAATATCACTTGTTGGTTGTTGTCATTTTTATCGGATGTTTAAATTTATAAAATATGACTGTCAACATGTAGGACTGATATATGACCTAATTTCCATGTAAATTACTTAATATTAATTTTATAGAACACTACTTTACATTACCATAGGTGTGGACTTTACTTGGTGGTTTGAAATGTAAATCGACGGCAAGCAACCATAACATTATGACGGCATTACGGATGTTTTTAGTTTGCTGTTGCTGAGTTGTTGAAGTCATATAACAGATATTTGCCAAATAGAAAAAAACAGAACTCACGATTACTAAAACATGAATGTGGTCCTAATTAAAACTGCGGCATTGCAATTACATTACTAGCTGGATGAATTCAGCTCGGAAGACTAATCTTGTTTGTAACTTTGGTTATCCATTGAGCTAAAGAGTTATAAATTATTTTCAACTATCGCTATGGTAAATTTTAAGAAGTAAAATAAAGTTGGATCGATTCTGTAAATTTAAATTTAAAAATGGAGGGGTGAACATATTGTGGCCAATACCCGACTTTCCCTTTACCACGACCCTTACTTGTCTTCTAAATTGAAAAATTTAACTTATCGGACTTTTGGTAAAACTGTCAAAATACATTTGTACAAGGGGTTGGTTGGTTGAAAAAATAATCTTTTTTAGAGAAGCCAGCCAATTCCTTCTAGAAAACTAATTAAAGCCCAAGCTTGTTGATCCAAATTGATCAACATTTCAACATTTGAAAGCCGATTTTTTTCAGTATGTTCGCCAGCCCTTACTGAATTTGAAGAGAACCAAGCATTTTTTATTCGCCTGAAATTCATTGGATTTGATCACCGTTGCTTGACATTCTGTCACGTTGAAGAAGACGTTATGAGCAAATCGATTATAGAAAGCGCAAATTTTGATTTGAGATTTGAAATTGCATCAAAACTTTGGACGCTCATTACAGCGGAACTTAGCAATGTTTTAATCAAATATAAACGCCGATTCAATTAAAACTTCATAACCTTTCACAATTGATCAATATTGATCACAATTGATTTGAGAATCGAATGTTTCTTCCCCGCTTGTAAAATTGGGAAGGAGCAACCCCTACTCCAATTTCAACAAAATTAGGATCCATAGCAATTAATTCCTGCTGGTACTCGAAAAATCCTCCTCAGTAATTGTTATCTAAGTTCTTTGAGCTAATAAAAAAATAGTAAGAAAAAGTAACCCAGGCCCCAACGAAGGATCCTCCCTAAACGAATTTTCCTGTAACCATCGCAATGGATTTGTTTTCAACGTATATATAATGGGGTGCATAGAATGTGTAAAGGAGCTCCAAATCTTTGACGGAAAAAGCATAAACAGTGTGGAAGGAAGACTAGAAAAGTACGAAATAGTCAAGGATAAACCCGATTACCGCGCTATTCTTCAGAGCATTCCCCAGAAGCTTAGAGGGATCGCAGACTGGGTATTTATAACGTACAATAGGTGGACAGAAATGAAGAACAGCCTGTCACTTCACTACGCAGATAAACGAGATCAGCGTACACCAGAACATCTTTAAATTAACACAGGGAAATAAAGTATAGATGAATTCTGTGTAATCGTGAACCACCAGCTATCACTGATAATAAATTAAATAAAAACTGAAAAGTACAGTACAGATACTATCAAGAGGCATCAAGATCGGTTCCTAGACTGCCCCTGCAACAAAGAAACATGAGATACCGTATAACCCAACAACAACCGGAAATGAAAATACCACAAAGGTCGCAAAAACTGAAGCTATAAATGCCAATGGAAGTGGACGAATGTTGAAAAGCAGAAAAATAAAAAAGAAAACGAAACTCGGAGTAAGGAAACAACAAAAAATGGTTTCAGTTGGTGCAGAGAAACAGGACAGAGCAAGATGAAGGTCAATATGGAAGAAGGAGAATAGAATACCATTGCCACAACGAAAGAATATTAAATTTCCTCGAAGACACGGGCGCAAATAAAAAGTATTATTGATCTGTAAGAAATAAAATCACTAAAAGCGCTCAGCCCGTACACAAAACTTTAACAATCAAATCAGCCAGAGGTGGTAAAAACATTCAAACCACAATCAAAAAACAGCCGCACGCATTTTCAAAGAATTTGGAAACGATATTCCAGTGGGTTTCTTCATGCTATATGGAGTAATCTCGCTCGACGGTATAATTGGAGATGATACCTTGAAAAAGATAGGAGCAGTAATAGACAGGAACTAAAACATTTTAACCATCTCTCTGCATTGACATTCCGTTGAAAGAGAAAATTTCAATTCAAGTCCACAATATTGAAATTAGGGATAACCATCTAGAGAAAGAGGACACGTTAAAATTAAAATCAATAGTTAATAAGTTTTTGCCACTGTTTGGACCAATTAACGACGAGCAATCTATTGAACAGATGGAGGGCGAAAATCAAAATAAATAGAGAAGAACCTCTTTTCACAAAAACATACCCGTATTTCATCAATATGAACACAGAAGTTGAGACACAGATTCAGAAACTTTTAAAAGATGGCATCATAAGATCCCTTCAATTCTCCAATTTGGGTCGTGAAGAACTACCGAATGGTACGCGACTTCGACCGGTTATAACAAATATGTCTAGTCTAGACAATTCCAAATACTTTATCACCATAGATTTGACCTCGGGGTTCCACAACATCAGGATGCAAGAGAAAATTAATGAAAAATTCGGTTTCACCAGATTACCATTTGGAGCATACCTGCAATTATCCAAAGGATGATTGACGACGTTCTAAAATCATGCAGAGGGAAAATATGCTGCGCCTACATTGACATCATCGTTTTGGCGGCAATACGAAGGAAGATCATCTATACACAACGTCGAAAAGGTGTTCAATACATTTTCTAAGGCAAATCTTTGAGTAAACCTAAACAAAACGGAATTCCGCAAGGAAGAGAAAACTCAAACCACCTGAGAACCTCAAAGAACTGAAGGGATTCCTGGGATTAACTTCATATTAACCCTTTGCGGCCGGAATTATTTTTTTTTCAGAATAGAGAGTTCTGATTACAAATACATAATTTTTTTTTCTAACGGTTTCTTCAAAATATGGTGGTCCCATTAAGGTGTACCACTAGGTGGTATAGAATTTATAACAAATAAAAAAATAAAAATATGTATATGAAATTTATTATTCTTAATTTTTTAAGAAACTAATTATTGAAATTCATTACAATTCATTTATTTTTGGTGAAAATTCGTGTGGATTTAACAACCTCGATAAAATCGCAGATATTGTCAAAAGTCGATGCGAATTCTCGGTACAGCCCGGCGAATTGAGTTCATGGAAAAAGAGCGTAAACCGCATACTGAAACCGCATACGTATATAAATATTTAAAGTGGGCTCCAAAATACTACGGCATATTAAGTATAGTCCGTAATAAAATCAGAGGTCGTGCAAACGTTGCCCTGGAGTCGTATAATACTCTGCTTAATTGGGGCAAAATATCCAAATGTCTCACTCTATATACTGCGCAGATAAAAGAGACTTGGAGATAGAACTCTAGATGGCATCCTTAGATATATGTTCTCTAAGGTTGTCATCAACAAAAAGGTCCTATGTTTACATAGATGATATCATAATATTCGGGAGGGACCAAGAAGAATATCTACTAAATTTAGAATAAGCTTTAAAAACACTCGAAGAAGCCAATATGTAAATACAACCCGAAAAAATAGATGACAAGATAAAATTATGTCCTTCAAAAACTCTCAAAAATTTAACATCCTTCTCGAGCATGTCAGAGTAATACTGTCGCTTCATACAGAAGAAATATAGAGATTTAGCAAGAACCATCAACACCTTAACGGAGGGTAACTTTTACATTTCCGGAGTTAAACGAGAAAATATAAAAGAAACCAAAATTCAGCCATCAAATATTGAGGCGTACAAATAAAAGGCCTTGGTATATCATGTTGATGAAGTGGAAAAACACTACTATACTTATCAACTAAAGAGCCGAAAAGGTTGGTTGTAATGCTACAAGGAGTTGAGAGCTTCCTTGACCCTTGAGATACAAGCTGTTCCCTGTTAAATCTATAACAAATATTATCAATCGGGAGAAGGTGCCACAGCAAATATTCCGTCTGGAATTAGAACCAAATAATAAAAAAAACAAATGGAAGCATGAAATATATGATCTAAAATATCTTCTACAAAAAGGAATTATTGTCGAAGAACCCAGAAAAAGAACTGGATCGGTACATTGTGTTAAGTGCCAAGATCACGGCCACACTAAATCTTATTACACTTTGACTTTTGAGTGATGTTTGTGTAGTCTGTGCGGTGATCCCCATAACTCAAGCTTCTGTCAGAAAATTCACTAACTGCGATGGAAACCACACAGCGAATTATATGGGTTGTCCAGTTTATATTGAATTGAAAAGGAGAACTAATTCTAGACAGCGAGCTGAGCAACGATTGCTTAAATTAAGAAGCTAACGTTTTAGTTAAAGTGTACTTAAGGGTGCCGTTCCAAAAGTGGAGGCAAGTGAGTAAGGAAACATCTCATCAGCTTTAAACATGCTATCTGGTATGATGCAAAGCTTCATGGCGATGATGGAGAGAACTATGGATCTAATTGATGCAGAAAGTGAACACGCTGATGCAGATAGTTGTTAAAAATCAAAAATGACTCGCAAAAGCTCAAGAGCGGAGGTTGAAGCATCATTGAGCACAATATTGACATAAATTTAATATCTGAAACACGCTTCACCAACAAGAACTACTTCAAAATTAATGGGTATACTGTATTTATGACACTAAGAATCCGGATGGCAAAGCACACGGTGGCAATGCTGTATTGATTAAGAGAAGACTAAAACATTATAAAGTTGAAATATGAGATATGAGATGAAATATGAGAAATATCATATCCAATCAACAGCATCTGTCTGTAGGAATGGTCTGGAAATTGTGTAATATCAGCAGATTATTGCCACCCAAAGCACGCTATAAAAACTTGCAGTTTATTGATTGGCCAAAATATGGTCAGCTGGGTAATAAATTTCTCGCGGGGGTGATTTCAACACCAAACATACTCAATGGGGTTCAAGACTATCAACGCCTAAAGGCAAATAACTGTATGAAGCTATAGAGAAACAGTCCCTGGATGTTTTAACTACCGATCATCCGACTGACTGGCGCACGGATAAAAAAAATTACCTGATTTAATTGATTTCTGCGTCACCAAAGGCATTGCACGTACGTATGTTAAGGCCAAAGATTGCTATAATCTGTCGCCTGATCATTCGCCGATTATAGTAACAATGAGTACTACTGTCTTAAAATCAGAAACACCGAAACTTCTGACACACAAACGAACTAGCTGGAATTAATATAGAAGACTAGTCGAACAAAATTTTCATCTTGATATCCCGCTAAAAACACCAGCAGATATTGATGTGGCTGCACAAAAGCTAAGAGACACTGGAAATACCAGCTGAAAAGGCTTCACCATAATCAACAATTCTTAAAAATTCATAAATTATTACATAATATCCAGTCACTAATCCAGGAAAAGCGGAAAATACGACGGCATTGGCAACAAACAAAATCACCATTGTTGAAATTTAAACTAAGTCGGGCTATGAAAACAGTGAAATTTGCACTGCAGGAAGAAGAAAACCAATGTGTCCAGAATTATTTAAGTGACCTTTCGGCAATAGAGAAGACTGAGTATTCTTTGTGGAAGGCAACAAAAAACCTTAAAAGACCTACAAAGTCGAATCCACCGATTACGGTGTTTTCACCACACAAAGGAACTAATAATATCCCGAAAAAGGCGTCAAGATTTGACCTTATTACTGGAGAAATGATAAGAGAATTACCAGACAAATGCATAAAACTAAAAACCTACATTTTTAATGCGATCATGCAAACTAGTCATATTCCTCAAACGTGGAAGATATCTTTGATGACAATGACATAAGCCTGGGAAAAACGAAACTCAAATCTCGTCTTATCGTTCAATAAGCATACTTCCCACAATCTCAAAGCTGTTTGAAAAAATGTTAATAACAAAACAGAAACCAGTATTAGAAGGAAAGAAAATCATTCAAGACCATCAATTTGGGTTCCGAAATCAACATGGTACCTGAGCTTTTCAATGAAATTGGTACTTGAAAATAAGAAAGGTCATTTCTCAAGATACTGAAGTTTCTTTAAGGTGTTGTGTTGGATGATTCCTCTTTAAACGTCTCTAACTTGATAGGGACGCTTTAACGTGCGACTTGATAGTCACTTCACCTCCGTTTTGATCAATGAATTAAAACGGTACCATGTCAGCTACTTTAGGGACACCCTGCATACAATTTTTTGAATAATTTTATAAGCATCTTAAACTTTATAATAAAAATAAAACGATCGATCATCAAAAAAAACGAAACAACGAACAGAATGAACAAAATTTTTTGTTTCCTTTTGTTTGACATATACAGCGATCAAAGTATGTATATCTGGCATTTCTACTACGAAATATTTCCATAAATAGAAAAACTATTTCGTTCACTGTGTCGAGGTAGCGTGTAGTACAGAAAATTAATTTACTGAGAGCGGCGTTAGCTTCACACTGGATTATAAAATGTACCTTGGCTTTTCTTGAAACTGAGTTCAAATTTGGTTTGAATTTGAAACTATGGTTCCAATTGGTTTGAAGCTGATAACACACATCTTATTTCACTTTACACAACATAAAAATATTTTGAAAAAGGAAAGAAAAACTCACCATCCCAAATGAATATTTTGAAAAAAAATGTTGGCACAAAAGACGTACAAACACTACACTCAAACTACACTGTAAAATGCGAATTGCATTTTATACGATTGGTGTTTTACTTAATGATGAGCAATTAATTTTCCCAAATGCGTTCTAATAAAAAATTAATTAAACTCAAATAACTTTTAAACTAAATCATTTTACTTTTAAAATTATTATTTAACAATATTTAATTATATTACAACAAACTTTTGGTATTTTACAACTAAGTTATGCCGAGAAACGTGGAAAAATTGATGAATATGTATGAGCGATAAAAAACACGTACTGTCATGTTTACTTCCACCAGTAACACTATGAGAATATTGAGAATGCTAAAAAATTACGTTTCTATTCGTGTTTGCGCCAAAGTAGCAAATAAATTGTTCGGGATAAATTTAATTTTGTAGTGTTGACGTCACAAAAACCCGTTACTACAGAATTATTTGAAAATTATTAAAACAAATTGCAATGTTCTATTATTAGTTATGCTATTGAAACACAGATGGAATTTTAATAATTTACTATTTAAATTTCAATGCATGCTTAGCTAACGATTGAAAACAACAGTTGTAATGTTTTAATAAATAAATAAATGCCAAATCCAGAAAAATAAATTACATTACTCACCAAAATTATTCCATCATAAAACGATCAAATTGATGGATATTTTCATTTACAGGTGTTTTCACTCCACGCCTCATTTCTCCAAGGTCGATCAAATTAATTTATAAAACGCTTAAACAGTTTATGTTTGTTGTTTGAAATTTTATTATTCAAATAATCATTTTGTTTGTTGTATTTTAAATTTTTTTTTTTATTTTTATGAATTTATTTGTATTATTTATTTTATAATTAAATAACATCAAAGTTGGGTTTTTTGCTTTATTTATATTTATTTAATAATATTATTTTAATTTAGATTTAATACTAGAAAAAAAAATGTTTTATTTTCAATTCAAATTAATCAATTTTTTTGTTTATCATTAATTCTCGTCTGCTTCTCATTTTCTCGACAAATTATTATTTTTAAATTTAATTTTTTTTTTAAATTATATATACAATTGTTTTTTAATTGTTTATTTATAATATATTATACTTTTAAACTTAAAATATAATAATTGTTTAAAATAAAATTACATTTATTTATTATATATAGAATATATTATGCATGTATTTGAGTGTGTGGTACTTGTGATTTATTTTATTTAATTTTTTGTAAATTTTGTTTTTGTTATAAAATTGAAAGCGTACAATACAATTATTAATTTATAAATTATGTATATTTATGTTATAAAAAAGCTACCCACATGGAATTTATTTTTTTTATGTATTTATTATTTTGGAAAAAAATTAATCGAGAACAAAAGGAAAAGTGTTTTTTATATGAATTTTAATTAATTTAATCGGTTTTTATTTATTATCACATGTAATTTATAAAATTTATTTTTATAAATATTCGTAAAAAAGCAATTTTCTTGTAAAAAAATATTTATTTTCTTCTCATTTGTATTTTATTGGAAAAATATATATTTTTGCTTTACTATTAAAAAATCAAAATAATATCTTATTACATTTTGCAAATTATAATTAAAAAAAAATAAAAATTTAATATTTAATTTTATATTTATTTATTTTATATACAATAATTAATTGTATTTACAAAGGGGGGATAATTTTAATATTAATATTTTTTTTTTTAATTAGAGGATTTTATTTTAGCAACGTTTTCCCAATTCGATATGATGATGAATAGACGCCGGACGCGTGGTAAAAAAGTTGGACTTTGATTAATCGTACAATCATAGGCCAGAGAATGGTGAGATAATAATAGGCTTTATGAAAAATATGGGGAATTAATGTAAGAAGAAGAAGTAAGAAATTTTTGCATTTTTTGAAATGGTCGAATCAGGCTAATTTCCACTTTGAGGCTTGTTACACAAATCCATCCGGTAAGTTTTCATTTTGTCCGCCTATAACCGTTCGTACCAACCGATTGAGTAATCATACCTACAAATGAAAACGTAAAACGCGCAATTCGATCGAAATAAACGAGAAATGTACCGTGCGAATGTAAAGCCTGGTTCCCAATCGAAATGAACATCGTGAAATTCGTGACTTACGGTTTATTAGGTTTATATCCCTTTTCGTGACAGAAAAAAATTTTAATTGTTTCAATTTAAGTCCCAGCCACACAAATGTGTGTGTATGTAAAAAATGACAGGTTGTAATGTCTTCCGGATTTTAACGAATCTTAGTTAAATCGGAATTATTTTTGAAAAAAAAATAATTTGATAACATGATAATGCACATGCAAACAAGCCTGGAGGAGGAAAAGAAAACATGAAATATATTTTCTAATAGGCTTTAAACTGAAGGACTCGACGTACGGTGCAGTTCATTTCATAACCACGACTAACAATAATCCTATTGTCCCATTCCACAAGAGATTTTGGTTTTTTTTAATTTTTTCAAGGCCAACTAGTCGTAATAGATAATGTATATATGTATGGGTGTTTTATTTTGTTTTGTTCTGCCAACGCCTCCTAAACTACAGGCCGCGCACACCAAATGATGACGACACGCTATGTATAAATATCTTAACATTATTATTGCGCAGTCTCGGTTTAAACATAAATTGACGTCATGTGCGAAAAATGAGAGTAGTAAGAGGCCTGTAGTTTAGGTGGCATTGGTTCTGCTCTCTCGAAAATAAAATTTAAACTAAAATGAGTCAAAAACGTCCTTGAAATATTTTTTATTTCATTTATGTTTGTGTTAGTGTGGTTGCAGCGAAAATTTGTCTAAGTCGCAATTAAAACCGGTATCATAGGTAAATGAGGAAAGAAACGAAGAAAAATACGGTTTCTGTGATACTCCGTGTGCCATCAGCCATTGACCATATATTGGAATAACCAAAGTTATTTAAATAACAGTCTGACAATTGGTATATTACGTAGCATTGGGAATGAAGGTCAGAGTTTCACAACCAGATAAATATTGTTTACAACACAAAAGGCCCTTAGGCCAAACCACTACTACCCAACCAACATGTGTTTTAGATCAGCAATGATTAAATTACGTTTCTTAAATTCAATAAAACCAATTTATTAAAAAAGGAACTCCGCCCTTTCGGGTGAGCAGATATAACCATTCCGAAAGCAATAAAAAAATTAAAAAATATTGTGAAGTTTGGTAATCTGCAACCTAAAAGTTCTTAAAATAATTTGGATAGGCTGGGAAGAATAGTAAAAGGGAGGTTAGTCAACAATAATAGCAAAGCTGTACTGTGAAAAGTCACGGTCTTCTGGTTATGCAAAGGTGACAGATGCGAGTTGGACGGTTTGCTATGATAGTTCATCTATGCCCAAACAACCGAAGTTCACTACTATTATCACATGTACGACGTCTCCACCGATAAACTCCGAAGTGGATATTTACTATGTAGGACCATCATCTTACAATAGTTCCAGCGATACAATGAAGGAACGTTATACATTAGTCGTTCTCATCCCAGTACCACTAGGATTGTATATTAATGCCGTGTTGTCTTACATCTCAGGTACAGTGGGCTAAAAACCGCCCGGTCGCAAAGTGGTCAGCATGCTCGCTCCAGCGAACGGAGGTCCCGGGTTCGATTCCCGGTGCTGACAAGGAAAATTTTTTTGACGTCTGGTTTAGGATCAATGAATCAATCACTCATTATCCGAAATGAAAATCTGATTATGAAACCTCATTTGAGGCGGCCAAATCCCTTATTGGCCGTTGGTCTGACGAATATCTCCATTATCAGCGCATCCATTAAGTACCAATGGTCATACTTTGGTTAGTCGGGCTGGTTCTCCTCCATTTTCTACCATAACACATCTAGCATTCGGTAAAGCCAGGGCCTTGTGGATGGGTATCCTTGACAACAACTACGACATTATAATCATTGGTGAAACTTAGCTAGATGACATTTTTAAAGAATAGATCCCATCCAACTGCATCGATACAAAGTTCCGTGCATTACGACGCTAAGTATATATTCCTTACGGTTCGAGTATGGACTACTATGTGTAGGTAACGAAATTTATCGAATCTGCGGAGACCATCAATTCTGGTGCTGAAGAAGAACTTATCATTGTCGGTGGCTTTAACCTTTCGGATACGACCTTTTTTGAAACTGATGGTACATTTATGTGTTCCTCTACAGATGACAAAGTGTTAGCTATTACCAACGTTTTTTCTAGTATCGCTGCTACGCAACAAAGCGAGATCCGCAAAATGTAAGGTAAACTTGTTCTAATTTTTTGTATGCGATGATTTTACCGGGTGTTCCAGTATTTTCCATACTCCGGTATCGATAAAAATCCGTCATGCAATTCCAATTTTAATGATTTTTTTTCCAATTCTTATTTTAGTTTCGGGAGTGCTGATTATTTTTTTTGTCACACGGCAATGTTGCAAAACAAAAATGTCATTCAGAAGCCATACGAGCTGAGCATTTCACACTGGGCCATATAGAAATTAAATCATCGACGAATATATCTCAAAACACGTCCGTCGCGTTAATCGAAAATTGTATTTGCTGTATTCGGGAAATTTCTAAACGAAAACTGCCGATTAAAAAGTAGACGAAAATTTCCGATTAGTTTAAAGTGATGAATTTTATTTTCCAAAAGTATGGGTTCCAAATTCATCCAAGCCAGCATTTTTGTGATTTAATTAGGATCTCAAAAACAATATTTTTAAAAAACGCTACATAAGAAATTTAAAATTTTACAAACAAATTTTTTTTTTTGACTTTTACATAATCACAATACAACATGAAGTTGATTGCAATGAGAATGGTACTTTAGACGTCAATATCAATTTGGTGTAGGTATCTATCAAAATCATACAGTGGGTAAAAAAATAATAGGTGTGGGTTATCTTAAACAAGATAATTTGTTATTTCCTTATCCTACTTTGAGTTATTATATTTTCAAAATTGGTAAAATATCTATTTGTATGGGTATTTTAATCAACTATATTTTCCATGCAGATGTTTAATTTATTTTTGGGGTAATTCCACGGAACGCAATATAGAATAAAATAAAAGAGTAAAAAAAAATAATATGTGTGTATGAGCGGTGGCATACAGTGCTTCAAAGAAGCAGCTTCATTTTCGGCTCTTCCGCCATTTAGCAAAAAAAAAAAAAATTAAAACCATTTTTGAGATGTAGATTTCAGTTTAAATTTTAGTTTCCAGGGAGCAGAATAAAAACATCTAGTACGACTTATTTTGAAGCGTGAAGCAGTGCTTCAAAGCAGCACAGTGTGGAACGGCCTATTAAAACATTAGTAAAATCTAATGTAAATTATTGTTTTGTCTTACAGTAACGTAAGTAGGAAAATCTTATTATAACTGTAAAATGGGACGTGGCAAGCACTGCACGCCACAAGAAAGAGGAATCATAATCAAGTTTCGGAAAGAGGGCAAAATACAACAAAGGGATATCCAACATACCAAATTGTTCTCAAAATTTGATCACAATTGCCTTAAAGCTTCAAAAAACGATTGAAATTAGAAGAAGAAAAAGTAAAACTACTCTGAAAGATGGCAGAATAATGGTGTACAACGAAGTATTAACTGTTCGTATTATTTTGTGTAGTCAACAAAAACTTGAATTAAATAAAACATCCTTGAACCTATATTAATGTTAAGTGGTGAGTAAAATATAAAATACAATCATTCATTTTTTTTTAATTTTTACTTATTATCTGATTTGCACTATTTATGCATTTGTCCTTCACACCTATTATTTTTTTATCCACTGCACTTTATCCCCATTCTGAAAAATTCCCTTACTTTGTTAATTTTTCTCTTAGTAGAAAATTTACAAATACTTACATAAATTATAATTTCCAAACGTTTCTATGAATTTAAATAAATATCCAAATGGTAAAATGTATGTGGTATTCAAAAATACTGATCAAGACGTCATTTTGCAAAATCAGCGTTTTTTAACCGAAGAAAGTCATCGACGATTTAGAGTGTGTTCCAATTGGTTTAAATACCGCATAAAAAGTTAAAAAATTAAAAATTAAGGTGAATAAAAATGTCAAACTTTTTATCTGCTTCAAGAGCTGATAATATTTTTATGTGGTGTGCTGACACAAAATAGTTGTTTGTAAACAGAAGTATGAATTTTCTTAAAAATTGTAATTTTTAATTGCAAACTGACCGTAGTTGAAAGGTATATTTTGTAATAGTATTAATTTTAGTTATTTTTGATCTTTTATATACGTTCACTTAATAAACACATTTTATTAACCACTAGTTTTTTTTTTATTTCGCAAAAATTAATTTAAAAATTTTATATGTTCGTAATTGCGTTAAACGGCAACCATACAATTGTAAAAAAAAACTTAAAACAATTGAAACAGATAAAAAGTTAAAAAAAATGTACCACAAATAAAATTTCAACCGTTTAACTTTTATGCGGTATTTAAACCAAATGAAATACACCCTTAGGGATGTTAGGGATGTTAAAAATACTGTCATGAATATAATCACCATGCAACATGAAGTTGACTGCGATGAAAGTGGTGAATAAAAAATATAAACAAAATTCAATTATGTCATTTTGCAAATCTTCTTTGCAGCGAGTTTTTTGATCGGAAACAATCATCAACGGTTTAAATCGATTAAATGTCAGGAAAAAGGCCTGGGCCTTTTTTTACTTAAATCATTTTTAAATTTGCAATAATCCGCCGACGAAAATATCCACCGATTTCAAGAATACGCACCCAGGGCGAATATTCTTGAAATTCAATCGAATAAAACCGTCTACGCTTTTTTCGGTTAAAAAACTCTATCAAAAATTCGAAGACTACATTTTGTCGTATTTTTTAAACTAATCGAATTTTTTATACACCACTCTCATCGCGGTCTATTTCCCGTTGTGTGGTGATTATAGTTATGTCAAAAAGTTTGATGTTTTTGGTGTTAGTTGTGTTGTCATATGTTAATAAAGCCTGATGTTCCTCTATAAAGTCTCTTACAGACACAAATGGTGACCATATCTTTCCCAAATCCTAATTCTCAAGAAATGCTTAAGAACAGTGCCATAGGACCGACAAACTTAATCCTAATGAAATTAGATTTAAATGATTCTCGGACGCCTACTATTTTAATTTCGCCCAAATGTGGACAGACAACAAGCAATTTTAGTTTGAATAGATGGCGCTGATAATTTTATTTTTGAGAATCTAAAGAATATGACCGAAATGTGAATATCGAAACAAAGATTTTCGAATTACATCAAATTTGACTATAACCTTAAACTAAGTAAAGTTCACTATATCCATATGAAAATCTAAAATCAGGGAGAGGATTATGAGACAAATGGTTACAACACAAGACATTACAAACCAATATTAAACAAACAAAGTTTAACGTCTTACCTGAAACTTTAGAACAGCGCACTTTATATTCCACAAAATTTTGAGTAGTCTTCGTCCATTCATCATCATCATAATACCATAAAATGCTAGAAGCCATTTTCTTATATAAAATAATTTAATTTGTCATTAATAAACAAAAATATTATAAATGCATAAAAATAATAAACTTGGAATGTCTTACATAGATTCATTAAAAATCCACTTTGTACTTAAGAAAATAAAATTAAAAAATTAATAATTTGTTGGGGGCTTGATATCTGCGAGCACAAATCTCGCGCGCGCACATGCGCGCACACACACTTAACTATTAATAGTTTTGTTATAGACGTCATATATAATCACTACAAAAAGGCCATTGTTTTATTTTACTTTTTTTTTGTTTTTTTTTGATTTAATATAATTTTCATTTGACACTTTTCATATCTTAGTTATAAAAAAAAAAAAAAATTGAACCACTTAAAAAAATCAAGATTTGTAATCATAATAATTAATAATATTAACATAACTGAATCATCATCTATCTATTTACACAGTTTATATCCATCTCGCTCATTCATACACTCGTAAAAAGGAATTACATTTTCTTTATAAAATAATAATTAATAATATTTTTTATATCTAATTTAATTTATTAATTAATTAATTAAAAGAAAACGTATTAGACGCGCGAAACTAAACAAAAACAAACGAACGGATTCTTTCAAATTTGTGTAAATATGAGCGCACCAATTAGCGTAAACACTGAGAATGACGTAATCTGTGCGGCAACGCCACCTGCTGTACTATCACCATTTTTCTGTGCTGATTTTGTGTGAGCGCCCGCCATATTGCCAAGCGCAATTTTTGGCTCCTCTCGACTTTCGTCCGCCGGTATTTCATTATCGTCCAAATCATCGACCGTATTATCGATTGGTGATGCTTGAATTGGTTTTGGTTCACGGGTCGATGTGGTCGTTGGTTCCGTTGTTGTTGTTGTCGTTGATGTTGTGGTGGTGGTTGTGGTCGTGGTGGGTACCATCGTTTGATTATGGATCCAGTAAATGGGACCAAAATCAATTTTTACATCGAGCATTTCGGTTTTGCGCAGTGAACCGAGAATTTTACGTTTCATTACGTCCGTACTATTGAGATAGTAAGTCGTAAGGATTGCGTTAAATGGACCATCCGACACGGTGTAGTTACCATTGAGGGTTACATTTAGTGCGGTGCCCGGTTGGAGTTCCGTACTGATTGTTTTTGTCTGCAAAGAAATTGAAGGAAACAGTTTTTTAATATCAATTATAATTTCAGGGTTGGTGTAAAATTAGTGTTCGCTGAAAGGATGGAGCAGAAGAAATAATCACAAGAAAAGAGGAGCCTCCTCAATCCAGGACAGATCGCACTTACTTCGAATGATAGCAATCTGTTCAGTAGCTAGAACCTTGTTATGTTCACCGGGAGAGTTGATAAAACGTTACAAGATGCTCTATATTATAAAAATTATTCTTCATTTACTAAAGCTGCTTCGGCATCTCTCAATCTCAGACTGGTATACTGAAGTAAGTCTGAGAAAGTCAGATTATACAGTCTCGGAAAAGTTAATTTTAACATTTATAAGAAAATCAATGAAAGGAGTAACACATTTTTTATATTCATAATAAGTAGAAATTGTTAGGAAGTTCCAGATTCGATACTCGCCTTTAAGCTTCTGAGCGGCTTCCCGGTCAGCGACTCTACCCCAGGAGGGGCGGCTGTGTACCTACTTGGCAGAAAGTATAAAATGCTGGGGGCGGCACCTCGAAAAATAATCCAACAACATAAGTTCAGTTAAGGAGAGTTTAGTTACGGTGCAGGGAGTAGGAAACCAAGTACAAGCCGAAGGAAGTGAGCAAGCAGGCTACCAGCGGTCGAGATCCTGCAACTGCAATGTTACAACGGTGGCGAACTTGGCCAATGTGACAAGTGAAGAGAGCACTGAATCCATGTATGGAGATAGAACACCCGCTAATCCGTTTGGAAAGAGTGCGTTAATGCAGAGATCCCCTAAGAAGGGAGCGATGACCAGTACATTGATGAGATGTTTTTCATCGCCTTCTTTGGGGAGTTACAAGGAGGAAACTAAAGAAATAAGGCTAACCAGGCTTGAAAGGAAAATTGAAGAACTGGTGGAGTTTGTAAAACCGAAAAATAATATGCATAGATCAAGAAGATGATAAGCACTATTAGCACGCTTTATGACTCAGCTATGAGTAAGATAAACGTTTTGGAAAAGCAGTGCCAAACTTCACCGATCAATAATGACGGAAAGGCAAATTTGGATCGTCTACGAACTGTGAGCAGGAAACAGGAGCTGAAAGGGGCAGCTAATGAAGATATTTCACTTGTGGAGCCCGGTAAAAGGAAGTTGTCTACGCCACCTAAGAGTGATGAAAGTAGACAAAGTAAGAGAAGGAATACTAAGACTGCTCCGCAAGGTAATTCTTATAAAGTCCTAAAGGAGGATGGAAACAAGAAGCGAAATATCACGGCATCTATGTCGGATAATGGAGAAATAAACACAACGAGCTCAAACCCATTGGAGGATGCAACAATTAGAATGAAAAATAAACGAACACGTCCGCGAGGTAAACGGGCTCACCTAGATGCGCTGCTAATAAAGAAGAGTGATGAAATCTCATTTGCTGATCTGCTGCGGAAAGTTAAGATGGACCCGACGCGAAATACTCTTGGTAAAAGGGTATCGAATATAAGTCAAACTTATAGTGGAGACCTATCGCTGCAGCTACAAACAAACTACAGGAGAGCAGCCGAAGACCGCAACTGGTGATCAAAGACATGGACGAAGTTACCACATCTGAAGAAGTGGGAGAGACTCTGGAATCACAATTTGAAGGGGTGAAAGATGTCAAATCACTGTTATTGTTAAATCACTCACAAAGGCCTACCGAGAAACGCAAACGAAATCCGGGAAAAAATAGAGTTGACTAGATGCTTTAAATGCCATGGTTATAGGCATCGGTCATGGAATTGTACAAGTGAGGCCGATAGATCAAAGCTCTGCAGAAGATATGGTGAAGAAGGATACTTTGCTAAGACATGCCCAAAAGATTCAAAATGCATGTTATGCGACGAAAGGCCAAAGGCTGTAGCAAACACGTAACTGGTAGTGTTAGATGTCCGGCTTACCAGAAAGCGCTGAAAATAGAGCATTGAAAATGAAAGTGATCCAAGTCAATCTTGTGAGCAATACAGGAACCTTAATAGACGGTGTTGGGCTTCAGGTAGATCGAATCGAGCTGCTGTATTGGTTTGACCCCCTACAGGAAATTGGTGGGAGTATTGTACCCGGGTATGTCAGAGCAATCGATGAATTTAAAATATTTCCCGATCAATTAACGGATAATGCACGGAGCCACAACCCGCTGCTCATAGCCGGGGATTTTAATACATGGGTCGTAGAATAGGGAATTAGAGAAACCAGTAGCAGAGGTACTGCACTGTTAGAAGAATTTGCATCACTACCGGTCGTATTAATGAATACAGGAAATACACCTACTTTCTGTAGAGGAAATGCAACCTCGATAGTTGAGCTAACGTTTATGAGTTATTGTCTTGCCGATAGAGGAGTAGCATGGAGCGTGAGCCATCTATATACGCATAGTGATCATCACGCATGATTGTATATGAACTGGCGGATAGTGGACCAAAAGACTACAGTTAGACACAAGAAGAGAATAGGATGGAGGATTTGACCCTATCTGGTACCGCAAATAACAGAGCCGTCCAGCTTATGAGGCATGTTACAAGAGCCTGTGGTGCAACAACGCCAATAAGGATGGTGGATAATCGTAGAAAACCAGCCTTCTGGTGGAACAACGAGGCTCGGAGCTCAAGCATGCTATCAAGTTAAGTAAGCGAAATTGCTTTCGCGAGCTGTGCGAGGAGGTCGAGCGAGAACCCTGGAGTAGACCCTAGCGATTGGTGATGAACAAACTCAGAAACAATTACGCCACTGCTCCCACATGCCAGGCAATGCTGTCTGACAGTCCAAGTCCAAGTACAAGTCCAAGTCAAGCCCAAGTCCAAATCCACGTTCAAGTGATAAGCCTAAGCCCAAGCTTGAACCTACGACTAAGCATAAGCATGAATCTAGACCTAAGCCTAACCATAAATCCTAATATTCAGCCTAAAGCCTCTTACTAAGTCTGACTCTAGGTCTAAGTCTAAGATTAAGTCTATCTCTAAGTCTAAGACTAAGTTTAAGTCTAACTCTAACTCTGAGTCTGAGTAAAAGTCGGAATCCGGGTCTGATTCTAAGTCTAAGTCTAGGTCTAAATTTAAGTAAATATCTAAGTCTAAGTATAAGTTTAATTCTAGATTTAGGTATAGGTCTAGGTCTAAGTCTAGGTCAAAGTAAAAGTCAAAGTCTAAGTCAAAGTCAAAATCTAGGTCATAGTCAAAATCTAGGTCAAAGTCAAAATCTATATCAAAGTCAGAGTCAAAGCCAAACTCAATTTCAAAGTCAAATTCCAAGTACAAGTTCAAGTCCAAGTTCAAGACCAAGTCCAAGTGCAAGTCCAAATCCAAGTCAAGTCAAACTCCAAGTCATAAGCCAATTTCAAGCCTAAGCTTGAACCTACGTATAAGAAAAAGCCTAATTCTAAAGCCTAGTATTAAGCCTAAAGCCTATGGCTAAATCTTAGTCTAGGTCTAAGTCTAAGCCTAAGTTTAAGTCTAAGTCTAAGCCTGCGTCTGAGTAAGAGTCTGAATTCGGGTCTGATTCTAAGTCTAAGTTTAAGTAAATATCTAAGTCTAAGTATAAGTTTAAGTTTATTTCTAGATTTAAGTATAGGCCTAGGTCTAAGTCTAGGTCAAAGTTAAAGCCAAACTCAAAGTCAATGTAAAAGTCAAATTCAAAGTCAAACTCAACGTCAAAGCCAAAGACAAAGTAAAATTTAGTCCAAGTTCAAGTTCAAGTCCAAGTCCAAGTAAAAGTCCAAGTCCAAGTCCAAGCCCAAGACCAAGTCTAAGTGCAAGTCCAAATCCAAGTCAAGTCAAAGTCCAAGTCATAAGCCTAATTTCAAGCCTAAGCTTGAACCTACGTCTAAGCATAAGCCTGAATCTAGACCTAAGCCTAATCCTAAAGCCTAATATTAATTAGAATTTAATTTGAATTATAGATGGTAGATTTAGAACAGAACCATTACAATAAAACAACAACAACGTAAAACCTAATATTAAGCCTAAAGCCTCTGGCTAAGTCTAAGTCTAGGTCTAAGTCTTAGCCTAAGTCCAAGTCCAAGTCCAAGTCTAAGTCTAAGTCTAAGTCTAAGTCTAAGTCTAAGTCTAAGTCTAAGTCTAAGTCTAAGTCTAAGTCTATCAATTAACGGATAATGCACGGAGCCACAACCCGCTGCTCATAGCCGGGGATTTTAATACATGGGTCGTAGAATAGGGAATTAGAGAAACCAGTAGCAGAGGTACTGCACTGTTAGAAGAATTTGCATCACTACCGGTCGTATTAATGAATACAGGAAATACACCTACTTTCTGTAGAGGAAATGCAACCTCGATAGTTGAGCTAACGTTTATGAGTTATTGTCTTGCCGATAGAGGAGTAGCATGGAGCGTGAGCCATCTATATACGCATAGTGATCATCACGCATGATTGTATATGAACTGGCGGATAGTGGACCAAAAGACTACAGTTAGACACAAGAAGAGAATAGGATGGAGGATTTGACCCTATCTGGTACCGCAAATAACAGAGCCGTCCAGCTTATGAGGCATGTTACAAGAGCCTGTGGTGCAACAACGCCAATAAGGATGGTGGATAATCGTAGAAAACCAGCCTTCTGGTGGAACAACGAGGCTCGGAGCTCAAGCATGCTATCAAGTTAAGTAAGCGAAATTGCTTTCGCGAGCTGTGCGAGGAGGTCGAGCGAGAACCCTGGAGTAGACCCTAGCGATTGGTGATGAACAAACTCAGAAACAATTACGCCACTGCTCCCACATGCCAGGCAATGCTGTCTGACAGTCCAAGTCCAAGTACAAGTCCAAGTCAAGCCCAAGTCCAAATCCACGTTCAAGTGATAAGCCTAAGCCCAAGCTTGAACCTACGACTAAGCATAAGCATGAATCTAGACCTAAGCCTAACCATAAATCCTAATATTCAGCCTAAAGCCTCTTACTAAGTCTGACTCTAGGTCTAAGTCTAAGATTAAGTCTATCTCTAAGTCTAAGACTAAGTTTAAGTCTAACTCTAACTCTGAGTCTGAGTAAAAGTCGGAATCCGGGTCTGATTCTAAGTCTAAGTCTAGGTCTAAATTTAAGTAAATATCTAAGTCTAAGTATAAGTTTAATTCTAGATTTAGGTATAGGTCTAGGTCTAAGTCTAGGTCAAAGTAAAAGTCAAAGTCTAAGTCAAAGTCAAAATCTAGGTCATAGTCAAAATCTAGGTCAAAGTCAAAATCTATATCAAAGTCAGAGTCAAAGCCAAACTCAATTTCAAAGTCAAATTCCAAGTACAAGTTCAAGTCCAAGTTCAAGACCAAGTCCAAGTGCAAGTCCAAATCCAAGTCAAGTCAAACTCCAAGTCATAAGCCAATTTCAAGCCTAAGCTTGAACCTACGTATAAGAAAAAGCCTAATTCTAAAGCCTAGTATTAAGCCTAAAGCCTATGGCTAAATCTTAGTCTAGGTCTAAGTCTAAGCCTAAGTTTAAGTCTAAGTCTAAGCCTGCGTCTGAGTAAGAGTCTGAATTCGGGTCTGATTCTAAGTCTAAGTTTAAGTAAATATCTAAGTCTAAGTATAAGTTTAAGTTTATTTCTAGATTTAAGTATAGGCCTAGGTCTAAGTCTAGGTCAAAGTTAAAGCCAAACTCAAAGTCAATGTAAAAGTCAAATTCAAAGTCAAACTCAACGTCAAAGCCAAAGACAAAGTAAAATTTAGTCCAAGTTCAAGTTCAAGTCCAAGTCCAAGTAAAAGTCCAAGTCCAAGTCCAAGCCCAAGACCAAGTCTAAGTGCAAGTCCAAATCCAAGTCAAGTCAAAGTCCAAGTCATAAGCCTAATTTCAAGCCTAAGCTTGAACCTACGTCTAAGCATAAGCCTGAATCTAGACCTAAGCCTAATCCTAAAGCCTAATATTAATTAGAATTTAATTTGAATTATAGATGGTAGATTTAGAACAGAACCATTACAATAAAACAACAACAACGTAAAACCTAATATTAAGCCTAAAGCCTCTGGCTAAGTCTAAGTCTAGGTCTAAGTCTTAGCCTAAGTCCAAGTCCAAGTCCAAGTCTAAGTCTAAGTCTAAGTCTAAGTCTAAGTCTAAGTCTAAGTCTAAGTCTAAGTCTAAGTCTAAGTCTAAGTCTAAGTCTAAGTCTAAGTCTAAGTCTAAGTCTAAGTCTAAGTCTAAGTCTAAGTCTAAGTCTAAGTCTAAGTCTAAGTCTAAGTCTAAGTCTAAGTCTAAGTCTAAGTCTAAGTCTAAGTCTAAGTCTAAGTCTAAGTCTAAGTCTAAGTCTAAGTCTAAGTCTAAGTCTAAGTCTAAGTCTAAGTCTAAGTCTAAGTCTAAGTCTAAGTCTAAGTCTAAGTCTAAGTCTAAGTCTAAGTCTAAGTCTAAGTCTAAGTCTAAGTCTAAGTCTAAGTCTAAGTCTAAGTCTAAGTCTAAGTCTAAGTCTAAGTCTAAGTCTAAGTCTAAGTCTAAGTCTAAGTCTAAGTCTAAGTCTAAGTCTAAGTCTAAGTCTAAGTCTAAGTCTAAGTCTAAGTCTAAGTCTAAGTCTAAGTCTAAGTCTAAGTCTAAGTCTAAGTCTAAGTCTAAGTCTAAGTCTAAGTCTAAGTCTAAGTCTAAGTCTAAGTCTAAGTCTAAGTCTAAGTCTAAGTCTAAGTCTAAGTCTAAGTCTAAGTCTAAGTCTAAGTCTAAGTCTAAGTCTAAGTCTAAGTCTAAGTCTAAGTCTAAGTCTAAGTCTAAGTCTAAGTCTAAGTCTAAGTCTAAGTCTAAGTCTAAGTCTAAGTCTAAGTCTAAGTCTAAGTCTAAGTCTAAGTCTAAGTCTAAGTCTAAGTCTAAGTCTAAGTCTAAGTCTAAGTCTAAGTCTAAGTCTAAGTCTAAGTCTAAGTCTAAGTCTAAGTCTAAGTCTAAGTCTAAGTCTAAGTCTAAGTCTAAGTCTAAGTCTAAGTCTAAGTCTAAGTCTAAGTCTAAGTCTAAGTCTAAGTCTAAGTCTAAGTCTAAGTCTAAGTCTAAGTCTAAGTCTAAGTCTAAGTCTAAGTCTAAGTCTAAGTCTAAGTCTAAGTCTAAGTCTAAGTCTAAGTCTAAGTCTAAGTCTAAGTCTAAGTCTAAGTCTAAGTCTAAGTCTAAGTCTAAGTCTAAGTCTAAGTCTAAGTCTAAGTCTAAGTCTAAGTCTAAGTCTAAGTCTAAGTCTAAGTCTAAGTCTAAGTCTAAGTCTAAGTCTAAGTCTAAGTCTAAGTCTAAGTCTAAGTCTAAGTCTAAGTCTAAGTCTAAGTCTAAGTCTAAGTCTAAGTCTAAGTCTAAGTCTAAGTCTAAGTCTAAGTCTAAGTCTAAGTCTAAGTCTAAGTCTAAGTCTAAGTCTAAGTCTAAGTCTAAGTCTAAGTCTAAGTCTAAGTCTAAGTCTAAGTCTAAGTCTAAGTCTAAGTCTAAGTCTAAGTCTAAGTCTAAGTCTAAGTCTAAGTCTAAGTCTAAGTCTAAGTCTAAGTCTAAGTCTAAGTCTAAGTCTAAGTCTAAGTCTAAGTCTAAGTCTAAGTCTAAGTCTAAGTCTAAGTCTAAGTCTAAGTCTAAGTCTAAGTCTAAGTCTAAGTCTAAGTCTAAGTCTAAGTCTAAGTCTAAGTCTAAGTCTAAGTCTAAGTCTAAGTCTAAGTCTAAGTCTAAGTCTAAGTCTAAGTCTAAGTCTAAGTCTAAGTCTAAGTCTAAGTCTAAGTCTAAGTCTAAGTCTAAGTCTAAGTCTAAGTCTAAGTCTAAGTCTAAGTCTAAGTCTAAGTCTAAGTCTAAGTCTAAGTCTAAGTCTAAGTCTAAGTCTAAGTCTAAGTCTAAGTCTAAGTCTAAGTCTAAGTCTAAGTCTAAGTCTAAGTCTAAGTCTAAGTCTAAGTCTAAGTCTAAGTCTAAGTCTAAGTCTAAGTCTAAGTCTAAGTCTAAGTCTAAGTCTAAGTCTAAGTCTAAGTCTAAGTCTAAGTCTAAGTCTAAGTCTAAGTCTAAGTCTAAGTCTAAGTCTAAGTCTAAGTCTAAGTCTAAGTCTAAGTCTAAGTCTAAGTCTAAGTCTAAGTCTAAGTCTAAGTCTAAGTCTAAGTCTAAGTCTAAGTCTAAGTCTAAGTCTAAGTCTAAGTCTAAGTCTAAGTCTAAGTCTAAGTCTAAGTCTAAGTCTAAGTCTAAGTCTAAGTCTAAGTCTAAGTCTAAGTCTAAGTCTAAGTCTAAGTCTAAGTCTAAGTCTAAGTCTAAGTCTAAGTCTAAGTCTAAGTCTAAGTCTAAGTCTAAGTCTAAGTCTAAGTCTAAGTCTAAGTCTAAGTCTAAGTCTAAGTCTAAGTCTAAGTCTAAGTCTAAGTCTATGTCTATGTCTATGTCTATGTCTATGTCTATGTCTATGTCTAAGTCTAAGTCTGAGTAAGAGTCTGAATCCGGGTCTGATTCTAAGTCTAAGTCTAAGTCTAAGTCTAAGTCTGAGTAAGAGTCTGAATCCGGGTCTGATTCTAAGTCTAAGTATAGGTCTAAGTTTAAGTAAATATCTAAGTCTAAGTATAAGTTTATTTCTAGATTTAGGTATAGGCCTACGTCTAAGTCTAGGTCAAAGTCAAAATCTAGGTCAAAGCCAAAATCTAGGTCAAAGTCAAAGCAAAATTCAAAGCCAAAGTCAATGTAAAAGTCAAAGTCAACGTCAAAGCCAAAGACAAAGTCAAATACAGTCCAAGTCCAAGTTCAAGCCCAAGTCCAAGTACAACTCAAAGTCAAAGTCAATTCAAATACAAAGTCAAAGTCAATGGCAAAATCAAAATCAAAGTCAATTCAAAGTCAAAGTGAAAGCCAAAGTCAAAGTGGATGTCAACGTTAAAGTCAAAGTCAAAGTTAAAGGTTCAGCCTAATCCGAAGTGTAGTCTAAGTCTTAAGTTTAAAATTCTCAACCAGTCAGTCCATAAGAGCTAAGTTAAAATTTACTTGAACCATTTCTGTTATGATTTTTTTACCAACAAATGATGGAAACAAGGTCAACTCTCAATGACCAAACCTTGAAGTCTCGTTAGTCAACAAACCATAAGTGTTAAGTGTCTAACCTCTTAAGTGTTACGGCTTAAGTGTATTATGTCTTATGTATGATGTCTTAAAATTAAATATTTTAATCTAAATATTAAATATTTAATAAAATTCAGGAGGGATAGAAATTCTCGCTACTGAAGCAAAAAGCGAAGAATCGAGAAGTATTGAGATCAATTATGCAGGCTCAAAATCTCTCAATGGGATGTGAAAAATAATTTCTACACTTACCTCTATGACCTTTTCGGCATGTTTTAAACCCCAGTTAATCTCACTCATAGTTTCGGTACCCGATTTCTTATCCCTACCAATAATTTTCGTAGGTAAAGCCTTTGCCATACCATCAACATTGCCCCAATGTTCCTCCTTGTCATAAATATAAGTTATAATCGTTTCCACATTACTCGTTTGCATCTCGTTATTCGACAACACGCTATTGCCTAAAACTTGAACGTCCTTAGTTACTTTCGTTCGCCATTTATCGGGCTTCACGTCACGAATTTCGTATCGAACTGGTTCGATTTCGGTCAAAATTTCACCTTCTTCGTAAAACTGCAAATAAGACAATTAAAAATTTAATATTACATTTAGTAAAGATGTAAAGATAAAGCAGTACCTCTTCTTTCCCATTTGAATTAATAAAAATTTTCCCCAATAAATTATTTGGTTCGAATCGGCCGACAACATAATCTTCGCCTACAACATGATGACCATCTCGCTCTACTTTGTGCCGAGAAACGTATGAATCTGTACTCTAAAATTACACAAAAGTATCGACCGTATAAATATTTTGAATTGCGTAACGCGGTGCAGTAAAAATATATACTTACATGTCCATCAGAAGTACAAATTGAACCGAATGGCATCGAGCCTGAAAATTTCGACCAACTACTCCACTGTAGCTTTGCCCCCTTGCCGCGATTCACCAGTATTTCAAATGATCGATGCATACTCGGTGACGTATGCATCGAAACAATACAAACGGTTGTATTGCTATGTCGCTTTGTCGAGCCGGGCACTAAAATTCCTTCTAGTAACGCTCGACAAACGTATATGTTGTAGTGCTGTGTAAAATGAAAAAAAATATATAAAATCAGGAAAATTTAATACGCAATGTAAAAATTTACCTGTTCGGGTGTTTCATGATATACACCACCCACAACTCCAAATGCCATTTGTTTTTCTTCATTTATAAATGGCTCCCAGCCTAGCACGCTCGAGGTTACAATTTGTTTAATACTTCCTACGATTGATTTGAATACGTAAACACTTTTCGGTTGGCCATGTGAGAAATGCACTAACAGTTGGAGAATAAAAATTGTGTATGGTATATGATACCTTGCTAGCTTCATGGTGATTTCAATCTGGAATGAGAGAAAGAGAAAACATATTAGAATTTTAGTATTGTGTATGTCGCAAGATGTCTAAGGTGATCAAATGTATCAAATGACGTTTGATCAAACCGAAACACAATTATTTCAATATTTTGACAAAGATTTTTAAAAATTACCGCAGTTCGTAAACCCGATTTCCAAGCTTCGACTGTGTAAATGGATTTGTGATTTATTCTGTATGTCTAGCTGTGGGCTCTCTACAGTTCAAACGGATTGACTGATTATGGTAAAACCTCATATTTGGTATGTATTAATTCTTTAAGTAGTTTTAAGTATTTTTAACAAACTCGACTCACTAAATAATTGCCGTCTTGGCAAGAGAACGAAGACCTGAAGGCAAGGGAACGACATGCAAAGTTTTTACTAAGCCGGGAGTTTTGGATGGTTCGAGGAGAATGATGGTATTATCGATACATTATGGTCAATATTCTCGACAGTGCTTCTTGATTGACAGGATTCATTTGGGAGAAAAGAGGAGTCAATGAACAAGCTTAGAAAAACTTGTAAAATTGGAATTGGTGCGATCTTGCCTTAAAACTCTAATGAGGACAATAAAATACATATGTCCTGAATTTCATTACAATAAGAAAGACGAGTAATGCGCGTCGCTTTACGGGTGATCACGCGATCGTGCATGCTCTTTGATAGTTTTTGATCTACATCCAATGATGACTTTCAAATTTTGCAACGTTAAAAAAACAGGTTGCAGGAGTGTGATCCTTAATTTAAAAAATTCGATTTTAATCGCATTGGAAATCGTATAAGGCTGATTAACATTTAACGGCTTTTTACGATATTAGTTATTAAGACAGGTATATATACTCATAAGGAGTTCCAGAAATTTGGTGCCATCATTCCATGCACTTTGGGGTATAAAAAATTTGCGAATTGATGAAACCAAAGTCCCATTTACAGGATTGTGAAATATATACCGAATTAACATACACAATTAAGTTATCTGAGCCAACTTCGTAGTAGATCGGACACGCTGAACTGCAAAAGTACACCAACATCTCTAAACCTAGAAAAACATGGCTGAATGAGAATTGAACAGTTTCAAGTCAAGAATGTACGCATGAAATTAAAACCTCTCTCGACGAACAAGGCAGTCATACAAGGACTATGTGGTTTCGAGAGAACAATCTAACCGACCGTGTAGAAGTCGGTGAATGTAGAAAACACATCACCCCCTGCTCTATCTTACGATCTTACGATAAAGTGCAAAGCGTGATAATATTGTACGCACATGGTGAGAATCATACCTTTAATAAAATAGTTTCAACGATTTGGTTTACAGAAATTATGATGTGGACAACACCCAATTTTCTTTTACATCAAATACACGAATAGATTTCGAATATTCCACACCTCATTCCTAAACCGAAAAATAAAACCTACCGGATTTTCGATAAAAACTGTCATGATAATCAAACATCATTATTCCAGCTTAAATTTAGGAAAACCAAAAAGGTCAACCCTTTAAAGTTTAATCTAGATTTTTTAAATGCTATACTTTTCAACATTATTGGATAATTTTAAAAAGCTCCTACGGAAGCTACCACTTCCAGACCTTTGTGAAGATAGCCTAACTTTCTATACCCGAAAATCGTAAAATTTGCTTATGGCAATACTATACTAGTTTATATATACTATTGCGACATTTAATTAACAATTATAGATATAAATTAAAAATAAGAGTATACATAAATATTTCCGAATAATAGCAAATAATAAATAAAAATATTATGAATCCCTTTCGCTACTGATGTACTTGATTTTTAAAGCACTGTATATTTATTTAAACGCCTTCAAGTTATGCTATCAAAACGAGCAAATTGGTGTTGCCAAACACTCGAGGTGATATCAACATGAAATTAACGGACAAAAAACAAATACAATGGAGGCGGCGACCAGAATGTAGCAGATCTCATGATTGTGAAATACATACCAAAAATAATACCAAAAAATTTACACTGTTAAATTTAACAATATTCCAATTGGATTTGTTTTGTGGCAAAATTGAAACATTTTTATATAATCTTTAACATTTATATAAGATAAGTCCCTATGTTCCTAATAGTGTCGCTGTAAAGATCAAATAATTTTCTAACGATTTGAAATAAACACGAGAAAATCGTAAAACGATTTACTAACCTTTTTTAATTGTAAAGAAGGCTATTTTAGACTATGTTTCTACTTTTATATATCCGATCCTAGAGATGTTCACGGGGTCCCACCTATATGACCGAATAACTAAATCAAAACCCCACGTGTGTAGTGAATAGGATTTAATTATGATGGTTTTTACAAAGTCCAGCGCATTTTAATAAACTATGGTTTTTGATTTCAATCTATTTTCTAACTTTTCTGTCACCGCTCCTACAGACATTCACAGTTTTTAAAATATAATTTAAAATAGCGTAGACAAAGTTGTAACACTAAAATGAACATAGATGGTTTATGATGGTATTTACTTTAATAAATTTTTAAATTTTATTTCACCGATCCTAGAGATGTTCACGGGGTCTCACCTACATGGCCAGATAGATCAGTCAAAACCCTATGAGTGTGGTGAATGGGATTCAATTCTGGTGATATTTAACTTACCCAGATACATATTTACGTTTACAATTATATCCCATACTGTACCAGAAATGTTCACGGGATCTTTTTCATATATTCGAATAGGTCAGAAAATTACATATCAATATTGTGAAAAAGGGACACGAATAATGATTTTCACCTTGAATTTCGAAATTTAAAACTTCTTCATTTTCAATTTCTTTCTCAATTGGAAATTTTGGTATTTTCTCAAATAGGATTTTTACCCAATTGACATTCCCAAATAAGCTACGAACCTGATTTATTGTAATAATAATCAAATAACAGAAATCCTAGAGATGTTCACCGGCTCACGTTTACTTTTTTGAACAGTTCAAAGATGCGACTTTCGATCAGGGTTCGGTTATGGCGATATTTACAGTGCCATACACGACTTAGAAGTTTCACGAAATAATTTGAATACTTTATCAAATTTTATTTCACCGAAGAATCAATAAAGCTATTCTTCGACAAGTATTTCACGTCCTTGCAGGAACAGCAAGAATCAATCGATTTTATAAACAACCGTTCCAAGAGGATTGAGATTTTAAAGCTCCCACGTGGGTCTTTTGAAGAGCTAAGTAATCGCGATTTAAAGGTTGTTATAATAAAATGGTTAAACAACAAACCAATCCATCTTGCAGCACAAAATGGGACAATACACTTAAGCACCATATCAAAATTCCTCAACCTGAAGTGATAAGTATGTACAACAAAGGTATGGGTGGAGTGGACATGCTTGATCAAACCTTATCGTATTATCGCACGTTCATAAAATCCTGAAAATGGAGTCATAACGCATTTTCTAAATTTTGCAGTTTAATCGAGCTGGATGGAATACAAAAAAGAAATGCTTCAACGGGGCCAGCAACAAAATAAAATAAAGTTGGAATTTTGAATGGAAATTGCTTACTATTTATTGAGACCATATTCAGAGCCCAGTATAACAAATCGATCTGAAGTTCTTCGAATACAAGACATTCGATATGATAGTATTGGTCATTGGCCAGAAGCAGATAAAAGTAAAGAAGCTGCGCGATGCAAACTCTAGAGATGTTTAGCGCGAACGTATATTTTTTGCCTAAAATGTAAGGTCAATTTATGCTTTATTAATGATCGTAATTTCTTCATGACATTTCACACAAACTCATGTGCAATAAATACCTAAATACCGAAAGTCGGTGTAGCCTGATAAATAATATTAATGAATTTATTTAATTAATTATGTTAAAAGTATTGAATTTTATAATTATTTTAAGATTATTGTTTATCTGAATAAACATTTATGAAATATAAATACAACTGCGATAGGTTGTAATACTTTTTCTTAAAAAGCATTTAAACGTTGTATTATTTTCCCATATAATATAATATAATATATGATATAATTGTTACTGAAACATTGTTAACCGAAAATGTACATTATAATGTACTTCCCAGATTTCAGATACCACGGGATGAAGTCGGGCCACTTGTCATAAAACGGCATATTTGAGGTCCAAATGAAACAAAACCACACAAAAATATTTTTTATGTTGGCATTTTTAAATCAGTGGTGAAAGGGTTAATAAAAACAATAAAAATTTCTGATAAAACATGTAACAAACAAAAAAAACCTTCGTCTTTAAACGTATGTGAAGCTGGCCCGAAAACCATCCCGAAAACGCCTTTTTCAATTTAGGCGTGTTTCTCCACTAAACTCATTAAAAGACTCTTCAGCCCGAAAAATTAAAAAATATATGAAGCAAATCAAATTCCATCCCGAAAAAAATAAAAACAGTCTCACGTACACAAAACAATATTTAAGTTGAAAATCTATTACAAGAAGAGATTTACAACACTTAAAATTAAGAAATTTAAAAACAAAATCCTTCAAATCTGAAAATTTTTCAACGACCTTAATGTTTCGGTTCACAGAGGTTGGCAGATATAGCGGTATATGACTAATTATTGCACTAAACATCAGCATTAAGCACAGAAAGTCACTGAAATTACTCTAAATCTTTCTTCGTCTTCAGACATGAGCCTATAGTCTGGCCAACGAACAGTTGCTGAGTTTGAAGGATTATATCCCAGCTCTACCCCATAGAAAATATATGGAAAACATAAAAATTACTTTGAATCACCAGACTAATGGCTGAACCAGCGAATCAGTAACAACTTAACGTAAAAAAGTGATGAATAGGTTTTGTTGGTTACTGGCCAGCGAAACGTTAACATCTTTTCGTTCAGTTTCGTTAAAATATGTCTGTCACTTAACAGACCCAAAAATTGCGTGCAAACTGAAAGAAACGTCAAATTCCAAATAAAAGCGCCCTATATTTTTAAACGATAACGATTTTAAAATCACCCGGTAATTAAATGATGTATATTATATTTAACCAGTAAAAATTCGTTCACACAATGAAATTTAAACAATTTGCCCGACCTCAAAATTTGTTGTTTCGTAACGGTTTGACAAGTTGTATTACTGATTCTCTGGTTCAGCCATAAAGCTGATAGTTCGATCATAAAATACACCAAGTAAAATGGACAAATAATTAATATTAGTTTTTTGTCTTAGCCCCGAAATTTTTTCTATTTTCATATTCTCATGAAAATGCAATATTTTTACTCTCAGCCCCGAAAAATGTTTGTGTCGTGATAGTTTTAGCTGTCATGACAGTAAATATTTTCGGAGTTGATAGTAAAAATGTCATGAAAAGAATAATTAGCGTTGCCATCGCATTTTTCGGAACTGTAATTTGGGCTATGAAATTTTATCCCAATGCGATCAGTACGCCTGGACTGAAAAGTTGTCGAATTTTGATGAAATTAAGTTTTTTATGAAAACGTATTTTCGGTTAAATTGAAAAAAAAAACGATGTGAACTAATTTTCTATGAAATCTAATTTAAAATGATTCGTCTTGTAAATGTTTCTTTTAGAAATTCTTGCAGAAAAAAAGCTCAAACTCAAGCTTCCACTTCCGGTGGCACCACAAAACACTGGAATCTCCTAATTTATGAAAAAAGCTTAGGTATAAAATTTCCCCCCGATCGGGCAAACCGTCTGGTCATTCCGGTCAACATAACTCGAGTGAAAGAGAAACGGAATGATGAATCTCAAATATCATATTTGTTAAAGAGGTAATTCGGTTAGAACCTCGACTTAATTTAAAACCTACAGTAGTAACGCTGAATGTCGAACGCTGATGCTCCTATTTTCCGAATTCCTTGAAGAAGGATGACACGAAGTGAATTACACCGCGATGTTTGTGTCTAGTATCGAAATAAATAACGTATGAGGAAATGTTACCAGATGATATTACATCCAAGATCAATGATTCAACCGATAGATATGCGAGAAATAAATTTTGAACCAGCTCTCTCCATTGAGTGCGTGAAAGCTTATCTAGGATTTGTAAACAAAATAATTTAATTTTGCGAACGGTAGTACTATCACTTATGGTTGCCCTAAATCGGTGTCCCGGCCATAGGGACTATCCTTGACAAATATTTTACGTTATATACTACTGTATCTGGTTACAATGCACTCATTTCAAAATCTCGAATATTAAAATCAAATTATCAATTATTTCTAAAAATTCCGCTTTTTAATAGTCCGGTTATTAAAATCTAATTAAGGCCAGTTTTTAAAATCCCTATTTTGCTGAAATCTTAAAAAATCCCGACAAAAAAATTGAGTTTTTTCATCGAGAAAAAAATATATAAGAGAAATCAAGTAGTGCAAATTTTATAAGTCAATTTTTCCGAGGTTAATCTTATTTTATAGTTTTAATATATTTATATACAAAAATTTAATTTTTTTCTATATTTAATCCATATATCTTATAAACATATCGGCATAGTTATTTTATAGTTCATTGTTCTTGTTTATACTCGTACAGGTTGCCAAAAGTAAAATAGATTAACCTCGAAAAGTCTACATGGGTCCGCTTATGTATATTTTGTTCTATGGTCTTTTAAAGAAATTAAATTTTTTTGGCCTACCGTTTTATAAAGAACTCGGTCGTTTCTTGACCTTGATTGTCAAATTTGGATTATGGGATATGATTTTCATATGAATTTTCCAAGAATTCACAATTAGGCCATGCTCAATGGAACTTAGCTATTCCTCAACTAATAAGTGTCAATCTTGGTATGCAGATTTGGATTAGGACTTTAACTTGAATTTTAGAAGGAAACGCTTCCCGCGCCAAAATGTTAATTTTTACTTCTGTCATGAGGATTCGTTGAAATCTTGGGTACTAAGCTGAGATATTTACAGATTTTTTTTATCTGGAAAGATCGGGATAAAGTCATTTGAATCTCGCATTATAGAGATATGCAGATAAATTCTCTCAGCAATTAACGAGATATTTTCGTATGAATCTCGCCTCACAGACGATTAACACGAGCACTTGCCATTAACCGTAGGATTCGTTAGAATTTTAAATACAAACGGAGAGATTTTAAATCGTCATTTAAATCGCTTATAAGACGAGATTTATAAGACTTTATTCATACGACTATCTCCCGTTAATAACAGACAGATTTTTTCTGAAAATCTCTCAGTTTGTAGTGGGACTGATTGTTATAAATGTCATGACAGATTATCATTATACAAGTTATTGTCGCGATAGTTTTATTTTTCGGAGTGAGATAGACACCTCTGGCGAGGGGGGGGGGAGGGCTTGGGGATCACTTTTTGGACTGAATGTCGGGCTAGCCTATTATAAATGAAGAGTTTAGGTCTGACTAGGCTACCAAGCAATAGGAATATATCTTAAAAATACATAAAAGCAATTTTAAAATTTCGGACTGAATGTTATAAATGTCTTGACAGTGTATCATGACACTGTTTCCTATCACGATAGCAACCTTTTTTCGAGCTATGATAGTAAACTCACACGATATTTATAGTTTAGTGTTGCAATTGCGTTTTTCGGGTCTCTGCTGTTCTACTGAAACGCTAGAGCTAGATTCATATACATCAAACAAAGTTGGGTTTTTTGGAATACCGAGCCGATCCCCCTCAAACAGGCTTGTTTATGTTGGAATCACAAATAAATAGATATACTGAAACGGTTTTACAAATAAATCCTTGATTAAATTAACTTAATCGTAAATTACTTAATTATTGATTATAATAAAACTTCAAAATTAAATCCATGAATATAAAATGGAATATATTTTGGAATTTTTAAATTTGGTATTTTGTTAAGGAGTTTTATTTATTACAAAATTCGTTTGTTAGAATTTTGATTTCGATTTTGGAATTCTGGATTTGGCGAATCGTACCCAACTAGGCCATTTCTTAACAAATTATGATTAAATTTGGTATGTACATAGAACTAGATTGGGATTTTAACGTGAATTTTAAATGAAGTTTTAGAATTTGATTATTATGTATGGAATTTGGCCGATTCTTAACCAATTATTGTCAAATTTGATATTTAGAAGCGGATTTGGGTTCTAAAATGATGGTAATTTTGGGTAGAACTAGGCAAGGGACTTCTTTACTAACTATATATAGTCAGTTTTGACAGGTTTTTGCTTTTTTAATTTTAATTCAAACAAATATAAGAAATATAAAAAATTGGGAGAAACTGCCTGGTTTTATTTAGCATGGACGAATCCTAAATTTTTTTCAAAAATTCATGGTTAAATTTTACAAACTTTTCCAAATTTCGAAATTATCTATTGCGAAATGGCTAGGTTTCATTCTTTAAAACTCAGTATTTTACAATCCAATCCATCCCAAATTTCTTCAATCGTTCTTGTATAATTCCAATTTAACTTGAATTGGGCCCATAAATTATTTTATGATTTTGTACATTCTACTGTCTTGAAAAAATTCCGTTTCCATAACCAACATTTTGAAAAAATTAGATTCTGAAATGCACGATTTTAAAAAATGTGAAAATTCCACTTTACCGGATTTTGAAGAGCAGGCAAACGACCCCAACCCCAACCCAGTACATATGTTTTAAAAAAGTTGCCATGATTCACCCTCAGTAAGTTTAATCACGTCAACGGTGACCATATGTTCGCTTGTTTAAAGTGCACAACCAATGGACGTGAACCAATTTTCGTGTACAGAGCTCCTATAAAAATTACTTAAAAGATCGCGTACATATATTGGATATAGAACGTAAATTACTGCTGGTAGTTGTGCGGCGTCATACTCTAACAACCAAAAGATTTAGATGGAACTTTGGTTTCAAACTAATGAAACACCGAATTCTTTAAATTAAAAAAAATCAGTCGTCTCATCAGCTACCATTTCGAGCAAACTAAAAAAAATATTGAAAATACTTTAAACTTATATATATATAAAGTATAATCATAATGCATTAGCGAATTATTTAACCCATATATACGATTTCTTTTTGAAATTTTTTCCAAAATTCCTTTTCATTCATTTTACATTTTTCGAAAGCTTTATTTGCTTCATCGGTCCAGCTCAATATGGCTGTCCCTTTTATCAGCGAATGAAGTGAGATTCGGGCATGGTATAAATTTCCGATAATAATTTAGCATCGCCAAGAAGGTTTTAATTTCCTTTACCAAAGATAGGCTTAGAAAAATTTCTGATAGCCTCTACCTTTTTGGGAAGAGGTGGAATATCATTTTTTGAAATGTTATGTCCCAAAAATTGAAGTTCTTCTACGACTGTTTCACACTTAGTCACATTGATAGCTAGTTTATATTTCAGGGGGCGCTCGAATAATACTAATCGTAGGTGTCTCTCGTGCTCGGGAATGTTTTCGGATGCCGTTAAAATATGATCAAAATATGGAAATTTTGTAAATCTATTTTGCTCAATATTATTTTCCACTAACAATACTCGAGCAAACGTGAATATAAGGTATGGAGTATCTATCAGGCACCGCTTGAGAATTTAAAGCGTGGTAGTTTATGCATGGACGCAATATTCCATCGGATTTCCTTACCATGCGTATAAGGGACTTGCCCAGTAATTGATTGACGGTAAGCAAATACCCATTCTCCTTAAATATTCGAGGTCGTCTCTTACAGCAACTAACTTTTCTTAGTCTAATCTTCGAGTTCGAGAGAAACAATTTTTGTAATGTCTACGGCTTGAAGTTTTTAATTTCAGATATTTAGAAAGGATGGGAGTCACAAAGTTGTTAATAATTTAGGTATATTATCTACCAAACGACCCCCTTTGAAATCAATCAACAAGTCGAAATTGCGCATAAAATTTGCTCCAATGATTAGTGTTTTGACGTAAGCAATAAAAAAACTTTTACTCGAAATGTCGTCGTAAACTTGTAGATCTAGTTTAATTCGGGTTTTGCCATAAACATTTATCATCGCTCCATTCCGATTCTTTCTCCACTTTGGACAGACGGAATTAGTTGGCACGAGAGATTGAAGTTTCGGCCAAGCTCGTGTCAACAGTTGATCCGGTTCATTGAGATTGGTTACTTCTCATCGTAGCCTATTTCTGATAACGAAAGCGGCTACGACATTTAAATGACTTTTGATCGAATTGTAGATAAAACCAACATTCGTCAGTACGGTCATTTGATGGAGCATTTCGTGTATGTGTCGGAGAGCACTCTGGGCCATAATTTCTCAAATTTCTTCGATTTTTAAGCTGCTTCGAGCCGTAATTCCCGAACCCTCAACAGCGAATATTGGGCTCCGGATGAACAGATCCGTCCGCTCAACAACTTCCGCCGATCAACAACTTTCTACATCGATTCTGATGGAAAACAACTTTCTACATCGATGCTGTTGATTCGTGGTAACGGTAATTTCGCAAATAACATTGAACTCCGGTTCTCGTATAGTTTACCGTGTGTCAATTTACCTTTTGAATCCCCATTCGTATTTCCAGGTTGTGGGGTGGATTGCGTATTCGTGCGCATATGATAACGATACCTAATATACATCAAGTTTGAAGTGTAATAAATGAACAACGGCGAATTTAAAATAACTGATGAGCCTCCCCACAACAAGCCTCCCTACAATGATAAGGATACGATTAACCTGACAAAATTATGCTTACCTTCCTAATCTTATTTCTGACAGACCTTTGTATTTGCACCGTTTTATTTCGTTACAATGAAAGTAGCGCGATTTTTAATATCGCTCCTAAAACTCAGTATCAAGTTGTTATGGATCGTATTGAATTAGGTCATATATGATCAGTTATAAATATTTACTAAAAATCCCATACAAATATTTGGTTGGTTTGCTTTGAACAACATTGCTTCAAACTGCATCCGATTTTGTGAACAAAAGAATTTTGTTTGTTAACTGCAGCCATAGATTACGTTTTGATATAGCAGTTCTATATTTGCATAACAATCTACTATCATGCATAATGTACACCACCGTACGTATTAAGAAAACCAGTTAATAAAATATGCACGATTTCATACGAAGATTATTGACACTCAAGTCTGGCGCGCTCATTTCACGTTCAAAACCGCACAATTTAAATTTTTTCAGGGTTGGATTAACAACCAGTTTAGTCTTACGTATTTTAATTATTTCGAAATTCGAGAAAAGTGAAATTTAGCATTTTCTAAAATATGTATAATCGGAATATTTTTATTTTGTTACGTCATCACGTTCGAGTCCAGTTCATCTCTATTTAAATGAAAGAACAAAAACCACATCAATTAAATAACAATTATAACTTTCACTGGCGTAATACTACACCTCATACATTCTATTCGTATAATCACTCAAGCGCATAAAACTGTATATATAGACGTGTAACTAAAAGTTCGTAGCACCTTCACTTTGGGTTTTGTTTTGGCGCCAAAAAATGTGTCAAACATAACGCGTGAGCGCACAATCAAACATTTCCACATGAGTAACCATTTAATTGACCAACAATTACGTTTTATAATCTGCCCTGGAGATATGTACGCGACTAACAAATCAAATTAACCATTATCTGTAATAGTAATCGGTATATTGGGCTTGCTTCAGCGCGCACTTTTGTATACACATTCAAAACAATTAAAGTTAATTAATGATTTTTTTTTTCTTGCATACGTAATTGAAATACTTAAGATTAGAATTTAGAACAAAATAATTATTTTAAATTAGTAAACGTTTTGTTTGTGTACAACACAAGTTTTTTTTTTGGTGGCACCGCCCCATATTTGGTTACATCATACACCTTTTATTTTATGTAATTTGTCTATTTTAAGATTTATGTCATCGCGAAACTTACGATTTATGTTAAATATGTGATACAGGTTAAAGTAAACTACTGTAAACCGATATATTCAAAATAACACAAAAATTCGGTTATTTCTTGGTAACTTAACCGATTCTTTTAGCCTTGAAAAGTTGTGTATCTTGACTTGGTTAATCTTTAGAAGAGATCTCACATAGTTACAGAATACAAACGGCATAAAGTTTAGCGCATAATAAAAACCATTCACACATTTTATTAAATGTAATTTATGTGCATGATGTAATTTGAACGAAGTAGCAAGATCTGTGTAATGCATAAGAAGTATCTTGATTACAATTGTTAATTAGTTTTATAGTTTTGCATTAGTAATTTTAATTTTACAAATTCTTGCACCGTTTCGATCAAGGCCTTAGCGTTGTGAGAAAAATAAATTCGTATATAGAATGTGAATCAATCTCGTTTTTTCATTTTCACAAAGGTTTTATTGTTAGTGTCACGCGATCGAATACACATAAAGCTTTGGTGACGTAATTTTGTTTGAGTGTTTTTCTATTCTTCCATACAATTTATTAGAAATGCTAATAAATTTCTTTTGGTGAAATGTGGTATTAAGCACTTTCATAATTTTAACGGCATACCAAACCATAAAACTGACACCAACTTGGTTTCACATCTAAGAAAATATACCATACTATTTTGCATAGAAAACACGCCGACCACGTTCTAAATCGTGTCTTAATCAGTCCTTTAGAATAGCGCTACTTTAACGATTTATAGACGAACCACTTATTGTTAACTCCATATAAAAATAGACATTTTTGTGTCGAGATCCCGGATTTGAAAATTTCGAAAGTCAAAATCACGAAAATCGAAATCCCGGAAATCAAAATTCCGTACGTTAAAATTCCGGAGAGCAAAAACCCTAAATTCATAGTCCCAGAAGTCAAAAACCTGGAAACTAAAATCCCGAAAATCAAAATTCCAAAAATCAAAATCCCGTATCCTGACAAATTCTGTTTTTTTTTTTAATTTTGATTACTAAGTCCGGCGAAAATTCTGTATTTTCATACATCTAGTTTTGAAGTCGAAATTCATAACAAATTATATTAAAACTTGTCTGTCTTCGAAATATTAAATCAATAATTGTTAAAGACTTAGAGTTCGCGTTCGCTCAACTATCGCCTGTCAAGCGAACGCGAACTCTGAGTCTTTAACAAGAGGCTTAAATTTAGTTTCTTATTCTTCACACTAGTTCATAAATAAATACAGGGTGCTTTTATGTTCCAGGTCGATTTTGTTTGGCCGCCATTACATTTTGGATTGTATTTTTCAGTTGGCGTTTGACAGTCGTAGAGAGTGGTCGATAACAATTTATTATTTATTATTTATCAAAATATTTTATTTTTGGCAAAAAATCATTATGAGCGACAGAACATTCCAACAATACGGTTCCCCATCATACACAGCTCGTCCTATACGTGATCTCCTGATTTGACCTCTCCCGATTTCTTCACAGACCAATAAACCAAACACAACCGCGATGCTTAAGGAAAAAATTAGAAACATAACACCAGACGTCTTCAAAAATGTTACGAAAAATGCGCTTAAAAGAGCGTTGCCTTTGCGCCACAGCCAAAGGCGGCCACTTGACCGACATTATATTCTAAATTATTAAATTGTATTTCATTTAAAGTTATTAAAAAGCATCGAGCTGGTAACGTAAAAAGCACTAGTACTTGCTGTGATACTATTGCAGAAATCGGCAATACTGCTAACAGTACTAACTCTTCTGACATAATTATCGTAACGGAAGATTTCAATTTATCAACAATCCATTGGGTCTCTCACGGAGGAATGGGTGTCATATTATCATTGAATATTCTGTACCAGAAAGTCACTTTATATTGATACCATTTTTGACTTTAGTTAAATCCAATTCGCGAGATAAGAAATAGTCTGAATAAACGTGTAGATCTAAATACTGCATTCAGAACCACCTCATTCAGAAATATGAATAAACCTTGAAGGAATTTAGGAGTCAACTCCAGTATTGATATCAACGTAGAAACTGTTTTAAAATTTTATTGTCTTCATCTTTATGTTCCAACTGCTTTATGTTCCAAAAAATTAAAAAAACCACGGAGGTCCACGACCCTCTAATTAATCTGAAAACCCAGAAAGATAGGGTTTACCAAGAAATTCTGAAAGAATATATCAGACCAGCAAACATAAAATTGTTCCATAATTCATATATTATGAAAAGGTAAAAAGAGACCCAAAGCACTCTAGAAAAGATTTAAATCAAAACTGGAATTAATAATTTCTCTTGCAATACCCAAGTGCTAAGGTTTCGTTCTATTGGGAGTATAACTTAGTTTTTTAAGAAATGATAAATTTTATTTTAATCAAAATATTTTCCATCGTTATCTATGACTTTCGACCATCTTTCTGGCAATTTATGGATTCCACCAAAAAAAAAATGTTTGTCTTTTGATGCGTTCCATTCGTCGAGCCATTTTTTGGTTTCTTCGTCGTTTCTGAAGTCGAAAAAAGATCAAAGATCGCTTTGCATTGATCAGGACATATAGTAATCTGATGGGGCACAATCTGGTGGAATCGGACGGTTTTCGTTCAATATATGGTACAAATCTATCAATTGTTGTTGGTAACGTTCATCAGTAACAGTTTGCTTCGGTTTTAGCAACCATTTTCGGTGTATTGTAAGCAAAGAATTGCAAAACAATAAATGATTTTTAATGTTGGCTTCAATTTTCCTTCTTTTTAAATCATTTCCATGGCACGTAAACGTTTGCTTATGCGGATGCTTCAGTGACATTTAACTGTTCTGCAAATTTTTTTTCTGTTTGAGCTAAGTTTTGTCATTGACATAAAAATCATCACTTTTGAATCGTTTAAAGCAGTTTTCGCAAGTTTGTTGAGTTGGTGCATATCTTCATCATAAGTTTCTTGAAGCAAACGGAGACTTTCAGCAGCTTTTTACTTTTGACTAAAGCAAAAAAGTAATGCTTCCTGCAAATGCTGTTTTGTTAGTACGAAATTCGACATCTTTAAACGGGATTAAAAAATATGTGGTTTACGCTTTCACGAATAATGGCAGACTAGACTTTAATGTGGAATGTCAACACTTTAAAACGCCGAAGGTGTCATTGTAAAAGAATGTTTAGTACTAAAGTTACGCCATCTCTTAAGAAATCCAAAAAACTAAGTTATACACCACAAATACAAAAATCCCGATACCAGTGTTAATGGAGTCTAAATCGAAGTTCCAAGGATTATACCTGACGACATCGGTCCATATGATATATACCTGCTTCATCATTAAAAATTACGACATCTTGGGGTTTTCACTCCAACCAGACACACATGGTATACAACACAAAAATTCAAAATACCTAGAATAAGACCACTATTTAAACAGGAGGGGAAAAGATGTGTAACGGCACAATAAGTGTAACGGGACTATCACCTCACGCAATTGGTCGTTCGGCACAATTCGCAAAGCCGACATGGTTTCATGTTAGACAGATCAACCAATCTTATTGTTTTCACTAATGTGCCATTTCAAGTGTATTAGCAGGTCCACGAAATGTACACAGAATTTAGTAAGGCAGTTGATTCTATCAGCCATCGTAAAACTGGAAAGTCTAAATAAATATGAATCCTCCCTTTTTTGGTCTTGCTTCTAATTAAATTTGGAAACTATCAAAAATTTTCGAACAGCAACTGCTTTATCGTAGTTAATAGTATGAACCAATTTTAGTAAAATCAAATTACGTTTCAATTTTTCATTGCCACCATGTGGCTTTTAGACAAATGGTTTTTGAAATTAAGGCAAGTTTCGATAATATAAAAGTGCGATGAGGTTTGCGATATTTTTCAAGGCAATAACAAAGATGACACATACAAATTCTACCTCAAATGAATAATTGGCCACCAGCACTGAAGCGTCCGATTAGTTAACTAAAATACTGATACTAAAATTGTTGCTTGGTCTAAAATCTTTTAAACGATATGCCATACGGGAGGTTTTGAGTACTAAGGTATGCCTTAGCTAATTTTTTGACATTGTTCAACAATGTCAAAAAATTGCCACAGCAATAGTTTATAGTACTAAGATACACTTGATCTCTAACAAAATTTTGTCTTTGTCCAAGCCAGATTTAAAACGATGGACCAAATAACTATATCGGAATAAAAGATAATGTATTTGCTTTCAGCGCCCGGGTGGTAATTCTGAGTATTACGTTGTTTCAGCTAAATTTATGACATTCTGCAAAACATTTTCAATGACATATTATGATACGTACATATTCCATGAAAAGCCAATAATTTGGCATCATCTTAAATTGCTAATTTTAAAGCGCTGGGGCCTGAAGCTACACGAGGTAATCCGAAATTTGGGAACGGTTTAAAGAGAAATATTTGTATGTCAAGAAAAACATTTCTAGGACTATAAATACCTTTGTACCAACCAGAAAAATTCACGAGAAATATTTGAGAATTTCCTTAAATCATAAAAACAAATTTCAGGAAAATCGGACCAGTTTTAAATTGTTTTGTTAGCACTGTGTCTAAAAAGGCGGCTTTTGGATTTAGAAGCAATTTAGAAATGATGAAAGTTCGAATGCTGTATAAGATAGCGGAATTTTGACAGCGGAAAATAAGAGATTACGCTACTCGCTGCAAGTGGCAGAACTACCACTAAAAAGAATTTATTTTGTAATGTGATTACCAGCGGAATTTCTTTTATTCATTATGTATATATTTTTTCACTAAATAAAACATCTTAGCGGAATAAAATATTAGAAGTGATCCTTAAAATGGCAAATTAATTGATCTCCGAAGTAAAGGAACTCGGTATATGAAATGTTGAAATTTAGCAATATTCCATCTTTCCGGCATTTCTTCAACTAGTAACCAATGATTTCGGTTGTTTTTCTAATAGCTTAGGTCATACTGAAACTATATTGGCCAGGAAATCAAAAAATTTTTGTGAAAATTCTAAAATAACCGAAATTATTGGTTACTAGTGGAAGTTTTTGAGATATTGTCCAGAAACTTAAAATAACCTATATGGCCGCAGAAAATCAAAAAATTCTAGTGAAAGTTCTAGTCCATGAATTTTCGGTAAATTTTTCATATAATCTCAGTATGACCTAAGCTATTAGAAAAACAACCAAAAGTATTGGTTACTAGTGGAAGATTTTGAGATATTGGCCTAAAACTGAAAATAACTTATATGGCCGCAGAAAATCAAAAATTTTTTGTTAAAATTCTAGTCCATGAATTTTCCCCAAATTTCCCATATAGTCTCAGTATGACCTAAGCTATTAGAAAACAAACCGAAAGCATTGGTTACTAGTAAAAATTTTTGAGATATTGGCCAGAAACTGAAAATAACTTATTTGACCGCAGAAAATCAAAAAATTCTTGTGAAAATTCTAGTCAATGAATTTTCCCCAAATTATCCATATAGTCTCAGTATGACCTAAGCTATTAGAAAAACAACCGAAATCATTGGTTAGTTAAAGAAATGCCGGAAAGACGGAATATTGTTAAATTTCAACATTTCATATACCGAGTTCCTTTACTTTAGGAGATCAATTAATTTGCCATTTTAAGGATCACTTCTAATATTTTATTCCGCTAAGATGTTTTATTTAGTGAAAAAATATATACATAATGAATAAAAAATTTCCGCTGGTAATCACATTACAAAATAAATTCTCTTTAGTGATATTGCTGCCACTTGCGGCGAGTAGCGTAATCTCTTATTTTCCACTGTCAAAATTCCGCTATCTTATACAGCATGAAGTTCGATAAGTTGTTGCGACAATTTTCAAGACACTATTATTGATATGGCACGAATATATTCTATTCCAAAGGAATAATGTGTCACCTCAACTAAAATGCCGGCAACAAATTAGTTGCTTAGTTCAAGAGCTTGCAAAAGAAAGCAACATGATTAAATCGGAATGAGAAAAACCGTATCCCTCGAAAGCACCAGAGCAGTAATTTTGAACACAGAGCTACAATTGTGCAACACCGTAAGGCAGACCATTGTCTCACGGCGATGTTGTTAAGGACTTATGTTCATATACTATTATGAGCTTCGAGCATTGGATACCAATTCATAATAAATTTTGGGAGGGAAGTAAGAGGTGTCAGTCTAGTAGGCCTGTATACCGGCATAAATGTCAATCACACCTGCTCGAAGCATTCCCTGCTAATCGGGATAACCGAACACCGAGAACCTACCAATGGTCTCTCGACTGAGCCACTACCAATTAGATCGGTTAGGCTGGTAGCTGCTTCAATACAGTCCTTAAAGCAATGAGTTCACAAATAAAAGGAATTTTAACCCTACGAGTGACAAACAAACTGCTCCGTTAGCTAACCCAGCCTCTAACGAGACCTTTGGATGGAGAATTGGATTAGCATTAAAGAGTTCGCGAATATTCAAGCTGTAATGAAATCGGTGTACACAACGAAGAAAGTAACGATTGGTATACCAACGAAGATAAAAATAATCGAAAAATTAGAGTATTGGGCCAGAAGACTTCATTCCACTTGCAAGAATGCGGATATAAGTCAAGAACTCTAGATGAAATTACAAATTGCAGACTTTACGCACTCTCCTTAAATGGGAGAAAATTGAAAATAGAAGTAGGCTCTCGCTATATTCATGCTGAAATTCGTATGCAAAACGCGAGTGTCCAGTAAGCCGAAAATAAACTACAGGTGCTTAAAAACAACGTCGGGCGGGCCTGGGTGGGTCCTCCAAAAGCAGATTTGTGAGTAGAGATCCACCCCACAAGGCGGGGTAATATCCCCTCTTCTTTGGAACTTGTGTTATTAAACCTAGAAGGGTGCAACTTTGTTGTTGCTTATGCAAATGATGTTGTGATTGATGTCTTCGGTAAACATCCTAACTTTTTAAGAGAACGCATGCAAAGTGTAGTTGGCATTCTTTCGATTTAGCCTAATAGTTGTCAAAACTGAGATGGTTGCCTTCACCGATAAAGCAAAGTAGCTGGGTCGCATTCTGGACAGCAAACTAAGCTGGAAACCTAACACATTAAAAAGAGTAACGAAAGCTACAATAGCGCTTTACTCCTGTAAAAATGCTATTGGGAAAAGATGGGTTTGGAGCTCAGCTATAAAGTTCAACTCTATCTCCATGTGGACCTGTAACAATACAAGGCACTCATCTATTCTAAGCAACAGAGACACCCCAAATACTATCGACTATACTATATCGTAACAATATTTTAATTAGATGTTTAGGACTGATATTTCCACCAGGGAGGACTGGTTTAGAAAGTAATTCTGAATTACTGGTGGTGTTTACTTCACTGATGGTTCAAAGATGAATGGAAAGGTTGGAGGAGGGGTTCTACTTGAGGTATAATGTAATATCTGCAAGTGATATTCGCATTTTTACGAACACTTAGCCTTCAATTTAGACGCTCAAATCACTTTTCCTTACGCCGAAAGTACCCCAAAATTATCTCTCATCTCTTAACGAGATAGCATATCAGTTCAACATCTAATGGAGGTGAGTGCCAGATTATTGCAATATTTCGGGGAATGAAAAGACGTATTTCACCAAGCACGGCGTATGATGATATACCGCTCGGTTCGTGCAAATTACTGCTTAAATAGGAAGCTAGAAGAACGACCGATGGCCTAACACGATTATTGTCGCAGTTACAAGATGAAGAAGAGAAAAAAACTGTTCTCCGTTTGCTTTGCACCTGTCCCTGTCTAGCGCTTAGCAGACAGAAATTCCTAGGAGCTGCTCTCCTACTGACCTGAATAACATGGACGTCCAGAATATTCTACGCGTCGTTAAAGCATGGTCGAGAAGAATTCCCCTGACAATAGCACTAAACTGGTGTCTTTGTAGGTGCCAAACGTAAACTTTGAACACTTCACGACCAATCCCTTAATCATAAAACATAACTGGATTTCTTTTCTCAGGCGATGATTTAACTTTGGAAGTTTAACATAAACCGATCAAATACCACCTGGCTCGAGTGGCAGAGGATCCTACCACTCGAGTCATTTGGTATTTGATCGGTTGATACCATGACGTTTGTGGAGATGCCCACTTTACTTTGTCAAATTTTAGTTCTACTTTACTCTCGACTACTGTGCTCGATGAGTTCCGACCCTGATGATATTTTAGCAATAACTCCAGAACATTTTTTTATATAGGCGTGCCTCCAACTTGTATTCCTGAGCCCGACCTTCAGAACTTGCCAAATGGTCTATTCATTATCTGCATACCTTTCAACAGCGACCAAAGTCGAAGAAACCAACTACGGATTTTTCTATTGGAGATGTCATTCTACTGAAGATAGATAATTTACACTAGCCCGATCTGATAGACTAGTTCGCGTGATTACTCTTGAATCAATTTTCAGTCTAGGAAGTCTACATCGCGAGAATGAAGATTAAGTAGAAACTTTATTTCTAAATGTTTGTAACATTGATAGTCAATTAAATTAAAGTTAAAGGTGTTAATGTTTTTACAACCTAACCGCTTCATGGTTAAAGGGTGATTTTGTGGGGTCAACACAATGGGTTAACTCTCAATCGACTTCAAAATGTTCGTCTAAAATAGCAACATAGAATCAAATGTTACGTGAGAAAAATAAAAAATATCAAGGTTTTGTTAACAAAGAAACTCTAAGATTGAATTAAGCGACATTATGCTGTGCCACCGCAGATTTTACATAAAATATTACCGTTACAATTTGTATTTAATATATCATTAGTAGTAAGTATATTGCTATATTAGCGATCGTATAATTAAATTAACACCTTGCGGCCTTTATCGATAAGTTTTCCTTCATTATATCGTCGTCGTCGTCGTTGGTACATATATGTAATTCGTGTTGTGCACAGACATATAATTAAAATTTTCTTTGCAATTGAATTAAACAGCGTATTACACCGAAGATACTAATCTCTAAGTGTTTGGCGCTTTCTCTTTGCCGCGACGTGCGATTTAATTTAATTTTTATTTACTAAAATAATTTCATTTATTTATGTTGCATGTTATGTACAAGACAATGTATTATCATATCAATTAGCCATAAATCTAATGTAAATTATAAATATATACTTGATATCTTTATGTAAATTAAAAAGGCAACATAAAAGATTTCCAATTTATGAATTGATACCGTTAATAGTGGATTACACTTATGAGAAGCGTTACCGCCTTTTGTACATAAGGCACTCGTCAGATGTAACAATTTTCCGTCACAATCGATTAATTTGGTAATACATAACGCGATTACACCGCGAGGTACCTTTAGGCGACAAAGACAAAAAAAGTTATTGCACAAGACAAATTTACTTTGGCAACATCCGACGCCGCTGACAGACAGACTAATTAGACATTAAGATTTTATTTTTTTTATTGCAAATAATGTAATTATCTCTACATATTTCTATGTACGGTAGTACAAAAGAAATTCTTGTGAATTGAATTTCTTTACAAAACACTTTGGTATTTTTGTATTTTTTTTTTTTGCTTTTTTTACAACTTTTAATGGTTTAGGAAGGTAATTATTAGTTGTGTTGTATTTGCTTTATAATCTTGTACACAACGGTACTTTTTAATTATTTGTGTGTGAATATGAGAGGAGGTTGATGTGAAGCTACATGTTTTTCGCAAATCGGTTTTTTATAATCTTCGGTAATAAATCGTTGCAATTTAAAATTCACTTCCGGCAATTATAACTCTTTGTGCTTGCTATACTATTGGTTTTGAAATAAATTACATTTCTATTGGTTTTAATAACAGGATGCCATTTTAGAAATCTAGAATCACTTAGCACATTCAATTTTGAAGCTTCTAAGAATTAGATGATGTATGCTTAGAGATACATCTCAAAAGATATCAAAACCAATATTTCATCGAAAATGGACCCAATCAAAGATTTGACTGAACAATTAATTAACAAAATAAAAACAAACGGGGGAAAAAAATACCCAGCTGTAAGAAAAACTGTTAAATTTCGAAAAATTTCGAAAAATGTTCAACTGTGGATGCTGCTTTAGTAAATATACTTGACAACAAGCATCATTACTTGGTCGAAAAATTCATCGATCAAGTAAAAGAAAAACATATGAAGAAACTAGCACAGCCCTCAAAGCAGCCCAAGACAAACATAACCAGCCAATTTGCCTGAGATAAATGAAGGGATGAACGGAAAAGCGTCAAATTCTTCTTCTTTTTATGTTCGCCGACCAAGAACAACGAAATTCAAAATGTAAAGACAAATATGCTACGCACCAACATCAACGGCATAATGGACCTCTAGACACTGAACTCCGCCGTGGGTTCGAATCGCAGCAGAGGCTGGATGCAAAGCGAATTTTCGTCACGACTCACGATTACGATAAACACAACTAAGACTCTCTGCTCGAATGGAAAATTAATCGCCGACCTCCCGATTGCAATGTGCAGGTAGTATGCTGTACTTGTGTGAGTAGGTGAATGGGTGGTGTGGTGTGTGCATGAATGAAAAAAGAAATAAACAACAAATGATTTAGCTTTCAAAACTTATTCACCAAAATGATTCACCAAAATGATTCACTGCAACAAAGATTTAGCCATTGAGGAAAACATTCACTACACTCTTGCTTCACTAATTCGAGGAGAAGGAGGTTAACTTATAAGCCACCTCAACGTATCACAAGAAAATTATCCACTTATCACAAACGCCGTTATCAACACGATTATGGAATTACCTGCCATCCACACAGAATCAAGGAGTAAACACAGATTTATTTAATGTCAGAATAATAAACCTCCTTATAGGCCTTATACCCGTGGCGAGCTGTAGCTATCGTGGGGGTCACAGGTGGTGGATAGTGAACGGCCTATCGATAGGTAGGTTAGCGGTGAATTAAGTAAGCCGTCCCCAACCACAGCTCTGCTGGGAGGAGAGTCTCAGAGAACGGGGGAGTGGTTAACCTCTGTTCACCAAATTCTGAGTGCATAGGATACCCAGTAGGGAAAGGCGAACTGATGGCGCCATAAAACCATCGACCACAACCACGGTGAACTGAGCGTCACGTCTCCCTGTGCTCCCGGGCCTCCAGGTAGTGAGTGGAGAACCCTATAAACGGTAATCCCCTGAATGAAGTGGGTCCCTTTTGTTTGGGATATCCACATGAATGCGGGGGGTGGGGTGCTCGGTAAGCCAATGGGCTGGATTAAGGTGTTACGCGACCCGTGCTGATGATCGGCTAGACTGGGGGCCCATTTAACAAAGCCCAGTCGTGAACGGAGCCTTCTGGATACCTGGCGACCTCCAGTTGTTGCATACACGGATCTCTGTGCAGGTTGACCTATATTTCGCCGATACTCGTGGGAGAAACATGGAAAAACAACAAAATAAAATTAAAGGGGCCGGCACCGTTCAAAAACCGGAAGAAGGTAGCAACCCTAACCGTGAAGGTGGGGCTTCATCATCAGGGGCAAGGTTAAGCGACACTTTGGCATCGAAACCAGGTGGAAGCGGAACCGCTAAAGGAAATCAGGGGGGAATGAGGGAGATCCCTCAGTCGAAGCGTCGATACAGGGAGAGACGGTTGGCTTACAGAATTTTAGGAAAACTGGCTGCGACCCCTGAGGGGCAGCTTACAGTAGAACAACGAGGATCTGTGGCATGGGCTAAAAAAACTGTCGGCTGTGACAGCTCGGAAAGGGCCCTTTGTGTCTAAAAGACAGAGGTCCCAGGAAGAGCTGGAAACGGGCGAGAGTAAGCGAGCCAAGGTTCAGGTAGAAAAGACGTCGGGTGCTCCTAGGGATCAAAAACTGAAGCTATTCAGTTAGATCCTAAGAGCACGTGTTGGTGCTAGCCGTCATTGACAGAAGTCAGGAAGATGGGAGCATCACGTCAGAGAAATGGAGAGTAGTGTTTAATGCACTAAACTCCATTTTTCTGCGCATCCTGAGAGAAAATCCGGGATCCCCCCCGTCCTGCAGAGATGCGGGATGGTACCAGGGGCGCGTGATGTTGACTGCGTACTCGGATCAGAGACCAGTCGGCCTTTACAAAAGGGCAGTGGCCGAAGTAGGCGAGGAGTGGCCGGGCGCGAGGCTTGAGGCAGTCTGCAGGGAGGAAATCCCGAGCAGGCCGAGGGCACGTGTTTGGCTGCCAACCGAGCCGGATAAAGTAGAAGAGATCCTCGAGATCATTCAAGCCAGCAATCCCGATCTTCCAACGGAATACTGGAGGATTATAAGGAGAGGTAGCCTCCTCTCTCTGGAGCCTGGTGGGGGCATCCTGTCAGGCTCTCGACGAGAGTAAGACAGCGTCCGGAACAATGAGGTAGATGGCACTATCTTGATGCAGGGAGTGCAGGAAGAGGTGACCAAGGTCCATTACAATTCTTAGCATTGTACAAATAAACCTACATCACACGAAGGCTGCCTCTGCAGCTCTCGTGCTCAGACTGACTAAGTCAGATGAGGATTTAGTGTTAATCAAAGAACCTTGGATTAACAATAACAGGATCTGTGGCCTCAGAATGAAAGGGTATAAATTACTATACTCAAGCAACTCTGAGAAGATCAGATCTTGTATTTTAGCGAAAAATAATTTGAATATTTTTCTTCTTCCACAATTTAGTAGCGGAGACGTTACAGCGGTGAGCGCTGAGGTTGGCTGTGAAAAGCTATGGCTAGCCTCAGCCTATATGGATCACGGGAAGGAGGTTCCACCGGATGCCCTGGGGGAACTGATCCGGGAAGCAGATCAAAGAAGGGTAGGTGTTGTACTCGGATGTGATGTAAATGCGCATCACACAATCTGGGGAAGCACAGACATCAACGAGAGGGGTGAGTTATTTTTTGATTATTTATTAAATATCAACCTTTTAGTTTGCAATATTGGACGAGAACCGACATTTATTGTTAAAAATCGACAGGAGGTTTTAGATGTCACCTTTGTATCAGAAACGATCTTTCATGTGATCAGAGGGTGGAGAGTGGCGAAAGAGCACTCATTCTCTGATCATCGATATGTAATTTATAACCTCGACATTAAACCTGTTACCCGGAAATCCTTTAGGAATCCCAGAAGGACAAACTGGAACAAATATGGAGGTGTTGAAGAAACTACTGCCGCTGGAGGTTCCTGAACTTCCGGCGACAGTAGAGGAATTAGATGGCATGGTTGATATTGTCACAAAGGCATGCAATCTTTTATTTAATGCTGCGTGTCCCCTGATAAAACCTAGGGCCAGGCAGAAACCGACATGGTGGACCAAGGAGTTGGGAACATATCAGAGTGTGTGTAGGACAGCTTTTAATAAAGCTAAGAACACAAGGGAGGTTCGGGATTAGGACTCCTATAAGGAGGACCTCAGAAAGTACAAAAAAAATGAGGAAGGCACAAAGGGGGTCTTGGAGACTCTTCTGTTGTAGAATGGAGGAGATCTCTGAGACTTCTCGCCTTAGGAAAATTCTAGCTACTAAACCAACCAATCCTAGTTATTTAATTAGACCAGACGGGTCATGGACAACTTCAAGTGCGGAATCATTGAAGCTCCTCATCGAGACCCATTTTCCTGGAAGCTTTGAAGACTCGACAGAGCCTGGAGCTAATCGAGTAACACCTTCAATAGAGATGGAGGGCATCGCGAATAAGGAGCGAATCCGTTGGGCGCTGAACGGGTTTAAACCTTATAAATCGGCCGGCCCGGATCAGATTATACCAGCAGAGATCCAGAGGAACTCAGCAGTCATCTTCCCCTGGCTGGAAGGTATCTTCATGGGATGTCTGAAACTGGTCTATATTCCTAAAAAATGGACGGAGGTCAGAGCGGTCTTTATCTCGAAATCAGGAAAAAGCTCACATGCCTATCCAAAGGATCTGAGACCTATAACTCTATCATCCTTTCTTTTGAAAACCTTGGAAAGGTTGGTAGAACTGGGGGAGGCCACCATTAGAAGGCGGGTGGTTAGAAGAACCCCGCAAGGAGGTGTAATGTCCCCCTTTCCTTGGAGTGTTGTGATGAATGGATTGCTCTTGGAACTGGAGGGAGAGGGGATAGGGGTAGTAGCGTATGCGGATGATGTAGCGATAGCTGTCTCAGGCAAATATCTGGATACGATTAGGGATGTTATGCAGAATGCACTCCTGATCGTTACGAAATGGGCCAGCAAATGTGGATTAGGGGTTAACCCCTCCAAGACAGAGCTGGTACTATTTACTAAGAAATATAAAATTCCGGTAGTTAGCCCTCCTACCGTGAACGGCATTAGACTGGTTTTTGCTGACAGAGCGAGATTTTTGGGCATAATCTTGGACGGTAAGCTCAGCTGGAAGCCTAACATTGTAGAAAGGGTGAATAAGGCTAATGTAGCCATTTACTCGTGTAAGAACGCCATAGGGTAGAGATGGGGTCTAAAACCAGAGCTGGTACACTGGCTCTATACCGCTGTGGTAAGACCTGTGCTGATGTACGGGGTGGGTGTGTGGTGGCCAGCTCTGGAGAAGGTAACATATAGGAAGATGATGGAAAAGGTGCAAAGAACGGCCTGCATGATTATAAGCGGGGCGCTTAGGTCAACACCTACAAGCGCTTTAGAGGTTATGTTCCACCTTATTCCAATCGAATTTTTTGGTAAGCAGATGGCAGCTAATGTGGCTACAAGGCTCTCGGCTGTCTCTCAGTGGAATTGTCTTCAGGCGGGACACTCAACGATAGTTAGATCGCTAAGGGAAGAACTGGCGAATCTAGATTATATTAAACCAACGTTGTGCTTCGATAATGTTTTCAGGACCATCTGTCCTTCGAGAGAATCCTGGAGGAACGGATCAATACTGGAAAACGAGGCACTGCAATTTTTCACAGGCGGTTCTAAGCTAGACGGCAAAGTAGGAGCCGGAGTCTTCTGTGAGAAGCTTAATGTTAATATTTCCGTTCGTCTCCCTGACTACTGCAGCGTGTACCAGGCTGAAATGGTGGCGATAGGCGAAGTCGGGACATGGTTGAAGCATAACGTGGTATCCGTTGGGGATATCGCGATTTATGTGGACAGTCAGGCGGCGGTCAGATTACTAGAGGCGGTTTGTCTGAAGTCACGGGTGGCGCTGGATTGCCGATCATCTCTTAAGGAGATGAGCGAGTATTTCAGTATCCAGATAATCTGGGTCCCTGGTCACTTGGACGTCACGGGAAACTGCAGGGCGGACGAACTAGCTAGGTACGGGACGACTCTCCAGATGCAGCCGGAAAGGGCCGGTCTGGGGAGGCCTGTAGCAGCGCTTAAATCGGCGCTCAGTAAACACGCAATCGCCTTGATAAACGAGAGGTGGACCAACACCATGACGTGCAGGGTAGAAAAACAGGTTTGGCAGAAACTGGACCTGCGGCGCTCCAAAGCACTTGTATCCCTGGGAAAACGTGAGGTAGGATTGGTCGTAGGGATACTGACAGGACACTGCCTTTTTGGGGAACATGCAAGGAGGCTGGGTCTACAGACAAATGACTTTTGTAGAAGTTGTTTAGACGAAGAGGAGGAAGAGACGTTAGGTCACTTCCTATGCTCGTGTCCAGCACTATCATACAGAAGGCATAAGTATTTAGGTGTGTACAGTATGGACAGCCTTTCGCAACTCGCGGGCTGTGGAATGCGAGATATTTTACGCTACATAAGTAGCTCTGGATGGTTTCAGCAGGAGTAAAGGAGAGATAGGATCCTGTGGTATCACAATGGGCCACTACTGGCCTAAGTGTGCGATAGCAGCCACTCTAACCTAACCTAACCTAACCTATAGGCCTTATAAACCTTGTATGAAACCTCCTTCACAAATCCAAAGGATATCCAATTTTTTTTTTTCAATTATCAACTTTATTCATTACAAATAATTGTATATAGGAGGGGGACTAACAAAAGTTCGCTTAGTTAACCAGAAAAAAAAACAAATAATTTTTCGTCTTTTCTATCTTCTCTACGTAACCGCCATAGATTTCAATGCATTTCTTCAGCGTATAGATCCACTTATGAAAACAGTCTCCAAAATCTTGCTTTTTAAGCTTATCAAGTTCAGCATTAATCGCATAAATTATCTCCGCGTTACCTTTCCCCTCAATTTTTTTTTATTCTTGGAAATAACCAGAAGTCACAAGGTGCTAGATCCCGGGAATATGGTGCTGGTCGTATTTCTTCGATGCCAGAGATCACAAACTCGTTATTTTAGCAGTGTGAGCTGGCGCGTTGTCATGATGTAAAAAGTAGCGCTGCAAATCCCCTTTCTTTTGGTTTTCCAACAAACTTTTGAAAACTTTTGGTAAACAGTCTTCAGTATACTATTTTGCAGTTACCGTCTGATTCTTTTCCAGGGGCATAGCAGCTACAATTTTTGATCGAGTAAAGTAAACTCATCATTGCTTATGGTACTTATAGAACCAAGATTCGTCACTAATAACGACTTTACTAAAGATGCTAGACTGCCCATTTACGAATTTATTTAGGAAAAGTTTAGCAAAATGCACTCGAGAAATTTCGAAAACAGTCTCATAAAACAATTGCAAAGCTGATTTGGTATTTTTTTTTTAAAGATTTAAGAGCCACCAACTAAGCGAACTTTTGTTAGGTGTCCCTTTGGTTCAAATTGAACTCGTTTCGGGGATACCGAATCTATCAATACAAGGAATCTATACATAAGGACAGAATGAATTTGTTGCAGAACTTATAAATTAATATTTTACGATATATCAATACGAAAGCGATTGAGGAAATAGAAGAGAATGGACACGGGAAGAGATGCTGAATATTTTTAGTTTAGCCAAATAAGAAGAGTTTTGGAAAAAAAAAGAAAAACCACTACACATTTTTAAATGAGTAGGCAAATTGTTAAATAATATTGGAGAGATAAAATATATAATATTAATATTGGTTAAATAATACTGACGAAGGACCATCGGAACAATTTCGGAACATTTCCTTTGAGATGGACAACTGAAAATGTTTTTTTATAGTTAAAATATGGTGATCCTGAATTTATGGGCTTTCGCATGACTACATGTTTCCCATCAACAGCGGATACACATTTGGGAAATTGCCACTTTTCCTTGCATTCTGCTGCCTTTTCAAGCCAAAAGGCCAAAAGAGCGTCATTTCGCTAAGTTGCATCTTGACCCATATAGCCTAGCTTACCTCTTCCACGATTTTTCCAATTGAGCTCTCTCCTAAACGAAAATTAAAGCTTAAATCACGGAAAGAACTCCCTGTAGAAAAATATCTGAAATAATTTAAAAATTAATTTTTCAGATACCTGTATAAGCCGCTAACTTTTCCCTTTTAGAAATAGAGGGGCAGAAAAATGAGTTTTCCCGTTTTATCTCATTTTTGATTATTGCATGGACTTCCTCGAACTGACTTCTTGTTAATCTGATATATATTTGAAAAAGTCAAGGTCCGATAAATCCGATAACAGGGTATGAAACTCGCCATACTCTAAGCGCATCGAAAAAAATGTGAACACCAAGTAATTCGTTTCTTTCTTTTACTCAAAATATGTAACATAATGTCTTTCTCAAAATTTTCAGAATCCGATTCATAATCTGGCAGATCAATTTCTACTTCTAACTGTTCCGACGACATTATTTTGTAAGTGACTTATCTCGAGTGTTCCAATAAATTTTGGTTACTATTTGTACGATATTAGTGGTTCGTACGAACGAGCCTAATTAGTCGTTCCATGTCAGTGATTGCTAGATCAACTGTTGAGATGTTATTTATGCCGACACACTCGTAAAGGATACATTAAATTCATTGGCAATTGCATAGCTGGATCTCATACATAGCATCCTGACTGAGAATTTATTTCTTTAGTATCATCAGACTCTACAAATTAGATTTAGTAAATAGTTGGACATCCATACTTCCAGACTTCCTGCACTTCCTACAATTACGGTTCCAATTACTTGGTGTGCTATACATCTAGAGAAAAAACGAACAATAAAAGAGATGTGCATAAGCAGCCTGTCCCATTCCGCAAGGCCACACATGTCATAATAGTAGAAGAACATAACCTACCAGAAAGTAAAACATTTCAAAACTTGTCACACATCGAAAGTACTAAGGCAATTTATTATCAACCATTGTGTCGGCAGTGCTTGCTTCCAAAGCATAGAAATTCTTGTTAGAAAAGCTGTGATGTATACAAAGGTGCTCATCACAGCCTTCTTTATTGCAACGACAACACCAACAGAATCAAACACTGATAAACCCAGCTATCCAATCGGGTCATACGTGGAATCGTAATTACGTCATGTTAGGACCTGCTATATGGTTAAAGCAACTTCTCACACTACCGTAGATCTCCATCGTATGGATCGACCCTGGATCACAAGCAACGTTAATAACAGAAGAGGTAAGCTGGGGCTGCAACTTCAGTTGTACAGCTTACAATAAGTCGACGATTCACATCCAATTTCAATATCCATGAAAATATAAATACATTAAAGATATTTTATGGGCGGATCCTACGTCCCGCATTTCCGGTTCGATCGCCATTTTACTTGGTGCCGAATCTTATAGAAAATTTGAACAATATTTTAATGTACTGAATATACATGGGGCGTACTTCAGTTGGTCGTAACATTTCAGAAACTCCTTCCATGCGAACATTCACTAAAGAAGAATTAGAATGTGAACAGTTATATGAAATCAGTCATCATCGTAACAACGCTGGCCGATACATGGTAAAAATAACATATAATTCTGATATATATTATTCCAAACCCGTGGGCTCGCGTAAATTAACAAGAGCATGCTCACTTCAGGTAGAAAGATGCTTTGCTAAAAAAACTTTATATGGATGAATATATCGCTTTGGGGCACATGAAGATTGCTGGTTTCGATAAGTCTGCCAACACCCCAACTGGAATGTCATTAAACGATGTAATGTGAACTGGTTCTGCTCTTCAGCAGGATCTATTATATGTATTGTTACGCGGACATCGTAAAAAATTTGAAACAAATCGTCGTAACACATCTATGACCCTTTGTCGGTGTCCAAAACCCATGGGCCGACCATGCAGGTATAGACTGGCATGGAGTTTGCAATGTGCAGATGGTCTTAAATTCGTCCTATAGCCGTACGTCCTCGAGTTGGCCTGGAGGCTTAAAGTAAGGACGTAAAAAGCTTAACCGCGGAAGATCAGGGTGAGCCTTGAGCCTCAAAACAGATCGCATAGTTAACAATTAAAAAAAAAAAAAAAAAAAAAATCGTCGTTGATGAAATTGATCAGAATTTTGAGCACTTTGTGGAGACAGTCACCAGCTACGTATTTAGCGGTAAACTCACTACCACAGCTCGCCGTCGCTGAACAACATTGTTTTTTTTACACAGTGGCATCAACATTGATTGGAAAAGTTCCAGAGTTAGCATTAAATGATGGTTAAGTAACATTCGAAGAGAGATTGTTACAACATTTTATTGCAATCGAGTTAGACGACGGAGACCGTAAGGCTAAAATTCTTCTCACAGTTATATCGGAAAATGTCTATCCAAATTTAAGAGATTTGTGTTTTCCAAAGAAACCAAGCGAGATGATTTTTAACGATTTATGCAAACATTTGTAAGATTTTTATACCAAGAAGCTGTCAGTATTTAGAGAACTTGCTAAATTTTATAATGCGAGGCAATTTGGCAGTGAAACAATAGTAGAATGGTTAGCTCGCTCAAAAAAAATTGGCAACCAACTGTAATTTTAATGATAAATAATTTAAAGAGTGTGCTACGTGACAAATTTGTTACAGCATTAGACGCGGAGCACAACGCAGATCGGGTTATGGAAGAAGAGCCGGACACCGCTTTAACGGAAATTTATAATGTGGCGATTAAGGGATCCGCTCGAAACGCAATATTTCAAAATGCGATATGGTACAGAATGTGCATTGCGAAACGACGGGAGCGCAGTGACCCGCCTGATATTACCCGGTCCTAAACTCCCGCTCCTATCGATTTTTAAATTTTTAGTTTTTAAAATATTGCGTTTTGAAATATCGCGTTTTGATAATTCCCGTTTTAAAATATCGCGTTTCAAATGGGGCCCGATGATTAAAAAGGAGACTATTTTGAGTGCTAAAAAACTAAATGTGGATATTAACAAAATTAGTTATAATTCGCAGTTAAGAAACCAACTGAATAATAAACAAGTGACTAAACCTAAAAATGACACTGTAATAAAAATTCCAATTCAAATGCTACAGTGTGCCTTGCTTGTGGCCAATGAAATCATGTAAAAATGAAATGATACGGTAAAACAATACAATGGTGCGCGGTAATGGAGAAAAAAATCACAGACAAAAGTGTTTACAATTTTTTAATGTTTAATGACAATGATCCTTTCTTTTTGGATGTGGTAATAAATAATATTCCAGAGGAGATGGAGATGGATTTTGGTGCGTCAGTGACGGCAATTTCTGAGGATTTTTTCAATAAACGTTTTAGTTCATAAAATTTAGTGAAACCAAAGAAACGAAGTGATTTGTTAAAAAAATTAAATATAACGTTTACAAAGGCTAAAGGAAAGTCCGGAAAAACAAGTAAGCAATATAATTTCCAGGCACAGTGAAGTGTTTTCGGAAAAATTGGGAGTTTATAAATATGAAACCATAAAACCAGTTTTCTGTAAGCCACGACAGGTACCATAGGCATTCAGGGAAAAAATGTATGCAGAATTGGATCGTTTGCAGAATGAGGGAATTACATATCCAGTCGACACCAGCGAATGGGGAACTCCTTTAGTGCCCGTTCTTAAGAAGAATGGTAATATCCGAGTGTGTCTACAGATTATGGAATAACAGTAAATAAATGCTTGAAGAATGTAAATTACCCAATTCCACATATTGATGATTTTCTTGCGGCATTAGAAGGTGGTCAGGAATTAGCCAAGCTTGATTAGACGAAACATTTATTATCGTGAAGTACTACCAAAGGAGTTTTTGTAGTGAGTCGTTTACCTTCTGGAACCAAGCCTGCCAGTTCGAATTTTCAGTAAATTATGGAGAAGACCCTTCCCAGAGTGAAACGAACTGTAGTATTATTGGACGATATTTTGGTAACCGGCAAGACAGATGAGGAGCATTTAGTCAAATTAGAGACCGTTTTTAAGCATCTTAGCGATGCTGGTTTCAAGTGAAGAAAAGAGAAATGTTCCTTTTTCCAGTCTGAGGGGACTTCACAAAAATGAGAATAATATTAAGGCAATAGTTAATACGCCAAATCCACAAGATATTGTCGACAAACCATAGCTTTCATAGCCAAGCCCTTGCAATTTATTTTAGGGTAGAGAAACTTTCAAATTATCTCATTAGTCGACATTTTATTTTATGCACCGACCATAAACCTTTGGTGACTATTTTTGGACCAAAGATGTCGGTTATATGCTATAATTATATGCTAAAATGGAGTAAAATTCACGTCATTTGATTATGAGGACTTGTGCAAATTAAATGGAATACATTTTGTTTTAACGGCTCCATATTCGCCCGCTTCAAATGGAGCGGCATAGAACGCCGAACGGAGCATTCAACCAAGAAGGATACTTCATATAAAAAGATGTTTAACCGAGAAAGTAGAATGCGTTTTAATCAATTATTACCGAGCGTTATTACAGAGAGAAACATTGAGCGGCAGAAGAAGAATTATGATACCCACAACAAGCCAACATTTTTCAAAGTAGAAGAGAAGGTAATGGCAAGAGATTATCGCGACCCTCTTAAAAAAAATTGGGTTTCGGCAATTATTAAAAAATATGTGGGAACACCATTATTCTTGGTAGAAACTAAAGAAGGTTTTTGGGCGAGGCGGCATTCTAACCAACTTATGAAGATAGCTGTCCCGAATAATTATAACTTTGTGCATAGTAGGTTGGTGGTTGCCGAGCAACATGGCAGGTCGGATTCGCATGATGTGTTGGATGGTCAGCAGAGTACAGCCACGGCAGAAAACAATGACGAAATAGATGTTAATCTGGTTGATGTAGTAGACGAACAGTCACGGAATACAATTCGACTTAGACAGTCAGCAAGAAAAACAAAAGCCCCACTGAAGTTAAATTTATAATTTAGAGGAGAGCAGTGTACTGTATTGAACGACACCTTTTTTATACCATTGTAACTAATTAATAGTTTTGTCATGCATTGTACATATACATTTTAGTATTGTATTTCAGTTGTTGTTTTGATAGTTTCAGTTTTCACCTTGCTCAATATAATAAAGACACATTTTTTTTTTTTGTTATCTCCTAAAAATTATCGTGTTTTATCTCAATGCACCTGTTTCATCTGATCCAAATTCGTTGATATTAACATTGATTCACTAATTCCCGTTAGAAAATTGTGGAAGACTACTGCAAAAATGGTTCAAGATTTTTGGAAGCGCTGGTTAAATGATTACTTAACTTAATTACAACAAAACTAAATTTGTAAGCAAACAACCAATGCTAAAACTATACGGCATTATTTCAATAAAAGAAAATCACTTACTGCCAACACAATGGTGGTTGGGAATGATCATCGCTCTACATCCATGGCTGCGATTATTTCACCAGAATAATAGTAAAAGAGGGAAATATTGCCATATTAAAAATACCAACTACCAAAGTAAATCTCTTACCTCTCGACAGCGAGGAACCACAAAATAAGTAGAGCTACCAATCTCTCTTGCTGTTTAATGGTGATCACAATACTGCTTAATCCAGTATCCTCCACCGAACAGCCAATAATCAACCTCACCAGTTTTAGTTATTAACTGGGACAGTATCTAGAATAATTAGGAAATCTCCAATTTACCAACCAGCAGTGGAAGATGCTATAGTTATTTTACCCTCACTACTATTCAGATATAGCATCACAAAGAAGTTTGACATGGAACATTGGCCACCTTAGCATGGAAATAGCTAAAGAGCATTCTCTTCCATGCTACAATACAGACCTGTGACCCGCAATCTTCGAATCAAACGTTGAGAAAAAATTTTAAAGTCTAAGGGGGTGACTCAGATTAATTTATAGAACTGAACAGTTACAACGATTTCTTAAATTTCTCTCATGAACATTATCATAGCTATACATTAGCCGTCTGCAATCCTATAGTTAATCGTCAAACCTAACCGATTTTGACAATCTGTAATCTCCGCGTTATCCCACAATCATTACTAACCGATTTGAATTTTTTTTTTCATTCAAACTTTCTCTAGTTTGAAGTATTTGAATATTTGTGCTGCAACAATTCTAATTTCCATAGTAATCGGTCAGAACATCGTATTAAATAAGATTATGAAACTAAAAGTTGATTTTTCAACTGGTCCTGATATTCATTGATAGTCCTATCAAGCCCCCACAGTTTTTAAAAACCATTAGGAATTTATCCGTCCATTTGGAAAGATTTGTATCTAGTTCCAAAGCTGCTTAAAAGTATTGTGTATGACTCAATGTAGTTTTATTGTAAACAGTGGTTCCCGTGGCGTTACAGATGATCAGATCTTATATAAAACTCATGAACTATCGAATAAAAAATTTTCTGACTGCTAAATTATAATCCACCTCCAAGTGCAGAGTAAAAATAAATTGATAAAAGCCTGATGTTCTCAGGAAATTATTAAATTTTTGCGTTCTATGGCTGGGATCTTAATCTGCCTCCATGTCAACTACAAACAACGGTGGAATTGACTAAATACAAATATTGTTGGCACCAAGCGGAATGGCTTGTTAGCCCGCTCTTGAGTGTCAAAATTCAAAGGAAGTTTATGTGGTGGTTCATGGAAGCGTGTAGAATTTATAATTTTGCCCTGATGCCAAGTGGTTCGGTCCAGAAAATAGACAACAAATAAGAACAATTTGAGAGCCTAGACGGAAGTATACCTTAAACGTATAGGAATTGTCTTCTAAAACATAAAGCCGCCTAGAAACATTTCTTTAACCCAACTATTAAGCAACATATTTTATGCGTAGCATTTTTTTAATGATCATAAAAATCCATACATAAATCTGACAGAATCATCACCTTCGACGTCCTTAACACACGCATAAAATGTTGTATTGATTTTCTTTTTTTAGTTTTCCTTTTTGGCATGTTGACATTCAATATATCGCATCAGCACAAAAATGAGTCATATACTCAAGGGTAACATCGTACACACAAAAAATTCATCATCGCATCACATTGTATTGTGTACGCATACACACACACATGTCTAAGAATAATGAAAATTCATTTCCTAATGAATATTTTATTGTATTTTTGCCAAAACAGTAAACCAAAAAATACGCGTATTAACGCAACTAATTTTTCAATGATGAACCGCACCGCACCGCACCATACATACATAAAGTAAAAAACCCCTTTATCTCCTCGCCATAAGAGCAAATCCATGTAACCGATGAATTTTTGTGCTTTTAATTTCATTCCGAAACATAAACACACGCACACTTTGAAAATTATTTGTTTATGATGACGTCACGGATCCAAGAATGGGGAACATAAATTTCATTACATGCGGATAACATATATAAGAAAAAGGAGTACAGAAACGAAATCTTTAATAAATACACAATGTAACGGTATAAAGAAACTCTGACTCATCATTTCCTCCATGCGGATGGTATTTCGGACGTGGTATCGGCAGGGAGGAATGATGGTGTTTAACGAACCCGATAGCATATTTTCTCCAGTATGAACGTAGCAAAACAATTTTCTTTTTGTAGTATTCTTCTGTCGTTTTTCTCGTTTTTCCGAACTTTTTATTTTTTACGCTATAGTGTTATGTATAAAGCTTGTCCTTGGGTGGGTTGAGAGGAGTGTACAGAGATATAAATTTTGTTTTTGAGAGAAAATATACGGAAAGTTGTGTTGTTGTAGTCAATTTTATTTTATTCATAAAATGAGGGTTGCCATAGTGATAGTGTACGTACATAATTGTGCATACACATACATAGCGAGGAAAATTAAATTTTCTATTTGATTTTCCTGGTTATCCATATACATACATGCATATATAAAAAATTTGTGCGTTCTAGTTTTCCATTCTGTTTCGGTATTCTCATATAGTAATAAAAGTGGGTGATGAATAAAATATTTTATGTAGTTGTACAGTGTGGTACACTGTAGAGATGAAGCACGTTGGCAAATTTTGTAGATGGTTTTTATATCTCATAACCCATAAACAATTAGTTCATATTTTAGGATAAAGTCGCATAAAATATTGCACTACGAAACCTATATATTTGGTGCGGATGTTTATCGGCGGCAACCGAATTAATGAAGTCTATTCATTTGAACCCTTCTGTCAATGAATAGGATTGGCTAGACCTTTTTGAAATCCAAATTAGTTATTTTTGTAAAAATATTCCAGACTATGAAAATTAATAAGAATAATATGAAATTTTAGATGGATTTTAAAGTTTAAATTTTGTTGTTGCATTCTTTTAGCTTAGAGAACAAAATAAAAATGGTTATGGCTAGATCTGGTGATTAAGGAGGGTAGTCAAACAGTTCAAACCGTAATTCGTGGATTTTCGCAATGGCAACCGCAGAGAGGGCGCATCGTCTTGGTGGAGCAAGATTCTATTTTGCGCAATTTCTGCTTTCAGCTTGTCAGGTAGTGATGCGTAGTACGCTCCTGTAATAGTTTTCTCTTTTTGAAGAAAATCGATCGACTGTCCCAGAAACAGTCACCATCATTTTCCCAGCCGACGGAACAGCCTTCAATTGCGCCATTTCGTTGGAAGTGTTTAGTCGAACACGTTTCTGGTCCAAAGTGAGTAAACGCGGCATCCATCGCGCAGACAGTTTTCTCATGCCTAAATCTTGATTCAATGTGTTACAAAGACGTTCTTTGAACATTTCCATAGCCTCTTCTTTTTCCGACTAACTATATAATTCGATGGTTGTCTACAGCACCATTTGGTGAACTTGAGCGATGTTACCGTTAGTGGTTGCAATTTTAGGACGTCCCGAACGTTCATCGTCACATTAGTTTTCTCGTGGTGAAAAATAACACGAGAAAACTAATGTCTCGAGGACATTAGTTTCCTCGTGTTATTTTTCAAAATTTATATATCTGGTAACACTCATTTTGGTGCACATTGATGTAATAAAGTCTTTATAAAAAAGAGAAACCATCTAAATTTTCTATAGGTTATATATTTCAAAGATAAATTGATCATTCGTGTCAATGGTTTCGTTCAGTAAGGTTGTTCGTAAAACAGGTAAACTATTTAGTTATATAATTATTCGTGTGGTGATATTTTTCTGTAATTATTTTATTTATTTGTGCCTAAATCTTTGTCCAGAATTACTTACAAATACTGCAAATATTAAATGAAGGACGATTCTGAGCTCGACACTGCTGAAAGTGCATCCGATGACGACGATGAAGATGTAGTTGAAATACCCGCGTCATCTAAAATCACATCGAATGTTAGAGCCACAGATGAGCAACGTATCGACGAAATCATTTTAGAATTAGATGACGATAATTTATGCGTTTCAAATATTAAAACTACATGAGGTTTAGCTACCGGAGATCTTTTATGGTCTTGATGTAAAACAATACATGAAAGAGAAGCCGTATCCTAGGGGTATTAAGGTGTTTGTACTCTGTGGTAAAAGTGAATTTCTGTATGATTTTTTTATTTATCAAGGATCACAGACGGAAATTTCTGAAGAAAATAAATTTAAATTTGGATTTGGTCCCGCAGCTGTACTACATTTGGCGAAAATAATTCCACCAACTGGACATTCGTTATTTTTGACAAATCTTTTAGTAGTTATCAGCAGTTTGAACAAAAAAACAGAAGAAAAACTTAAAACCACGGGGACCATTAGAATCAACCGTTTTGCGAACCCCCTCATTTGAGTGATAAAAATTTAAAATCAAAAGGCCGAGGGTCTCATTATGAAATGTGTACCTTGGATGGTAACCTATGCATTATAAAATAGGAAGAACATAAGCCCATCTACCCTACTGCCAACCGATGGGATAAAAAAGCCAAAAGATATATGTTGATGTAAAGCAACCAGCTATAGTCGCAGAATATAATAATGGAATGGGTGGAGTGGATCACCTCAAGCAAGAAATGGACACTTGTAATTACTCAACACTTTTAGATTTTGCCATTGCTTCATCTTGGATAGAGTACAAAAGATATTTCAAAGCAAGCAAATCAACCCAGAAAAGTAAAATGGAAGATTTATATAATTTCAGATTACATCTTGCCCACATTTTGTTGTCATCTGATTAAATTGACTGACATCAACAACAGTGTCTTCCAGTGTCAATAATTCCAAAAAATCAAAATATGAATGTCGTCTCATAGATGAAATCCGCCTTGATAAAACGGATCACTTATCATTCCATGAAACTGCAACAAATTCGTTCAGATGCAAATTTCCAAATTGCCACGAAAAATCGGGGTTTTCCTGTAAAAAATGCAATGTGCATCTATGTCTGAACTCAAAAAGCACACAAAAAGTACAACTTTAACTAAAATTAAAAAAAAATTGTCAGGTTTTGCTCTGAAAGGGTTAAATTTAGCTGCCCAAAATATCACGATGGTAAATGCTGATGCAGAGTCATTGCTAACTCATCTTTAACTTGCTTTTCAAAAAAAAATATTTAATACTTTAAAGACCGCTCACACAGCATGTGTGTGATAGCATGAACAACTGTTAGTGACCACTCACACAACATGTATCACACACAAAACGCTATCGTATACAAAAAAAAAATAAAAAACAAAAAATGTATTTGTGTTTATATATTGTTCTTTTAAATTAATTCTTTAAAAATTTTGCCAGCCCCTGGCGAAGTTTGACTGCGCAGCCATTAAAGTGTTAATGACAGTTCGATACTCGAGTTTTTCCAATTTATAAAAACGCTCTCATCGACTCACTCAAACGACTGTTATTGCTGATATGTCGGTAGCTACCTTTCAACACATGCGTGCAAATACATTCCATACTTTGATGACGAGTGCTGTCATTTTCATGTTGAGGTCGGAAACTTTTCAAACCTCGTTTAGTGAGAAACTAACGAAAAATTATGATAAATGTTCGAAATTCTTATTTTTTAAATTCGTTTGCACGATTAAAACCCGGTTGTATATAGAGGTCCGGCACACTTAGCTCCCACAAAGCACAAACCCGTGAGAATTAATAAAACCTGTGGTCACTAGTCCTAATGACTTTGAACTAATACCATAAAAAGTAGTCCGTGGGGTGAAGTGTGAATCAATTAAATTTAAGGAACCGGAACTAATCAGGCTTGCTTAAGAAATCGGTGACGAAATTGATAGCGATATTGATGATTTTAGTGGCGAAGAAGGCGAAGACTATATTCCAGAAAAAGAAGTGTCTGATATTAAATCAGAACTAGTAATCGGGAATTTTGAGGGATATTGATGATTCCAATAATGAAGAGATATTGGAAGAACTTCACAAAAAAAATTATCTCGCTTATGAACAGCAAAATTTGCAACACTCAACAGAACATTTCGTTGTACGGGATGGAACAAAATGGCAGAAAGATCGGGCCTGACGAAAACCTACATTTAATATTTTTCAAGCCCATGTCATCGAAGAAATGATTGATATGTATGATCCTAAGTAATACAAATAGAAAGGCAGGAGCGGAAACAATACATTATAACGCGAACAAGGAGGCAAATAGACCCACAAAGTAGATGCCAGCAACGGCACGAACTGTATGCATTTATTGAGATTTTGTGTAAATCATTCAAATATGCAACACAAATAAATTATGATCAACCAAGATTTGACGACCAAAGAACAAGTACCGAGCGACAAGAAATTGATAAAGCGGCACCTATATAACACATAAGAGTAATGCTTCACCAAAATCTCGAGGAATCATGAGGTGTAATTAAACACAAGCCGCGATGATGTTTTGCTGGCCATGGTGTGGTATGTACCAGATAGCATATGGCTCTATTTTACATAATCTGTCATGAATTTCTGATATATTGGCGATTGGCTTCTTTTTCAAAATTGTAGTCCGACTTGTAAAAGCCAAGTTATTGCTATTTCTCTGGATTCAAACAAAAAAAAATATTTATTATTATTCCCCCAACACTAGGGGATCCCTGGGTTTCATTGGCATCAGCAAACTTCATACTTGCAGTACTTGTGAGCAGATCTTCAATGGAACGCAAATTTGTTAGTTAAAAATAAAATATAAGAAAACGTTGCAGCAGGCTCGAAACTAGCAAAAATGTCCACCCAATTTTCCAGTTTGGAAGCAAGACCGAAGATCGAATTAAACCACGAGTTAGTTTATTTTGTGGACTCTTCTGTTTATTCTAGAAAATAAACTTGCTGAACGTATTTCGCAATCCGATTAACGTTTTATAGACCCCGCAGAAAACATTTCGAATTAAATTTAATAAAATCGAATGTCAGTTGTGGTTCTTAATTGCTTACTGCTCTTGTGTTTGAGCCATGAGTTTCTACATATTTTTATTACTAGTATCGTTAAAGTGTCAACAGTAACCCTGGCTTGGCTAATTCTCTTGTTCAGATTTCTCATCTGAATTGTCTGCTATTTTATTAGCTTTTCAAGTGAACTCGGATGCTTGGTCTGATCTCATATCAATGTTCGATCGATTGTGGTGTCTCCTTTTCCTGAACTGAGAGTTCTGGTGTTCGTATGTCTGGCTGGTTCACATGTTGAATATAAATGTAGATATGTGTCCCAACCTCTTTCCAATTGGAAGTTAAGCTGTTATTGCTTACAGCGTAGTTATTTAATTTCGTTGAAATTTGGTGTAAATCTCAGTTCCCGAGTGTATGTTTCCCTTTTAACTTGGGAATTTCTACAGTTATAGATTTGGCAGTTATCGTTGTTTTCTGGACAGTTGAAGAGCTATGGAGTGGAAACTGTTTCTTTTCCAGTTTTTGGCACAGAATAACAATTTTTGAAGCACCTAACAGCACAATCCCTGAACTGTACTTTCTAGCCAGGATAATTTAAATACACCCGTTGAGAAATTATTTATATCAGGTAACACTAACCTACAAATAACAAACGAAGCCCAGCCCAGAAACTTTATCAAAATTAATAATATACGGAAACAATAAGATTCTGGTATGTTTATACCAATAGCAAATTTTAGGTCAAGTTAGAAAGAAAATTATCTCACGGCAGGTTCCAGAAAATGAATCCTGACGAATGACTTGTCCCGCTCGATAAAACTAGAATTATTTGGCCAACATAATATTATTAAAATGTACGGGTGATTTATTCCTTACAGCTACATATAATAATGCCATAATTAACTTCTCGCGATAAAATCCGTATGTGATATAAAAAAAAAAAATACAACCAATTACATTAATTGTAAATACGATTGGGTTGGGTTCTAATAACTACAAAAAAAATCGCTAAGCTCCCATGACATAATCACTGCGTATAGTGAAGATCTCTAATTCCAACACAATTTTTTAGCGTTCGTCATACCTTCATAAAATCAGGTTGTTGTAAATGTAACCTACTCGCATACACCGAGATGCGTGTGGCTGACTTCAAAACAAATTGATGCACTAATTGTTGTTTATAGATGTTATAACTGATGATGGCATACAGGTTTTGTTCCCAGCATCCAACTAATCACTATATAGTTATATCGATTTAAACACGAACAGTTTTTACATTTGAATTGATTTATTTTCTAGTTATCGCATGTTCTAATTTTAATCGATACAAGATACAAGTGTAATGTAAAAGATACACAGGGAGTATTTACTGTGGGAACAGATAAAGTTAACTGTCGGATTAATAGAGTTCTCATGAGCAAAGTAACGTACCTATATATGAATTATATTACATACGATCATTAATGCTTGGTCACGATAATATGTAAATGAGACGATGATGATGATGATGTTGTTATGTATTTACATATGCATGCATGTAACTCAAGGGAAGTGAGTTTTATTATGTATGTTTATACGATTAGGTCATGGATGTTAAAATATTACAATTTTTATAGAATTTTAGTCATGCCAATTTGTCTCGTTATCGACTGCGGTTAATAAATCGATACGTAAGCGGTTCATAATTAAATCATTTATATAGAAAACACCCCTTCCTATACTTAACGATTGTGCGTGTTCAACAAATTATCCCGCATCGTGACAGTTAATATATATGGCACGCGGCATTTAGGGTTGGAAATAGGAAAATCTCTACATCGCTCTACAATACACACATACTCGTTTACATTTACATTTAACATTTTTGTTAATTTATCACGTTTCGCCTTATATACTTGGTATACGAAATGTTTAAAAAACTTTTACATAAAATGTAATAAATTATATAATGCTACATGTTCATCTTGTGCGCCCCAACCCTTATTTACATACATATACAAGTAACGTACGAGAACGTAATACGTTAGTTGGTGGATATGCCACACTTATTCCTAGAAATTTCCCAACTCGAACACTTGATGTTGTTAATGAAAATAAATAAATCAAACAAAGTGTTCTACCACGCTGTATCAGACGGTTGGAAGCAATATATGGTGTTTGTGTGGAAAACTATGTGCTGCAGAAAAAACTACTTATACATGAATATGAATATTTATGTGTACGAAATTTTTTATGTTGTATATGCAAATTTGAGTAACAAAAAACTTGGATGGTGGTTATAAATTTTTCATGGTAAATTTATATGCGAAAATAATTTTAAAATGTCTGGTAAAATTTCGAGATCCGTTTATGCCCAAAGAGCAGTGTTGTGCGACTAGGTAGGCGTATTTTGAAATTGTCAATATGTTGGTTTAGAAAATAGCGTAGAGCATTCATTTTGGTGTAGTAAGTTTTTCACGAAGAAACCACATTGTTTTTCGAAGAAATTGCCGAACTTTAGACTGTTAAAAGTTTATTTTGAAATTGATAAAGCGTCATTCAACTACAACCTGCATAAAACAGAAATACTGAACGGTCAAAAACGAGCAGCTTCACTTCATAGAATTTTAAAGAACCAAAAGTCATCGGATTAAGTTATAGGAATTTAGTACAAAATTTTAATACATTCTTTAAATTTGCTGAAAATATTAATCATACCAATGTCAGTCAATGGCATTAATGATACTAACGACAATTGCGTGAATAATTTGTTCAAAAGTTCTGGATGAATCAAGGACTTCCGCGCTATTAAGGTAAGAGACACGTTCTCTATGAATTCATAGAGTATGTCGAGGAAATCCTCACTTTATGTAATGCAATATACGGACACCGTTTCTCATTGCTCAAAAATAGGCAATAACTTATAGGTAACTAAGAGCAATTCGAAACAAAATCGTGCGTGAGGCTAATGATGTATACTGAATGATACACCGCTAGAATGGGAAGCCTTTAAAGATAATTTGATTACTCATTACGCTGATAAGCGTAGTAACGAGACAAATTTAATAGATATTCAGGAATGGGATTTTTCACAAAAGGCGAGAAGCAAGTTTTCATTTGATTTGTCGCCTTTTAGTTTTGTCCGCCAGTTTTTTTAGCGATTATGCACAAATCGACAAAAGTAAAAGACGAGAAAATTGAGCAACTGCGGATTTAGCTGTATCAAAATATCATTTGTGTTTAAAATTATTTGTTTCATTTTACGGTTTAGTGTTGTGTTGATTTTGTTTTTTATATTTTAGTAATATTTTAATAAATTAAAATGATTATACGAGTGATTATGGACAATTTGCCCATTGCTTTTGTTTTTGATAAAAAAAACAATATGAGAATTATCCGGTCTCCTCTTAGGGATGATTTAAACCCTTTTGACCTCGATGAATAATTAATCTTATAAATTTTTATTATATATTTAATTAACGTAATATTTAATCTAAAGATTCCAGGAACTATATCGACTTCCGACAGGTTTATTAATGATTTAAACTTTTGATTTTCAGTGCATCCAATTCTGGCAAATGACAAGACATTACGGAGACTACACTAAAAATCAATCATATATAAGTTGTGCATAGGGAATGGTACAAAGGGTCGAATGTCGAAGGGCCGAATGGGTCGAAGGGCCCAATTTTTTTTTTTTTTTTTGTTTTTAGAAATATAATTTTTAAATTTGTTGTTTTATTGAATATTTTGTAATTTTTTTTATTAAACATAAATGAATTTCTTATGAATTTATGTATTTTACTATTTATCATCACGTATCCAGTCAGCGATACATTTTGGTGAAGGAAAATTTTGTCATGTGCTACCAATATCCCTTTTCCTGCCTGTTAACACAATTGTGTGGGTACTATAAAAGTACCATGTCAAAAATTTATTTTTGTATGTGTTTTGACCCAACTTACGCATTTGTACATTCTTTTTAAAAAAATTTTCGTCCGAAAAAAAACACTACAACTATATACACAATTGTGTTGGTTGTACTTCAAAACAAGCGAAATTTTTGGTGTAAGTGTAGATGACGTATCGGGTAAGATGAAAATTTAAAAAAAAATCTTTATAGGATTGTATACTTATCACTTTAAGATGGAGCAAGACAAAAATTTCGGAAAAATTACTTTATTTTTCAATATTTTTTTTAGTTTTATTTATTTTTATTAATAATGATTGCTTCGTCAACCTTGCAGACACAGATCAAAGAGTTTTTATCGCTCTTATCGCTTCTTCTGATAGTGCCACAAAACTTAAAAAATCAACTTTTGTAAATATAAAATTTTTTTTAATGTAATTTTAATTCGTTGTACACCTTAGAGGATGGAGGCTGCCCCCAAACCCCCGCTTTTCCATAATTTATACAATTCTTCAAGTGGCAAATTTTATTTATAATTTTAAACTAAGTAAAAAAAACAATAAAATATTCCTAGAAAAATTGCAAAATTTTCCCGGAAAAATTACTTGTACTGTCGAAAAACTGTTAAAATACAATGCTAATATCAAAATTTAAAAAAACTACACATTTGTACTACTTTGAATAAAATACGCAATTTGTCACCAAAAAAAATGAAAAGGTCAAAATTTACCCTAAAAACGATAGATGCACAATCCTACAAAGAAATTTTTTTAAAAAGTTTTCATCTTAGCCGATTTCCGCGATGAATACCTCATTTACACTTTAGCAAATTTTTAATCAAAAACACTATTACATTATGATTTTTTACCCATACATTTGTGTGGTATGGACTTAAAAAGTGTAAACTTTTTTTTTTGGTTGAAAAAGGGATATGTACAAAAAAAAAATAATTAAATTAAATAAAAAATATATATGTATTTCTAAAAACAAAAAAAAATCGGCCCTGCGACCCATTCGGCCAATGCGGCCCTTCGACACATTCGGCCCTTCGACATTCGGCCCTTCGAAACATTCGGCTTTTTGAAATCTGACCTTTTGAAATCTGGCCTTTTGAAATTCGGCACTTCGACATTCGGCACTTCGACATTCGGCCCTTCGACATTCGGCCCCTTTGATATCATACCGGGATTTGTATTGAAAATACAAAAATAATATAACATAACATAAAATTTTAGACAATGAGGTCGAGTCCGGCCGGGATCTAATATTTTATGTTATGTTTATTTTGTTTGTTATGTTTTTCCAATACAAATTTTAATAGGAAGCGGGGAAATAAAATAACATAACAGCAATTTTATGCCACGACCCAATATCACACACAGACAGACAGAAACAGAGACATAAGGCTGATAAGAAAACAAATATGACGTTCTGTTTGTCTCTTTCTAACATTGACTATTTATCTCGCTCAGCTTTATACTTAACAGTGTAAAAACTAACTAACAGAATTCTTATTGGATTCTTATACGTATTGTTGTTATTTTTTTGTTAAAATCTTTACACTCTTAAATGACAAAATACAAAATAAACTAAAATATATACTGGCAGTATGTATTATCTTACCGACAACCAATTCGAACGAACTTTATACTTTTTGACATTTAGTTTGAAAATACCACCTAAAAATCTTGGCACCTTTCTTCTCACTATTCAATATACATACATGGTCGGAAATAAAAGCGATAGCGAATTTCTACTCGCATAGTGCATAATCGCTTTAAGCTACCGTTCGCTTAAAAAAGGCGACTCAGGTGTGTAACAAAATCCCGGTTTGTCCAAATCCCGCTTTTTTTTTTCAAAATCTCGGTTTTTAATATAAAAAAATACCCCCCGATTTTTAGGAAATCCCGGTTTGAATTTTTAAAATTTGGCATGTGGGAAAATGGGGCTCTTAAATGATTTTTTAAAAAATTCAAAAATCAGTTTGCGATAAAGTTCTAGAAAATGGCTAATAGGGATGGAATTTGGATGGGATTTGGATGGAAGGCTGAGTGCCCCTGAGAGTTATAGAAGTCGTCATCCTCTACAATTATTGCATTTCAAAATTTTGCATTAACAAAATATTGCTTTTTTAATAATCTTGCAACTAGTTGTAGCAATTACAAAATGTTGCAAGTACCAAATCTTGCAATTACAAAACATTATTAATTATTTTGTGCAATTAGAACTAGAAGAAAATGAAACCTCTCTCTCTCTCTCTCTAGCTTCACATCCCATGAAGGGATTTTGCCGCCCGAAAAGGAAACCGGGATTTTGAAAACCGGGATTTCGTAGCACACTATTATAAATCACATAAAGCTCAACAAACCCAACGCCAACGTAGTAAAATAAATGTGCCTTAACACATTCTTGACTGGACTCAAGGAACCCATGGGTTCCATGATTCGAGCTATGTAGCCGCGCAGTTTCACTGAGTCATTTATCGATTGCTTAAAAGAGCAAAACATGGCATATATGAAAAGGAACTAATATTACCTTTGTGATTGAATGGCCAATTAAGGCCGAACTATTCAGGAAAGTAATGCAGAGGAAAAGGCAACATTTTCAAAGTTGTGTCATTAATACGAGGACTTATTTCTGAAGACAGAACAACGTTTGTGTTTAAACCTATCTTTACCAAAAGTTATCGAAAACTATCGAAGATTACTGATTTACCTAACATCACCGGTATACTAGATAAATTAGGGAAATGTATGTACCTCTCAACCTTGGATTTTGCATAATAATGCCCCTTCAAAATTTTTAAGGGTCATGGATAGTGTATTAGGCGGTATTTAAGGTCGACCTTGCTTGTGTTACATACGGATGACATCATAGTATTCTCGACGTCATTCAAAGAAGACATTGAGAATCTAACGGAAGTGTTTAATAAATTACGAAAGGCTAAATATCCAAATGGACAAATCGAAATTTCATACATCCAGAAATTGCCGTTTTAGGCCATATTGTTACTTGTGACTGAGTTAAACCCAATCCCGACAAAATGAAAGCGATTAAAGAATTTCCCGTTCCTAAAACTTAGAATCAAATTAAAAACTTGGTTACGAAAAGACTGAACACATAGTTTTGGACACAAAGTATTTACAATGTTTCGAGTATTACAAAGAGCTGTTATGTAATGAACCATTTGTAGCAATTTGAGCGGTTCTACCCCAAGGCCCCATAGGAAAGGATACACCAATTTGTTATGCATCTAGAACCTCAACGGTTACGGAGCACATTACTCCAGACCACAAGCCGTTGACAAGGTTTTTCAACCTCAAATAACCCAACTCGATGTTAGTTCAATGGAGATCGAAACTAGGAGAACGATTACGAAATCGTATATAAGAAGGGTGCGAAAAATACAAATGCGGATGCATTATCACGTATTCAACCTGTACCTCATCCGCATCTGATTCCTTCACGGATATAATAACAGTCGATCCTAAAATGTTATTATCAAACACCATACACGAAAATCAAATTCACGTTGTGAAACAGAGAGTAATAATAAACATACCGAACCATCACTTACCAACCATCAGACTTAATATCAGAACATTTGTAACAAAATATCGAGATACAGGTGTGATAAAGCTTATCAAGAAAAATTCGTAAACCCTTTCAAAAAATTATTTAGTGAGAACGCGTGTCTCCTAACCGATGCATGAGGATAATCATTATCGAGAAATATTGGAAAACTATGAGGTTATCAAAAACTCACTATTTTCCACATATGAAACCTTTCATAACCTCGCGGATCAACAATTGCAACATATGCTTGCAAACAAAATACGACAGGAACCCCCTGAAAATTGAATATGAGAATATTGAGACACCAAAAAGGCCATGGAGATCTTGCATATATAGATTTCTGTTTCTTTAACCCTTTCCGGGCCGCAATATGCGAACCAAACTTTTTTTGGATTTTTTTTTCCATTCTAATAAATGTAATGAACAAAGCAAATTTCAAAAACCATACATATTTCTTATTGAGTGGTGAGAGAGGAGAAGAGGGTGATAGCAGTATTGCATTTGATACATGATATAGCTTGGTATACTCAACTAGGTAGCTAGGCAATTAATTTTTCACATTAATTTTTAAATTTGTGATATATAGAATATACCACAAGGCCGCAAAAGGTTAAGCCACATATTTCTCACAGTACTGGATAAATTTTCCAAATTTGCTGCGGCCAAAAATGACTTGTTCAATTCTTCAGTGTACATGGTAAACCTTACAAAATAAAAGCCAACAACGAAGACAACATATTTGATGGGGAACACCCATCTTTTACAGCCTTCTTACAAGGAAACGACGTGCAATTACATCATACCTCATCTAATTGTTAAACAGGAAACTTCTCTGTGGAGCGACTGCAATCAACTTTGCAGGAACACCATCTTAGGTCGATCTTCCAACGCTGCATTTTAAAACGCGCAGGACGATTTATTTAATCATACTCATAACGCGAATTATGTAAACGTATATATGAAGAAACTCACGCTAAGAAAACCAAGCTGATCAATAAACTTAATACTGCTCGAGTTAAACCTCCCAACTTAACCCTTTTGCTGCTGAATAACACAATTGTGTGGGTACGGCAACAGTACCATGTCAAAAATTTATTTTTGTATGTGTTTTGAACCAACTAATTATACACACAATTGTGTTGGTTGTACTTCAAATCAAGCGAATTTTTTTATCAAAATCGCCATTACATACTATGATTTTTTTACTCACACATTTGTGTGGTTTGGACTTAAATTAACCAATTTTTTTTTTTTATGGTTGAAAAAGGGTTAAAAGCAACCTAAATAAGGTTACGTAGTAAGGAATTAGGGTTCTGAAAAACAATAAGGTCACTATATTTAATAAACACGTTTTTATTAATCACTTGTTTTTTGTTTCGCAGAATATTTTGAATATTTTTCAAAAAGTTTAAAAAATCACTCGCGAGTAGATACTCCTGATGATGACTTAACAAGTCGAAATCGATCGTAGAATCCGAATCTGCAATAAAAAATAGGGGTTCCTATCTTAGTTTCGAAGTTGCCCCCACCCCCTTACAAACAGGGGCGGGGGGTCCTAATTTTAGCACTAATGTATTTCCCCTCCAGAATGACTTAATTTTGATAATGGTCATTTTTATCGTAGAGGGCTTATTTTCCGAGATATTTGAAAGTTTCAGCTTAAAAAACTCACCCGATAAATTCAAGTTAATCAATGCAATAGACACACTCTCCCAACATATCAACATTTTCATAGTATGTCTACTACGCGCCCACTCACACTGCCTGTTTCTAAAGGACCCCGCAAAAATCTTATGGAAATTGGGTCCCGGTCAAATTCGCTGAATTTTTGATATGTGGTTCATCATACTGGTTAATTGTCTCAATGACCACAAAGCTCAAAAATGGATAGTTTGGCCGGTACAGAGCTTTAAAGCTCCGAGTATCCTCCACGTATTTCGAACTTATCTAAGTTTAAAAAAAAGAAAGATAAAACATAAAAAAACAAGTTTTTGGCTTTATTATAGCACATTGACAGCTATTTGACAGCTGCCAAGTGTCAATTTTGAAAATCTAACAACAGATCTGAATTCAGCAACCTCAAAAATATAAACCTAGATAATAAAAAAAAAATGAAATAGGCTATTTCAAAAGTCTATACACACTGCGCATATACATAAATACGTGGAGGATACTCGGAGCTTTAAAGCTCTGTACCGGCCAAACTATCCATTTTCGAGCTTTGTGGCGATTGAGACAATTGACCAGTATGATGAACTTTATCACATATCAAAAATTCAGCGAATTTGACCGGGACCCAATTTCCATAAGATTTGTGCGGGGTCCTTTCGATGCCAAGTCTGCCAAGTACGATTCACAAAAGACACTTTTATATCACATATTTACCCAATTTCACGATGTTACACTGGCCTCAACTACAGACAAAAGTAAAAGTAAAATTTAAAGAAACTTAAAATCTTATCGTAAAGTGCTTAGTTCGTAAGATAAAAAAAAATGTAATTGTTAACTTTTTTATACGGTTTTTGATACGATTCTCGTTAAAACTTCAATAAATCGACAAAGTGTCGCCGTACAGAAATTTTCACAGCATCATTTTTCAAGTTTTTAAATACTCTCTAAAATGGTTAATTTTTACATTCTCAAACAGCAGCAAATTTTTTTTTGTTTCAGACAATTTTTATTGTACTCAAAAAAGTCATAAAATACAAAATGAAATAAAACGGATTCCAGTATCGAAAAGAAGAAAAAAGTTTCTTCGATTCAAATTTGGCTATTTTTTCGAAAAAAAAATCTGTTCCGCTTTCTCTGTCGCAGCGTAGTATAGCTTTCCCGAAATACTAAATTACCAGGAAGCTTCTTAAACTTTATTCGCAGTGTATTCGTTTTATTGATAGTGCAAGGTCAAAGGAAATCCGCGGTTGTAGTCATTCGATTTTAAACGAAAAATATGTGCAGCAGCTTTCTAAAATAATCGAAATATTATCCAAAAATGCATCAAAAGCTAGTGATGGATTCGAACACGGTTTACCGTCCGATCCCAACGCCAAAACTTTAACCACTGTGAGATTTGGTACAAAATACTTGAGTCAATTTATAATTTCCAATTTCGTCAGTTTTTTAATTATTTTATTTTTAATTGTTTTTAATGTTTCAGACAAGTATCGTAGCTCGGTTTCTCTATTGAATAAGTAACCAGTAAAGTAAACTAGCTCAAGATGCGACAGTGTCGTTTTTGAAATAAATTCTTCAGGCACAAGTACCACAAACTAAGATAAATTTATAAATCTAAAAACATTATTCAATCTCAAGATTCGTTATCCGAATCAATAATTTTTTTAAATATTTTTGACTTATAGCCAACAACAACAAACACTTTTGATTTAGTTTAATTTTCAATGCTCGTTGTGAAATTATTTGTTTGTTTTTGATTTAATTTTAATCAATAAAGTTTTCTGTTTTATTATTTTGTCGGTTTATTACCCACTCATGAATAAATTATGAAATTCAATCAAAACAAAATTTTCAATTTCAAATTAATTGAATTACATAACTCAAATAAAGTAAAATACAATTTCGGGTTTTATTATTTGAACCGGCGTGTATACGACTGATACCACTTTTCAAGAATTCTATTTGTGTTTTGTATATAGCATCGAGACGCAGAGATGATAAACGTATATTGAGGCCAGGGTTATGGACAATGCAGTAAAACGACCGGCGACCACCATGATAACCGATTAGAGTCAGATTATTTTGAATTAATAGAGTTAAAATTTATTTTGTGTATTAATTTATTCTGAAAGGCGCCAAAATTGTATTCAATTTAAAGTTTTTTTTTTATATGTGATCCACTTAAAGTTTATTTAACTTACATTTCCATTTTTATCTAAGACATTTACATACAAAATACGAGTTAAGTGAAATATTGTTGAAATGGAAATTGTTATTTTTTTTTAATGAACTTGGGTATTGTTTATTTACAAAAATATAAAAAAATTATTTCTTGTTTAATTAATTGAACGGATTAATATTTTGACTTTGTATAGTTTTGTTGACAGGAAAAGTGTAAACAAAATAAATTATTGTATTTTATGTTTGTGATATGGTTGGTTAGTTTATTTAATTTGTATATGCACGTAATCTTTATGCGGGCTCTCTCAATAAAAATTGTTAGATTGTACATATCTCTAACATTATTTAATAACTTTTATTACTCCCGCCAATTCCATCATTCCAAGCGTAACCAAGATCTTCAAATTAATAAGCTTATAGGAGAAATAAAGTCCCTTGAGCAAAAAGTCGACAGTCAGTTTAAGGAATTTGAAAGAGAAATCAGGCAGGAGCTTGAAAATAAAATTAAACAACTGGAGGCCCGTCTCGGAACACATACCTCGCAAACTACTGGAGAACGCCAGCTAGATAAAACGTTTCCAACACTACCAATTACTGGAAGCTCAAATGGAATTTTAAAGTGTCTGGCATTCAAAAGAAGCAGCTTAACGCACTCAGCTCATCGTGGGAGAGCTGCAAACCGTTTTCGCTCATACCTCCTTTCACACGTCAGAGAATTGTGCAAGATTTAACTCCAAAGCAAGCGGCCATTACGCGGACAAAGCCTGCAAGACCTAAAGAGACAAGTAAATGCACTTGCAGACGTATTAAACGAATTAACAGTGGATGCGTTTATCACAGCACTGACGAGGACGACCATCTGAAACTTCATTTAAGAACAAACACTAGAGGTAAAACCATGAATGAAATATTGGCGTTGGCTTTGGAATATAACTGGATGCGGAAGATATCACGCCAATAATGCTCTTGTTAAAGAGAAGATAAGAAAACCACGGCCAGCTTTTCGAGGTAACGGCAGAAAATTATCGCATTCCCCGTTTCTATGTTTCCGATGCCAGCAACCCGGGCATTATATGAGGGCGGGATTTTAAGCAACTAACACTGCGTCTGAGAGAAGCTGACGAAAGAGGTAAGAAACGCGAAGATATTAGGCAGTTAGACGCTGAGCGAGACAAGGAGAGAAGGATTTGTATCATTTAATGACTATGGATTCGAAAAACTAGGTTACACCAATTTCAGTCGAAAAAGTCACTTACACGAGAATTGACGGTGACCTTGGGGTACCAAGATGAGAATTGTGGAGCCTGCGAACGTCAAAAATAACGGATTTCTGTGTGCGAGAACCTTAGTGATTTTTCAGCAGAAAGTACCAAAATGTGGAAGGAACGTGATGGAGTAATAGAGGAGTCTAGCAGCCCATAGAGTTTGCCAGTAGTTCTTGTTCAGAAAAAGGACCGGATGAGTTTACGTTGATTACCGTAAACTAAACGCACTGCGTGCCGCACGTAGAAGCGGATTATATAGAATCTATTAATGATGCCTACTTTAGTAGGTAGTTATAAAAAATACTAAATATTAAATTTGATGTTTTAGCTAAAATAATCCCGTCTTTTGTCAGGATTTTTAGATTCAGCAAAGTTGGAATTTAGAAAATCGGAATTTTAAAAGTGGTAACTTTGAAAGTCGGGATTTTAAAAGTCGGGATTTTCGAAGTCGGGATTTTTTTTGTCGGGATTTGGGTAATTTGGGATTTTGAGGCGATCCACAATTATACGATCAGTTAAGTGAAACCGTATTAAAAAATTATACGTTTCACTTGATGACGATGTTACGACTACGTGTTCGTAACCATCACTTTTTATGTTATATTCCCCTCGGTTTGTGTCCTTGCTCCCTTTACCGGTTGTTGGTTGGGTGTTGTACACTCTTTTGTGTGATGGCGCGGCGGTAAGAAGAAATAAAAGTTGAGAGCGAGACCAATGTGCACCGGGTGTGTGAAGCAATGCGCTCTCGAAGAATATTTTTTCTTATATGCTTCAAAAACAGAGAAGGAAAGATATTCTTCGAGAACCTTCTGTGCGTCGTTGTGGTGGGAGATTTTTTTATGAGTTTTTTTGTAATTTTAAAAATCAGTTTAATTTTGGAATTTTAAAGTAAAAAGTCGAATTTTGATTTTCATAAGAAAAGTCGAGTAGCAATTTTTTTGAATAAAAAAAGTCTAGCAGTAATTTTGGGATTGTGTGTTGCTCTCTCGTAATGTAGTGTAATATACAAATAAAATCGTAAATAAAATTAAAATTCTGTGTAAGAAAATTAATTAAAATAATTTTGTTCTTAATTATTGATTTTTGTTTTGAGAAATATAAAATAGAAACAAATAAAAATTAGTGAAAATTATAGTTTACTACAAAAATACAGTTTTCTTGGATGGTTCGATAAATGGTTTTTTTCATTATAAAATCAAATCAAAATATGAACTGGGTTTAGTTTCGAAACAATCGCAAAGTTTAAAAGACAATATTAAGTTATTAATAAACGGTGTGCGAGTCTCATTTAAAAATTAGAAACAATATTAATATTGATAGTTTTATCTGTACATAGTTTGTTTGTTTGTTGTTGTGATAAACTAATACATATATCCAATCATACATTACACAAAATATAAAAGGATAAAGCGCGGGGTACAGGGTGGCTAACCACGAGGACATTCGCAGTTTTGTTTGATATTGGTGGAAAGACACCGCAACTGGTGGCCCATCGGGGCAATTGTTCGAGTAGCACCTGTGTCGGTCGGGCACAGCGGCAGCGTTGAGTGGCCGCAGGTGAGGCCACTTATTTGCGAATAAGGCGAGCCAACGCCCAACTTACTTTTGCGGCCAGGTGAGGCTACTTATTTATGATTAAGGCGAGCCAACGCCCAACTTATTTTGGCGGCCAGGTGAGGCAAAATACCTTTATCGGGGAAAGGCCCCGCAACGTTTCGGGTGGCCAACCGGTTAGTCGGGTTAAATTTTTTTTTGGTTAACTGGGAGAGGTTTCGCAACATACGTCTGGTCAACTAAGGCCATTCGTTTTTTTTTTGGTTTACGGCGGGAAGTCGCCCAGCGGTCCGGGTAACTGGAGTTGCCTGTGGCATGACGGCACCAAGGCCGCAACCCATTTATTGTGGTATAGGTGAAAGGCACCGTAACGGTCCGGGTGTGGTACCTGTGGCATGATGGCTACCCAAAGCCGCAACAGTAATTTTTAAGGTACAATTTTATTAGTTTCCTTTTTTTTATTATATTTTATATATTTAAATTTTTTTTTTTAAATTTTAATTGTTTTTATTATTGTAATCGAGCACCACAGTACGTGGTCGGACACGCTGCCTCATTGCAAAAAAATTTATTTTTTTTTTGTTGTTCGTTTCTCAGGTTCCGGCCGACAAATTTCGGCGGAACTCCAGTATCAATTTTTATAATTTGCGTTTTTTTTGTTTTAAAATCTCTGTAATCACGGTGTAGGACAGGAGGCATGCAAGAAAAACGACTGAAATATGTATCTATTGCTATTGAGCGTAATAATTATTTAAACAAATCTGTTTAATTAACTTTGATAACAATAAATATGATTGATGATATTGACCAATATTTAAATTATATATTTTATAATTTAAATGTTTTCCATTAAGTTCATTTGTAAAAAATATTTTCTTTGGACTGTGTTACAACTGTTGGTGCATAGGAAGGCGGGCGTTTCCGAGTGAAATTTCCAAATTTGTTGTGGTACCACCATATATCGTTCTTGGATTTGAGTGATTTTAAATTCTAGTGGAATATCCTTAGGAAATAATCGGTTTCATAAGCCACTTTACCGGTTGTTGGTTGGGTGTTGTACACTCTTTTGTGTGATGGCGCGGCGGTAAGAAGAAATAAAAGTTGAGAGCGAGACCAATGTGCACCGGGTGTGTGAAGCAATGCGCTCTCGAAGAATATTTTTTCTTATATGCTTCAAAAACAGAGAAGGAAAGATATTCTTCGAGAACCTTCTGTGCGTCGTTGTGGTGGGAGATTTTTTTATGAGTTTTTTTGTAATTTTAAAAATCAGTTTAATTTTGGAATTTTAAAGTAAAAAGTCGAATTTTGATTTTCATAAGAAAAGTCGAGTAGCAATTTTTTTGAATAAAAAAAGTCTAGCAGTAATTTTGGGATTGTGTGTTGCTCTCTCGTAATGTAGTGTAATATACAAATAAAATCGTAAATAAAATTAAAATTCTGTGTAAGAAAATTAATTAAAATAATTTTGTTCTTAATTATTGATTTTTGTTTTGAGAAATATAAAATAGAAACAAATAAAAATCAGTGAAAATTATAGTTTACTACAAAAATACAGTTTTCTTGGATGGTTCGATAAATGGTTTTTTCATTATAAAATCAAATCAAAATATGAACTGGGTTTAGTTTCGAAACAATTGCAAAGTTTAACGCGGGTTTTACATCAAACGAACATGCATTAAATATATTTAATAAACTTTTTATGATTCTTACGACATCTAGTAGGCATAGTGAATACTCTAAATCTGTCAGAATTTTGAATTGAAAATAAAATCATTAAAGCATTGCAATAAAGTTATGTCTATTAAAAGTTCTATTTATTAACTTTTAATGGAAGTAATAAATTTATGTATATTGTATGAACGAAATATCAAAACAAGTCTGTCTAACTCGATGTCAAACCTAATAACAGTTACGAGTATCATGCATTTTACAATAATCTCTAAACTAAAAAATTATGGCCTTTTTAACTTCGAATAGAAATTTTATCACATGAAATGGTTAACATATTATGCAAAGCTGCTAATTATTGCTGAACATTGTTGTTATGCTGGAAACAGACGTGCGGAAAAACGCTTGCGTTTAATTTAGAATACACTACTTTAAATGTAATGAAATACATGTATTCCGCATAGCAGGCGTTTTTCCGCAAGTCATCTCTATTTCTAAAAAAACGCGCCGCAGCAGTGTTGACAACATAACAAAAAAAAAATATCATGAATTAATATTAACATCACGTCGGCTTTTCAATTTTTTGACAGAAATTCAAAAACAAATTGTATATTGTTTACTGAAAACTCTACCGAAAAATAAAAACGCGATGTCAGAAACATACGCTCATGTAGGTAACTTGCGTTTTCGCATGCGTATCCGCATGCGGAAATTCCGCACGTCTGTTTCCAGCATTAGTTAAGCCAGTAATTGCGTAAATCTAATGATATTCTATTGGCAAACATATTCGTATAAAATATTAAAATTGAAAAAATATGTGCATGATATTATTTATCTGTCACAAATATTTGAATATTTTGACATGATTGAAAACTCGAGTTACCCGATGCATTCGTATTATAAGTGAAATTGCCTGCTGTAGTAAGTTTAGTTTTTTCAACGCTCACATTCTTTTTACTGATTTAGCGCTTGTTTAATAAACTTTTGAGTTCGATAAGTTAATTCTTTATCGAAGTTTTTATAGAATATTAAATTCGCTAAAAAGTTCATAAATCGCATGGCTTTAAATTTTTTTTTATTTTTAAAAGCTTAAATAAGATCAAAGTTTTTAAAAATAATCTTTATTCATACTAAAAACAACTAAAAATATGGTTTTTCGATAATAAAAATGTTTATCAAACAAAAAGTTTACTTGATGTAAAAGCCGAGTAAAAGACAATATTAAGTTATTAATAAACGGTGTGCGAGTCTCATTTAAAAATTAAAAACAATAATAATATTGATAGTTTTATCTGTACATAGTTTGTTTGTTTGTTGTTGTGATAAACTAGTATATCCAATCATACATTACACAAAATATAAAAGGATAAAGCGCGAGGTACAGGATGGCCAACCACGAGGCCATTCGCAGTTTTGTTTGATATTGGTGGAAAGACACCGCAACTGGTGGCCCATCGGGGCAATTGTTCGAGTAGCACCTGTGTCGGTCGGGCACAGCGGCAGCGTTGAGTGGCCGCAGGTGAGGCCACTTATTTGCCATTAAGGCGAGCCAACGCCCAACTTATTTTGGCGACCAGATGAGGCAAAATACCTTTATCGGAGAAAGGCCCCGCAACGTGGCGGGTGGCCAACCGGTTAGTCGGGTTAAATTTTTTTTGGTTAACTGGGAGAGGCCCCGCAACATACGTGTGGTCAACCAAGACCATTCGTTTTTTTTGGTTTACGGCGGGAAGTCGCCCAGCGGTCCGGGTAACTAGAGTTACCTGTGGCATGACGGCACCAAGGCCGCAACCCATTTATTTTGGTATCGCTGAAAGGCACCGCAACGGTCTGGGTGTGGTACCTGTGGCATGACGGCTACCCAAGGCCGCAATAGTACTTTTTAAGGTACAATTTTTTTAGTTTATTTTTTTTATTATTTTTTATATATTTAAATTTTTTTTTTTTTTTAATTTTAATTTTTTATTTGTAATCGAGCACCTAATTACATGGTCGGCACGCTGCCTCATTGCGCATTGGTCTTGCTTTCTCCTTTTATTTGGGTTCGGCGATTATTTTTTTTTGTTTTTTGTGTTTTGATTTTGGGTCATATCAAATGAATTACTAAATTTCTTTCGGTATGGGTATGATGAGAGGAGAATCCCCATATGTAAGTAAAATTTTCGAAATGGTTTAAAAGGGTTTAAATGCACCACGGCATTTTTTGAAATTGCATATTTCGAAACGAAATAGGTAAATAACGGCATTTTTCATAACTTTATGCTACATTTTAAGCTAATATAGTATCGATTTTTTAAGTTTGTTTTTACAGGTAGAACCGGTAGATGATTTAGAGCGACTAGTAACTGTAGTAAATGAGGCGCGAAATCAGTTAACAGTCGCTGATCGGGAATTGAGAGAAATTGACAGAGTTAAAAAATATTCAAGATATTTTAGATAAAGATTATGGTCCTGATGAAGAATTTCATTAGTCACACAAAGATAGTCACGACGAATTATAAGTTAAAAACATTGTGATTTCAATTAAAAAGTGTATTAAGTAAATCCAATATTTAAATTATATATTTTATAATTTAAATGTTTTCCATTAAGTTCATTTGTAAAAAATATTTTCTTTGGATTGTGTTACACCTGTTGGTGCATAGGAAGGCGGGCGTTTCCGAGTGAAATTTCCAAATTTGTTGTGGTACCACCATATATCGTTCTTGGATTTGAGTGTGGCAACATTTCTTCGAGATGTGCGACTCGCACATCTCGCACTTGAATTCAAAACAAAAATTATAAAAAAATAAAAATAAATTGATAGGTGAAATAGACTAAAAATTTGGACAAAAAAACAAAACTAAACTAAATCCAATTTTACTACCCGTACAAAAGGCTAAGTAATGGCCAAGTTCAATTGAACAGGCCCAATTCCAAAAATTCAAATTATATCCGAAATTTAACCAAGATCGACCAAAAAAGACCGAGTTCTTAATAAAAATGAAGATAAAAAAAGAGTAAATTTTTTAAAGAGACTCGAGATTTCCAGGAGGGATTTTAAATGTGGAAATTTTGAAAGTCGGGATTTTTTTTGTCGGGATTTTGATAATTAGGTCTTTTGCAATTCGGGATTTCGCACCGACGCCAAAATTTGAACTGATCCAGTTCAATGGGTGTCATGAAATGCTGCATATATGTAAAGTAACATCTCGCTCAAAAATATGAGACGTCACGTTTATGCCATGATGAGTTAAATTTAAAATGATTTGCCACTTCCAAGTGATAATGTGTAAATAGATATAAAAACAAAATATGTACTTGGAAAAGTTGTCTCAAAAAATTCAGATGTGGTTCGAAACGTACGAAATAGTACGTATAATTAATGTGTTATTATAAAAACCACGTACAATTTGCTCTATTTCCACCCAACCGAGATAAACCGAAAACAGAATTATTAGAATATTATTATCAGAAACACTTCCTAAGAAACGAAATACTTCCTAAGCCCATATATGCCGTTCCAATGATTTGTCGAAAAACCTCAAGACAGTGTTAACGCAGCTTCGTCAAATAAATGAGTGTGCTTACCATAGTTAAACCTGTTTTTCATGCTAGAGCTAGTTTATAGTTCAAATAATTCGAACTAATAAATTGGGCGGTAGATAGATTGGACACTGTTTCATTATTACTTCCGCTAACCGAAGAAAAACCTTCTTTACACAATTTTCAGTGTTGCCTCTGTTATTTGCGTTTACTAATCGTATTGACCAATTCGTTATATTGTTTCAATCTCATTTACCATAACTCTCAAAAACTTGTACCTTTCAAAACATATACGCATTTCCAGTCCAAAATTAATCAAAATCAACCCACGTTTGAAATCAAATTAGGTAATAATTTTGGATTATCATTTCGTAAAAATCCTATTATGTTGTGATACACTCGTATTATGAAAAAATGAGCTTACCTTAAATTAATTGAAATATCAAAAACATGTAGTATACATAATAAATCAAATCCGAGCTCACCTGAAAAGATAATAAAAAATAAATGAATTATTAAACCTTCATTTCAAAATATATTTGGTACCCATGTATATAACTAAACCCCTATAATGTAAATCTGATCCAAATGTATATGTTTAACTGACAACAATAATACTTGAGATTGATCCGACTCGCGTCTTAGAACAACAACCAAAAAAAAAAACTCTCAGTACCCAAATACCGAAATTTATACATATTTACAAAACAAATCAAAAGAATACACTTTAAAGCAACCCTATAGTACCCCAAGTATATACATAATATATAAGCCGTGCGTATATCTATATAGATATCTGAAAATAGCGAAAAAAAAAAGTTTCCATTTCCATGAACGATTATACACAGAAATGAAATCACATTTCCCAAAGCACAATTGTAATAATTTAACAAGAATATCAGAAAAACACACACACACAGCCAAGTACAACATAAACATTTTTTTTTTGTTGTATATTTTCATTTCCAATTTTCCAATAAAAACTTAACAAAAAATACGGAAAATGTAAAGACATGAATATCGTATCAACCCTGTTTCAACCCCCGTGTATACGCCTTATTACTGTGTACAACATTTTTATTTACTCGAATTTTGCAATTGAAATATTCATAAAGAATAATAAATAAATAGAATTATTATTATTATTTTATATTGTAGTTGTTGTTATTACAAAATTGTTAAGACGAAAATGAATTTAATCTTAAATTGAAATTGACGAGAGCAATATAAAATAGTATATTGTAGCTTTATATAAAGCAGGAGATTTCCCTTTATAAAAATTTCCTTCCCGAGATCTATAATAGTTTTATGTATGCGTATAGGCACCCGTGTGTACACACGACAACACAACAACAACAAAATTAATTTAATAGAAAATTATTATTACAATTTTACAATTCGTTCGCCCTTTAAACACAAATTTAAAATTTAGCCGATATAGCAGCGAGGGGAGGGGGGACCTCAGCAAATTTTATGGTTTCATCCGTACATAAAACAACAATGCGGAATTTAATATTTTGTTTTTGGTTGTTTAATGTTGGGTTTTATAATTTCGGCCACCTATAAAAACATAATGGGTATGCCAAATATTTTATATAGAAATTTAATTGTTTGAAATGTGGTTATATGGTTACATAAAACCGACAAAACAAAAATTTTCAACACATTGTGGAAAAATTAAATATCAATCCCATAAAATCAGACGATGTAGAAGACAAAAAGATGTTCCAAGGTCGTATGAGTAGATTAAGCATCGCAATTTGGCACGAACCCGAAATGTATGATAAGTTTATTCGCTAAAGTGTAGCAATCCCGAAAAAATTGTAAATATCAGTAGCTAAATTTCGGTTAGTCATCGAGCTTTCCACTAAATGACCGAGAACTTTTAAACTCAGAGAGATCAAAAATGATTTTTTGAAATCATACAACGTTGTAATCTAAAACCATACAACGTTTTCTCACGATCTTCCAAAATAATATGACACCATGGAAGCAAATAAAATATGACGTTACATTTTTGATTTTGCAACATTGAAAATTTATTTCTTTAAATATCTATGGAAACCAAGAAAACACTTGTGGTCTTACTTTGGGAAATATTTTTCTCATTCGAATAGGATTGAAATTTGTGCCCAAAATAACAGCCAAACGATTTTTTTTATACTTTTATCGGTTGGTATAAAAATTTGGTAAAATCAAACTAAGCATGCGATTTACTTTTATGTCATAACAAATATTTATGAACATAACGTTTTCGACGTAAATATGTCTTATTTTTCATATCAATTTAGCATCGGAGTTCATGTTTTGTATTGTTGATGTATATCATTCGGATGTTTATTCTTTATGCGATAAAAATACTACATTACTCCCAGAGTGGCAACTCATAAAAATAAAAATATTTTATTAATTAACCAGGCGGTGAACATTGGAACTACACGAAGAATGGAATAATTGTAATCCTACTCTTAAGGCTGCTGCACGACTGTGAGATTTTACCCGCGCTCACAGTCTGAAGTTATTAACTTATAGTTTTTGTTCAATAAAATTCGTCTACATTGTTTGACGTAACCTTATTTCGATTGAAATTGTTGTCAATGTATGTTGAAACTACCATCGAAAGACTTTTGCGTATTGGGTCCTACGATTGAGATCCCTCAACTGCAGTAACATCACGATACGAAAGCGGATACGTACACCTCCTTCCCTGCCCCCCCTATACCGGTAATTCTGAAATTTATTGGTATGTTAATTTTGAATGCTTCCATCAGGACTCGGAGTTCCGTTATGATAAGAACGAGTACGCTTCATAATCGGTGCACAATGGTGAATTACGCATTCTAACATTCCCGCTCCAATCATGCTGTCTTCATCGATGAGTATTATATTGACATATTTGAATAAAGATTTGTATAAATCCTTGACTTCGATCGATAATGGCATTTGGAAACTCGAGAGAGTGATTATAAACGCAGTATGAACAGTTGTGCCTCCTATAACAAGCGCGGCATTTCCTTTGGATGCACATGCAAGATAGGCATTACAATAACCATCCGTATCTTAGAATCAATCAGAAATTTCCATGATGAGTTTGATGAGCAGTCTTTCCACAACTAGCAGAACCAGTCAAGAACAGTTGTAACGGGAGTGAGTTGTTTGAGGTTAACAACCATATACTATGTTGTATCAGCTCAAATTGCTTTGCGTTTGCCTTTCTCATGAGTTCGAAAAACTCTGGAGTTACCATCAAGTTGTGTTTCGTCTTCCATATTGCCCTGAACATATTCATATGAATTTGAATCTTGATGAAGCTGTTAATACGGACCAGGGGATCGGTACAAAATCTAGCAGTAACAAAATCTTGCTTTTTTAAATAAATCTTGCAACTTCGAAATCTTGCATTACTAAATATTGTACATAATAATAATGCAATATAAAATATAGCAAGGATTTCTTTAGTGGGTGTAATTAATAATATTAAGCCTAGTATGAAATTCATAATATTTACACTACGCAAAACAAAAAACGCAACAGCAAATTTTTCAGAAAAATACCCTATTTTCAAACGCTTTGTAGATTGGTAAATGTCTTGGTGTAAAATTTTTTTACTGTTAAAATGTAGCAAATTTAGACTACTTTCCGATGCTGATGTCTGTTTTTTATTATTTTTCTTTTTTATGACTTTTTTAAGTCAAACAAAAAAGTTTTTAACGAGAAAAAAATTAAAAACTTTAAGACTGCCAACGAACTTTCCTGATGTTTCATTCCTTTCCTGATGTTTCATTTCAGACTATTGAAATTGTAAACTAAGCACTCCACGAAAAATTGTTATAACAAACTTCTTAATAAAAACAAATTTCATGGTGTTAACAATAGTTCGCTAAAGCTACAATAACTCAACAGCGGTTTGTCGTACATCTTCAAAATGACTCTCCAAAATCCTCTACAAAATGGCTTATTTGGATTCGTGAATGAAACATCACGAAAGTTCGTTGGCAGTCTTAAAGTTTGGTATTTTTTTCGGTGTAAAAACATTTTTGTTTAACTCAGAAAAAAGTCATAAAAAACGGACATCAGCATCGGAAAGTAGACTAAATTTGCTACATTTTAAAAGTAAAAATTTTTTAAACCGACATTTGCAAGATACAAGCTTTTGGAAATAGAGTATTTTTTCTAAAAAATTTACTGTCGAGATTTTGTTTTGCGCAGTATATTTATACAAGCTAAAGCAATACCAAACAATATAAATTTTATAAACAAAATTAAAATAAATTTTTTAAAATCATAATAAAATGATCAATTTAATTCAGAATCATGTTTTGGGCAATTCTCTTTAAATATTAAATTTTTCCAAGTTTCTCTCGTTTTTGTATGATTTTTTTTATTCTTTTATTTTTGGTGATTTTTTACTTTTTTAATGCGATGTTTGGCTACAATTAGTTCATCTGATAGGTTTTTTATCAGCTTGTATAACCCAGCATGGCGTTTTCCCACAACAACTTTTAAGCGACGGTGCCATGCTTCAACCCATGCTTCACTCCCCCCCATGGGTCCGTGGCAAATATTCTGTGCCTGAATTCCCATTCCCAACAGTCCAAAATGTTGGTGTATATTTAGTGCGCTCATTTAAATCGCAAATATAATTTCTCTTGAACTCTCCCAACTTTTTTTAAATCTTCGTCCTTAAACTGACTGTTTAATTTGCAACTTCGTTTGGTGGCACAGAGATTTTTGAGCATTCTTATTTCCAAGAAAAAAACCTCCGATTCTCCATATTTGGCTGTTAATTTGCTTTTTTGAACCTCACGCCAAATTATTTGGCCAAAATGAAATAAGCAGCCCTGGAATGACGCCTGAGGGGAAAAAACCTTAGCTGACGAAACAACTGTTTTCTCAAAATCACACAAATTTTTTTGTGGATTAAGTTTTATATTATTTTCAATGCAAATTTTCCTTAATTGAAAAAATAATTGGACATAACATTTTTTGGATTTTTTCCTCATTAAGCAGAAAACTAGTGGAAAAATTTCACATTCAACGTTTCCATGTATAGAAAACAGTTGTCGCATTATGGAGAGAACTACATTGAAAGTTCCATCCATAATCCAACAACTGCATTCTGAAAGAAGTGTTAAAGAGGATTTTGTAGTTAGCATAAGAATTTTTTCTCCCTCGCACATGTTTTCGCACAATACAAATAACTCTCCTTCGAGATATCAGAGCTGTTCAAGAATATAAATTTCTTCCAAACTGGTGGGCTCATTCATCTTACCAGCACACGCACGATGAATTTTAATTTTTTGTGATTCTTTGCTAGGTAAATATACACGTAAATCGCTAGCTGTAGCAACAACTGCCTCTGTGATTATACATGAGGTTCGATGACATGGGTTCATGCAATATAAACCAAGCCGCCTCTTGACTTGAAATTTCAACCTAATTGAATACGTTGACACTAGGTTTCTTTGTATAGCAGCGACAATATCGAGGTCTGAATTCTCATTCATAATCTCGACGAATTGCTGTTGTAAATTGCACAAGTAACGGCATCTTCATTAATTAAAGTTGTTTTTTCAAAAAAAATTTAATTTCAGCCATCCTATTTCGTTAGTACTGATCGTCAAAAACATGGTTGGCTCATGAAAGCTAAGTTGCTCTCTAAACAAGGTTTAATTTAATCTTCAGATGCGTACTTTACTTATATCGTTATTCTTGCCAATATGTTTGATTTTTCAGCGTATTATTTTCATTGTAGTATAAAGAAATTTATTTGGGGCCACTCCCCTCCTCTTTACGACACAATCCACTTGTTGTTGAACAGCTGGAAACGACGGTTCCTCTGCAAGCTTGTGGAACAAAAAACTCTCTTGATTTTTATTTTCACCTGGAGGGATTTGCAAGTATTTATTATACTCGGTCCATATTAAAGTTTGCTGTTGCGCTGTAAAACTTTCAATGTATGTATTCGCTTCTGTACCGAGTCAAGGGTAACAAAGGGCGTGTGATCTGCTGCTTCAGGGAAGATATGCGCTTGTGCATTATCATGATTTTTTGATGACAAACCTTCTAACTAGCCCATGAAGATAACTCGTTTTATAAAGAAGCTTCTTCTTGATCTGTACATTTATACAAGTCTTCTTCTTGTCCATCAAGGGGTCTGGGTACAAGGTTTATCACAGTATTAGCCGAGATATGTACATTTACCCGTTTATGGCAAATTGATCCTAAAAATGTCGCAATCACCCTGTCTACATAAACGGGAGTCTTTTGAAGCGGTTACTAGTTGTCAAAGACGGAATATTGCATTTTCTGACACTGACCGTACAAGTCATAATACTAAGATGCGCGAATATGTTGCGCGGATGGGCGACATAACGACTCTACTTTTTGTGTACCGCGGGCTATATATGAAATCCGATTATTAAGGACTCGGGGGTGTTCCAAAATTGTGTTTTATACCACTATCATTTCATATGTCTATTTTCCGGGTGAACTACGAAATCTCGGCTTTCAAAATCCCGATTTTCTTTTATTCTAATTCGAATTACACAAAAAAAATAATAAAGTTTTTTAATTGCAAGCTTTGGTACTTGCAACATTTTGTAGTTGCAAGATTAATAAAAAAAACAATATTTTGTTAATGCATCATTTTGAAATGCTATAACTGTAGAGGTCGACGGCTTCGATAACTCTCACCGGCACTTAGCCCTCCATCCAAATCCCATCCCTATTAGCCATTTTTACGAACATTATCGCAAACTCATTTTTGAATATTGTCAAAAAATCAGTTGAGTCCCATTTTCCCACATGCCAAATTTTAAAAATTCAAACCGAGACCTAAAAATCGGTTTTTTTTATACAAAACTGAGATTTTGAAAGCCGGGATTTTTAAAACCGAGATTTAGAAAAAAATCGAGATTTTGACAAACCGAAATTTTGAAAACCGAGATTTCGTTACACGCCCCTATTTTCCACATTTAATAAAACCAAACTAAAAAACAAATTCAAATAATACCTTACTGGGACAAAATTGCTAATATGTCAAATCGAATTTTCAATGAACACTCGATAGCAGAATAAAAACTTCTCGTCGGTATATTTTATGTGGGACAAATGTGTAATGGGCTAGTTATATAGACGAAAACGAAACGAACTGAAATGAAACGAAACGAAAGACGAAAGAAATATGGGGCGGTATGTTGTACTATCACTTCGAATCGAAAACGGTCGAATTCGAAAAAAGTCGAATCGAAAAAGTGAAAGTTGTATCATTTTTGCTTTTCGAAAATGATACAACATACCGCCATTCGACTTTTTTCGAATTTCGATTCGAAGTGGTGGTACAACATAACGCCCAAGATCTATTTTAGATGTATGTAGCTACATTGATTATGGTTCGGTGTGCTGCATGAAATTAGGAAATGATACGAAAGATCAAAAATGTATGAACGAAAGGGAAAATACTATAATTAAATTGTTTTTTAGTGATCGCAGTAAACGTTTCGTATTATGTACATTTTATATGCCTATCTATACTGATTGGTCGAAATTAAAAACATTCATTACTTAATTTTTCCTAAGTGTACTATAAGGATGATATATGATCTAAATTTAAAAATATTAAAATAGCTAACAATTTTATAGATGATTTTATTTTTGAGCAAATGAATAAAACCAGCTTACACCGGAAATATGTCTTTGGGAAAATGTACTATGTGTTAAGATTTGCATCCAAAAAATTGGCCAAGCATACAAATTTTTGTTAACATTTTCTCCTTTTTCCATATTATCTGAGGCATGGTAGTAATTGATTTGTTTTGACTAGCTTTTGCACACATTTTAAGACGTTGAAAATAAAAGCTAGTTATTGATTTTAACCAAATTTGCATGCCGGTTGTGGTATATAGAATTATGAGTATACACACAATATCGATGCAATTCAATTTTTAAACTGCTAACCCTAAGCGTGAAACCCATCATCAGGTTTTACAATGACAATATATAAATAATTCGTTGTTTGTGTTGTCAATCGATTTACAAGCTCACATTAAAAGTACACTGCAATTTTTCAGATACCAACCACCCTTTATCATGAAAACCACCCCAAATGACCACTTATTTGAAAATTTCAAAAATATAAATTTCAATATTGGTAATGGGCATAGCTTTAAAATCCTCATCAGAAGTGCAACTCAATTTTTAAGTTGTAACTTAATGGAAACAAATTTATTTAGCCACCCTTTATTTATTAGGTGTATGACCTTATTTCTACAGATTTTTTTCTTCGAGCTTAAAATTATATTTAAAATAGAAATATTTTCACGGTATTTTGTAGTTTTTAGAAGACAAGTCTAAGTGAGTTACATAACCTCTCAGAATAGTAGAGTTTACGAACGCAACTGATAAACAGCACATTCGGCACTGCTTTCTATACGAACTCCAACAAGGACAAAATGTTTCTAAAGCACGGGAATCAATTTGTAGTGTTCTCGGTGCCGACGTTGTGTCTTATGAAACGTGTAATTTTTGGTATAATCGGTTTAGAAGTGGTGATTTCAATCTAAGTGGGTCCCACATGTGTAGACCGAATACGACCTAGGTCAACGTATGAACACATGCCTTTTACTGCTAGCCCGGCAACAAAAAAATAATTTCTTGTGGAAAATTGTGACGGGTGATGAAAAGTATATTTTTTACTAGAATTCCAAATGTAAAAAGTTGTGAATAGATCTCGAGTAACCCAGTACATCGACACCAAAACAGAACATCCCCTTAAAGGAGGTTCTCCCGTGTATCTGGTGGGACATGAAGAGTGTGCTTTATTGCGAACTTCTGGAAACTGGTCAGACTGTGACTGCAGAACGGTACAGCCGACAACTGAACAAACTGAGCAAAGAAATTGATCAGAAATTGCCATTCACTGGGCAAGGAAGAAGGCAAGTTATACTGATGCATGTAAACGCTCGGTCTCACGTTGCTCGCGTGGCTGAGAAGACAAACTTCAAATTGGGATGGGAAGTTCTCCCACACGCGGCATTTTCACCAGACTTGGCCTTATCCGACTACCGTTTTTTGCGGTCAATGCAGTACGCTGCAAAATGCTGGATGATGTGCATAAATTCGTCGATGACCTTATCGCGTTGAAACTTGCATGCTTCTTTCGCGATGGCATTCGCATGTTACATCATTTTTCCACCTGATATGAAAATGAAATTCGCAGGGTTTATTAGCACAGCCAAGTCCTAAATAGCCGTATATACCGCTACTCCAATTTATCTTTGGTATTTGCTCCATAGAATTTTAAAGTTCGCTAGAAATTCTCACTCGAGAAGTCTTCATCCACACAAAAACACATCCGCTCATTTGCTGCAACAGTGACACAACTCAAAACTGAGATATTCGTTTCAAACGATTCCCAATAGTTGATATTTTGATTATTTTGTTTCAAAACATACTCTCTTATGTAATTATTTTCAGCAAACATAGGTAAATTTCCATATAAAAAATCACTTAATTCGCAACAGGAGTTAACATTTTAAGATATTGGAAACGACTCTAAGATAATTTGCAAAATATTAAAGAATTATAAAAATTAAGATCCGATTGAGGATGTAAGAGTAGAAAAAAAAAATATTTTAGTAATCAGAATATATTTTTATTTACTTTTGAAAAGCGCCGTTATAACAAACAATTTTGAGTGATATTTTCAAATCGCTCTACTGAAAAATTAAAGATTTTGAGTTATGTCACTGTTGCAGCAAATGATTGATATACATCATTTTTCCACCTGATATGAAAATGAAATTCGCAGGGTATATTAGCACAGCCAAGACCTAAATAGCCGTATATACCGCTAGTGCAATTTATCTCTGGTATTATGGTTTGCTTATTTTATTGTCATGAATTGCCAATGCGCTTTTTAATTTAGCTTAATTTTCTAATTCTATTTTTTTTATGTTTTATTCCAATAGGCTTTTTAAAATTTTAATAATTTTTTTTATTAAATTATAATATTGCACGGTTAGTCCACAATAAGATGTTCCAACAATTTTTGACAGTTTTCAAAAAACGTTTATTAAAAATGTGTAAATTAAAATTAAATTTGTATTAGATTTTAATTTCGGGATAATCCTACATTTTTATGTAACGATTGCTTTTATGCAAGAAATACTCAAATAGTTCGGGGTTTCGGGATAGCACTACATTTTTGTAACGACTACACTATTTCCGGGTTGACTACACTTTAGCAAAGAAATGCATCAAAAAATTCGGGATGGAATTTCGGGCTAACTTCACCGACTTCATTTGGGGTGATTTTCATGATAAAAGGTGGTTGGTATCTTAAAAATTGCAGTGTACTTTTAATGTGAGCTTGTAAATCGATTGACAACACAAACAACGAATTATTTATCTATTGCCATTGTAAAACCTGATGATGGGTTTCACACTTAGGGTTAGCAGGTTAAAAATTGAATTGCATCGATATTGTGTGTATACTCATAATTCTATATACCACAACCGGCATGCAAATTTGGTTAAAATCTCAATAACTAGCTTTTATTTTCAACGTTATGTTGTACCACCACTTCGAATCGAAATTCGGAAAAAGTCGAATGGCGGTATGTTGTATCATTTTCGAAAAGCAAAAATGATACAACTTTCACTTTTTCGATTCGACTTTTTTCGAATTCGACCTTTTTCGATTCGAAGTGATGGTACAACATACCGCCATTCGACTTTTTCCGAATTTCGATATAGACGAATTGGTGAAACGGTTTTGACATTTTCATATTTGTTTATAATTTTATATTATTTGAAGTTTACTTCTCGTGTGTATGAAAACTAGCTTGGAAAATCCATTTTATATTTGGCGAACTAAATAGAAATATTCAAAATATATAATTGTATAGACAACTATAAGTGGATCTGACGGCAAAAAAAATAAGCTTGTTCCGGATATTTTTGTATGTTAATTTTTATTTTCTTAAAGTATGCCGTGCTAAAATTTCATAGAAAAAACCCGCAATGAGTTTATTTTTAATGCGCTAGATGTCACATTTCCATCTTTAACAGTCGTCAATACAAAATATAAAATATTTTGACAATTTGACGTAAGTGCTATTAAGGATAACAAAAAAAACATAACCAATAGGTTATACACAAAGACGAAACGAAAGCAAATTGAATAGAATCTCCGTCCGTTTTCGTTTCGTTTCTTTCTATATAATTGGTTTAGTATGTTTTATGTATTCAATTCGATCGTTTCGTTTTGGTCCGTTTCGTTTTGGTCCGTTTCGTTTTGGTCCGTTTCGTTTTGGTCCGTTTCGTTTTGGTCCGTTTCGTTTTCGACTATATAATTAGCCCATAAGACGTACAAGAAATTGTGTGTGTAATTTGGGAGTAAACGTCAATTATTGCTAACTACCGCCCTTGGCTTTGCGCATCGGGTGGTAATTTTTTTTAATCGCGCAAGAACCTCCTATTGATGGATAATCAGTCTAGATATTCTAGATTAATAAATAATAGTAATTGTTTTGCCTCTTTGGCTAAGTAAACCGTACAATATTTAGATAATAAAGAGTTTGAACTCAAGTTTTAGCGGTGTCATTGAAAAACCGACTTTCTCAAATTTAAGTTTGTTAAAATTCCACTCACTATTTGCTTTCAAACTTCAAACCCTTTTTAAATTAGTTTTAACATCAAATTTTGACGTTTCATGATTGGATTAAGATCCCAAAAATTTATCGATCGTTTTGAACGGCATTTGCACATTCAAAAGCTGCATACAAATAGTTACATATAACAAACCCCTGCAAACTGTATACGCAGTTGCCCCATATTTAACTACAACTATTTAGCTAGTTACGATTACCTAATACGATGATTGATCGTACATCTAGAATTATTTAATCGGTATAATATAATGCGAATATTTAGCTACTTATGCATGCGGTTTAAAATGTTATGTGTTTCAATTGGGATTAATTTAAAATGAAAACGACAACTAGAACAACGTCCACTGTAACCTTTTATAGTGTGTCAAAGTCAGAAAAATTAGTGGCCGTATACACGTTTAGTGATTTGCACATCTTTAATATATTTGATATAAATTACGCTTTTATTCGTCGGTTAGGGCGCAGGTAATCCAATAAATAAGTTTGATTGGAACCTGTTCACATACATTTCATTACAATAATCAATAACATCATCTCTATATACGCGATGACAGCATTATATTGTCTTGTTCCATCTCTAACATCTTTAGTTCGTTCGCACTAATCTAATTTTAGTAATGGTGAAGCAACGTGATATTTTATTGAAAATGCCATTTACAAGATTTTTCGTTTCCTTTATGTACTTTACGTGTGTGTGTGTGTGTGAGTACAATGGAGACCGCACGGGGAGGAAATCGAAAACGAAGACGATAAATAGCAAAATGCTTTAACATAAATTTGACGGAAATTTAATACATTGGAAATGGGTTTTGTACTCCCGACATTATACCACACTCCTCACGTGTTTATCTCTATATAGGTATGTCGTTATACAATGGAAATTGAGTTAAATTTTCGCGCAGAATAAATAACACCATTCGATACCATAAAGACATGTTTGTGTCTATATAAGAACAATTAATCTTTATTTATTTAAGAAATTAGAAATATACATTTCTGATTATGGTGTAATGATACCGCGCGCTTTAAATGAAAAGACAAAGTACAAATGGGTACAATGGGTGGGTCGTGTTGTCGGCGTCTATTAACGTTTAAATGTTACAAATATTGGTTAGTGTTAGAGGTAATTAATATCGATAGCATTACATTGAATTATTAATTTAATTAGTCTTATTAATTTAAGCCTGCGGAAATGCGGGAAATGTCCTCCTTAACAACATATTCGCTTGAGACCATTGTCTTCTTTATATTCTTATAGTGATTCAAGGTTTATCGATTTAGCGAGCATCTATCTATGTGGAGAAAAATTTGTGATGTATTATGATGTGATGACATAAAAAAACTTCATTTGACGTTGCCCTTATATGTAACGAAATGACGAGGATTTTATTTTATGCGCTAAAGTAATTACAGGTAATAATTATTGTAGAAGCTTTATTATCGTAAAAAGACATAAACATGTTTTATGTTGGCGAAGCGCATCAAATTAGTGATTTTTCTTGAATTTGAAATTTATAATAAAAAAATAAAAATTCTCTTTTACGACAATGTACATAGATCTCGAATACTTGCACTTAATTTCTAAAGCGGAAAATTTGACCTACCGGATTTAATTCAATTTCAGAATTAAAAATTTAATCTTCATTGCAAAAATTGAAAAAGCTCCTGCGGAAACTGCCATTTCTGCAAACCACTTAATTTCCGGTAAAATTTAAAATATGATCTGAATTGAGTTTGTTTTGAATTTAATTTACAATCTTTTTATTTTGATCGTTTTTTCGTAAATCTATATACTTTTCAAAATATTTGCAATAAAACGAAAAAAATCCAAGAGTATGATGCTACATCCCGAATTAATCCACATGGGCTGTACAGGGACCAAATTTTTATATCGTCATTTCCGCTTACTTTTTGAATCGGTATTGTTGCAAAGTAAATTTGCGAATCTTGTTAGTTCATATACGCTTTTCTCGTAAATGTAAAATTTTTTTCGTAAAATTTTTTTTAAATACATGCAAAAACATAAAAGCTCCTATTGAAACTGTCACTTCTGGTAGAAAAACGAAAAAACTCTTATAGAAGCCGTCCCTTCGGCCGCGCCCCGCTGGACAGATTTCTATCACACCATTTGCGCTGTACAGGGGCTAAACTTTTATGAAAACGAGATTTTGTCAAAAATCACCATTTCCGCTTAAATTTTGGAAAACTGATATAAAAAGGTATATTGTTGCAAATTTTATTGAAAATCTTTTAGTTCATAGTTATTTTGAAAATTATTTGCAAACAGCGAAAAAAATCCTTTGGAAGCTGCCATTTCCGGTGAACCGATTTCGGGTAAGAATCAGTTGGATCTCCGAATTAATAAAAAATGAAGTTTTTTTTTATTCCGATCGGACAAACCGTTTGGGCTTTTCCACACCAGTGGCAGATACCAGCAGGTAGGCCTTGGTTATGATTACGAAGCCAATCCCAGGAATATTCGACGCCAGTGACATGCAGTACCAGGTCAGTACCATAATCAACGCCTATTTGGATGTGTTTGCCACTGAAGTCGAATATCCCTAGGATTGGGTCCTGAGAGTTTGAAATATCTCTAAACTACGTTGGCGATAGATGGTGTATGTATTTAAGAAAATTTAAATATTTGAGCCATGATTCGAGCTTCAGCTTTTTATGGTTCATATTCATAACTGATGCGGATGATTGTATATTCCACTTGTTGTAAAATATGCCGGATACACTAGATCAATTTATTTCTTTCCCGCATTGTTAAGTGAGGTCATTAAATTGTACCAAAATAAACACAATTAAACACAAGATGCTGCATGAAAAACCTTTTTCAACATCGAAAATAAAATCCAGCACTACATCAGCTTTATATTTGAGAGCAAACCATGGGCCAAAATCACAACAGAAAATCATCATTATCAACTCTTCAACAGTAGGAAATATGTACAACATTTTAAATTCAAATCAATAGCACTATTTGAAAATGTCAAATCAATGACATCAAATTGAGCCGAAACGATTAAATGAAAACAGAACTACGCCATGCCAAAGTATTATAAAATGAACCACATACAAATACTAAAGTGCATCGCTTATATTCCAGAATTCAGCGGAGCTGTCACAAAAGACAGACCATATGAACTGGACAGTTTCTTTCAATTATTCAACACAAAAGCAATTATTCAACAAATTAGTAAAACTTGGAAATAAACGACTATCCAACATTGTGAAAATCGCTTATTGAAATTTATTTACCAAAAAATTCCATAAGAGAATTGGAATGACAATTTCTGGAAACGAAACAAAATTATGGAAAGACAACCAAAAATTACGGATTCAGATTTTATGATGCACTCGACGAAGCAGAAGAAATGGAGCATATGTTCTACTCGGCAATAGGCATACCAAATATTGAAAGTCAATAAATATATCCAAAATCATTCCAAATCAGATGTAACAACCCGTTCAAAAATTTAATTAAACTTAGGACATTTGTCATACCAGAATAAACACGAAGAGGAAAAAGCAAAAATATATAGCACCAGCGCAGCCGTATACATCCAACGTATCACAATATCATACCGTACCAAATTTTGAAATGCAATAACGCTCAAAGAAAACCATAAACCATTTTAGCAATTCCGCTATACCAGAGCAACAAACAATTTACTATACGAAACGCCAAACTATAACCAACAACAACACTCAAACTTTCAATAAAACAAGTTTCAAACAAACGCCAACATTCACTTTACAGTACAATCGTGAAGCTACATGCACGAACCAGAAAACCACACATAGAAATGAGTAATAGATTTTGGAATAGTACAACCAACCGTTAATCCTGATAATTAAGAAACTGAGCGAAGACACTAAACCTGAAATAAGGACTCATCGATTCCTGGTGTTTGAAAGCACTTTTATAATTTATTTTTAAAAATCGTGCAACCTATAAAAACATTATATAATTAAATTCGCCGCCCCACCGTATGACCGCCTAAATGATCAGTTTCTGGTAGCTACTTGAAAATAGGTATGGTACCGGATGACCCCAAGACGATCTTTTCCAAAATCACGGCCAATCACAATCGATTCCAGACGTTTGTCCCCTACTCACCAAAAACAGGATGACCTTCTAAACGAGTTTTTCCGGAATCGTAACCCGTCGCAATCGAATCCTGGTGCCTCTCTCCCTTAGTAAGTTTCATCAAAGTCGCTTCAACCGCTGAGAAAAAAATAGAAAAGGAAAGCGAGCCCCCTACACGAATTTTTTCGAAATTAGAACCAATCGCAATCGATTAATCGGTTCCTGGTACTCAATGTGCCTCCCCCCACTCCCAGCAATTGTCATCAAAGTCGATGAACTCGATGATTTTTTCCAAGATCAAGAGGGATCTCATTCGATTCCAAGGCAGCATATTTGAAAGATACCATAATAGCACGCAACGGGAAGTTTAGCATGACTCAGCCGCTACGACTAATTAACAAGACACGTATAGCATATTGCAGTATAGACAGATTTCTCGGAAGATTTGGGTTTTTAATTGTTCAACGAGATATCAACGAACAAAAATAATAGTAGTGTCGATTTTAGATTATCCTCACCAAACACAACAAAATCTACAAAGAGATCATTATTTATCGGAATTCTTTAGAATGTTCGACCTTCCAGAATATTTTGCAGATAATAAAGAATTTTATAAAATTTTATAATATCATTAAACTTAGGGCAAAAATGATTAAAAATTGTTGAATTTTATATTATTATGTTTCCGGAAGATCAATGTGACGGATCCCAGTGTAAACACGATAAAAAGCTTAATGACCCGTTTTGAGAATCGGGGTGTAGTAGGTGAATCGTAGGATGAACTACGAACAAATGTTACTCGACCTGTTCGCACTGAACAAGCTGTGGATGCTGTACGAGAAAGTGTCCACACGGATCCATATGTGTCTACTCGTCGACGTGCTACTCAATGACATGCATGCTACGATGCATTCTAAAAGTTGAACTGAGAGTGTTTGCATATAAAATACAACCGGCTCAAGAATTATTGCCGAGGGACGCACCACAATGGCTATACAATATGTCAATAGAATAATCTTGCTTGCTACAGAAAAGGCCAACTTTTTGAACAATCTCATTATGAGCGGTAGACGAAGCTCATTTTCATTTAAGTGGATATGCCAATAAACAAAACTGTCCAATTTGGGGTACGGATAATCCTAGAGCGGTACATCAGCGGATAGAGTTATCGGTCCATATTTTTCCGAAAATGAAACTGAGCACGCAGAAACCGTCTCTGGGGCGGTATAGCTGGAGATACAGCTCATACCACGGGAGAGACAATGGCGATTCTGCGAGAACTTTTCGATGACCCAATAATTTCAAAAAAAGCTGACTTCTTGTGGCCACCTCGTTTGCCAGATTTGGCGGTCCCTGATTTTTTGTGAGGTTTATTTTAGGAATGGGTTTACGTCAACAAATCACAAAATATTTAGGAACTAAAGCAGAATATTCGCAGAGAAATTGCAAAATTGGAGCCTGAAACGTTGTGCTCCGTAATACAAAATGTCTTAGAAAGAGATAACAATTGCCAACAGAAAAATGGAAGTCATGATGCCAGGGTGCCATTTTTCACACTTAGCTTAAATAAATTAATAAAAAAATTATGGTTCTCCTCGCTCTAAATCAGTTTTTCTCTCTTTGCATCTAATTTAAAAGTCACGTAGATTGGAACTATTAAGTTTTGGAATAAGCATGTCAACAGTTTATCTGTGGCGAACATTTAACATGATTGGTTTATAGCAATTTGTCTAAGGTCACCGACCGAAAATTTCTCTTCAGTTTTCATCGTGCGTCTAAATCTATTTAATAAAACTGTTACGATCTTGCCTATTGGGCTGCAGTTCAGCGTCTTGCTTGGGTTCGGCATCCGTTCAACGCGAAATTACATTTTTTTTTATAGTGACATCTGGATCTAAGCATTAGAAGCAGTTTGCAGCAGATCAGTCGAGAACAGAACCGTTTCGAGTGTTTGTGTAAAATCTGGAATATTCAGCACAATATAATATAATATTGAAAAAAATTGTTGTTGAGTTGCAAATTAGTCTAAGATTAATTTTAGTATTTTAAAGAATATTTCGTAAGTAATGTAATTTATGAGAATTGTTGTAGTAAATTGTCAAAGTTATGGTGGTGAATACCTGTGATATGAATTGGATTTGGTATGGCAATCCGAAGTTTTCCGTAGTTACCAAAAATTTGCCAGAAGCCGATGTTGAGCAAACCTACACCGCGATAGTTGTCACAATTCAATCGAGCTCTGGGATATTCTCTAGCGGCGTGTCTTGAAAATTTTTCAAATTTGATAATATAACGTTTCACACTTAATAGTAAAATGGAGCGGAGGTGGTTTCTTTTTATAAGTAACTACAAATTATTTCACTCCACATTTTTGGGATTGCATTGGGTGTCCATTTCTCTAGAAGTTTGTCACATTTATGGCGTTCATTACCAACTATTTCTAAGTTTAGTTGGATTTTTACCTACATTTTTCCCTGAATCACTTGTGGCCTCCATTATAGAACGCCAGCATTCAAAAGAGGAAACTTAATAGCCTTGGCTATATAAATGACTTTAAACCTACGACAGACACGAACTTAGAAGTAACGGTTAAGTGTAAAGTATAAATAGCATTTTATGACAATCGCGTAAAGTGCGCGACATATTTATTATTACACTTATATTTACAATTTCCTGTTAATTAATATTTTATTAAGAAGATAATAATTGAGTTCCGACCCCTCCTAATATTTTACACCAATTTCACGTCATCTTCATCATTATAATTTAACACAAAAATTAAATTAAACAAAACATTAAAAATGTCTTTTCGTATTCGTATTTTCCACTTATCATCTCATCACCATCTCTCCTCGCAACAAACGAAACTGTCATTATCACTTAAAAACAAACTTAATAATTTCTTTTGATAATTTAATTTAATTATGAATTTATAAATTTTTTAATAAATCATCTTTGTATGTAAAATTATATATATATATATATATATATATATATATATATATATATATATATATATATATATATATATATATATATATATATATATATATATATATATATTGCTTGTTGCTATTAACTGTGTACTGTCGCATATTTACCATAATTAGTCATATATAGTCGCGTATGCGATGAGGAAGTCAAGTCAATTAAGAAGACATAGAAAATTTCGTTTTAATTGAATGAAAATATAAATAATTAATTTTCTATATACGAGCATGTAACATATTCCGGGTGAGCATTTTAATATTTGATGAGGCTGGAGAACTATATGTAATGAGCTGACTGAGCTGAGCGGTATAATATTTGGGGTGGAATTTTTAAATGCATCCACATGTGAAATAAAATGTTTAGCGAGGACATTCCGAATAATAAATGTATAATATCAGTACTAAAGTGGGGTGTTACCTAGGTGATTTAATTCTTCTTCAACTATATACGTATATATGTACAGGTGTGTTATTGTAATAAAACTTGAATGAAAAATAAAAAGAAGGATATGCGACTAGTATAAAGTTCAAGTAGTATTTACCCCGCGCGTCTATACATACAACATATTCAGGACTTGCTCGAGACACCGACCGAACACAAAAAAAATCAATAATTTTATTAACTTGCAAACTAGAATTTCCCCCCTTTTTTGAATTTTCCTATTTATGCTACACAAATATGCTACTATTTCATTGTGTCTATAATAGACGGAAAATTCAGTTTTGTTTATTTATTTTTCATTTATGGTAAAAAGGGCGAAATTCTCCCCAAATTATTTTATTATGATATGTTTAGGTTTATGCGGATGTTTCCCAACTCGATTGGCCAATAAATCCGAGTGAAATTTAAGAATATTGATCATTTCAAGTGTTAGGTTTAAAAAGGGTCGAGTGTTTTCGATGAGCTTGTAAATCGTTTTGGAAAGTGGAATCAACAACCTTTGGGTAAGAACTTACTCGAGGTTGAGGTGTAACGTCTATTCTTATCCTTCCATCAACTTTATGTCGCCTTCCTAACAACATTGTTTACGGTCCTTCCTGGTAGCGTAGATAGCACAAATTCTTCAATGATCAACTTCTTTCCAAAAATGTACCCAATAGAAGAGGTTTCATATCGTATTAAATATTTCGGTGAACTTCCGGTGTGTGAGTCCAGATCTTGAAATCTTACTCCATTAGTGACAGGCGAGTTACATAATTATGAAGGCGTTACTAAAAATTTATAAAGAGTATTCCCAGGAGTAGGATCTTTAGTAACATTTGATAAAAAAATATTTTGGCTCCTAACTAAGTATCCAGAATATCGTGGCTGCGCGGCAATCAGAGAATGATGAGCTCCTATGGCTATTTGGATGTTCAATAACACCATTCTGTCATATTAGGACGCTCTACTCTCATACTGATTTCATGTTACAAATGATAGTACTCCGATGTCAACTGAGTTGTTGGTAAATATTTGCAAAGGGAGAGGTTTTCGTGTTGTACATGCTTTCGCTCGTTCCGCAGTTCATGGATTTTTAAATTGTTGTTCGTGGTAAAAGTCGAAGTTCATGATTCAGGATTGTTATTGGATAAACTAACAAGTGCACGTTCATTTACAAGACGTACAGCCGAGAATATGTGATGAGAATTTTGCATAAAGACATCGGTATAAAGGCTGACAAAGCTCAATTAGTGCAAGAGATGAAGCCTAATGACCATCCGCAACGTTTTCGGCTCGCTAGTTAGGCTGTGGAACGCTTCGAAGAAAATGTCGCATTTGGGGCTCAGAAAATCTACGTGGATTTTGAACCGATGGCATCATTGGTCCATTTTTTTGAAAATGAAGTAGAAGCCGCCCTTATAGTCAACGGGGAGCATTACCGAGAATTGAGCTTGCATTCTAGAAGGTCTGCTCTAACCAAATTTTCACAGTTAAACGTTTAATTATTCTGGTTCCTGACAATTTTCTACTTTTTATAAAGTGAAATTTATGTTCCGTTCGAAAGAACTCTCCGGAAAAGTTTATTTGCACTTTGAAGTGAAGTTGGCTGAGATTTGTCGTAACAATCACAAAAGAGTCACAATTGTTGTGGGCTAAAATAAATAAATTTAAGCTTGAGTTTGTACTAAACATTTTTTTATTGCGCAGGAGAATACACAACGTGTGAAGGGGTAGATTTGTTTGCAAGATATGGTATTTTGATCCACCTTGGAGTTATCAAAAATTTCACTCCATTTTTCACATCTCATACTTTTTTGATTTTCTCATCCCATACTTTTTATTTTTATTTGAAGTAATATTTTGAAGAGTAAAATTGTGTACTGCACCTTTCTGGCTGTCTCGAGCACTAGTAATAAATTTCGTAGATCGTGGAAATTATCACAATTCAAATAAATTTGACACGGGAAATATATTTGTACCGTTGAAAAATAAAAAAAATTGTACCGCCTAACGATTTTAAAGGTCAGCAAATTTGTTAATTTAGATAACTTCTAGACTCCAATCACCATCTACGTCGTGGGAACACTAAGCAAATGTGTCATAGCGACACATAAGGTGTAAAATGTCCGTAAATTAGTTAATTTAGGTAAGTTCTAGACTCCTATAACAATCGATCGGACGAGTATGTGGACCCGCTTAACAAAAGAGTTCTCGCTATTTAAATTTGAGTGAGAGTTGTACGATATTCTACGAATTTGAGCAACGAAAATTTTTCCAGGATGGGTTTTCACGTTCTACTAAAAAGTTCACCGATTTATCATTACCAATAGTTTATGTACTCTGTTGGCCTATTTATAGCGGCTATCGGCTATATGTACAGAGCCCATTCATGACGATTTGAACTCAAAAATTTAACAATTTGTCATTATTACATTTCCATCTGTAGCGTTTAAAAAGGGATGTACGAACATCCGCCGACAAGTGCCACGACAATGCGCATCAGTTGGATAGTAGGTTTTTATAGATGACCACCAACAAATCTGCGGACCGTTTAACCCCTTAGGCAGTAGAATTTTGTTATTTTTCGACGGAACAGTGAGAATTTTCACGATCAGTAGAACTACATGTTTCATTAGAAATTGGCCAACAGAATGCGGAAACTATTTGCAAAAAAAATTCTGCAGACCGTTTTTGACGACCTTTTTTGCGGAACTGACACTCAAATTAACACAGCGGAAATTCCTACGATTAGCGGAGCATCATACTTGTACGGTGCAGATCTGTCTGCAGATCTTTAATTCATTTTTTCATGGTTACTTCCACGATGAACGTAATTTATCACTTGGGCTCGAGTCAATAGCCATAAAGGTTCAGAACACAATGTTGCTGAAGAATCAGTCGACTCTATTAAGATTTTAACGAGTTCATTTCGGATGAAAGAAAACCCTGGAATGAGGAATACGTTTTATATAAAAGTGAAAAATCTGGGGAGTTTTTTAACACTCACTGCTAATGTTATTTTTATTTAACTCGTGGGATGAAAGCCTATGTTTTGGTTGGCTGTTTTACTCTTATTTAAAACTCTCAGCCGAATTTATCCGGAAAAATTTAAAGCAGATTAACATAAAGTTGCCTTAATGGTGATTTTATATTTATTTGCGTCAAATTTAAAAAAACTTGGCGCAGAATTTGAAGGAGACCAACCTTCAAAGAAACTTCATATTTATATTTTTTTGTTCCTCTTTTTCATCTTTGGCTGAAAATTTTGATGCACTTTACAGTGTATAAATAAACACGAAATTTGTAATATTTTTTATTCCTTTTCAAAACCGCACCTGCAAGAATGATAGAAATTACAGTATAATGTGTTAAAGTAATCTAATTACGTGGGACTTAACTTAACGCACCTCTTTCCAGGCTTAAAAATATTCATAAGATAATCGTCGAGATCCGTGACGTGAAGCAACCTGCTTAATTTTAATTACTATCTAAGAAACAGATGCAGTTCACGTTCTCAAATAAAATCGAGCGTTAGGATTGGTGTAGTTTTAATACTCTTGTTGGAACTCGTGACGAGCCTTTATTGCAATAAAACCAGTAGAAATCAAATTACCCACAAATACGAAAGAATTGCAAGAATTTTTTCTTTGAACTCCTGCAAAATGCTATTTTGATGTGCGTCAAAACAGACTGAAAGACTATGAAAAATGGATCTATTTTGAGATCAAAATGTCTCAAAATGTCTTGGTTTGATCCAGGACAGCCATCGACATCGGCTGCAAGGCCAAATCGCTTCGGACGGAAGACAATGCTTTGTATTTGGTAGGATCAAAAGAGTGTGATATATTTTGAGCTGGTAAAAGTGAAACCGTAAATACCGAACGCTTCCAACAACAAATGATCAATCGGAATCGAGCTTTGCGCGAAACGCGACCAGAATATGATAAAAGGCAACACAAAGTGAGTTTGCTTCATGATAATGCACCATCACTCAAAGCAAAACAGGTCATGGAAACGTTGGAAGATCCGCCAGACTTGGCTCCGTCCAATTATGATTTATCTGCATCGATAGGACACGGGCTTGCTGAGGAGCACTTCACTTAATATGAAAATGTACAAAAATTGCTCGATTACTGGTTTGCCGCAAAAGAAGAACAGTTTTTTTGGTGTGGCATCCACGCATTGCCAGAAAGAAAAATTTATAACTAATAATGGACAATATTTAGAATAAAACACTCTTAATCATTATCAGACGATGAACTTGTACCTTTTACTAAAAAATTCCGGTTTCATATTTATACACCTGGTACGTATGATCTGCGACTGAAAAATTTGTCGAAAATGAGCAACGAAATGCCGAATATCGTTTACAAAAAACAAAAAGTACTGCAGACCCAAATCAGCTTTTGGATGAAAATATTTTCGCTGCTCGTCCCATTATGGTCGAAGAAGACGATTCAATACTAGGTTCAATCGATACACTAAGCATAGACGATCGTCACTTCTGCCTGCTTCCAATCGAAAAAGCGAAAAGTAATATTGGTTTTTCATCAAGTGAGGCACGTTCACTACGTTCACCGAGTTCATTGAGCGAAAATTCGGATACCGCCCGCATATACTTCCTGAGATCACAAGAGATTAGAAAAGTTAAAGAGTCAAAACAGCTTCTATTATACCAGCTGCGGCACTACCTCCATAACTAAATTAAGTATCAACACTAAAATTATGTCGAAATTTGTACCAATGATTAACTCGGCTCCAGAATTTAACCACACTACTAAACGACAGTTACCCGAAGATACCACTAATAATATTACAATTTAGGAAATATTCGGTACCATCGGTGTAAAATTTAGCAAAGGCATTTACTGAAACAAAGGATAATCTAGTACCGGATCCTATTAATAAAACAGATAGTGTACCACCACCAAAACCACAATCTATAAAAATAGCAGAACCTTTCATTCATCCTGGAGATAGTATTTCTGGGGGCAGCATGTCAAAACAAGTTAATAGATATTTCTCCAAAGAATACAAAGTTCTAACATCCATCATGTTCCAGAGAAACGCGATTTCATTAAAAGTCTAAATAATTAAAAAAAACAACATTAAATTGTGAATGCGCCATTTTTAAGTAATTTGTAAATTGAATAACGAAACAAAATTTCATTCCAGCAGATTAATTCTGGTTTTTTTATATAGGAAAAGGAATTAGGAAAAATATTTACATAGAGTTTTTGTCAAAAATATCATTTTCTGGCCTACTGAGAAATCATGTTTGATCAAAATTTTTATAATTTAGGAAATATTTTTTCCGTATCAATATTGGATATGAAAAATATTCCCAATTTAATTTTGTTTTGGAAAAAATTTACACTTTTTACCATAGTATGCCAGTTCTGACAAAATTATTATATGAAAATATTTTTCCTAATTTTTTTTTCCTATAGGAAAGCCAGTATCGAGCTGCTGCATGTTTATTCATATTCCAGAATTTTTTTCAAACATCTTGTATTACCCTACATACCCAATTTCATTGTGATCGGTTAAGCAATAATTTTGTTTCCAACTTTCAAACTTTCTCGAAAAATCAATCACGTACCAAATTATAAAAATCCTAAACGAGAAAACCCAGAAACTGTACACAAACAGGGGACGCCCTTGATCAATTTTCAAACATTACGATTTCGGACATTCAGATGACTATCATGCTGCATAAGATAGCGGAAATTTGACAGCGGAAAATAGGAGATTACGCTACTCGCCGCTACTATCCAAAATTCATCGTAGTTCCTCTACTTCGGAGATCAATTAATTTGTCATTTTAAGTATCATTTTTAATATTTTATTCCGCTGAGATGTTTTACTTAGTGAAAAAAGTGATACATAATGAATAAAAAATGTCCGCTGGTATTAAATAGTAGCGGCGAGTAGCGTAATCTTTTATTTTCCAATGTCAAATTTCCGCCATCTTATAGAGCATATGACTATCACTTAATTTTTTTTTTATTGAAATGATTGGAACGCATCCATAAGGTTTCCGGTCCAAGGTGCAAGCCGCAGGGATTTAGTTACAATGCGCAAATGCGCACTACATTCTTGCTCTTGCAAAACTGAATCAGTTTAGCTCAGGGTAAGGACGTCAATTGATTTACAACAATCGAGTTGGAATTAACAACGAGGAATCTGATCCTGTTAAAAGCAGGACAACTCATACAAAATGATTGTGAACATCGTTAGCCTCGAAACAGTCATCACAAATACGGTTGATGGAGCCAGCCGCATGATATTCAGATGTTCTTTGAAACGACCAAGGTCAGTCATAATCGCAACGAGAAAATGTACGATGAACCGAGCATTTGGTTTAGTAATAAATTATTTCACTTTACGACAGCCGGTTGTGTTCAACCTTTTCTGCCTTAACCAATGTAGGAAGTAATGTTTTGTTGCGACTTTACCACTATTAAATGATAAATAAATGTCCGATTCAAAAGCAGGGCGTAAACCCGATTTTGCCAAAAAAATTGCAATCTCGTGGCCATCACTGTTAGGCTGGCACCCACATGACTGTAATTTATTATGACTGCAAAGGATAATTATGAAATGTTCACACTCTCTGATGTGCTAAGAATCAATCAAGTCAGTGCTTAAGACGAGATTTTCAACAACACTACTTAGCGCTTCGGATACATAATGAGTTAGAGTTATGGCCTCAGCTATGAAAGCTAACAACTTACTTACTTACTTATTTTCTGAGAATTTACCGATGCTCTGTGAGTGTTCCTAATAGATTGCCCTGTTGTATTTCAATCGATAAGCAGCAGAGCAAGTTGTGCCCAAAACAAACGTTTACAACCGACGAAGAAAAATAATGGTTTCCATGGCAATATGTAGAGTAGACGATAACGCACCGGTAATAGCCCTACACACCGGTTGGCGGTCACCATACAATATACGCATTAGTCAGAATGGGAAAAACTACTAATTTGTAAATAAAGACAAGCATTTTTGAAAGCAACCACCAGGAAGCGCCAAATGCTCTGCAAAATTGCCAATATATAGTAGTCGGTTTTTGCAGTTCATGTTTAAAATGGGAATTTCAAGAAAAATTAGAATCCAAAATGACATCCAGATGCTTAACGCGATCTGTTCTAGTGATCTTTCGCTTTCTGCGTTTGATGAACACCACTTGATCAGTTCTAGATGGATTTACGTGAAGATTCTTATTGACGCACCAAGACTCCACAATGTAGGGGGCTTGCTGCATTACTCCAGATATGACTTTCAGATGCTACTGTTACCTTTCTAATTCACGACCCCGGTAGCTCTGTTCGGTGAGGTATAGAATGGGTGGGTAAACATTAGTTTGAAGGTAACAATAATACCTGGGAACACTATTACCATAAACTTCACTCAACTATAATCAATTATTTAATATTTATAGAACATGACAATTAAACAAAATTAATCAGAAAATATTTACAAATTAATATTAAAAATAAAGTAAATTAAAATTAAGTAAAAAAAAAATATAATATTTACAATGTCTTTTTTTTGTTTAAAATACTCTTTTCCGGAATATTTATCAATCCAATAATGATCACGTAGAATTTCTGCACCAGCGATAGAATTTCTGCACCACCGATTTTGTTGGTTACCAATTTCCAAAATCCAAGAAACGAAAGAAAATAAAAACTGCTCACCCCGCTTCTCAAATAAATTGTGTCCAATTGCTTTACAAATTTTGATAAACGTTTTTTTTTTTTGTATATTTTTAATAAAGTTTTATTTACATACACAAATTACATATCGTTTACAATGTTACGAAAATTTGTATTTTTTTATTTTTTTGTTAAATATAATTTTTAACGATTTTTTTTCTTTTAAATTTTATTCCCATCTTACATATACATCTTAACATTTGTATAAGTAATATTTTATACAATATACAAACATATACCCAGAGTTTATACCATACGTTCTAATTAACGCCTGGTGCAATATATATACATATATAGTTTATTCAATATATGTTTGTTTTTTTTTTATTTGGTATATATTCTTATTATTCTTTTTAAAATGTTTATCACCAATTACTTATTAATATTAATAGTTCACAAATTACTCTAATTTTCCCAACATTTCAACAACAATCTTTTCACGCGAACCCCTCAAGAATTTTTCTTTTTTATTTCAAAAACAAAATTTTTCAACCCAAAAACTCCAGGCTAATTTAATTTCGAATCTTTTTGAAAGTTTACTTTAATCAAAATTTCTAAAAACTAAACAGGTTTTTAAAAGGCCTAAGTGCAATTTCATGATTGCAACATAGTTATAATTATATAATTAGGTCGTCAGAACCACAGCAGTGGTTAAACTACACCACTCTTCGGATAACCTGTGGTAATTTTACAGAGACTGAGAACGCAGCCAACTCAACCACGGCAATGCGAGATTTGAGCATCGACTCAATCCAGTTTGTAATGTTGTTGTTGATTCCAAATTTGATATACGAGTTGATAATTTTAGCAAAAGATGTAACAGCACATCTTTTGCTAAAATTATCAACTCGTATATCAAATTTGGAATCAACAACAACATTACAAACTGCTATCCAGGAAGGTACCCATGATAAATATGATGCTACCGAAATATCCAGGAAGGTACCCATGATAAATTCGTTGTTATTCGTTACTAGACCAAAAGTAGCGTATTGCAATGCTCCTGCCTACAAGCTATGTAAGGGTTTCATAAATTTTTTCAATTGTCATACTAATTTCTTTTCGGCTTACTCGGTTAAGAACTCGGTAGAATTGATTAACAAAATTCAAGACGTCGACATTCCGTTACATTCAAAACTAGTTTCATTTGACGTTGCCAGTCTTTTCACTTCTATTCCAATTAATACTTTGTCCCAAATAGTTTGTAATTACTTAGATAGGGATGTTGTAGATGAGAGCTTACGTCGTGAACTGAAGTTAGTTTTTGAGACTTGTATTAAACAAAATTATTTCTGTTTTGATAATAAATATTTCAAATTCGCTGATGGTCTACCCATGGGCTCCCCTCTGTCACCTTTGTTGGCTGAAATTTTCATGAATTTCTTCGAACAAATGATCATATCAAATAACAATCCCTATTTTCGTCATATAATCTTTTGGTATAGATATGTTGATGACATATTATGTCTATGGAATGGAACTGATAGACTGTTAGACTCTTTCCTTACTTGGTTAAATTCTCAATATCCCACCATTGATTTTACGTTAGAAAAAGAAGAAAATAAATGTATTAATTTTCTAAATATAACAATAACCAGGATTAATTCTACTTTAGACTTCAAAATTTATCGGAAACGCACGTATACAGACGCTGTTATCCCTAGTTCTTCAAACCATCCCCATAATATTAAAATGTCAGCTTTCCACTCCCTCATAGATAGACTAATAAACATCCCTCTGTCAAATTCAAATTATAACACTGAGCTTAACATAATTCTTCAAATAGCAACGAATAACGGATATGCAACTAGGACTATATTAAAGTTATTAAATAAAAAGCTAAAGCGTAAAACTCTAACGGGTATTTATCCACCGGACAGTCCAACGCGGGAAAATTGGCGTCGCTTAGAGTATATAAGAAAAACGAGCCAACGGATTAGCAACATCGTGTCCAATTATACCAATATTAGTTTTGCTTTTTATAATAATAACACAATAAAGAAAATGATTTTTAACAATAAACCTAGAGTTGATCGCCTTTCCAAATCTGGCGTTTATAGGATTAATTGCAATGATTGTAGTTTCTCCTATATTGGTCAGACTGGGCGCAATTTTGGAGTTAGAGCTAAAGAACATTTATCTGGTTGCAATCAATCAACTTTCCATAACCATTTAACTTCAGAAAATCATACAGCTAGCTTGAACAATTTAGACATATTACATATACAACCCAAAGGCAGACGTTTAGATACCTTAGAATCTTACGAAATTCGAAAATCAATATTTCTTAACCAAAATATCCTTAACGAACAGAGAGAAATCCGGTTCTCACCAATTACAGATCCCGCCCTTTTCTATTCTCACGTACGCAATAATATACCTTGAATTTTGTTACTCAACCTATGACTCATCGCCTACCTGCGCGATCCGTAGATTAATTTTTATTGCTTATTTTTTCCCCTCCTTCTTTTATTTTTATTTATATTTTGCTTTTTTCTACTATATAACAAAATTTTTACTAATACAATTCAGTAGATACTCCTGATGATGACCTAACAAGTCGAAATCGATCGAGTGATTTTTTAAACTTTTTGAAAAATATTCAAAATATTCTGCGAAACAAAAACAAGTGATTAATAAAAATGTGTTTATTAAGTATAAGTGTGTTTCGCCAAGTGCCTACGGCAAATAGCATAAAAAGTACTATTGATTTCGTAGCATAAACTATACCATGAATATCTATGAGCAGATCTTCATTTTTGTTTGTAGACTTTCTGCACAACCAAGAAGTTATCCCCTGCAGATTTATTTTTCTATGGCCACATTCTTCCGTTTTTTAGTAGTTTTCCTCAATTTGTTAAGCAGAGATCACAGTAAACGTTTATTCTAAGCATTTTGGTTGGTATAGCGAACAAGCATTTTCAAAAACAGCCGAAATTGCATTCGAGTTAGATTGACCTTGAAAATTTGCAAGAGAATCAATACCCTCTATCGATCGAAACAACTCGATAGTTCTTTGGTGTAAAGTTCTAGTTTGTTAATTTTTTTATTACGATACGGTTTTACCGGGGGTCAGAAACAGAACTTAGAATATCGTTTGTTACTCTCCAAATTAGTATTAGATGGATGAAACACAAATTAATATCGATCACTGCGCGGAAGCGACAGACAAAAATGAGAAAAGTTGGTTCACGGCCAACCTTAAGAATTTAATGTTCAAATGCGCTTGGAGAATTAAACAGGGATGCACACTACTGGTAATATTTGAACTGCTCCAAATGGTACGATAAGCGTTCGCGACAAAACGAAATATAACTGGAATTTTCTTATTCTGACTCCTCCTTATTCTGAACCAAAAAATGGTAGATATGCAGAAGCTAAAATCTCCCCCGTTTAACCATTCGAGCACCGAAAGTAACGACTACAGCCGATCTGCAGTGCTGCACTCACAAATTAGAACAAAAATTATATGATAAGCAAATTCGTTGGCAACCGTTCCAGATATAAATTGTTTTGGAGATTTCATCACAAAACCACATTGAGACATTGTCTGACAAATCGCATCCCATCAATTGTTGATAAAATTTGTCGTTTTGATGGTTTTGATGGACTACAACACCTTTCGGTTTAGTTGTCCTTATGAAAAACAGCAAGTTTTACACCTCATCAAAAATGACAGCCGGATTAATATCACGTACTGTAAATGTTTTAATGGTCGCCTCAGGGATTGTAAGCGCAAAGAAACGCGATTTTTAATGGGCATTTCCACACCTCCGTGAAGCTAGCCCGAATTTTCAGCCCGAAATTTTAATTTTTTACTTATGGCAATACAACTTCTGTCATGACACAAAATACCACGGCTTCTAAATTCTGATAAATTACTGCTGATAAATGTTACTGCTGAAACATTAAAGTAAAAAAAAATTAATAGGCCAAATTTTCAAAAAAAAAAAATCATAAAATGTTTTCAGTGGACTTGTGTGAACTAAATTCAGCTTGAGAAAAAGTTTATCGGATATTGTTTGGAATATATTACATTAAATATCGCCTCATAAACGATACACGAGCACTTGACATATACCAACGGAAATGCAAAAGTTTTGACTAGAAACCAACATAATTTCAGAAAAATTATACCTGGAACTATCTGGATATAGTCGTTTGAAACTCGCCTAAGAGGCGATTCGCGAGCACTTGACATAATATCGCCGGATTTGTTGAAGTTTTTACGTTATATGTAAAGTGCCGGTGAATCGCCTGCAAGGCGAGATTCAAACGACTATATCCAGGTAATTCTAGATAGAATTTTTCACAATTCTCTTAGTTTGTAGTGAAAACTTCAACGAACCCGGCGGTATATGGGAAGTGAACCGTGTGTGATTCAAATGACTATATCCCGTTAATGGCTGATAGAACTTTTGGTCAAATCTCTCAGTTTGTAGGTAAATATTCAAACGACTATATCCATAAACAACAAATTAAAATTTTGGGTTGAAATTTCATGCTAGATTCATTGTGGTCAATCATGTAATGCTAATTAAGTTTCTGCATTGTTGTTTTCAGGTCAGGTTTGGACTGTCTAGGTTTCCCAACAATTGACGGGATAATTTAAAAATACGTAAAAGTTATATTTATGGTTTCGGGGCTAATTGCTCCAAATGTCATAACAGATTATCATGACACATTTTAATGTTGCGACAGTGATAGTTTTTCGGGCTGGGATATAAAACTTGCTCAATAGTTAGAGTTTACTTTTGCTAACGGGCTTTCTGAACCGAATATCGGCCTATCTTCATATAAAAGAAGAGTTTAGGTCTGACAAGGCTACCAAGCATACATTTCGGGCTGAATGTTATAAATTTCATGACATTGTATCATGATACTGTATACTATCGCGATACTGACATTTTTCGGGCTTTGGTAGTGAACTCTCACGATATTGATAGTTTAGTGTTGCCATCGCGTTTTTCGGGCTGAGTATCGGGCTGGCTTCATATACATCATTTCCACAGTAATACCAAAAGATATTCGGGTACGCTTAGGCATGACCACTGAACCAGTCTCTTCCGGGATTGGTTACAGATCCAAATTAACTAGTCTTTTTTGAAGGCGCTGGCGATTCCGTTTGCCTTTACGCCTTGTACTTCGGCGCTAAAGAACTAAAACGATTACAAAAACGAATTTTCAGAACCCGACGTTATTTCCAAGTTGAAACCATCGACATTATCAAGGTCGCAGGTTCTCATACTTTAAGTCGGATCCCAGATTTGTTATGAAATTAACTTCGTTTTAAGACGGAAGCTTAACACAAAAGATGAATCTACAATCGAAATTGAAGGAAGGGTTGCAACGAAAAATTTAGAATCGGCCATCGATAAGCCTAATTTTCAGGAATGAATTTTACATTTTATACCTCTGTTTAGCCACCTCCTGTAGAATTGGCGGAGTAAATCCACACCCATGATTTTAATTTTAAAGTATAAAAATGTTGGAGGGACGTGAGGTTAGTGGGTGGCTGCGGGTGTAGTTCCGTGATCAGACAAACAGAAATTGTCTGGCTTAGCGACATATTATGCATAAAATCTTTGTGTCTTTGCAAGTTGAGCCACTTGTATGAATCCCTTTTAGAAACTGTAATGCTCAATCTTGAATTCTTTTATGGGTCCGCCTATTTAACGATTTTACAATTAATGGATGGAAGGTCACGGTTCCTAGTTTGAATAATCCTCAGCTTTTCGTCGAGCTTAGACTCGGTTGGATAAAAATTATTCTTAAAAGTACCTAATTAAAATTTTTTGTGTTTCATGCATTTCAATTTTTTAGTATCATTATTTACAGTCGGTGATGTGGTCCTGAAAGTTATTACGCCAAACTATTAATGAGGAGCCTAAGCTAAATCGCCCTACTACTATTTTTAATTTCTTTTTCAGCGCAATGCGTTGATTAATAGGAACAGGCCCGTAGGAATTGGATAGAAAGAAGAATTTGTGTGTAAAAAATTTGAAAAGCAGAAAATATGTCACTGACGGAAAGCTGTAGCATTTCAGTTGTCGGTACTGTTTTAAAGTAAAATTTTAATGACGGTAACATCTTTGATGCTAAAAAACACAACGAACTTAGAATTTACTTAGAAAGAGTCCACATTTGATCTTTATACAGTTTTATGTTAAATCGACGATAGAGTCGCTGCTTCCTTCGAAATTAATATTCTAGAGAGAAAGATTTGGAAGCTCACGATCGAACTGTAGCTCCATAATTTTTGAAAAATATGTCAATTTAGTTACCTAAAATGCAGCTGCAAATGTAAAATATTAAAAGTCTACATAACAATTGAAAAATAAAGTGGTCTTTTAAATTTTGGATTGACTAGACCAGAAGTGAAGCTAAAAAAATTAAACTGCCTACTTAATAAAAAAAAAACTACGACGAAGCGGATCCAATGTACTCGAACGACTTCAGGAGACATTCAGATTGACCGACTGTTAGATGGCAATCATCCCAGATATCTTTGATTTTACCAATCTCTGTTCAAAACCAGATATACGTTTTACTTGGAGTAGAGGACACCATCTGGCACGAAGCCAGACAATCTAGCCGATACTAGATCATGACGACTAAGTTCCGCTCAGAAGGGCTGTAGTGCTCGCATTTGTCATTATCTGTAATGATTTTAAAAATGGCAAGCTTTTCATTTTAGCAATGGAATGGAGCTGAATTCCATCATTGCATAAAATTGTTGATACATAGTGTTTCAACAGGTATGGCCATTGCTCAAAATGAATATTTATGTACTCATCATATCGTCGGTTTGGTGCAATAGTGACACAACTCAAAATTCACTCATTTCTAAGATATTCGAATCAAACGATACCCAATAATTCATATTTTTAGTATTTAGTATCAGAACATACTCTCTTGCCTAGATATTTCGAGCAAATTAGGTAAAATTCCATATAAAAAATCACTTAATTCGCGAAACCATGACATGACATTTTACGATATTAGAACCAATTCTAAGAAAATTTGCAAAAAATTAATTTACTAATCAAAATGTAGTTTTATTTAATTTTATTTAATTTTGAGTGATTTTTTCAAATCGCTCTACTGAAAAATTAAAATTTTGGAGTTGTGCCACTGTTGCACCAAACCGACGATATACACATCACAAAGAGTAAAGGAATCAACGGATACATTACCATAAACATATCGCATTTAATTTAACGTCCCATATTATTACCTAATAAACTGTTTACTACTTTAATTAAGTAATTTACCAAGAATTTAAATAAAACAATCACTGCAGCTGAATTAAATTGAATCAAATTTAATTTCGCGAAAAAAACATAAAATACGCCCTCGCGCCTCAACTAAACCAAAAATATTGAAAATTAAATGTATTGCATTTTTAAAGTTTAAACAGTGCGCTAACATAACCATCTTATTATGAATACATACAATATGTGGATCATTCAACATATTTTTTTTTACTTTTTATGCTAAATAATGTTATCAGCATTCAACTAAAAATTCATTCATCCGTGATATACATATACAATTATACGTAGATGTAAACATAAATACAGCATAATAAATACATAATTTATGCACAATGGATATAGATAATACATGAGTAATATATGCGATATCGTATCATCGTTCATTTCACATTCATTATGTATTCCATACCATAACAAAAACTATTTATTTATTTATGTATCATTGTACAGGTTGACTTGGTAAAGCGTAGTTCATTAATTTTGGCGCATTCCAGGAATATTCAGTATTTCAAATAAATCCGATTTTTAATTTAATAGTCGCCATCATAAAGATGCACAAATATGAACCGAATTGACGAATGGTATGATGTTCCCTAGCGGAAAATAAATTAACTGGCAAACCATTATAATTTGAAAATTCTCTTTAGAAATTTTATTAAATTTATAGTGTTCGTAATAATTTCAAAAATGTACGATAATTTTAAAAATTAAATTAAAAATCCCAAACTAGTATGTGTGTAAAAATAGTTGTGGGGAATTCAAATTTGTTAAGAAATTCGCCAAAGAACACCAATGAATTAAGGGGTGCTTCACGCCTGAAATTATTCATGTACTAAAAGTTTCTATCATTTTCAGTAAATGATTGGATCTTATTGAGTTCCTCACATGAATTAAACATTTAAAGACGTAGAAATCCAATTCATGGCTTTTTGATTTAACATCTGTTAAACGTTCCAAGAGTTTATTGATCAAATATTTAATTTCCTTTAACGGCCAATCTTTCTGAATTTGAGAAATATTAACGAAAGCCGGTTGCTTCAATTGTCTCGATTATCCAACCAATTTGATTTATATGAATGAATTTGTTCATGTAAAATCAGATTGGATTAATCCAGATTTGCAAAAATTGGAAGAAAGAAATTTGCAAAAATTGGTAAACTTATATTCTAAATGGAGTTATTTTGTTTTAATCCAGGCCAAATGCGGTCTCTCATCGCCTTGATAAAAAATTTGTAGTTGACACATTTTCCTCTATTAAGAGCTAATTTTGATTCCTGAATGAACTTTACACAATTTTTTTTATATAAATTGCGCATATGCGCAGGAATGCCTTAGCAAACTGTACGAGCGTCGATCAAGATAAACCTGGCAGTTGACATTCATGAAGCGAAAACCCAAAACTGTCGAAAGGATTACACTTATTGATACATTGCAAGTAAGCAGGAGCATTTCCCAGGGGGGAAAACGAAACGTGATAGGTCAAACGGAAGCGACTCGGTGCCAATAAACAGACCCCTTTCGTGGTAACTCTCAAATGATAAAACTGATCAACATTGCCAAGGTCGTTTTATCTTATAATTTATCGCTATTGCAATCATACAACTACCATACAACTTACAGTGTAATCAACTAAAATAAAAAGTACCTTTTACACTATTTGCCGTAGGCACTTGGCAAAATACACTTACACTTAATAAACACATTTTATTAAACACTTGGTTTTTTATTTGGTAAAAAAAATGCGACATAAAAAAACAAGTGTTTAACACAATGTGTTTATTATATGTAAAACAAAAATGTTTACGAGAATTTGATTTCAGATACCCGTGGATGGTTGGACCCTAAAGTTTTCGATCACTCTCAACAGTGTGATGAAGTGTGGCATGCAGGTGATCTAGCATTTGAGAGCAGTATATGCCAATATTTATTGAAGTAACGTAAGAAATGAATGTCCTGAAATCCAGCAATCCACATGTGTGCGGCTTACCATATGGATATAGCTGGTAACCCTACTTTAAATGCACCACAAATACGCGCACTACTCAGCCAAGGGGTTCAGGACATTTTGGTATGTGGTCATTCTGATATTTTGAGGGTGTTGCACGATATAAAACACATCAATCCTGATTTGGATACCATTTGGGAAGCTTCACCTCGTTTCGTCCATGATATTTTTTGCACAACGTTGTCGTATCTTATCCAATTTTCATCATCAGTAATCATTCGCTTGAAAAATGGATCGATTTCGTTCCGTTTCAGCAGCGTTTCGCATATAGAAATCCGGTTCATTAAATTTTCAACCGTTAATTCATGTGGTACCCAAACGTCAAGCTTTTTTTTTGTATCCGGCCATTTACATATGGTTTAAAACTGTTTTGTGGTCAATATTTAGTTCTTTACCAATTTGGCTGCTTATATGCCGCTATTATTCAATTTTCTGCATGATTTCATCGACTTTCCTAGTGATCGGTCGACCAGAGCGAGGTGTATCTTTGACATCCATATTTACAGAACTAAAGCGCGCGAACCATTTCTTTGCTGTTGATTTTGATAAAACACCTTCTCCATAAACAGCACAAATTTTCTTCGGAAGCCTGAGCCGCGTTTTTCTTTTTCATAATAAAATGGCAAAAGATATCAAATTCTTTCATTATTTATCTCCATATTTAAAATGTTGTAACTTTTTATTCACTTCACCGATTTTAATGTTTTTTATGTCAAAGTGCAAGTTGTCACCTTTCAAACACACATAAGAATTACTAGATACGTTCAAGGCTTACTGAGATATATGAACGTAAAGCTACTTACCGGGAAAAAGACCACGCACTATTTCCCCTAACCTTTATTTTACCAGCTGTCGACCTAGAATCATCTCACGGTTAATAAACCATAATATTGTCACAGATAGGAATTTACCCAATCTCTTTAAAGGTTTTTTCTTATTTTTAAATCGATAGTCAGCGACGAAATAACAGAATTGATTGCATCTATCAACCTGATTTTCGACCGTCTATAAACTAAACTATAAATCGAACTCAAATGCTCTAAATCGATTAGTTTTCTATTCCAATATACTCCCCACTTGCTTTTCGTTTCGTTATTATCAGTTAAGACATAGAGATACGAGAATAATTTTCTATAAACTGTAGATTATTATTTGTAATAGCGAGTAGGCGATGCTTATTCGATAATCCGACACAAAATTGAAAGTAACGGAAACTTATTAAAGTCATTTATAAAAAGTCCACAACACTATAAACATTATAGTTTTCTTTTCTTAGTTAGAAGCAAAGTGTTGCAACCAGACCAAGGGCTGGATCCAAAGGCAGATAATGCAGTAAAAGCCTGATAAACTTCGCAAGGGACAAGCACCACAAAAGCAATTGTAAAAATAGCAAGAAACAAGAATATTCGCCCTGCACGTCAATAAACCTCATACAGTCGGCCTGGGACCTGACTATAAAATTCAAAAGAATTCTCGTTCATTAATTACTTTATATATCACTTTACTTCATGAGATGTAGCGTCTGTGGAAAAATTATTGTAGAAACTATGTAAATGTGAAGTAAAATAATGGATTTGTCAATCCACTCATAAAAAAATCTTAAAAATTGAGATTATTGATGTGTAAACATCTCTTCTCGCGCCTACCAAAAATGTTTGTATTAGAGTAAACTTGTAACACGAACGGAAATGACGTAACTCAATAAAAACAATTTTGTATTATACATGGCATGCTTGTATGTATACGTTATAGTAGAGAGAACAAAAAAACTAATTAAAAAAATGAAATATAAACCATCGACATTTCCATCGATCAGAAAAAAAAATACGATACGAAATACGAATTACGATTACGAAATTACATACTCTTACGATTAAGAACACAGTCAACAACTAGTGTATGTTGCTTTATCACGAGTAACGAGTCTATAGGAGCTGTTCATCACGTGACCAATGATCATGTCTTCTACTAAATTTGGTTATAATGACGTCTCGTTTTTAACATTGAGCTGCCAGAGTCTCAGGTTAAAATTACGCAACTATGCTCGATTGATTTGCTTTCCCAGACCTGGCTGTGCAATGACGAGCATGTTAATATTCCTACGTTTGGATGCTACGTTCAGTTCAAGAGAGATGGTCAGTGGGCTGCCGGAGTAGCAATTCTGCCAAAAGATCCATAAAATGAGCATAGTGGACACAAATAATTTGCCGTGCGAACTTACACTTGTCGTAGTGTAACATACCCAATTTCATTGTGATCGGTTAAGTAATAATTTTGTTTCCAAGTGATCATATTCCAACTTCGTCGAAAAATCTATCACGTAACAAATTATAAAATTCCTAAACGCGAACACGCAGAAACTGTGCCCAAACGAGAGAGGCCCTTGATCAATTTTCACATATTACGACTATCATGTTTTGCCGATGATTATGAGCGGGGATTTCATTATTAATTTTGCTGTTTCACAAGCTTAAAAACTTCCTGTGAGAAAAATTCAATTTGCATGTGACCATTGTGCAATTTTTCAATGAAAATTAGAAAAGTTAGAGTCGACAGTAAACTGTACACACGCACTATACACACACCATGCTTTCACATCGCCTTGAGAGTACTAATGAACTCACTCTTTTTTTTTATTATTATTTTTCATTAACGATTAAAGCAACGATTTATGTCTTCCGGGTTTCGACTGTTCAAATTCATAAAAATAGTTTTGATTTGATCGGTCCCATCAAGGTACCTAAGCAAATGAACTGAGTGCGGATACCGCAAAATCGCATTCATTTAAAATTAAAAATTGGATCACCGTCAAGTTCCACTATATGAATTATTCGCCATGTGGCCTAAATTTTCAAAGGCACTTTTCCCTTTATTTAAAAATTTAACGGATTTTTTTTAATTATTTTGTTATGTATTTGGATGAGTTGCTTATACCTAAATATTATGTAAGTCCTAGATGGCAAATTTATCTTGGCTTTCAAATCTCAGTCATTTGGGGCCAGCTTCACAAAGCTCGTAAATGGACATTATTTTGAAATTACTAGTCTCGTAGTCCGTCAAGAATGTTGAATTTGCTCGTTTGCATTTTAGTTCTAATCAACAATGAACTCAAATCAGATATGAAGTCTTAATAGAATATTCGCACTTCCTTCGATTTCTAGAAAAATGATATCAAATCAAATTTTTGTGACGTTTCTGTTTTTTTCAATTTTAAGAAAAGTAGCAACCCAGAAAAATCACGAAAAATGCGGGAACACGACTCTGTTAAAATATATCTTCTTAAAATTTGTTACATTCATATAAGAAGAATATATATTTTATACTGATCATCCTAGATTGATTTTGTAAAATTGAATTTTTATTTGTCAACGATTTTCTACATTTCCACAGGGTTTCCCGTGCTTTTGTAAAAGGAAAATATTGACATCTTACTTTTGGAATTAGGGCGAGTTACAAATGAAAGACGTGCCACGGTAGTTTTGTGGTACATATTCGCATAAATTCCAAAATAAACTGATAGTTTACCACCAGCGCCAAAACGGTGAATTTATGAACTAAAATGTTTATATCACCGATCATAGGGCTGTGATTAAAGCTTTGGCATTTGAATCGGAAGGTACCGGGTTCAAATCCCGAAAGAAGCAGCCTCGTAGGTAGGTCGGTCTATCATCATCCAACCAATGCAATGTTCTCCATTTGGCTAATGCGCAAGCTGTAACGTCAAATAGATTGCAAAGATAATCGAAGGTCATGTTAGGGTACACCTATGGACTGGAAACATTCTAAACCATTTGCTCTATATTTATAAATTTTCCGAAATTATAAATTTCAAATTATTTAAGTACTTTTCGTATCAGACGTCTCGGTTTTCGGCTTCAAAAAGAAAATTCTTTTGTTTAAGTTCAAAATTATAACAACTGGTTGATTGAAAACTAACTAGATGATTGATTAAAAATGTTATGTTTCATATAAATAAAATACAATAGTCCAAAAATAAACTATTTTAAGCGATAGTTATCAGAAAATAAAAATCTACTGCAGTGAAGTTACCTGTAAAGTGCATACATTACGCTCCACATGCGACTGCAATAATTAAAAGTAACACAAAGCTAAATATCTTATCAACATACATAACTTATAAATTACCGTTTTTGAAGGTGTTTTCACGACACGTTAAAATAAAGGAAAAACTGGTAGCTTCATCAAAAATATTTTATTGTACAATATGTTTAATAAAAAGCATTTCGGGTAATTTGTGGAATATGTTGTTGACCATGGTGTTTATAATTATCTCGTGTACAAGAATGTGGAACGAGTTTTCAATTTTACATTTGCTCATATCAAAGCACAGATCAGATAAATAAACGAATTGAAATTGAACGATGGTATTATTCTTAAAACAGTTAAATAGCGTGGAACTTATTGTGGGACTTATTTACATTTCCAATTTATGGAGTATCTAACTTTCTCATTTATAAAAATCATGTTTATTCCTCACAATTTGGTATTTTGTAGGTACAAAATTCTCGACAATCTGCATACCACATTAAATGTAGTTTACCTGTACACCTAAATTTTATTATTTTACGAGTAACTACATAGAATTACATTTGGAACTATTACAAAGTATTCTGAAATTTATATTCAAATTAGGTGAATTATTTATGAGGGAACATATTAAAAACAAAGAATTGCATCATAATGTTTTTAAATGCTTTTGCGTACTTGTGTACTAGGTATAGTATCCATGTGAGATGCGTTTACGGTCGAGTAACATGCTAACCCAATACATACCTATAGGAATGTTATGTTAATTACAATCATTTGCGTTCATGGCGTAAATTAACGTAATTTTTAATGATTATGATGATGATGATGAGGATGATATTGTTATTTATGTTAATGTAAAAGCATAAAAAAAACGGTTGAGGCCCAATTTTATGTTTCGTTCATTTTAGAAAAACACATTATAAATTGGACAAGGTCAATGGAAAAAGCATTGGGCTTGTCTGTATCTGTTCCGCGAACTAAATTTGTCATTTTATATATGAACGGATATTATTTGTAGAATTTAATTATTAATTCTTGTAATTATCATTTTCTATAAGTTTTAATTATCATTGTTATGCGCTGCTATATAAAGTTATGTGGTGTAATACTTTTTAATTTATGCTTTTTAAATAGATTTTTACATATGTATGTAAGGGCACAGTGAGGCACTGGAATTTTACAAGCGTGAGTCACACGATTAAATTGGATTAAAATGATGTAAATGTTATGAAATATGTTGGAAATGTATATATGATTTAGTGACATTTGTCAGGAAATAAATTGGCCTTGGTTTAATTTAAATCCATCTATGTCATAAACATTTATAATATTTTTTATGATTATATATTACTTGATTATGGTTTGATTGTGTTTTATATGCTGAAAGCTTCATAAACTGTTATTAGTTACGGTATGGTTATATAAAATGTTCTATTTCTAGAGTCCCGAAATGTTGCTTTTATTATGATCGCATTAGGGGTGTGGATTCGATTTTTAGAAATACATAGTTCAAACCAACATAACCAATGAAGTTTGCAAGCTAGGCTAAAATAGCATAGAATGGAAATTTGTTCTAACTTTCTTAAAACAAAAACATTCATAGTGAGAATTTGACATTTAAGCAACAATGTAAACTGGATTATATTCGGTGAATATGCAGAAAAAAATATAATGTTAAAAACTAAGCGAAATTCTATGAGTTTGTATTGTGTTACATTCACAGTGACCGGACATCTGGTGCAGCGGTTAAAGCATCGGCACTAGGACCGGGAGGCACTGGGTTCGAATCCCATCATAGGCTAGATGCAAATCGAATTTTCATCATCGATTACAATCGGTAGTGTTAATAAACACAACTAAGACCGTCTGATGGAGTGCAGAATTCGGTGCCGACCCACCATCAACGTCAATGTACTTGATATGGAGCTTGCGATGTACTGTAGTTGCGTCAGTAGGTGAATAGGTGGGGTTAATGATGTGGCGTGACTGCGTGGTATCACAATGGGCCAAAATTGGCCTAAGTGTAAACCACTGAAACGTAACCTAACCCTACATTCAATTGAGGGTTTCAATTTCTCAAAACGGATTTACTGTCAGTTTATCGTGAACAATTTATCGTGAGCAATTTATCGTTGGACAATTTATCGTAGAACAGTTTATCGTGGGTAATTTATCATATAACAGTTTATCGTGGACAATATCGTATAAAAGTTTGGAACAGCTTTACTATCGCAGTCAAATTTTTTTGACAGTCTGAGCGACGGTAGCGCCACTTTGACCAAGGGCGGAATTGTTTATAACTAAAAATGTGCCTTTGTTTAGCATTTTGGACCTAACGCCATCTATTGGAATAAAAACGAACTAAAATTTTAAAAAAATACATTAAGACGTGCTAAAAAAAATTTAATAAAAAAATATTGAATCTCATTTAAAAATAAATGAAATTTAATATTTTTTTATGAATATATTAAATTGAGAGTGGGAGTCGTAGGAGCAGATTATATAGAATCTATTAATGACACCTACGCTCCTCCCCGTAGACCTGCGGGGGGGCTCTTTAGATTTTAATTTCGGGGGCGTAGGAGCCGGGATCTTTAATCGGTTAAGAAACTACCGAGTTCCGTCCCTCATGGCCATATTCTAGAACTTCTCCCAAAAATCATTCAATAATCCCAATCGGTTAAGAAACTACCGAGTTCCGTCCCACATGGCAATATTCCAGAACTTCTTCCAAAAATCATTCAATAATCCCAATCGGTTAAGAAACTACCGAGTTCCGTCCCACATGGCAATATTCCAGAACTTCTTCCAAAAATCATTCAATAATCCCATTTCCATCTAACATACCCAATCCCATCATAATCGGTTAAGAAACTATCGAGTTCCTATTCGAATAGGAATGAAATTTGTGCCCAAAGTAAGAACCAAGCGATTTTTTTTTTTTATAATTTTATCGGTTGGTACAAAAATCTAATAAAATCAAACGAAGCATGCGTTTTACTTTTATGTCATAACAAACATTTATGAAAATATAAAATGCGTTTTCGCCGTAAATGTGTCTTATTTTTCAGATTAATTTAGCATCGGAGTTAATTTTTTGTATCGTTGATTTATATCGTTTGGTTCTTTATGCGATAACAAAGAAAAAATCTATTTTATTTTATTGTTGACAAATTTAAAATTGACTTTTCTTGTCAAGACGCCAACCCATAAAACAATAATTTTCGAAAAAGTTGCTCTAGTGGTCAATAGGTTAACTTTGCGTAGAATAATTTTATTCCTATTCCAAAAAAAAGTTGGAATGAAACTATTCTGGTTGGAATGAAATGTATGGCATTGTTGTTGTAAAATTCCCAAAGACGCTATTAGTGTACAAAAATATTGTTATTGTTGCACCTGAGTATGTCATGAATATTATGATACGTCAAAAAGAAAATTTGACAATTACATATTTAAATAATTGGAGTTATTTGTGACGTAATACGAAAAAATATAACGCATTTTCTATTATATGAAAGAAAAATGTCCACAGGTATGTTTGGCGTTGTGACTAGTAAAATAAAAAGGGCATGTACATATTACATTTAGTGAACACAAAATTTTGCAGACATTTGTGTGTATGACATACTAAAAAAGGTCTCCTCGCCAGTGACACAAAATAGTGTGGTTACCCGGGGTGGAGAGCTGAGGAGAGGAGTTTATATGTGGTTTCTGTTCGAATATTTGTTCTGGCCTACTGAGGAGTGAAATTTGATGTGAAATTAATTGTAGATTGAGAAAAATTTTGCCATATCTAAATTGGCAGGAAAAGTTATTCTCCATTTAAATTTGTTTTCAACAAAATTAACACTAACGGTTTGCCTCGGTATGCCGGAGAAGAAGTGTTTGGATAAGGATTGCATGTGAATTCTGTCCCCGGTTTTCCTGTTCTGGAGGAGTTGCCGGAGTGATTCCGCGAGGGACTTTTTTTTAATAAGCTAGTGTCCACAAATAAGTTTGTGATTGAAAAACAGACAAAAGACCTAATTAATTATAATCAGTGGGTTTTGGTTGATTGGTATAAAGGTATGATATCAAAGGGCCGAATGTTGAAGGGCCGAATTTCAAAGGGCCGAATGTGTCGAAGGGCCGAATGTCGAAGGGCCGAATGTCGAAGGGCCGAATGTGTCGAAGGGCCGAATGTGTCGGAGGGCCGAATGTCGAAGGGCCGAATGTGTCGAAGGGCCGAATGGGTCGAAGGGTCGAATTTTTATTTTTATTTTTAGAAATATATTTTTTTATTTAATTTATTTATATTTTTATTTTTTTACATATCCCTTTTCCAAACAAAAAAAATTGCACTATATAAGTCCAAACCACACAAATGTGTGGGTAAAAAATAATAGTATGTAATGGCGTTTTTGATAAAAAATTTGGGTAAGATGAAATTTTTTTAGAAAATTACGCCAAAAAATTCACTTGTGTGGAAGTACAACCAACACAATTGTGTATATATTTATATTGTTTTTTTCGGACTAAGATAATTTGAAAAGGAATACACAAATGCGTAAGTTGAGTTAAAACACATACAAAAATAAATTTTTGTCATGGTACTTTTAGAGTACCCACACAATTGTGTTAACGGTCAGGAAAAGGGATATACCTATTGGTGGCGCAAGACAAAATTTTCCTTCACAAAAATGTACTGCTGACTGGATAAGTGATGCAAAATAGTAAAATACATAAATTCATAAAAAATTCATTTATGTTTAATAAAAAAAATTTACAAAACATTCAATAAAACAACAAATTTAAAAAATTATATTTCTAAACGCAAAAAAAAAATTAGGCCCTTCGATCCATTCGGCCCTTTGGCATTCGGCCCTTCGACACATTCGGCCCTTAGACACATTCGGCCCTTCGACATTCGGCCCTTCAACATTCGGCCTTTCGACATTCTGCCCTTCGACCCATTCGGCCCTTCGACACATTCGGCCCTTCGACATTCGGCCCTTCGACATTCGGCCCTTCGACATTCGGCCCTTTGTACCCATTCCGGTATAAATAATTTAATTTTAAAGTAAAAACCCCAATTATTTGTTTATATAGAAATTTCTTCTAGCGTTGGCGTTTTAAACATCGCCTAGTTAGCGCCACTTCCTATGCGAGCGAAAGATGATATTTGTTTGTACGAGAAAAAGCCTCATTTCATTTTATTATTATTCCATCATGTGTTACATTGAACATTTTACATAATATCCAGCCGCATTATAGTCTTCTATGAAGTTTATATTATATTAAAACTACTTTTTTGATAAGCCGATCTCCTTTCGCTCTAGTTTCAAAATATTCCGTCAGATGTCAGCCACTTTGCGTTAAAAGAGGAATATAATTTAAAATAAGCAAGTATGGGAATACTTGATTTAACGTATGCGTGCTGTCTAGACAGGTTTGTGGTGGTTGATTAACGTCAAGCAACGAGTGTTGCTGGATTGTTGAATCGAAATGACTGAATTGGCTTTGAATAATTATGCGGATTTAGTATACAGTTAGGATGAGCTGAATGATAATTGGTACGTGGGTCTAGTGTTGAATGTTGTAGACTATCAGTACAATAAGGTCCAGAAGAAAAATGTTTACCGGTAAGTGTATTTGTGAGGATGTGATATTTTACAAGGATGCTTAGATATGTTTGTTTTGCATGCAGTGAACCGATGCGAGTGTCTTATGCTTTAAGGTTCTTGCCGAATGAATTGGGTGAGTATCCGTCGAGTGGTGCTGCTTGCTGTGTCATCGGGATGGGTGGTTGGATGTGTCTTTTTTCTTTGCCAGGCAGGTTTTGCGTGTGTTTTGTCATGTACATGTTGTTTTAGTGGGGTGTTGGGTGGGTTCTTCTTTATTCGAGGTTTATTGCTCTCAGCAATGAAAGAGGGATGGGTGCTGAGATTTTTCTCTTGGTTGGCTAAACTTAAATCTAGAGTCGGGAGTTGGGAGTGTTAACTTGAAGTGGTGTCATATGGGGTGGTTTTTGGGGCGGTGGGGCCTGAGGTACAGTGACTCACATAATTGAACACGATTCCATAAATTTGAAGCATTTTGGTTATTGCACTAAAACTACAACATATATTCGTCTGGATTTTTTTTTTTGAGAATTATTATAAAACAACAAAACAAAAATAAAACACTGTTACAAGAACAATATGAAATACCGTTATTTCTGTTTTTCCATTTTTTTTGTAAATAGTTTTTTTTTTTCTAAAACTGGAAAACTAAAGGTATGAAAAGAATTACTTCGAAATTTAAATGTCGTATAATATGCCTTTTCTCTGATAGATGCTTCCTCAAGTCAAAAACCAACTCTCTACAAATAAGGTCCGCTAAATTGAACAATTTTTGTGAGAAGGTAAAGCACATAGAGATATTTTCCAAATATTAAACGTCTCTTTAGGAGTAATATCGAAACTGCGAAACAAACTGAACTTAAATGTCCTCAAAAACTGTGCGGGAGCTATGCCAAAATAAATAACACGCACGCGTAACAATTCATTATCAAAAATATTCGTAACGGAACAGTAAAAAATGCAGTAAAAATGAGGACAATTTTGTTATTCAGTAATTTAGCCAATGTTTCAGCAGAAATTATTCGATGAACATTGAAGGAAGTTGGAACGAAGAACTACTTAAAAGAGAAAAAACCACTCCTTACAAAACGGGACCGGCAACTTCGGCTCAATTTTGCAAAAAAAATAAAAAAAAACTGGACGGTTTCTCAATGGGCTAAAGTAATCTGGTTAGATGAGTCCAAAATTAACCGATTTTGCTCTGACGGTCGAAAGTGGATTTGGCGGAAACCTGGAGCTATTTTATTACCACATAATGTAAATGAAACAATGAAATTGGTTCCATAATGGTATGGGGTGCTTGATGGATCATGGTATTGGCCAGATAAAAAAAAGTCAAAGGTAGAATAACGTCAGCCTCCTACTTACAAATTTTGGAAGAAAATCTTCTTGAGAGCGTGAAAAAATGGCAGTATAACATAGGGGACGTTGTTTTTTAAAAATATAACGACCCCAAGCATAAAGCTAAAATTAATCAAAAATGGCTATGGAGGATAAAGGGTTAGTAATGTTGGAGTGGCCACCTCAATCCCCCGACCTAAATCTTATAAAGCATCTCTGGGGCGAGCTTAAGAGATCTCTTGCAGATTTTTCAGAAACACCGAGAAACACCGTAGACGATCTTTGGGATAGAGTTCAGTTAAAATGGCGAGGCATTTCAGCCGAAATAACCAGGAAGCTGGTAGAAAGCATGCCCAATAGAATTACTGCAGTTTTGAAAACCAAAGGAGGCTATACCACATATTAAATTAAGATTTTAGGCTGGTCACAAAATTGATCACCCCCATGAAATATATTTTAATTAATTATTTACATATGTGAAGTCAAAATGAATTGTTTTTTTTTATTTTTTAAATAAATTATTAAATAAACAGTTGAATTAGAAAAGGAAACTTGAAAAATACTTTTAGTTTTATTTTGGTATAATAAAATATTAGCATGTTATAAAATCGTGATCAATTATGAGAGTCACTGTATTCTGGGTCAGTGCACCTAGAGTACTACAGTCCTCGCTGCTTTGGGAGCTTTGCTGAGTTTTATATCGACGGTCCCAATTTTTGACGTACATGTCGGATTGGTTAGTTGAGAGAGGTATTTTTTTCGTGAGTCGCCGTTCGTGATTCGCAGGGGGTTGAATTTTGGGTGAATAGAGGCTGGGAATTGTAGTTCGGGGTTCTTGTGGCTAATAGTTCGTTATATTGTTGCCGGAGTATTCATTTAGCGTTTCATTGAACAGCTGTGTGTTTCGTGGGCCGAGATGGCCCCTGGACGCAGGTTTATAGAAAGGTAAAACATAAAAGCTACCAAGGTGGTTGGAAAGATGGATTAAATAAACAAACAAACAAAAATTCTTATGTCTAATTCATCTTCATGGTGATAAAAAGAGACCAAACAAGAAAGTTAATTATCCTTATTAACAAACTAACTGCTTTTTCACAGGCGGAACGGTCAAACACTCGGAAGGGTCAAAATATTAACGGGAATTAGAAAACTGGTAAGTGGTAATTATAGAAGAAGAAAAAATCGACGTTTTTCAGAAATCTGTTACATCTTCTTAAATATTTGACTTGACTGATTTAATACTGTTTGACCATGCGATTCTAGTTCAATTCTAGATTAGAATTACCAAACCAACGGTACTTCAAGTACCGTTAAATAAAGTATTCCAGACGAAAGGACGGATTACAGTCCCCTATGCACAGAGTTTTGTTACATGCAATTAGAGTTCATTCAACATACATAACTGTTTCAGTAAGACTTGGCCGAATTTTCCTCTATGTCTAGCAGTATTTCACCTACTTTCCATATCATAGGGGAATACATTAAATTAAGAGTTAATAGTTTAATGTTGCTCGAGCCAATAATTTGGCGAATTCGGAGCCTGAAAAAATGAAAAGTCTTAAAGGTAAATTGTAAATTTAATTAAGCCGTAAACTGAGGGAATCAAATTTTTTAGATTACCGCAAATTAAACTAAGTACATAATTGGATATTCGATGTGAATTAAAATACGAATATTGAAAGTCAGTATTCTAGAATAAATTTCTCAGAATTAAAAAACTATAAAAAATGTTACTATACAGTATACAGATAAAACTATAAATTGATTTTTTTTTCCAAATCCACTTATCTCGCATAATCGTACCTAGGTAACGGTTAGAATACAAAAAACATCTTGTCTAACATTTATAATGAGGTAATAAAATATTTTGCAATAAAAAGTAGCACCGTAATATATTCTCGAATATAATTGGAAAATAGCGATGCCACTCCAGTATAGTTCAGTTACAGTAAACTAATTTGAAATCCGCAAATTAGTGCGCGATTCCTTAATTAAATTGATAAATTTGATTAATTTAGAAATTCTATAGTAAATACCGTTGCTGAGTACCCTACCATAAACTATCAATTCGTTCTCTATGGTAACATATTATGCTAGTTTCTCAATAGACAACAAATTATTTAAATCAATTTAATTCGCATAAATTATTAATTTTATTTCATAAAAACAAACAGACAACCCACAAACAACCAAACCAGACAATTTAACGTAACGTTGAATAATTCTTAATGGATTTTTCTTATAAATTACAAGCAGCAGCACAAATAGCGAGTTATAATTTATAGCGCACACAGTATACACAGTTTTAAAGTGATTTTTCAATTAAGCAAGACACATCCATCACCTATTATATACGATGTATGTACGTACACTTATGCTACTTGGATATATTCAAGACATCAAAATCCATAATTTACATCACAATATAACATTAAACAGAAGCAAATTGATGTCTGTGTCTTATTTGGATTTTGTTATCTACTATGCAGAAGCTCTTTAAGCAAAGAAGAGGAAGACAATCATTTATCAATTTGAAATTTTTTTATATTTTTAAAAATATTTTATTAAGAGAGATTGGGAAATTCGAGTTTTACATCAGTGAAATTTAATTGGTTCATTATGTATCCCTATAGGTCAGCAACGATTTTTATTAATCGCAGATAGGATACCCAACGGTTTATGCATATAGACATTTTTTCCGTATTAATGATAGCCAATCGTTTCCGAAATAATTAATTTGTGATTGTATTTTTAAGTCTGCGTATACTTTCCAATATGATTTACGAAATGGAAACAATTATCTCGAAATTTAACAGTAGTGCGGTGTAAGTAGAGAGTATTACAGAAAAAGTAGAATATTACATTAAAAGCCCTGTTATCCGGAATACTTGAAGATGAGAGCATTTCGGATAATCGAAAATTCCGGATAAATGTTTTATTAAAACTAGAAATTTTATGAGAATTTCGCTTCATTTCATTATTTTTTAGGATTCTCGTTTATCTATTTTCAAATTATGTATGTACCAAAAAACAATTTTTTTATACATCAGTTCATTGAATTTATTGCACATAATAAAAATATACATATTATGTATACGAGTTCCCAATATTTAATAATACATATATTCGCTAACCCTAGTTGGGGTACGACTTTACACATTCAATTCAAATAGAATAATGCATAAAACAGGAAAAAAGTAAAGGAAAGTATATTTTCTATGAATCCCCAAATAATAAAAAAATAATTTCCCTTCTGAAAGAGAAAAAAAGTAATAAAAAATTCCAAAAAATTTAAATTCCGGTTAACTGAGTGTTCCGGTTAATTGGATGCCGGATAGTTGGGCTTTTACTGTAATATGAAAATTAAAGTAATTCAAAATTTTCAACTAATGCTTTCATTAATGATAATGTCAAAAAACTCAAAAATTCAAATTTAAAAAAATGCATATGAAAGAGAAAAGAAAGAAAAAGCAAAAAATCCTAAAAATTAAATTTCCGGTTTACGGAGTGTTCCGGCTAATTAGATGCCGGATAATTGGACTTCTATTTTTCGTGTCATTTTGAAATTACATTTGTTTTGTAAAACACCTTTGTTAAGTGAGAAAATTTGTTAAAAGTATGATTTAAAAAAGGTCCAATTTCTTTCATATAAAAACACCATTTTTAAGTCCACCTTTTTAATTTCAGCTTTTTTTAATTCAAGGAGCCGGAAATTTGTTTTCATTATTATAAATAGCCGTGGTGAGTTTTAAATGAGAGTGGTGGGTAGAACGTGGTAGTCTTAATGTCTAGATTTTTCAATCCATATACCATCACCAACTTTTAGTTAAAAATCAATTTAATAAAATTAGAAAAGCGGTATACGGTGTTACGGTAAATAATTACCGTTCAATAAAATGACTGTCCCGCCGATGATTGTCACTCACCAAGGTCCGGAAATGAGGACTCCCATGAAGATCATATTTTATTCACCATTCGTATTTAGAATTCACCACATTTATTTGTTATGAAGAAAATGACATTTCATTCTAAAATATGATTTTTTATCGATATAGAATCATTTATTTATTATTTACTTTACATTGCTTTATCGAAAAATAAAACTATCATTACTCAAACTTTTAAAATGAAATAAGTTAAGGTGCCTTAAAAGATTGGACTTAGGGGGGCCTTCATCTCAAATAAAGCATATTTTATTCACCATTCCAATATAAAATACACCACGGTTATTTGTTAATTTTTTTAATTTTTACTAAAATATTAATTCCCAATAGAATTCCCTATGACTTTTTCTTTACAGAAAAGAATGAAAAAAAACTTGAGAAATTTTTTTTTTTAAGGTTTTTTTTTTCATCCTTTTCTGTAAGGAAAAAGACATAAGGAATTCTATTGGGGACGCGTTGTAAAACGGACGGACATTTTTTTGTATTTACCAGTACGTATGCGAATGGGGTTTACTATTGGCGTTTACTAGTCATTGGCGCATTATAACCAAAACAACAATGTACTTTCTCCATGACAGAGACGGGTGATCTAGAAACACATAATGCTCGATGAGATACGACCTAACTGAACCACATAAAAATGTTATGAAAGATTCATACGAAATAGCCAGCCCGACGCAAGTATTAATCAATCGCACAATAGTCACATAAGAATTTCCCTGGGTAAGATTAATCCCAACATAGGAAATGACCACTTCAACCTGCAAACTCCAGAAAGTTCTGGGATCATTGTTGGATGTAGTAACCATTCGTGTGGCAGACTCCTTGTACTGATCACCAGCTTTTAGTGGGTGTTATTTGGATAACAAAGGATCAAAATCGTAGTAAAGAAAATATCTTGGAATATACTCTTCATTCAAGCTATACTTGGAGACAAAATAATGAAAGGAAACGGCTTTAATCCGAACTGGTGTACGGTTCAAAAACAACGCTTAAAGGAATAATACAACCACAAAAAACTCATAGTTAAGAAGATGGCCCGAGCAGTCAAGAAGAACTTCTAAAATAAAACTCTTAGAGAAATGGAAGAAGGCTCTGCCTCAAAAATACGCAGAGAAAACATAACAAAAAGCAGTTCCGCCACTAAAAACCCGCCGACCCTAAAAGCCGCTAAAAACCCGTCCATTGTAACCACAGAACTACTCGTTGGAGTGAATTATTGAGTCTCCTGCACAGGACGATGAATTCACTCCATTTGAACGTTATAAAAAATTAACAATAAAAGAAAGACTATGAAAATCGAGCCGGGAAGCTCGTTAAATATATGTCCTCAGCTTTGATGGTTCAACTACAAAATATCTGGCTACTGAAAAGGAAAAAAGGAAATGTTCATGATTGTAAGAACTCGAGAGGTATCACACTCCATAAAAGAATAGAACAATCTATATAGACTGAATTTCTTCAATTTACATACTTTGGGAGATTTTGAAAAAACATTCGATATGATTTTGGAAGATGAATGCTTGCTAAACTAAATCGATCACCATTCACAAAACTAAATCAATGCTGATCTGATCCAAAAACATGTAATTATCAAGCGCGGATAAAGCAAATTTTAAAGATTTCGATAATTTCTGCTGCTTAGGTATACCATTATTACAATAAACCGTGGCTCTGATGACATCCGAGCCCGAATCAATAAGAAAACTCTTTGAGAAAGTTAGATTTTCATATTTTTTACTTTCTTTTGAAAATAAAAAGAAAATAAAATAATTATGAAAATCCTCGACCACGACATTTTTGCACATTGCGTTCGCTGTACCGCTGAACTCCAAGGTGCGTGTCTACAGCTCGGGAGGATCAAATGGTTTAGATTAAACTTCATAAGCTATTTTCATAAATTGGGAGATCCCGCAGTAAAATTTGGTTGGGATCGGCCCACCCGTGCAGCAGGAAGTGGCACCTTCCTTAAAAGCCTTTTTATTTTTTATGGTGGCAGATGGCATAAATCGGTAGATCCAAGAGAAATTTTGCGGAAATTGATGTATCGGAAGTGGCAGCTATGAAGGGTATTTTTTCGATTGTTTTCAATATTTTCGAGAACAGAACTATTTCGTTTTTTGAAAATATTTTGTATATACTATTGGCGATTTTCACCGAATGTAGGCAGCGTTGGTTTCTACGTCTACAAGGGGAGCGAGAATTGTCAAATCGATTGTTATGACAGTTATGATCCCCCTTGCATCCCCCTTGCATAAACTGCGATTCACGTTTTGTTCACCAGATGGCAGCTACTTTGTTGTAAATCGCGAATAGGATTTACGAAAAAATCTATTAAAGCCAAACAGATTCTAAATTAAATTCAAAAAGCTATATTAAGATCAAAAAACTAGATTTTATTTAAACTCTTCCATTTTTATTGTTTTGTTATTTTAGAATAAAACGACAACAACGGCTTGAAATGTACATGACACATTGATTTTTGGAATCGACTAACCGAAAGACAAAGTATCTACGTAACCGGCGAATGACTTTATATGGGCTTTCGTAACGGGGTTGTAATCCAGTGTGAATCTTAACAGCTCTTATAAAGACAAAATCGGACTTATCGAGCGATTTTGAAACAAAAATATCGTTTTGTGATCGTCGTGTATTCGAATTCTTAGTAAAACGATTGGAATTTCTGAACTCCAATGTACAGGTTGGTTGAAAACTATTGAAAACGGCACCTATTAACCAGTAGAGGAATCAAAATTTATACATTCTTTGTTTACAAGCCATTAGAAGTTGACATGTCAGTGTACTCGTTTACAATGGAAAAACCCGAATATCGTGCAGTGATAAAATTCTTTGTTTTGGAAGGTTTATCAGCAACAGAAATTTATACAAAAATGGTAAAAGTGTTTAAGGAATCTGCTCCTCCATTTCTAACTATGCGTCGATGGGTTTTAGGGTTTAAACGTTCCATCGTTAAAGATGAACCACGTAGTGGACATCCAAAAAGCGAAGCAACACCAGAAATCATTGAGCACTAGTTTGACTAAGCTTAAAATTGCTGATACTATAGGTATCTCGGACGAAGGAGTACTCCATATTTTATATGAAGTATTACGTATGGGGAAGCTGCTTGGAAAACTGGTGCCGCATTCGTTAACAATTCGTCAACAAAAACTGAATCGAAAACAAATTTCTCAGCTCCAAAACATGTGAAGTCAGAACGATCGGCAGAAGGTCATGACATCAGATTTTGGGATGCAAATTTTGTTGATTGATTATCTTAAAAAAGGTAGAGCAGTTAATTTTGAATATTATTGTTGGACCAGTTGGATAAAAAAATCGTGAAAAAAAACGCTTTACAGAAGAAAAAATAACTTTTCATCACGACAATGCACGTATATTCACACGACTCTTTTGATGATGTCTAAATTGAACGAAATAAAATACGAATTGCTTGAACACCCACCGTTTTCATCAAATTTGACTTCCAGCGATTACTATCTCTTCAAAAACCTGAAACAATTCCTTCGTGGAAAGCGTTTTTCGTCGAATGAATAAGCTATTGCAGCCGTGGAACCGTATTTTGCAGAGCTTCCGGAAAATCATTACAGAACAGAGATGGTATAAAATTATTGGAGGATCATTGGAATAAATGAATTGAAGCTGAGGGAGGTTATATTGAATAAAAAAACTCATTTGATTAAAAAATTCACATTCTTTTATTTTTGCTTTCAATACTTTTCAACCAACCTGTATTATATCGCCCCGATCCCTGAGTATAGCTTTAAGCTGTTGGTGAAATCGTTTGACCATGCCATTCGCATGTGGGTGATATGGTATCGTGCGTATTCGATGTGAGCTGAAGAAGATGCATTTTTCGGTGAAAAGTTTGGACTCGTATTGTGATCCTTGACGGTTGTTATATGGAGTGGAACGCCGAATCATGATATGTAATTGTTGACGATTGTTGTGGTAATGGTTTCTGCTGACATATCGGTCATGTTGCACGTCAAAGTAAAAAAATATTCGTTGGATGGTGAAAGGGGACCCACTTCATCCAAATGGATATTCTGGTAATTCCGCAGGGATTAGGGAACTGAGGCAAGAATTTACTTATAATTTCTGTTTAAATTATTTTTTTCTGGCATACTAAGGTTACTATACTAAGTAACAGTTACTGGTAGTTTCACTATGGAAATATTATTCCCAATTTATAAAAATTTACATTAAACATTTCTCCTCAGTAGGCTATAAAAACAAATTTATAGATACAAGTTATGTAAATTCTTTTCCCAATTCTCTATTCCCAGGAAATACCAGTGTACGAATTTTGTTCGAAAACTGCAACTTGAGCGTTATGTAAATATAAAATGTAATTATTATTTACATCAATCAATAATATTAATTTCGTGCACCTAGTAGGTTAGTGAAACAGCAGCAAACCCCCACACTCTCAAGTCAACTCTCAGTTTTCGAACAAAATCTGTACTCAGAATAGGGTCACAGTTGGAATTTCGAAACATCCAATTGGCGTCTAAGTATGCAATATCGGTCGTTACCACTCACATGTCAGGTATTTGTGGTAAATTTACTGATGTAATCCAAATGCCTTGCTGTCGAGGAAAACCTTCAGTTTTAGACAGAATTGCTCTAATCAGAAGCTTCTGATCGGTAGTATCTAAATATTTGTCGAACCCAAAAATTATTATATTGCTACAAAGCAGCTCCGACCGCAGTATCCGATGTTTCGGTTTTAATACTGAACTTATCGTCATTGAGCTGATGCGCCAATAATGCGATTGTACTAAATTCCGTTTTTAATTTTAAAGATGTGTGAATTGGCATTCATCGGGTCAAGAAAAGTTTTTGAGCGAGAGTTACCGGTAGTTTCGGTATAAATCGATGGCAGTAATTTTCTACGACCGACAAACTACTGAATTCTTTTAATTTTGGTTGGAGCTAAGAATTCCGTAGTGTCATTAAATCGTTCAGGCGAAAGCAGAGTACAATTAGTGGTGATTTTATGAATGAGGAAATTGAGAGAGTTCGAGCCGAAACGCATTTTGACAGAACGGAATTCGTGCAAACGGTATTGGGTTAGTTAAAACGTATTTAAGTTCAAATAAAAAAATATCTCAAGCACGTATCAGGCCTAAATAGCAAATTACATATACTTATGCAGTTAAAGAGGTCCCAAATTGAACCTTCGAGCTTTATATCAGAAATTATTCAGGTCAATTTTATCAATTTTTAAATCACGTTCAAAATACAGGGTGACGGTAAATCACGCCCACTATGTATCCTAAAATTTGCATAAGCTGACTATCAGTTATTGCATCGCTATTCTATAAATATACCAAACATGGAGAATACCACACCCCTTCTAAACCCCTTTCGTACCAGTCTCTATGTCTGTATGGCATTTTATAAATTTGTTCGGTAAACAATCTTCATGTATACTAAAATATGGTAATTAAATATTTATTATTTAATTAAATAAGATTGTTTACGTTTTTTATATGTATTTTCGGGTTTAAGAAACCACAATGTCTAAGATATATTTACTTAAGAAATATAATTACTTGAGTGTACATATACAGAGGTACCTTTTCGTGTACATGGGAAAATAATAACGCTTGGTATGTAGGCGTATGTCACCAAATGCAGTATATTTTAATCAAAACTGTCACATTTATTGGTCCCAATATCTCTTCATTTATCTATCTATATGAACTAAAAAAAAAATTTCTACTTTTATATCAAAATTCTTAATCTCGATTAGTATCGATTTCTATTCGACAACGAAAAACTAATGACTTTGAAAATACATAACATACAACATCTTTATGTATATATATATATATATATATCGTCTAACCGTCGCATATTATAATCAAAATGGTTTTGCCGCGCACCACTTTTGTTACGTATACAATCTAATGTGATTTCCAAGACCACCCACTTCGACAAAACGTCGTTAGTCAATACAACATAAAAATCAGTAACGCATCAAAAATCGATAAAATTATCGCTATGAGAAGCAAAAATGGATATTTTATCGTTATTGTTATAGATTTGGGATAGATATCGGTTGGTTTTTGTACAGCTATATACTTTTCTACCCACAATGGGAATGCTTAGCTAGCAAATTATTATTGTTCTTTTGTTGGTTACCCTCGTGAAGAGTTTTAAAATTGTTATGCTAAAACATGAAAGGGGCTCTGCAATAAAATTCATAAGATCGAATTTTAACTTTTATAAATGGATAACACAAGACGTAATTCAAGAAATTATCATAAAGGAGTACTCAACCTCAGAGTTTCGTTTAAACTTTGAAAGAAATGGATAGTTGTAGTAGTTGGTAATATACTTTATGGCAGCGTATCTTTTTCAAAAGCATTTTGATATAAAGATTGGTAGAAAAGTAAAAAAACAATGAATGCGAGGTTAACGTCGGAAGAAAGTAGATTTCTCCTTCTAATTCGAATTATGTTGGGAATATTTTTTATGTCTAGATAAATAAAAATAAATCATCTATTAAATCATTTCGCAATATTTACAGAATACAAGATAGCCCCAGAAGTACCCAACTTCACCTAAAGAGTAGTTGTCGATTGAAAAAAATTACGATGCCTGAAAGTAATAACTTATAAAGCTTTTAAGCTTGAAGTTTGTTTGACACAACTAAGATGACAGAGTAATCTGACAGGTTCCAAAATCTCAGGTGAACTTAAATAAGAAAATAAGCGCAAACACATTTATGGCCTAGCAAGTTCTGAAGAGACCGAAATTTTTATTTAACTTCACCTGAGATTTTGCAACTTGGCCATTTATTCAAATTTCAAAATCTTGCTGGTGCTGGTTCCCACAAACTTTAACCGGTATTTCCGGCCCAGGAAGATCTTGAAAGTTTTTTATGGAGCCATATCAAAGCTAGAAGATTGTGCCAATCCTAACATACGGCTGGCACTGGGGAGCTCGCGATAGTTTTTGACCTTATCATTATCAACTCAAAACATAAAGAAACATTTTCAGCCTTGGAAGTTCTTAAGAGAAACAGATTTTTGTTTTACTTCACCTGAGGTAATAAATGATAAAACATAATAATTACGACACACTTGGTTAAGCAGCGGCTTACCTCTATTCAATTTAAAGAACCGGCGGTTTTGTTTCAATCAAATTAAATATTTTCATAGTACCAACCGAGTTCCATTCTATTCATTTAAAGGTTTTCATTCCATTCAATTTACTAATTTTTCAAAATCACATACGGAACTCAAATGGTATTGGTTCATTTAAACTGATAATTTTCCACCAACTCATAAGATTCCTATTTTCATTTCTGAGTTCCATCCCCTTCGATTGAGATGACATAGTGGGCATATTGTGGTATAAGACCATCGAAAATATCCTCTCTCAAATATTTTTTCAAAATCGTTGGAGCCGATATTTTTTTAATTATCTCGTTTGAGAACCCCCTAAACAACTCCACCCATCTTAAATGAAATTTCCCAAAATTAAAACTCATCTCAATCCATTCCTGGAATTAGAAAACTTTCATCACCGCAAATTTTTTCTAAATCGTTCAGCCGAAAATGAATTTTCAGCATTAGATAGAGCAAGCTACAAATCAATATTGTGACTCATAACAATCACCATTTTCAAAATGATGCGATTATTGCAATCATTCACCGTAACGCAACCAACTTAACATGGCGCAACATATGATGAAACATACGCCAGATATCTAATTAAAGAAAAAACACAAGACACAACACGAAGCATCATGACGCAGCATAGTAAAATATCGTGCAACATCATCAGTGCAGTCTGGCACAACATGATACATGATGATATGCAACACAACATTATGCAGCATCATGCAACATGACACAACATGATGTTACATTTTACAAAATGGTGAAACATGACCGCCCATCCGAAGGACTCGTCAATGAAATATTCAGAAATCAAAACTTGGGTTCAAAACCCTGTCCTGCTAACCTGACGCAACAAAGTGGAACATCACACAAGATCCCTCAACAAGATTCAACATTGAGCAATAACACGGAACATGGTGCAATATGACCAAACATGATGCAACATCCCACAACGTTGCACAACGTCCCACAACATGGTGCAACATAACGCCACATCGTGCAACATCACGCGATATGGGACCACACCATGCAACATGGTACGACATCATGCAACATGACGCAACATGATGCGGTGCAACATGACGCTCTTTCCGGGGAGCCCTAAACGGATTTCCATCCGTTTGAGTCCCAGTCATTTAGTGTCCAAATGTTCATCTAGTATATCCTGTAAAACATGTGTAGAACGACACAGTTCATTGCTTCATGAAAATTCGTCACACAACAAAATTCCAGTATCAACACTCTTCACGCTGCTGTTAATTCACCTTTAAGAACTGACTATAAAAGTAAACATATAACTAAACAAAACTATACTCCAGCTGCCGATTGACATTTAACAACTCTTTCTGTCTACCAAACTTACAACATCTTAACTGCCTTAATTTTGGTGCAGGCCGCCAAAAGATCTTATCAAAAATTTAGAGCCTTATTAGACTCTGTCGCAGAAAGCAATTTGATCAAGAAAAAATGTGCTCAATCCCACAATCGCTCACGTAACCATGCCTTGTAAATATTAAATATCTCGTTTTCATAATCGCTGGTAAAACCAAAGGATCTGTACGACTAAGTATATTACTATGCAATAATCTCTCTTTATCAAAACATATATTTCGGTTACGTCACCTCTGGTAACGCAACTCTCGAAATTGATCAAAATTCCGGGACCTTAAGGACTGCGATTAAACATTAGTGTGAGTCTTATTTAAAGGGAAATACATTTAAGCTTTCATTTGCTTGAACCAAATACTGCTGATCTCGGGGACTAGCTAGCCATGGCGATCCGGTGACTTTTCGCCATGGAGCGTCGATTTGTCTGCTGAACTAAAAGCGGACTACACAGTTTACGCGAAAATATTTTGAACTGGGTATAAATAGGTATGCGGTGTTTAAAGATTCGAGTTCAACAACGAAGTTACGTGTCGTTTTTTACGGTTCCTCAAAATCTTCATCGGATCACTTAATGATAAATTGGATGCCAGACCTCCAATTCTACAAGAATTAATTTCTATTCTTTTCGCCGCTGATGTTGAAAAAATATTGCTGCAGGTGATGTTGCACAAGGAAGAACGCAATTACCAAAGGATTTTTTGGCGTGCGGGCACTCATTGCCGATATTACTTTATCGTTCAGATACCGTTACATATGGCACAGCCTGCGCAACATTTTTAACTTCACGAGCTCTCCATCAAATTCTCTTCCCATGTACGGGTCTAACAAAATCCTTTTTAAAGGTCTCTTACTTCATAAAATTCACTGAGATGATTCTCTTACCGAAAAAGTTAAATCAGAATGAAAAAATTTACATTCAACTTCACATTGTTCGAAAAAATTTAAATTCCGCAGTTTCTGAACATTCTGAACATAAATGAAGTTATTTCGGTGCGATTAGCAGCAAAAACCAAGGTAATTTTTATTGGTAAAATTAATGGCAAGACTACTTTGTTCCTTAAGCATTCCTAATTTAAACACATTTGGGTGGAAGGATTCAACAATTGTCTTTGCTTGGACTTCCGCACTTCATTTATTTTGGATCGGTTCCAAGCGTAAACTGCAGATCTAGCTTCGAGAGGAATATATCTAGGTCAATTGATTGACAACTCGCTATTGTGGGTAGATCCAGACGAATTAACTGGATCACCAGACCATGGGCTGAACGTGTCTGATGGCCAGCTCTCCCATATAAGCTTGATGACCTGGACCCAAAAAATCGTTCGTAAGCTGCACTAACTTGCAATCTAACCGACTTCTCTACCACTGCAAACCTATTCGAGAATTCGCCTTCATTTTATTTTGTAATTCGAACTTTTGCTCAATGTAATCGATTTTTGACAAATTCAAAACTAAACAAATTTCTTTTGTATTTAACAGGCTTCCAAATCAAACGAGCAACAATGTTTGCCGTGCGTTGGTCTTAATTTGAATGTTTTTCAGAAGATATTAACGAAACCGTTATGCCGTGCGTTGGTCTCAATATGAATGTTTTTCAGAAGATATTAACGAAACACCACCGGATATGGTTTGCAATGCGGAAGTAAGCTATGATCATTAAACCCATTTATGTTTACGGAACACTAAGGGTTGGTGGACGGATCGGCTTGAGTACTTGCTTTTCATACCTTAAACATCCAGCAATTATCGATCGCCCGCCATCCATTCACGGAGATACTCACGAGGACTCTACATAAACGATACGTTTATCCTACTCAACACAACAGTTACTTAGCATCATTCGACAAAATTATTCGATAATTGGAGCAAAAAATCTGGTTAAATATGTTGCTCGAACCTGAATCACCTCCTGCACATAAAACCAGACAAGGTACGAAGAATTAGTATCAGAATTAGTATCAGATTTGACAACAGATGCGTTTTTGGCCTGCCTAAAACCCTTTATATCCAGTCGCGGCATCCCAACGCAAATATATTCCGACGATGGATCCAACTTCCTTGGCGCCAATAGAAAAATCAATCAAGAGCAATGTTAGCTCTCTAGCCTTCACCAATGAACTAAGAATCTTTTTGACCACCAATCATCATATCCATACTAGAGAAACTTAAATCCGGCAACTTCTTCGTTTTCCCCCTTTACTAACAAAACCGGGTTTGCCGTGGATTCTTTTTTAAACTAAAATTTTTGTAGATTCAAAAATTTCCAGACACCAACACAAACAAAAGTGAAATAAAAAAAATTCTCAAGGCCATTTTTTTGTATTTTTTTTAGTTTGATTTTGTTTTGAACCGTGTGCAACACAAAACAAAAATTTTTATTGTTTTAAAAATTCGAATTCGATTAATAAAAAAATAAAATAAAATTTAATTAAATGATTATTAAAATGATTAAAAATTGGATGATAAATAAAATTAAGTGATTAATAAAATATTTTGTTTTTGTTAGCATTTTACACATAGGGTCTAAACCATAAAAGTTACCGGATCCAAGTTACCGTAGTATGGATATGCACAATCAGATCGACTGGCATTTCGTTCGTCCATCGTCACCCCATTTTGGCGGCATCTAGGAAGCCGGTGTTAAAAATATCAAAAGACACCTAATTCGTACAATTGGAGAATGCCTCTTAAATTCGCAACCCAGTGCCCCTATGGATACAAATTTTTCCGAGAATTGTGAAGTGTTGACTCCAGGGGGTAGATTCCGACAAAATTACAATTTGTCGTGACATTTGCTTATGATGTTATGATACTGACTAGTTTTCAAGTGCTGTAATGTGCTGTAAAACTATTAAGGCGAAAAAGAGAAACAACTAATTTAAACAATAGACAACACTATGCGCATTTATTTTGACGTTATGAAAACCAAATAATATATTTGCGCAGCGTGCGCTGCAATGTTTTGTTTTGAAATATATTTGTACTATACACGTACACACAAAATCACATTACTAATAAATGACTATACGTCAAAAAAAATAATCAAAGTTGATTTATTTTTTATAGATTTGCCCAATTTAAACTGCTGCAAAAGTAAGCTATATCATTTGTTGCTGAATTTATTTCTATTTTTTGTTTATATGTTGTACACACTCATTCTTTCAAGTGATTTGTACTTACATTACTTGTCCTACTCTATTTTCATTTTAAATCATATGAACCATTTGAAAAACTAGTCAGTGTCATAACACCATTACTGATACAAATTGAAGTCATTGAAAATTTACGATTCGGATAAAATGATGTATGACATTTACAGCAGCTGCATTTTTTAGTTATATCAGATATATTATGAGGTTTTTAAATTATACAGACTCACACATATTTTGTAATAAAACTTATAAGTCACGATAATGAAAAACAATGAAAATATTATTAAAATTGTCAGCTTATTTTTTGTGACATTTCGGAAAAGCCACCGCATACTAATCGCGATTTAGTACTCACAAGTATTTGTAACAAAATTGGCAGAATTATTAGAACAATGTTACGCACGTTTCAGCAGCAGACAAAATGAAAATCCAAATTTCAGAATATCACAAAGAATGACATCGTTCGTTCTCATTAAAGATGAAAATGTACCACCCGGTTCCTGACCTTTAGGACGTATAATTGATATTTATCCCGGCGCTGATAGACTCGATCGTGTGGTCTCCGTGGAAACAAAACGTGGGATATAGAAAAGACCTATTGGAAAACTCTGTCCTGTTTGCAAATAATTACGTAGTTATTTCCTTAATGGGGGAATATGTTAGGACATCTCAATAATATTTGTATAACGTCACTGAATTATGATTTATATTTTTGTTATTTCGTAAATTTACTGTCCGACTGAAGAAAAAATATTTGTATAGGGGATTTCAACACTGACCATATTCATATATCATAATTACCATATATCTTAAAGCCACATCTTTCCGTATACATTAATATTTCCTTAATTAAAATTATTCTTGCAACACATAAAAGATTCATTCATACAAAGAGAAGACGAACCACGACCGCATAAAATACAACCACTATACAAAAATTTAAAATTCGCGCTTTTCATAACACGACATATACGATGTGCATGACGCTTGACTTGTTTGTAATAAATTTTCATTATTATTATAAATTAAAAATAAACATTATATGATAATATATGTAAGCATAATATGTGTAGATTGTAAAACTTCGAAATGTTAAACAAACAATTTAAAACACTGAAATATGTTATTTAAATTTTTTGAATGAGGTCACGTAAAATTTAAGTAAAGCACACATATGCGTTGTTCTATACCACATACAATAATATTTTGGTTCACCCGTTTTCATTCAAGTTCATAATATAGCTAATACAAAACTTTATGTTTGTACGCGAAACGACAACATAATTTATGTTGTTGTTGTATAATTCACACATCCCGCAAATTTTTACATATTTTTTTTTTAATATACGTTTCCAGCTGTTAAGATGATGTCAAAAACTCAAAACTGTGGCAGTACATTAAAATTAGAGTATATAAGATTAAGTTACGGATGGAATTTATGTTGTGCTGTAAAAAATAGCGTTATGTGGTCGGAATCCAATTTAGCCAAATTAAATTCGTGATGTGAAATATTGGTTGTATTTCAATGTCACGATTTTCGTGACAATTTTTTTGTTTCTTACAAAAAATCGTTTTCTTAGAAATTTGATTTATGCGCAATAAGAACGGAATGGAGTGAGAAACGTTAGACCACCTTTTCCATAAATATTTAAACGAAATCAACCAACTGTGGTAAATGAACCTGCGCGCTCTCTTCACACCACAGTATACCACAAAAAAATTTATCGTATATCCATTAAAATTTATATGTAATATGCGGGCTATCGATTGAATACGTAAGATAACAACAAACAACGTTCCAGTTACACATACGTTTAATAATGTTATCATCGAACCGAAACGATTTGTTTTAGATTACATTCAACTTGATGATGTTGATGGTAATGATGATGTTCCGAAGTATTAAACCATAACAGCGTATACACAATACACAAAACTTTTCTTTCATAATATATGACAGACAGTTGTACATAGAGCATAAAAGCATGATAGCATCCAATATACAAAACAATTCATGTCTTATTGTATTTTAATTTTCATTGTTGTGATATCACAAAACCAGACTTCATCTTCATTTTTCAAAAAATAAAAAACAAAAATATTGATCTTGAAAAATAAATAGAACAACTTATTCATCCGGACACGTCGTACCTTTTATATATAGAAATTTTTATGTTTAGTGTCAAAAACTTAAATCTTCGTAATGGATTAACATAAATCAATTAGAATGTCATACACACGGACATCTAATAATATTTACCTGTTTTGTATTTTGTGTTGATCTTAAATATTATCTGCAAAGAAACGAACAAAAATAATTTGATTAGATTATTTGGACGGTCTTAGTGTGTAGGTATATCTAAATTATTCTAGAAGGAGTTTCAGAAATATTTGGTAACCGTGAGAAAAAAAATTGTGAAATATGATTATAGAAATTTTAAAAATTTTAGTTGTTGTTCTAATATTTACAACTTAATAGTAGCTCGTATCCCAGATTTGCCAGTCTGTTCTCTGTATACCGTTTCAACTGAAAAATTAAAAACGGCAACTCTGTTTGCACGTACAGAATGATGAGTTTGCGAGATGTTATGTACGATACATACGATTAGAATATTGGTTTGTAAGATTACCTTCCCCAGTAGTCGCACAGTGAAGAAGATGATGAATGAATTGGTTGGTTGACATACAGGGTTTGCACAACCTTTTGCAATTCAAATTCGTCGTTTTGTAAATCAAATTTTACTGATAATAAAAAAAGTTTTGACAAATTTTATAGATTTTAAAAGCATAAACAATTAGAATTTTGTTGTTCGCAAGTACAAAATTGATAATCAATTCAACCAATATAAAAAATTCAAATTCAAAAAAATTAATTGGAATAACTAAATACACGTTTAACTTTATGAAGTAAATATCGGGTGATTGATTTAGAGGTAATTTTTTCAGAAAAGATCTTATGACACGTGTGAGTCGTGTCAAACAGTTATGGTATTTTTGTTCAGTATTATTTGACATTTCGTCATGGAAAGACTTAGCCCAGCGCAGCGTCTACAAGATATTCAGCTGTATTACAAAAAACAGCGTTCTACGAGGAATGTGTTTCGTGCGCTTAGTGCAACTTATGGTTCACATAATCGGCTAGCGAACGGCCAATTCGCTATACCATCGAAAATTTAAAACCCAATCTTCATTATTGGATAATACGCGACCAAATAGACCACATCCAGCAGTAGTGAAGGAAATATAGCGGCGGTAGCTGAGAGTGTACACGATGACGGTGATGGCTTGTCGTATGCAACAATTTGGCATATTTTTGTCATTTTTTTTTATTTTTGAAAAAGTACCTCAAAATGGATCACCCATTATTTGGTAACACTAATCTGTATATTTATTTAGTTTAGGTATCGTATCAAAGAGCCGAATGTCGAAAAGCCGAATGTCGAAGGGCCGAATTTTAAAGGGCCGAATGTGTCGAAGGGCCGAATGTGTCGAAGGGCCGAATGTCGGAAAGCCGAACCTCGGAGGACCGAATCTCGGAGGGCCGAATCTCGGAGGGCCGAATCTCGGAGGGCCGAATCTCGGAGGGCCGAATGTCGGACGGCCGAATGTGTCGATGGGCCGAATGTGTCGGTGGGCCGAATGTGTCGAAGGGCCGAATGATATCGGAGGACCGAATGGGTCGAAGGGCTGATATTTTTTTTGTTTTTAGAAATGTATTTTTTTTTTTAATTTCTTTTATTTTCCTTTGTTACGATTACATGATCGTAACAAGCGCTGTTTGTATTGTATTTTTTCTCGGGTTTGTGCCTCCACTTGCTATGTTTTCTCAATGTTGGTTGTTGTCCCCACTTTTGTAGATGTTTGTTTTGTACGTACCTTATTGTAAGGTGGCGCGAGGGTGAGAAAGATGCGTATCGGGAGAGAGAACAATGCGTATCGAGTGTGTGTCAAGCAAAACATTCCATAAGAATGTTTTTCTTATATGCCTCTCGTTTACATCAATGCGAATTGATGTAAACGCGAAACAGAGAAGAAAGACATTCTTCTGGAATGTTTTGCGCGTCGTTTGTGCGGTGCGAGAATTTTTTTTGTTTGGGATTCGAGTTTTGGTTTTTTGACGAGACAGTCGAGTTTAGATTTTTTTTCTATGCAAATAAGCTGTGAAATAAAAGTTCTTAAATTTCATGATGTTATAGATTTTTTTGTTGTTGAACAAGTTAAATAAATAGTTGTAGTGATGATTTTGTATATAATAAATAAGAAAATTGCAAAAAAAAACACAAGTAATAAAACATATTAAAAGTTGGATTTTGTGAATTTTATTGTTCATTTGGAAAATACATTTACGGAATAGGTGATTCGACAACAAAAGGACAACGGAAAAGTTAAATATATACATATATGGTGTTCCGTTATTGATTAATACGGAAAAGAGTTTGTTGAAGAAATAGAATGCGAAGTGGAACTGCTAAATTTGTCGTTTGGTTCGTTCATTCAGAAAATTAACGGCATCTTCATAGCAACGAATACAGGCGGCCAATTGAGGCTCGCCGCATTCAACGGGTACCGTATTTGAAAGTGTGCCGTCTTTACGGAGCGTAATATCATTCAATATCGATCAGTTTTGCGGGAGGCCAACAATACCTACGGTGTACGGGTGGCGGCCAGGTGAGGCTATTTTTTTTTTTTTTGGGATCGGCGAGACAACGCCCAACTTATTTTGGCTGCCAGTCGAGGCCAAAGATTTTCGGCGGCACCACGCCCAAGTAACCGGTTGCCAATCGGCACCTCGTTAATATTTGGTATCGGGGAAAGGCCCCGCAACGTAACGGGTGGCCAACGGGCTATTCGTTATTGGTTTTATTTGTATCGGGGAGAGGCCCCGCAACGACGACGGGTAGCCAGCCGGCTATTCGCGATTGTTCTCGGTGAGACACCGCAACCCATTTTGGCGGGCAAGGACGCATCAACACCTTACTGGGTGAGCTTGGTGAAGGTCAGGTACAATTTTTATTTTTATTTTTAAATTTTTTCTATTTTATTTTTATATATATTTTAAATTTTTTTGATTTTATTTTTATATATATTTAAAATTTTTGTGGTTATAATTTTGCAAATTTTTGTAATCGAGCGCCGCACAGCGGGTGCACGCTCGATGCCTATTGTTCTTGCTTCTCGCGTCTCACTTCTCCTCCCTTCGTTTCCCAATAAAATGAATTATTAATTTTTTCGGTTAGGTATGGTGGGAGCAGAGATTCCCCTCTGTGTCGGCGTAGTGGTTGCGGTCCCTTGATGCCCGCATCCGATTTCGTAACCAGGGCTTGGCCCCGTTTGAATTCGGATGGATGCGCGCACGAAGGCACCTCTTCCGTTATTATTTTTTTTATTATTTATTTGATTATCTGCTGTTCGTTCCTCAGGTTCCGGCCGACGAATTTCGGCGGAACATTCGGGTATTATTATTATTATTTGCGTTCCCCATTTTTATAAATATCTGTATTATCACGGTGTAGGCCAGGAGCCATGCATGCCTCAAACCCCACGACCCTAGCACTTCTCGCTGAGAACGTAGCCGGCAAAATATCCTGGAGGCCTCTGCATGCGCTTAGTGATAACTGCAGGTTGGCAGTAGCCAGCCTGTAACACCTTATACCCATTATCAGAAGGGGACATAGGGCTGAATGTCTCAGGTGGCGCATGACATAATTTGTCTTCATCAAAATGTATCGCTGACAGGATACGTGGAATTTCATGAATACCCAAAGAGGAAAAATAGTAAAATACATAAGTTCATAAAAAATTAATTTATGCTTAATAAAAAAAAAATTACAAAATTTTCCATAAAACAACAAATTTAAAACATTATATTTCTAAAAACAAAAAAAAATCGGCTCTTCGACATTCGGCCCTTCGATATTCGACCCTTTGTACCCATTGCTTTATTTATAATGATTCTCCTACATCAGCTGATGGCAATTGCATACACATACGAATGTAATAATTATTACAGTCCGTCGGGGTAGTAACTGATTGTTGAATTATATCTCTCAATTTTACATGTATATCGATTTTGTCCCGTGAGTTACTCCGTTAAAGAGTCCGTTAAATCCGAGTGTCCGTTAAACCCGAATGTTTTTAAATTTAATCAATTCGATCGAATTAAATCTTCAACGGAACTCAAGCATTTCTTAGCCGATTATGCTGGTATTGGGTATGTTGGATGGAAATGGGATTCTTAAATGATTTTGAGAAGAAATTCTGGAATATAGCCACCTGGGACGAAACTTGATCAGTTTTTAGCCGATTTTGATGGGATTAGGAACTGAATGGAAATGGGATTATTAAATGATTTTTTGAAAAGTTCTGGTATATAGCCACCTGGAACGGAATTTTATAATTTCTTAACCGATTATGCTGAAATTGAATATGGTGGATGGAAATAAGATTCTTAAATAACTTTTGGAAGAAGTTGTGGAATACGGCCACCTGAGACTGAACTCAGTAATTTAAACTAGGACTGAACTCGGTAATAAGCAAGCGTCTTTCTTAAAGCACGTGGCTCGTTATGTTAAAATGTTTCTGGTAAGGCTGCATACGTTAACATCTATCACCAGTACGTAAACCACTCATGAAATTAATGGGTTGAGTGGCAGGCCAACTACCTTTTCTCACAATAAATCACGTAATGAATCCTACACAAAGAGTTCGAATAAATTTATAGTTCAGAATACTACTTGCAAGACAAGAGCATACATGGTCTGGTAGTTAATTTCATAAAACAACCAATAATTACATTTTTCAGTACAGCAATGATCAAACAAGAGGAAAATTATGATTCGGTCTCATGCTCTGGCGAGTACCAGCAGTTTATCATTTTATAATCCGACGATATTGATCAAACGTGCTGAATTTCATCATTATCGGTTAAGTAATAGCCGATGTCCGTTTTCTTTCCCACAAACCCAATCCCATCATAACCGGTTGAGAATTGATCGAGTTCCGTCAGAAAGGGTCTTATTCCAGAATTTCTTCCAAAAATCATACAACAATCCTATTTCCATAAAACATACCCAATCCCATCATAATCGGTAACCGAAAAATTGAAAATAAAAAATTGTCCGTTAAATCGAGTACTGTAAATCGACATAAATTATTTAAAAAGTAGCATTGTCTTGTAAACAACTCAAAAATATGGCGTTTAATATGAATAATATAATAAACAAAAACAATGACACGTGACATGTGCAATAAAGTAAAACAAACGCGCGCGTCACTAACAACACAAACACAAATACTACTACTATTCGTCTTTTAACGCAAAGTGGCTGACATCTGACGGAGTATTTTAGAAAGGTGATCGACTTCTCAAAAAACTAGTTTTAATGTAATATAAACTTCATAGATGACTATAGTTCGACTGGATATTATGTTAAATGTTTAATTAGTTTACAATGATTGCAATGGGTACAAATCAGCAATACTTCACTTAATCCTTTGACATCTATGATTGCAAAACACAACCTTTACGATATACCAATAAAATATCGCACTTTTAATCCACAACTTTGTTTCACTAATGTCCCAACTACGTTTTAACTCTACGGTTTCGTATAGTAGGCATCACTCTTTTTCTATGAATCAAATACCGATTGTGATGTGGAGTGCTGATTTGAGTAGCAACTGAAATTGTTTCCTGTATAGCTAACATATCTATTCCAACTTTAATTAAAGTTTTATTGACTATTAGTTCCTTTGAACAATCCCGAACACAAAAATTAGTACGTGTAGTTATTATGGGAGGTAGTTGATTGCTAGATTTGACTGGTTGTCTAGACTAGAATTGGTCTATACTTGCATGAGGGTTCTAATTGAAGGTGGATGAATGAGAGGGTAGGTTAGGTTACGTTTCAGTGGTTTGACACTTAGGCCAATTTTGGCCCATTGTGATACCACTCATTCACACCACGTCATTAATCCATTCACCTATTCACCTACTCACACAACTAAAGTATATTACCTGCACATTGCAAGCTCCATATCAACCTGTACATTGACGTGGACGGTGGGTCGGCGTTGAATTTTGCACTTCATCAGAGGGCCTTAGTTGTGTTTATTAAAATCACCGATTATAATCGATGATGAAAATTTGATTTGCATCTAGCCTCTGATGGGATTCGAACCCAATACCTCCCAGTCCAAGTGCCGAAGATGTAACCACTGCACCACTTGTCCGGTAATTGTAATTAATATGAATTGAATATTATATACTGAAATTTTTTAATTAATTTGTTTTAACTTTATACACTTTAATATTGATAGCTTTATAATAATACGTAAGTTCAGGTTGACGACAGAATTAAAATAGACGGACGCTGTTGAATCTAAATTTACAAATGGAGGATTTTAAAATTTTATAATTCATTAATTTGATGGTAGATGTCACTTCTATTTGTGAATATTTACTCCGTTCTTCCGTTAGATGGGCTATTATATATAAAAGAGACATAGATTTTTAATTAATTAAACGACGTCAAGCGTTCTAGGCTGGAGATATTTCTCGAATGTTTTGTGTTCCTAAATTAAATTCATTCGTTACTTTAAACAATTCTATAATTTGAAATTTTGTCGAAAATCCTGGCTTAAAACAATAAAGTTGTCGGCAAATATAATTCAATTTAATATTATTATTATTAAATTTTTTAAGTATATTTTTGAGCATACGGGAAGGTCAGGGAAGATTGTGTTTGCAATATTCTTGATCAGGGGATCTTTTTAATTACCCACGTTTTAGTGATGTTAGATCTAAATCAACACTACTTTTAGTTGGATGAATTTAAATATACTTAGGTCTCTGAATGACAATACCGAATTTAAATTAATTTTATGTTTGTTTGGTAAAACATTTAGGGGACTAGTTTTGGGTTCATGTTACACACTGCGTTAAATACTATGTTAAACACTAAAAACCTCGATTTTACGGACTAATTGGGGACTCCGAACTCAGGCATTTTTCAACCGATTATGTTGGGATCGGGTATGTGGGATGGAAATGGGAATCTTAAATGATTTTTGGAAGAAATTCCTGAATATTGCCACCTGGGACGGAACTCGATCAATTCTTAACCGATTGTGATGAGATTGGGTATGTTGGATGGAAGCGGGATTCTAAAATGATGTTTGGAAGAAGTTCTGAAATATGGTCACCTGAGGCGGAACTTGAGCAATTCCTAACCGATTATGCTGCGATTGGGTATGTTGGATGGAAGTGGGAATCTTAAATTATTTTTGGAAGAAGTTTTGGAGTATGGCTACCTGGGTCGGAACTCGATCGATTCATTACCGATTATAATGGGATTGGATACGCTGGATGGAAAAGGGATTCTTAAACGATTTTGGGAAGAAATTCGGGAATATGGTCACCTGGGATGGAACTCGATCAATTCTAAACCGATTATGATGGTATTGGGTATGTTGGATGGAAGTGGGATTCTTAAATGATTTTTGGAAGATGCTCTGCAATATGGCCGCCCGGGACGGAACTCGATCAATTCTTAACAAAATATGATGGGATTGGGTATGCTGGGATTCTTAAATGAGTTTGGGAAGGAATTCTGGAATATGGCCACTTGAGATGGATCTCGATCAGTTGTTAACCGATTATGATGGGATTTGGTATGTTGGATAAAAATGGGATTCCTAGAAAAAACCCGTATGAGAAAGTCTAAATATTTTTTAAAACATTTGCGATTCAGGTGAAGCTTGAACCCCGTTCGTTTTTTTTTACAATATCAACCGAATATTTAGATCATCATATAGGGAAGATAGGGCAAGGAAGAGAGAAGATAGGGTAAAATTAGGTTACAAGCAGCATAAGAATAACGACAGAAGGCAGGCAATAACTATTATATGTAGATGCTGTGCGCCTCGATTTGCCTAAAAAGGATGAGCAAAATTGGTTATGTATCGACTAATTTGTGCATGATTCATTCCGATATTACATCAACTAATTTATCCTTAATTATTAAGATTATGGAACAATACATCGGAGAGTTATCGCTGAACAATTTTAACAAGGTCTCTTTATAAAATATCTATAGAATGTTGCAAACAACTTACTATATTTTTACAAACATTTAAATTGAAATTCACACCACACTTGAACGGGAACAATAACTATAAATGGCGCCGCACGCACTTCCAGTTAAATCTCAATTGTATAAAGATGTTCAATATAAATTCTAAATGAATCACACACTGCATATATGTAATTCAAACAACACAACCGCGTACCACATTTATGATAATTCCGTAACAAGAAATTGTGCACAGTTATTACAAACCGTCCGCAACAGAGTGCACATATTAATGCACAATTGTAATGCACATATTGACATCGTCTTAACAAACAATGTAATATACAAAATACATGAACATTCTTGCCCGGTGACGGTCATTCCTTTGTCATTTTCTTTATATGTATAAGAAATTAACCGAATGAATAACAGAATAAATAAATGCTTGGATATGCAGGCGGTCGGGCGAAAGATGAAAGTGTCAATAACACAAATTGCTTTTAATAATTCCATGAACTTCAAAAAAACGGGTTCGCTTCCATTAAAAGCGGTTTTAACCATATCGGTTTTGCATATTTTTGTGTAACGTAACGTAATGGAGATGCATGCATATTGCATTACGACATAAGGAAATATATTATGTACAATGAGTTGGTTGCGTTATTTTGTTGTTTACAGCGCGCATATATCTACAGGCAAAAATACAAACACACACGTTTCAGATTAAGTGTTGTGTTATGGTTATATGGTTGTGAATGCCGGTCACGCGAAAATAATTTTAATTTTTCATTTCAATTACATAAAACTACTCGTATTTTATATATTAAATAAATTTAAATTTAAATTAAATGTAATTTATTTGTTGTTGCGCTCGAACTGGTATTCTATGTGAAAATTTTCTAAATAAGGTAAAACTACAAAAGTTTTATTGCGAGTAGTTGCTGTGTGTGCTGTGTTGTTGTCCGTACGGTATACAAAATGCATAATAGGTTTGCCATTATTACGTGCGGTCGAATAATTTATGCAAAGTTTATTGATTTAATAATTTTAAAAATCTATAATCCGTAGTATTTTATGTTATATGGTTCTTATTTTTATAAAAATGATAAGGCTTTTGTGTTGCTACAAAAACGCCTTAAATAATTTTAGGCCATCGGGCCTTGCATTATAGGTTATAAATTATCATATCAAGTTGCAATTCATTTTACTTCGGTTACCTTACTTTTGAGGATATGGGCAAAAAATAATTTTTTTTAACGATGTAATTTGAGGAGCTTTGTCACGTATATAAAGTTATCCCAACCCATATTTCGATTCGTTTCGTTCAAATATGTTATATCTGTAAAATTATGCGAAACGTAAGAAAAAAATCGTTCCGTGGCAAGTTCCTGAAAATGACGTCTGGGCTAGGAATTTCATTGATTGTTCATCAATTTTATTTATAGTTGAATTACACTGTTAATGGTGGTCTTGGCGTAAAGCTGTCTGAGGAATCAAGTTGGCACTAACATCAGCTCCGTATCTTGACGCTTTCGCAATTGTTCGTTTAACCTCACTACGGTTGGTGTGTTAGACTAAAACACGACGCGAACTAGACCGGGTTAAGGTGTTCTTCGTAACGTGCTAATAACTGCCTCGACTACTGCCCAGTATAAAAAAGTCTGCGTCGGACGAGACGGTGGAAGTTATACTTCTTTGGCCATTTGCACACGCCCACTCACACACACAGACAGATAGGATATGTAAATGAAATATAAGACATTTTCCTCTGTTATTCAATATATGTCTCTTCAATATATATTATAAATGACTTCAATATTATACTATACACCTATACATTATCATTATCAGTAATTTCTTCTATAATCATTCTTTCATCTTGGTTATTTTCTGGTTGCTCATTAGAAATCGTATTATATTCCAAGAAAGACACAATCGGTTTATGATCAGAAAGTTCAGTACGCTGAGCAAAATTTGAAAGGCAAATCTATGATCGAACATCCAAATATTGCCCAAAACTTTTACGCAGTCTCATTTCTCAATCAGAAAGTTCAGTACGCTGAGCAAAATGTGAAAGTCAAATCTGTGATCGAACATCCAAATATTGCCCAAAACCTTAGCGTAGTCTCATTTCTCAATCAGAAAGTTCAGTACGCTGAGCAAAATTTGAAACTGAAATCTGTGATCGAAGAAAATATTGTTCAGAACTTTACCGAAGTCTCAAATCTCAATCAGAAAGTTTAGTTCCCTGAGTAAAATTTAAAATCTGTGATTGAACGTTCAAATATTGTTCAAACACTTGAATATTATACATTTCTGATTGTTGATTAATTTCTATTTTCACTTTCATTTTATAAGAGGAGTACTCACTGTTTTGCTTGATGAACACTGTGGATGGAATTGTTTTTTTTTTGTTTACGTTACACCACGTGCGGAGCAAGAATCCTCTGATTGTAGCACAGATTCGATGATGAAAATACGATTATCAAATCAATATAGAAAACAAATCATTCAAAGACGATCAATAAATAATAAATGAGGTCAACGACAGCACGATTTTGTTTATTTTCTTCTTGTAACGACAGCACGATTTTGTTTATTTGCTTGTTGTTGTTGTTATATTTTATTTTAAAGTAAATCAAACAATGAAAATGAAAAACACAATGACGCACGTTAACGAACAAGCCTACTGCCTATACAAAAACGTACAATCATCGAATTGCCTTACTTTTTAGCGTGACGCGGTTTCTCGACCAGCACCCCATCCCAAAAGTCTCCAACGGGCGCAAAGAAGTATATCTTCAAAAAGCTCAGTCTCTAGCTACCCAGATCAAACTACCGTACTGTGGATCTTGACACTGATCAATATTTTTATTTCCGCTACTTCTACGCCAAAACATGGATGAATCTTATAACCCAAAAAAAAGAGATCGGTGCTCTTAAAATCCAGAAACTGGGAAGAACATAGAACTTTGGCCATTAGGCCTGGCCCTCAAGGCGTACCGAAAAAACGAAACAAAACCACGAACAAGGCTGGTTAATCGGATGTAATTTCTAGGAAGATGAACACAAGCAAGGATGGTCCCCTCATATGAACTTATAAAACCAAGAAAAGGACCTGGAAAGCTCTGGCAAAGCTCAATAAGATTCCGTGGGCAGGAAAACATACAGGGATATGGAAACGCCCACATGGACCAAAAAGATTATTGAAATGAAGCAGGAGGGTTTGTCTGAAGGCTCCCAACCCAAAAGGCAGAGATCGGAGGAAGAATCGCAGAAGAATTCGAAGAGGACTAGGTCTAGAATGCAGGGAACTGTAACTAGACCTTTCAATGAGGTGCTAAAAGAGCACTTAGTAGCGGCTCTCATTGACTCAGCCCGCGACGACGAATTTATATCGTCCAGAATTTGGAGGAGAAGGCCTTAGCCACCACTTCCCTAAACATTATGAGATGCCTGGACCCACTCGGGCTTGCTAGGATGGAGAGTGGCACTGATATCGTGTCAAGTTGACTTATCGTGCCGACCAACAGTCATTCATTCTGTACAACAAAGATGTAGAGAGCTTAGGTGAAGTCTAACCTTGTGCTAGTCTGGATGTTGTTGCTATAGAGGAGAGGATATCCCCTACAGACCTAAAGAGAGAGCTTGGATCTCAGCGGAACCCAGCGACCGAAAAGAAATTCTGGAAATACTACAAATTAGCAATCCTGAACTGCCGACCGCCGACTGCAGGATGGCCAAGTTGGAAGAACCTAAGACTGATTATAGGTCAACTTTTATCATATTATGTAAATATAGTCTCTAGCTCCGCTGGCTAGAACTAATTGTTTAATTAGCAATAGTTTCAGTGGAGTTACGCTCAAGATTCCTATGAAAGATGGTGACATCTTGGGGGCGCCGATGCGGGTAAAAGCCTCTGCCGATAACCTGAACATAATGGAAATGGGTTAGGAGGTAGAAACACTGAGATGTCCACTTTGATAGAACTACTTTGTGGATCCCTGGAAAAATCATAATCATAGGAGGACTCTGATACAACTGTGGTGGAGGTTGGACTAAAGGAGCAAATCTGAAGTTGAGGTTCTAGCAGATTAACCTCCATCACTCAAAGATAGCTTCGGCTGTCGTTGTCCTAATCCAAGAACCTTGAGTCAATGGTGACCGACTAAAAATAATCTGAATACCTTTAGGTTATTAAATTACAGTAATCCAAATTTGGTCACAACAAGCATTAAGATGGATGATTAAAATTTCTAACTAATATTAGCTTATCGTTCACATAATGAGGAAGATATCCCACCAGTCATTTTGGAAGCACAAGCTATTGTTTTTGAGCCTCCTTTAAAGGAAGCTCATTAAAGGAGGCCTAAAAACAAAAAATTTAAGTCATTCTGGGAAGTGAGTTGTTCCTTGATTTTATTCTTAGACTACGATCCAATTTGTGACTTATTTTGTGGAGACTGACTTATTTAACCCTCATGTGAGTGAAGAAAAAAATATCTTAATTTGAATGATTAGTACCTACAGCCATTTTGTATGGAAACTATTTTTCTCTACGTTCGTCCAAGTTGTAACATTTCTCATTTTTAAGTATGATCGTAATCTTCCAATTGAATTAAAGTTCTCATAAAATTTTAAGTTTTTATTGGGAGTAAAACATGCAAAAAATAAACGTCTAAAAGTGCAAAAGGTACCCCGGGTACCCACGTCACTCACATTAGGGTTAAAGTCTACAATAAGCCTCCTGTCGACTAGACTTATTGCAAACTTGTTTGACTTTTATGTGAGGCTTGCACCCAAACTGGTAATTCATTAAAATAATTCTAACAAGTTTCCAATAAGTCTATAATCATCAGGAGGCTTTTTTAGACTTTCAAATAAGTCAGTCTCTACAAAGTAAGTCACGAATTAGACCGCATTCTTAGTACTAACCTATGTATGTATATGAAATATTGGCAACGTTTATAACTACAGACAAGAGGTGCTAGATATTATACTTGTCTCAGATGCTATTATGGATAGTTTAAGGTATTAGAAGCTGGGATCAGAGAATCTTTTTTTCTGATCATTGTTATCCTCATTTTGAACTGGAGACTAAAACCGGAAACCAAAAATGGTGGAAAACCATCTGGCATATTTTAAGAAATATTCTAAGTAATGAACTACCGGTTCCGATTTCAAACCTCCTGATTCAACACAAGAACTTTATGTCCTAATGACTCAGACTATCAGACGCCTTTAATTAGGCCATATTAGGTGCATGTCCTCCTAGTATAATTTTGGGTAAACCTAAATCGCCAAGGTGGTCGCAAGGACTTCAAAACGGAATGGGTACAAAGGGCCAAATGTGTCGAAGGGCCGAATGTGTCGAAGGGCCGAATGTCTAAGGGCCGAATGGGCCGAAGAGGCGATTTTTTTTTGTTTTTAGAAATATAATTTTTTAAGTTTGTTGTTTTATTGAATATTTTGTAATTTTTTTTTATTAAATAAACATAAATGTATTTCTTATGAATTTATGTATTTTACTATTTATCATCACGTATCCAGTCAGCGGTACATTTTGGTGAAGGAAAATTTTATCATGCGCCGTCATATGTACAAAAAATTAAAAAATAATTAAATTTAATTAAAAAAATAAAAAAAATATTATCAAAGTGAAAGTGTACAGCAGAACCCAATTTCTCGCTCAAAGTTAATGGTGATAGACAACGCCGTTTGTTTGTTGACTGGGCTTCAGAGTGTTTGAAAGAGGAACCCAATTTTGGCCGAAAAATCATCCTTAGCGACGAGGCGCATTTTTGAATGAATGGCTATGTTAGCAAGAAAAATTGACGTATATGGGACGACGTCAAACAACACGAGCCACACAGGCCATCACCATCAACGACGGGACTACGTGCCATACAGCAGACGCAACAATGGACATTCTGCATAAATGATTTGAGGGTAGGGTTATCTTTCGCAGAGGTGACGTGAATTGATCAACAATATCTCGCGATTTGACCGCACTAGACTTTTCCTTGTGAGGTTTCCTTAAGTCACAGGTATATGCCAATAAGACGCAATCGACCGATGCCCTTAAAGTCAACATAACCAATACCATCACTCAAATTCAGCCGGATCTAGGCGGCAGAGTTATTAAAAATTGGACCACTCGGATTCGTGCCACTGTGAGAAGCCGCGACGAACATTTGAACGATATTATATTCCATAAATAATGGTATACATGGGCCTTTCAAATAAAAAGAGAATTTCGTTAACACCTCACACACAGCTTGTTTTATTCAATTTCAACATCGACCCACCCAAATTAAAAAAACCCTTTACGAATTAAAAATGCTAAAACAAATACTTGGAGGCTATTCTGTACTAAAATACAGGAATCGACTAGGACATCTACGTAAACACTATCTCTAAGTCCCACCGCTCCTAGTTTTCAACAACAATCGGATGGTGCTTTGGTTCTTGGACCGTAACTAGCGTAGAATCCTTGGAGCTACTACCAGAAACTCACTTTCCAGGTAGCTCCAAATCTGCGCCACAAAACTTAGAGGCAACAGTCATAGATATTGTAAGCCAGGTTATAAGCAAGAGAAAAATCCTGTACGCCTAAGCTTTCTGTAAGCAGGACCCGATGATATTATGCATACCTTTAAGGGCTTAACCTTACCCTGGCTGAACCTTACTCTGGTTATCTTCAAGGGCTGCCTAGAACAATGTCACATTCCTAGTAAATACTTACAGTAAAGTAAAAGTAGTAATAGTAAAAGTTTGAAGCCCTACGTTGTACATTGGCTCTATATTTCTAATATTATGCCAGTTTTATTTTATGGGGCAACACTGAAGATTCTCTTTCAACTCATACCCCTTGATATCGTAGGTAAACAAATGGCAATGAACTCAGTTATAACGCTCAACCCCATCTCTATATGCAACTGAAACAATACAGGACATTCATTTATTCTAAGAAACAGGGACACCCTAAATAATACGGACTATACCATCTCGTCACCAGCTTTCGATTAACGGAAAAAATGGCTCCTTGAATTAAAAAAGTCTGACTTAAAACCGGTGTTTTTATTTCATTTCAAAATTCTCTTAAAATCTGTAATAAAAATGAAATAAAAAAAGCTGACTTTATTAATGCATATCATGTCATTTTGAAAATGATTTAAGAAGTGTGTTTATAAATGAAATAAAATGTGTATTTAAGATCGAAATAAAACGTAAAAATGTATAACAGTAAAAGGCCCGATTATCCGGAATCCAATTAACTGGAATACTCAGTTAACCGGAATTTTAATTTTTATGGCTTTGTTCTCTTTTTTCTCTTTCTTTTCTCTTTCATATGCATTTTTTTAATTCATTTGGAAATTTGCAATTGTTTTTTGTACAAAGCATTAGTTGAAATTTTGGAATGGCTTTAATTTTCTTATTACAGTGAAAGCCCGATTATCCGCCATTCAATTAACCGGAACCCTCAGTTAACCGGAATTTAAATTTTTTGGATTTTTTTGCTTTTTTCTCTTTCATATGCATTTTGAAATTTGCAATTGCCTTTTCCTCATTTTCAATTGCCGCGGTACATTGGCGTTAGCAAAGTACTTGTGAGTAGATGTTCAGTGGATCGCAAATTTGCTAGTTAGAAGTAAAACATAAAAAAACAAAAATTGTATCCGGCATTCAATTAACCGGAACACTCAGTTAACCGGAAATTTAGTTTTTACCAATTTTCTTTTTTGTTTTTTCTCTTTCATACGCATTTTGAAATTTACAATAGATTTTTGCCATTTTCATTAATGAAAGCATTAGTTGAAAATTTTGATTAGCTTCAATTTTCATATTACAGTAAAAGCCCGATTATCCAGCATCCAATTACCCGGAACACTCAGTTAACGTGAATTTTAATTTTTAGAATTTTTTTTTGCTTTTTCTTTTTCTTTTCTCTTTCATATGCATTTTTTAATTCATTTTGATCTTTGCAATTGTTTTTTGCATATTTTCATTAATAAAAAAGCATTAGTTGAAAATTTCGAATTGCTTTAATGTTCATATTATAGTAAAAGCCCAATTATCCGGCATCCAATTAACCGGAACACTCAGTTAACCGGAACTTTAATTTTTATAATTTTTTTTACTTTTTCTTTTTCACAAGGGATATTTTTTATTTTATTATTCGGGGATTCATAGAAAATATGAATTGAATTCCGGAAAATCGGGCTTTGAAAATGGATTAAAAAATATATTTGTAAAATGACATAAAATATGCCTTTCTTGTGTCATTTTGAAATTAAATTTGTTTTTGTAAAACACCTTTGTTAAGTCAGAAAATTTGTTAAAAGTATGACTTAAAAAAGGTCCCATTTTTCCATATAAAACACATTTCTTAAGTCCAATTTTTTAAGTTCAGCCTTTTTTAATTCAGGGATACGCCAAAGAGGATGGAAGAGAGAAACATTTCTGAATACTGAAGGTGTTAATTTCTTCACTGATGGTTTAACAAAGATGGAAGGGAACTTGCTGTTAGTTTTAAACAGGTGAGAATAATTCGTGTGATAAGATCATGCTTACAATACTCTTGCTGCTCGCTATAATCCATTTTCTTCACTTATTATAAAGGGTTTCCCAATAAGAGGTTTAATTTTCATATTAAAAAAACCGAGTATTTTTTAAGAGAAATCAATGAATGTTTATTTTATTGTAAAGAGGAAGGTATGCCATTAACATTTGAAAACGATATCAGCCAAATGGACGGCGCGGCTACGCTTGCAGCACCATATGAAATTTTCCATGTTCAATTGGCACATTTGCGGCTGTATGTCCTCGATAACTTCACGAATTCCATCTATAATGTCTTGAATCGATTGTGGAGCATTGGCATAGACCTTATATATCACGTGACCCCAAAGAAAAAAGTCTAAAGGTGTTAAATCACAAGATCTCGGTGGCCAATTGTGGCTCGTAGCGCCATCTTGCTGAAAATAGACGTCGTCCACATCAATATCTTCAAATTTCGGTCATATAAAATCATTTATCATAGTTCGGTAGCGCAATTCATTCACCGTAACAATTGCACCAGCCTCATTTTCGAATAAGTACACCGCCAGCGTCAAAAACCGCACCAAACAGTGACACGTTGATGATGTAGAGGATTTTTAACAATCATCCTTGGATTTTTTGAGCCCCAAATGTGACAATTCTGCTTATTAACGTGGCCTTCGAGGTGAAAATGAGCCCGATCACTGAAGATGATTTTTCGATGAAAAATCAGGATCATTTTGTTGCATTTAAAGGACCCAATACGAAGAATACGAATGCGAAGATACGATGTTTATGGTGATCGAACGGCTTGAGTTCTTCTGTTTACTGTACTTTAAAAGTCTTAAGACCTAAGTCTTTATTCAAAATACGGTGTAATGTCGTTTATGGATGTCTAATTCCAAAGGTCTACGAGGAATCGACAAACCTGGGTTTTCGTCAACACAACGTTCTTGAGCAACGCACACGGTTTCGATTATTCACATCACTAACTTGTCCGAACAGCTCAAATTTTTTCCACCAGTTTCACTAGTGCCGGTCGAGAAGGTGCTTCACGACGACACAAAAGTGCTTTAGTTTTACGAACTGTGACTGCAAAATGTTCACCGTTTTTGTTGTGAATTTTAACAATTTCAATTCGTTGTTGAAGCGTGTATCGTACCATTTTTAGTAATGGAGTAGTTTTAACTTGTCAAATGTCAAAAAATGACAGTTTCAAAATTGCAAGCTGCCCAAATATCAGTCTATTCTAAATTAAACCTCTTATTAGAAAATCCTGCATAAATATTATACTATAAAGGGGTTTTAATTTTTTTAAATTTGAAGTTAAGTACACGTTTTGTTAAAAATATAAGTCATTTTTTTCAAAATTTAGTGTATTTATGAATGGGAAAAAATGATCACGTTTGCAGAAGTTGATTTTTTTTTATTTTTTAATACCTGCAATCTGTTCTGGGACCGAAACACTCCAACTCTTTCGCGGTTTGTTTTTCCTGCCCTACTTTACGTACGGCTAGCTATAGGTCCAATTTACGTTAACATAGTACTGGACATGGAAGACGGGCATGCCGATAGGGGGTCGTAGTTGTGTCCCTTTTTATCACAGATCGAAAATTTCCTTTTGCATCCTGCCTGGTACCATTTGGTCGGTAGAAGTTGATTCTTTTGACGTGTTCGATATTGGTTTTGAGATCTTCAATTGATTGTGGAGTATTCTGATAAACATATTACTTTTCACATAGCCTCACTCAAAACAATCTATCTAATGGGTAACTTATACAATATTTATACCATTGGTAATAAAAAATTTGTTAACATGCCTCTGTAGCAAACACCATTGACAGTAAGAGCGTTACTAGCTTCATTTTCGAAATTATGCAGAACTTTCCTTACGAATGCTCTATTCATTTGGGAGGTTTTGATTCTACTAAAACTATTTTTTACCTAACTCAAAGAATTTGTCAATTGCCTCAGCGGTTAAAGGAAACCACTCTATTCTGAAAAAGCCACTTCTGTGTTGTTCAATTCTAATTTTTGATACAAGGTTCCTATTAAAATCGATTACGACCTAGCTATTTACTCCTTTCCAACATATAATGTCATTGTGGAAAGGAAAACACCTCAAACATTTCCGATATTACATAAAATTGCAAAATCATTTATTTACCTATTTTGGTATTGCCAGGGATACAATGCAACATCTGTCACTCGCTTCATTCCCCAAATCTGAATAAATCTGTTCTGTTAAAATTAAATATTTGTACAAATAAAAACTCCCACCTTTTCCATACCTCCCGAAAAATATACCGACATAACCATAAATCGTTCGTATACATTGTATTTTGCATATACACCGAGATTTAAAGAGAAAGTGTTTAATGAACATTTTAAATCGCTATAAATCACACTTTGTATTGTTGATTTTTCAAATCATGATTTTTCAATTTCACTAATCTAATTTTCATTTGTGGGGAGCTCTTTGCACGTTCTGCATTTCATATAATATATACTCGTACAGTACTGGATTATTCATTGTGTACCACAAGCACAATTGAATCTATCTATAAACAAATATAGAAAAAGTATTGCAACGAAATAAGCCTATTTTGGATTTGTATATAGACCGAAAATTACAAAATATAGAAATTTCTATTTCATTGAATCTAAACAATAAAGTGCTTATTCCGAACAAGGAATTTAATATTGTCTGCACAACCCAGATGTTACATTTTATTATATATGCGTTGTGTTGCTGTTCTCTAGGAGTATATGTATATGCGGTTTTTGTTGTTTTTAGGGATTTTACCTATTTAGCAAAATCTACTATCGCTATTATTTCAATAGAACAAAAATTGGATTAAAATTGTAAATCTAAAATGCACCTGGACATGAACGTCTTCTGTATAAATTTTTGTTTAGATTGATCGGTAATCGGTATTTGACAGATGCATTCACCGGGATGGTATGTTTAATTGGTTTGTATACGGTTGTCTTATTCTTTGTTCCTTAAAACGGTGCTATACACAATGTAAAATGTTGATTAGCTTTCAGCATTTTATTTCACGAAATTGTTTTCAATCAATCACCACACCGCATACCATATCTGTACTCACACAATGTGTATTGCAATTACAATTTTTGTTGTTGTTGATTGTAAATTGATTTTCTTTTAAGGTAGTAAATTACAAGTATAAATCAATGGTTTGACATTTTGAGTAATTTTTTTCGCTTTGAAATTTTGCAAACATAAATTATAACAAGATTATGTTGAAGTGTAAGAACACCTAGTAATGTTTTGTATAACTATATTGTTTGACTTAGTCACACGATTTTACTAAAGAAAGTGGTTTTCTTTGATTTACTTTGTTTGCAAATAAGGCATACGGATGATCGTAATATAAGTACAGGAGTTCGGCTCTAAAAACTATCAAATGTAACGCAGCCACCAAATGTCCCAGTAACTTGGAACCAGTGCCACCAGATTCGAAAATTTTTCAGCCGCACAAACAACTTACGTTAAAAAGCAATTCGATAATGCCAAGAGGTAATAAACAAGACAACAACAAAATTTAAAAATGTAGAAGATTATGTGCAAAATAAATGACAAATGAGTACTGCCATACAAGACCTAAATAAGAGACGTGTATGTTGAAGATGAAAGGAACTGAACTGAACTGAATTATTGCACTCCAGAACCGCCGTGGTTTCCATTTATAACTAAATGTTCGCTGTAGTGACCTTCTTCAATTTTTACTCTTAAATTAATTTTATTTTTACTAAATTAACGTTTTCGATCACTGAGTGATCATCTTCCGATTTAATTTACAACTGAGTTGTAAATTAAAGATGAAGATGTTAAAATTTAATTATTAGTACAAATAAAATTAATTTAAGAGTAAAAATTGATTTAAAGTTTATTTGTGGTTTCAAGAAGGTCACTACAGCAAACATTTAGTAGGAACTGAACTCCCAGCAAAACAGGTTATTTGGTTACAATCTTAATCTGACCTTACAGCGATTAAAAAGTTGAAGAGCCATTTGCCGGCGGAAAATAAGAGATTACGCTGCTTGCCACAAGTGGCAGTACTCTGAGAAAAAATAATTTCTGTTGTTATAATCAGCAGAAATTTTTTATTCATTTTGTATCTATTTTTCGCAAAATACAACATTCCAAAACTAAGGCCGGATTCACACTTCTTCGTTCATTCATTCAAATAATTTTTTTGACCAACTATCTCTTGTGAAAAAATGCAGAAAAAAAATCGTTATTTTGGAGCAAAGAAATTGTTTGAATCGAGTCGAGTTGAAAAAATTGTTTCAATGAATGAACGAAGAATTATAAATCCTGCATAAAAGTACTATAGAAACAGCGACTCACCAAATAGCGACATTTGTTTAACAATAAATAGATTTCATTTTTAATCAGTTCATCTTCATCAGCCGCACATCCCGTCCGCCATTATACATGGCGGAATAATAAAACAAAATCAAAATAAAAATAAGAATTAAATTTTAATAAATTAAATATAGTAAATATAAAAGTTTTACAAATCTAATCTAGTCTAGTAGAGACTAGAGAAATGTCAAAGAAATTAGAATAGAATATTCAGTATATCTAGCTTCTAGAATTTTTGGAAGTGTTAGGATTAGTACTAAAAATATCGAAATTATGCTAAATTTCCCTTCGGGACAAAACTGCTTTTTATTAAGAACCATAAGTAAATATAAAAATGATAAATCTAGCCCAAAAAATTGGCAACACTGTCACGATTAATACCACTCGTGCATAGAATATAAAATGAAATAGAAATAGAAAATTAGAACTCCGACATTTTTTCAATATTTAAACGCTTAATAATGCTTAATAACGTATCGTAGGTTAAAGTCGTGAAGAAAACTGTGATCAGAGATTGGCGTTATTACGTAGACAACTCGTCGACAACGTATACGTTGTTTATAAACAACGTCGACTATTTATAGACAAAGTTGACTACCAGTAGATGGAAACGCCGACAACCACTTGTAATCTTGCAAGTATTGATTGAGTGGTCTAAATATTTTTAACTTCTGTTGCCGGAGTATACTTCTAAGTAACTTGTATTGGACAAAATAACATGTTCTGGTTTTTGCCGAAAATTTTTCCATTACGGTTACGTGAATGTTGATCGTTCGGATATTAAGTATTGTTCTAAATACTCGAACATTTATTGGTTTTATGATGAGTGTCGTGACCTTATGACCAACCGAACATTTTATAATATTATTGCGGATTCTTCCGCAAATACTGCTCAGATATTATATTTTGAAGTTTTCAAGGAAGAGATTTCATCCAATAGGATACTACTAGGTGAGATTATAGAAAAACTCAATACTTCAGGCATTAGGTGTGCTGCAAAAGTTGCTGAGTTGGCTATCGATAGCATCGACATCAAGCGATTATGCTGTAGTGGGAGCTTCATCGGCACCTACTGTCGATGTTTGCAAATTTAGACCTAATTCAAGTAAAACCCCTTCATCAAATATGGCTTCAACAGTATCAATTGAGTCTACATTACCTTCTGCTGAGCCTTTGAAAACTGTAAATACATCATCATCTGCATCATTTGGTACCATATCTTACGCTGAAGCCGCTGCATCTATATCGCCTTGTTCTGAGATTCCATTGATTTCCTCTGGAACCTCGAGGCCACTTGCATCAATTCTGATGGTTAGTCGTCGGCAAATTGTTAATACATATTCCGTTACTTATGTTCATCATATAATCATGATATGGAAGAATTTGTGGGACTAGAAACTTACCTGGTTGGTTGCACCTCTCAAGATTTGCGCCGGATACTGCTGAGAGTAACATATTAGCAATGGCTAATGCGTGCTTTGGAACGGACTACTATAGTGTTTCTAGGCTGATTCCAAAAAAATTCAATGAGAATAGTTTTGAGTACGTGTGCTTTAAATTACTGGTCAATGCTTAAGATACTTGGCCAATTGGAGTTTTTGTCCGTTGCTTTAATTCGTCAAATTTTCGGACACCTATGGGCCGGTACGAGCCAAATTTCAGAGTTCACAGTTAAAAACCACAGTAATCAACACCACAACAACTTAAAGGACAAGATTTTATACGATAAACCTATTCCAACTAACAATTTGCGGGTAAATAAAAATTATTCATTGAAATTTGGCCACTTAAATGCACGTAGTTTGCTTAAACATTTAAATGATATTACTATTCTGTTGCATGTGCATCAATTGGATTTTCTCGCTTTGTCTGAGACTTGTCTTCACAGTAAAATTACAAACAAGTCGCTCAATATAAATAATTATAAGTTATTGAGAGGTGATCGAATTACTGATCATTGGGGAGGTGTTGCTTTATATTTGCGTACCTTAAATTTAAAAATTAAACAGTTACGATCTGGTTGTTTTGGTAAGGTTGAGTTTCTTGCCTTAGAACTAATAAGTAGTTTTGGTAAAATCCTGTTGCTGATTATTTATAATCCGTCGCCTGTGGTGTTGATTCTGATAATTTGGATATCATTTTTGCCCTAGAATACTAGAAGTACTAGAATTGATAATCTCTTAGATTTTATTGTTATGTTTGAGCCTGAGATGGTCAAAATATTTTATCTAATGAACAATGCGCAGTTCCTGCTATTTCTGACGATTATTTGATTTTTGTATACTATAAGTTGTGTCATTCTAGGGATACAATATCTTATATCGTCGTTCCTGATTATAAAGGAATTGACTATGAATATTATACTAATTGTTTCTTTTCGATAGACTGGTTGAATCTTATTTCTTATACTGATGTGAATGATACACTTCAAGAATTTGATTCGAATTTCTTATCTTTGGAAAACATGTGTGTACCCCGAAAGCTAAGTATTAATAAATGTCCAACAGCACCTTGGTTAAACGCAAATATTTTAAAATTATAGAAACGTAAAGATTTGGCTTATAAAAAGTTTAGAAAACATGGTTTAGAATTGGATTTTAATTATTTTAAGTTTCTAAGAAACAAAATTAATAAATAGATCAATCAAGCCAAACTTAGTTTCTATTTTGATAATGCGTCTAACTCAAGGATAACTTGGAAAAACTACAAAATGCTTGGTGCTTTATCTTCCACAGGCAAGACATTTTAATTGGGTTAAGCAAATTTGGAGATTCGGTAGGTCGATCTACCTTTACCTGATTTGAATTTTTGTGAATTCGTCAACAATAACTGTTTTTTGTTTGACTGTGTAGATGAATCTATGGTGTTGAATGCTATTCGTGCTGTGAAATCGAATCTGAAAGCTTATATGATTTAATTGATTTTAAGATAATAAAATGTTTTATAGATTTATTTCTTCCGCATATTACATTTATAATCAACCAGTGTTTGACAAAATCTTTTTTCCCGGATGTATGGAAAGTTAGCTCTATCATTCCTCTGCCTAAAAAAGATATTGTATCTAATATTGGGGACATTCGTCCAATTAGTATTTTGCCTGCACTTTCAAAGGTTTTGGAGAAGGTTATGCAATTGCAAATTCAAGAGCATCTTGATTGCATTTGATTTTTTATGTAAGACCCAATCAGGATATAAAACTGGTCATAGCACTATTGATGATCTTACTGCTATATGCTTGATAAGAAAAATTCGTTTGCAATTTTGGTTTTGTTGGACTTTTCAAAAGCATTCGATAGTGTGAATCATGTTCATTTGCTACAAACTTTACTTGTATTGTAAATTTTCGAAATCGTAAGCAGCATCATACAAATATGATGCAGTGCCGATTGTACAAGCATTTGTGATTTGGTTGCTCGTGTACCTCAGGGTTCTATTTTGGGTCCATTGCAATGTATCAATGATCTGTCATGGTCAATAAAGCTTTGTAGATTCCACTTTTATGCAAATGATTTACAGCTTTACATTCGTAGGGATGTTCTCAAGATAGATGAGACCATCTCAGGTCTTAACTTTAATCTAAAACAGATTTTCTTTTGGGCTAAAAATAATTCCCTTTCTCTTAATCCTCTTAAGAGTAAGCCATTATTTCTTTCTAGAAATGTTTCACTTAATTTGGCTCCTACACTTCTTTTGGATAACGATGTTATTTTGTTTGTTCCCTTGGTTAACAATTTAGGATTAATATTAATTTCGAAACTTACCTGGGATGACCATGTAAATTAATACAATTAATTAAATCCTTAGTTGTGCCAATTTTCACTTACTGTGATGTAGTTTTTGGTGTACGTGATGGTTCATCTAAACGTTTGCTTGAAGTTACTTTTAATAATTGCATTCGCTAGGTTTTCGATCTGAGGAGATTTGATCACGTCTCAGAGTAAAAACATTCTATTCTTGGATGTGATTTGTGTATTATTATTTCAGAACAGCTTCTTTTATTTCCCGATTAATTCATTCGGGTTTGCCAACGTATTTGTATAAAAAACTTAATTTTTCAAAATCTTTGCGCACGAAAAATATCAATCTGCCTATTAATAGAACCAATATATATAATAATTCTATATACGAATTTTGTCTCAAATGTGTGAAACGAAATGAGTGTAACCGGAAAGATATATAGTAGTAGCATTTGCGTTTGTGTTAGTTTCGTGCGTTTGATTGTTTTACTGCATATGCAAGCCACGTGTCATTATTTTTTTGTTTATTCTTATTGTAACCCTTTAAGTGCCAACGTGATTTCGGCTAGTATAATGAGGAGCACAATCGCGCTTTTTGTCACTCAAAGAGTTGACCATTGTTAACGAAATATTTTTGTGTTGTTTATGTATTTTCAATTTTTTTTATAATTTTTTTTTTTTTTTTTTTTTTTTTTTTTAAGGAAAGTATTAATTGTCCAATGGATTTAATGTCCTTTTAAGGCCAATTAATACCCCCCTTGCATTCACGCACACACCATCCATTCACACAATTACAGTATACCACCTGCACATTGCAAGCTCCATGTCAACCTGTACATTGACATGGACGGTGGGTCAGCGCTGAATTCTGCACTCCATCAGAGGGTCTTAGTTGTGTTTATTAACATCACCGATTGTAATCGATTATGAAAATTCGATTTGCATCCAGCCTCTGATGGGATTCGAACCCAGTACCTCCCGGTCCAAGTGCCGAAGCTTTAACCACTGCACCACTTGTCCGGTTCAAGAACCATAGATTATTGGTCAATTGCGGAATGATAATCAGGACTCTACATCACCTTGGCGTTATATCATTTTTCAAATATAGTGCATTGTTACTTTAATATTGTTTAGTTACCAATTTTAATTTTGTCACCTTGATTCTATTCGAATAATAGCATTTCTGTAAAAGTTCGTTCTCTACTGTGAACAGTAAAAATATTAACATGTATTTCTTCTACTGTCAGTATATGTCAATACACGGGCGCCAAAACATTGTGGTATCCGTTATCGTCCACTAAATAGTATGCAATGGGACATTAATTACCAGTTCTATATGTATAACTTTTACGCAGAATGACCGACAAATGAAATACGGTCAATTTCCATTGTTATCTTATTTTGATTTGGCGTGCAGTTAAAGGCCCTTTCACGGTTGCATTCATTATTTAAGTTGTTCATTCCGCGTTTAATCAATTTTTTTTTTATGATTTCATAGTTCACGCCAAATTGTCGGAACGATTTTGCTACCGCTTTGTCCGTAATTATTGAATTATCTGAGAAGTTTCAGGCCCGTATACACAATGAAATGTAAAAATTATGTTTCATTTTTCAAATTTCAATGAAACAAAATTTTTTCTTGAAAGATTACTACTAGCTCTTTTTACTGATATTGTACCGTCTCGTTCGCACATTGTTCATTCAGATAAAAAGATAAAGTTATTCCAACTTGATGGAAAAAACTCCGAACAAAAAATAACGTCATTTTGGCGATTATGGATTTTTTTTAAATATATATGCTACGACAGATTGTGGGAACGAATGCAACCGTGAAAGCGCCTTAAGTTTTTTGTCAATGGAACTGTGAGGTTTGTAAAGATTCCAATTTAGAATGATAAATAGTCGGACACAGCATGTCGTCGTATTGTCTTGTTTTTATTTGGCCTGTTTTTATTGTATTCGAGATTTCAGATAAATCAGAGAGAAAAATTATCTGACAAATCGGATAATATTTTATCTGAAAACGCTTTTTACTGAGTTTTGTACATGGTACTAAAAATATGTAATTTGGGTATATCTATCACGAAAAAATAATAAATTAGCGGATTATTAATTTTCCAATTAATTTAATAAAACTAATTACAAATGAATTTATTAATTATCATTTTTCATAGCGTCCGCCATATTTTCTGTCAAAATATTTCTATCTGAAAAAAAATCAGATAGAAAAACGACGATCTGAGAATGGTAAGAGAAAATAAAAAAAACCAAAAAAAAAAAATTATCGGGTCGATTCGATAAAATAAAAAAAATGGAAAAGGCTTTCTTTTTATCTCTCTGATCTCTTCGGTGTAATAAAAACAATCATCATTGTATCATTGTAACAAAAATAACAATCACTACAAGCTCCAATAGATCTCATGACGTTCAGCTTACATTTTTATGATTTGGTGTACGACATGGAACTTGTAGTTATTTTTATTTTGGTTACAATGATACAATAAAAACAATAAGTTAGGTTAGGTTAGGTTTCAGCGATTGCTATCACACACTTAGGCCAATTTGGCCCATTAAAATACCACAGGACCCGACATCATTAAACTTCCTTCCCTTTATCATCTAGTGCTATTCACATAGATCATGTCTTCTGCCCGCTAGCGCAGGGCATGAGCATAGGAAGTGAAAAAGTCTCCTGTTCTCCCTCCTTTCCCTTGCAGCTTCTTTGCAGAAGTATTTGAATCCAGACCCAGCCTTCTTGCAGGATCTACGAAAAGGCAGTGTCCGGTTACAATTCTACCTAAATCACGCTTCCTTAATGTGATTAAGATCTTGGAGCGCTTCAAGTTCAGCACAGGCCATACTTACTTCACTCCTTTCCAGTCGGACTGGCGAACCACCTAGCATTTGCCAAGACAACTGATTTTCTCTCGTTTGCTGCTTTCAGCACAGACATAGGCCTTCCTACATATACTCTCCCTGGTTCCGCTTGGAGAATCGCACCTTACCTTGCTAATTCGTTTGCTAATATCAGTCAATGATATTACACTATGCTTTAACCATGACCTCGTCAATCGCTATAACTTCAGCTTGGTACACTCTGCAGTAATCAGGGAGGCGAAAGGATAGTCTCGCATTTAATTCCCCAAAGAACACACCAGGTTTCACTCTAACATCAAGCTTGGAGCCGTCGGTGAAGAATTTAGCTGTTCCGGTCTCCCTCCTAGGAGGAGAATCACCTTAAAATGCTTGCAAAAGCGCAAAAGGGTGTTATACAATTTAAATTCACCAGGTCATGCCTCACAGAATTGACTATAGTGGAGCGCCCTTTTTGCAGGCACTTCCACGCCGAAATGGAGAAGATACAGCATGACCCCTAAGGCATTAGTGAGTATCGTTTTCAGCGCCCCACTAATGAGCAAACAGGCTGCCCTCTGCACCTTCCTCATTATGTTCCTGTATGATAATTTCTCCAGAGATGGCCACCATATACTCACACCATACAGCAGTACGGACCTTGCTACTGCCGTGTAAAGCCAGTTCACCAGCTCTGGTTTCAAACCCCATTTCCTTCCGATGACATTTTTGGAAAGATAGAGTACAACAGGGGCCTTCTTCACTCTTTCTATCGTATTTGGTTTCCAACTGAGCTTACTGTCCAGAAGAATCCCTTGGAATCTCGTCTTATCAGTAAAGAGTACCATTCAAACTTGGTGGAACTACTTCCGGAATTATATACCTCCTAGTGCAAAGGACCAGCTCTGTTTTAGATGGGGTGATCCCCAAACCACATCTGCTGGCCCAACCAGCAGTGATTGATAACGCATTCTACATCACATCCCTGATTGTACCCAGGTGCTTTCCCGGGACATCTTACGTTGCCTCTACGTCATTGGCATAAGCAACCACACCAATTCGTTCCCCCTCCAGTTCCAATAATATAGCCCGTTGATTACTACATTCCACAGAAGGAGAAAGAGGATGCACCACTGAGGTGTTCCCCGAACAACTCGTCTTCTGCCGCAGACATCCCTCATCCCCGCTATAACCTTTCTGCTTCCTAGCAAGTAATTAATCTAATGGTTATTGGGTATTCAATCTCAAGTGGCAACAATACTTCCCTAATTGTCTCCACCTTCACGTTGTTAAAAGCAACCCCGATACCGAGAAACGCTACCAAAGAAAATCCCTGAAAATTCAGTGACATATCAATTTCGCGAGCCAAGGCAAGTATTGCCGTGTCCACGGACCTACCCTTATGACACGCATGTTGAGACTGCCCAGTTTCTGGGTACAATTCTGAAGTGATAAAATAATACAAATATTTTGTGACGTACGACTTTTTGTGGTCACCACGACGATGTGCTTTTTTACTACTGCCGTCTATTAATGGAAGATGCTCACTTATGCACAATTTAGAAAAGCCCGTGTAAAAATCGGTATCAGGTACACAGCATAAGTTCAGTATATAGGAGTTCTGTGGTTGCAAAAGGAACAAATTCTGCTAGAACAGAAACTATAAAGTAGGTTTTATAAAACCCTCTACTCGGCATATTACATATTTGAGCAAAAACAAAATTCAAAAATGAGTTTGCGATAAACTCTAGAAAATGGGTAATAGGGATGAAATTTGTGATGCTTGCGATGGAAATGGGATTCTAAAATGATTTTTCGATAAAGCTATTGACCGGAACTAGGCCATTTCTACACCGATTTTGTTGAAATTCTACAAGTGCTACGGAAATATATTTCTAAAACGATTTTTTTATAAAGTTATGAAATATGGCGTAGGCCATATGGAACTAGGCCACTTTTCAACCGATTTAGTTGAAATTCGACATGTGGGTCCTAAATGGGATTCACAAAATGATGTTTGATAAAATTCTGGAATATTGTCATTAGGGATGGAACTAGGCCATTAAATTAAGAATTCACAGTGCCATCTCTGTTAAAATGGTAAAAAAAAGTTCAAACCACATATACTTTGCTGACATTTACTAGCATTTGACCAAACTAAAAAGATGTGGGGTAAAAGTTTTTGTTCAATGAACTGACAAATATTTTTTTCATGCATAAATTAATTTGAAAGTGAAGTTAATTGTCAAAAAAAAGTAGCTAGTATATTCTTCCTTAAAAATTTGCTGTGTGTTCATAATACTAACGGTGTTTCGTTCATTTTATGGTCGTCATAATCGAAAAAATTATCGCTTTGACGCCTATTGACTATTTTTTATGGGACTACGCGAAGCCAATAAACCAACAATTACAGAATCCAAAGACAACATTAAATGTGTCATTAGCGAGATACCAGCCGAAGTGCATGAAAAAGAGGTGAAAAATTGGACAACTCGCATTTACCACACTCACATTTTAGTGGCCAACATTTACATGGAATAATTTACATGGAACATTTCTACAATTTTCAGTGCTTTATTTAAAAATTATAAACCAGCTAATAAGATAATTATGTAATACCTGAACAGCAGCTTTTCAAACCGGCTTACGTAAAATAAAGAAAAAAATTAGTTTTTAATATAATTTCTTAGGTTATCGACGTTGTCTCCATTGTAGAGGTCAGGGACGCAAAAATTCACTATGTAATCTATACGTTCTAGATTACGTGTCGACAACCCCGTAGATTACATTTCATAATCTACCTCGCCCAACCCTGATTGTGATGCTCCAATCATCAATTACAGGAGAACCGGCTGTAAATACCTAGAATTAAGATAAATTTGAGTAAAGGCCTCACTTAACAAGCTAAGTCTCTCACCAAGTTTATTACAAATCAATACCAAATCATATTCATCTTAATGATAATTTAATCACTCTTATAAATTACAAAATTAAACAACGTGAAACAAATTTTATTGTATTATTCAAAGATGAATGACATTTTAATGCTTTAAGCAGTTTAAACGCAACGGACTTACACACACAGACATATCAAATATGATTTTAAAATTTATTCACCTGACTCAAAAATTTGTTTGAATCATTTTAATGCGAGATTAGCATATAAAATTTGTAATTCCAGTTTTATCTGCATAGCGATAGAGTACATAAAAGTATCTTACAAACATGATAATGAATATCTTCAGTAATTATTACATGCCAACCCAAACACCAATAAATTTAAGATGTTCCGTATACAACGCACGAGTGTACAATTATTTGGTCAAGGTGAAGAATGCAATAAAAAAAATGTATATAAGACGGCAATTGGTTTGTTGTTGCACAAGAAAAGAAATATAAAATTATCCAAAGTTTAAAAGACAACTATCTTTAGAGGCACGTATTGTAATACCCAGCAAGCACTATATGGATTCCAATGTGTTACGATTTTAATATTGTTGTAATTTTGAAAGATTAATATTTTTTTTTCTTTTTAATAAGAAAAGAAATAAAATTGAGGTTAATAAACTTCATTTATTTTTGATCTTATTTCTTCTTAAATACTGTGTCTGTACAATTTAAGTTATTTAATGCTTGATATTGTAAAAGTTACTTTCATATAATAAACTTCATGCTGTTACATTGATTTTATGTTTTTTTTTTTGTTCTTCAAGAAATTCTAAAAACGATAAATTTTCCATTGTTCAAATGAAAATTGGTTCTGATAGAAAACAACACGAGTTTATGTAATAGAAATGTGAGCGGGGTGCTATCATACTATAGAACGAATTAGGCTAAATGATTTAATATTGTAATTAACAGATTTTTTTTAACGTTACAGCACATACACACAATTTGGTGTAATAATGTCCAATAACAAAATTTATACTGCCGCCAATAAGTATCAGATTTCTTGCAAAAATTATCAAAAACTGTTGGCATATTTGATTGAAATCTTTTATTTTTCACATCAAGTTACTCAGATTTTCGCGTTTTCGCAATAAACCCACTTCGGACAGTGTTCAACAGAGGGTTTGGGCTCTTAATAAGATTAGGATGTCAGAGTTCTACAAAAAAAACAGTGACTGTATAGCTAAACTCTCAGATCCGAGTAAATCGCTTTGATAAAAAAAAGGATTTCACACAAATTAATCGGGTTGGGGTTGGTTGCCGCATTTTCAAATCCCGTCTTTTAAAATCCCGACTTTCAAAATCTCGACTTTCAAAATCCCGACTTTCAAAAACCCGAATTTCAAAATCCCGACTTTCAAAATTCCGATCTTCAAAAGAACGATTTTTTAAATTATTTTTATGAATTAGGGTGCCCGCGGGCGGTCGGGCTTTTGAAAATCGTTTTCTAATGAGTACAATGTGGTAACGACTTAAAATATGAAAACAAATATATTGCGATCAAAACAGAATTTGATCCAGAGAAGTGGAAAGGTGCGGTGAACGCGGCCCAATAAAAAAAAATGTGGGAAGAGAGAGCAAAATTTTAAAGGCGCCCTTATGGTTGCGTTTGTTCGTTCGTTCGTTCGTTCATTCAAACAATTTTTTCGACCAATCATATTACTCCATAATGACGAATTTTTTTTCTTCTGTATTTTTGCTGTGAACGGGTCGGTTATCCAAAAAAAAAATTCCAACTGACCTAAATTCCCATAATCCCAATTAACAAAAATAGAAAATTCCATTTTACAAAATTGAGAAAATTCCAAAATTTATTTATTTTAGAAAAAAAAAATTCCATATACAAAATTCCATTATTTCGCAAAAATTCAAATTGGTTTATTTCAGTTAATTTATTTTACTTATTTTATTTATCTTACTCAAAAAAGATGCCCGTTGTCTACCAGATTGATTAACGCTTATGTTGTGATTCTAGAAAACAGGGTTGCATGGAATACTGATCCCCCCCTTAAAACTTGCTAATAAATACTAAAAACTTGTGTATGGTACAGTCATTAATAAATAAGTACTGTAACCGTTTTAGCAGCAATTATAAGATACCGTTGAATAAACCGTAATTGAAGATTTCCTAATTATGAATTAAATAAAAATTCCAAAAACTTCCATTTAAAATGGATGGCACAATAAAAAGGAATTTTTGGAATTTTGTATATTGTAATTTTGAAATTTGACATAATGTATAGGAATTTTGTTTTTTTTTTTGAATTTTTACTTTCAGGAATTGTTTTTATTGGAATTTTTGTTTCTTGAATTTTGTTTTTTAGAATTTTGATTTTGGAATTTCATTTTTGGAGTTTTGGATTTGCTAAATCGTACTCAACCCATTTTTGCCTAAGAGATGATTGGTCGAAAAAAATTGTTTGAATGAACGAACGAACGCAACCATAAAGACGCCGTAAATGTTGTTGATAACAAGAACAATACTGATAATGTTAATTATTGAAAAAATATTGGACATGCTGTAACGTTACGTTAATACCGCTTAGTTTTATTTTATTAATTTTATCATTAAATATTTCGTCAAAAATCTAAACGTCCTTTTCAGAATGACCAAAAATACATTTTAGTAAAAGAACATATTTCATAATTATTGGTTAAGGAATGGCCAAGTTCAATTGATCAGGCCCAATTCCAAAAATTAAGTTCGGTACGATTCGCCAAATTCAAAATTCCAAAAACGAAATTCCAAAATCAAAACCCCAAAAAATAAAATTCCAGAAACTAATGTTGGAAATTCTATTATAATTAAATTTATTTTGGAAATTATAATTAGGAGTTCTTCGATTAAGGTTTATTCAACATCTAGAAAGATTCACATAAAATGCAAATTATATCTGATAAGCCAAATTAAGCCAAGATCGGCCAAAAAAGACCGAGTTCTTAACAAAAATGAAGATAAAAAAAAAAATTTAAAAAGGTTGGTTCAAAAGTCACCATGGGATTTAAAAATTTAATAACTTTTTCGTTTATATATTTTTTTTCAGATTATATAAATAACACCCGGAGAATAAATAATGGAGAGATTCACAACTGAACAAGAACCAGAATAATAGAATTTTATTATTTAAATCAGCGATCAATTATTTTAACGCAAAGAGCAGATCATCGCCATTTTAATGTCAAAATTTCGCCCTCTGAAGCAATGATTCGTTGCTTAGTTGATCGTCACCACCAACATGGCACCGTAAGAGATTTGCCTCGAACCGGTAGACTACGTTTAATTCGCACTGTGAACTGACAAACATCTACCAGAAGGCATTCTGCTCAGCTGGGAATGTATCGTACGTCACTACGGCGCATTTTAAAAAATGATTTACTGTTATTCCCATGTAAGGTGCAATTGGTGCAAGACAGCAATTTGAATGGCTTTGTTAATAAGCAGAACTGCGGTTCTGGGGTTCTGAAAATCCAAGAGCCTTTCATCAACGCCAATTGCACTCCGTTATGTGTACAGTATGGTGTGGCATTATATCTGAAAATATCATTGGGCCTTACTTCTTCGAAAATGAAGATGGAAGTGCTGTAACCGTAAATGGAGAGCGGTATCGGTTTATGATAGAACACTTTTTATGTCCTGCTCTTGAAAACAAACCTGAGATGTGGTTTCAGCAGGATGGAGCCATTGCCTACACTGCTCGAGACACAATGGCACATTTAAGGCAAATTTTTGGAGAGCGAAAAATTTTCAGAAATTCGGAAATTAATTAGCCAGTGCGTTCGCCTGATTTGTCAGCACCCGACTATTTTCTTTGGGGTTATTGGAAGGAGCGAGTATATGTGAACAAGCCCGAGACAATCCTTGAACTCAAGGCCAACATTGTTGCACAAATTTGAACGCTACAGCCACAAATTTTAAAAGATGTTATGGAAAATGCTCTAAAACGAGCCCATCATTGCGAAGCTGAAAAAAAATAAAAAAAATATATAAACGAAAAAGCTATTAAATTTTTAAACCCCATGGTGACTTTTGGCCCACCCTGTATTTAATGTCTTAAAAATTTTTAAGGTTTCAGCAAAAGTGGTGTTTTGAAAGTCTGGATTTTGAAAATCGGTATTTTGAAAGTAGTGATTTTGGGTTGGGATTTTGAAAGTCGGGATTTTTTTTGTCGGGATTTTTGTAATTTGGGATAACGTACCGAGGCCAAATTCTTCGCTATACTTCCAACATTATAAGAATTGATCAGACATTTTTATTGGAAAGTGACATGCTTGTCTTCTAATTAAAAACCAGCTTACGCAGAACCTCTTTGAAATTCGCTCTTCCTGCTCCCCTTTCCAAAGTTGAACCGGTCAACATTTATCATTGTACTTAATATTGAATCCAGTTATATTGAAAATTATCAGTCAAAATAGCTCCCGAACAAAAATCATACTTGAACGCGATATTGTTACGAATTTGTACTGTCGCATCGCGAAAGTGCACAAAATAATCTTAGAATAATTGCACAAATATTTTAATACTTTAAAACGCGTATTGAACGATTTCAGGGCACGCAACAGTTGGGAACATGTTGAGTAAAATCGCGGCCAACGCTATGAAAATGTTTAGCACTATGAAATTTTTAAATCAATTGGCGATGATTTTACTAAACATGATAGGAGGCCTGAAAGTGCCCATTGTGTTCGTTGCACTAGTATTTATATACGGATGAAACATTCCAGACTCGCCTGGACTTATACAGAAGTAAATTCTCAACAGTTCTAGACAATTATAATCTGTTAAACCTATAGATGTCACTAATCTCATTAACATGTTATTAATTTTCTAAACCCTAAACGAGCAATTTTCTCTGAATAAATGTCTCGCCCACGTTGAAATGTTTGCCCATCAAAACAATAGGCAGGATCGTAACATTACCCACTACTTAAGCCTGTTCGTCCCAAACAGAATTCGTACTACCACCTCTATATAGTGTCAACCGTTCCAAATGCACTACCTTGGGTTTACCTCGCTGTCCTTTCTTTATTTTGTAAAGTATGTCGTTTATCTTTGTGATGAGAGTATATAGCCTCATCCATGCCGGTTGGAGCTTCGGTAATAATCCTTTTCTTCGTTCGTATTCTAGAACCAGACCATTTGTCCTTCGAAAGTTTTATTATTTTCACGTATATTTTACATCTCGATTGGCCCAATTTCTTCTCGAATCTTCTGATGCCTGACTTGAGTTCTTTAATTCCTTGTTTCATTTCTGCGTGGTTCTGGTTTTTTTGACCGGACCGCCGAGTTAAAACAGCCAATTACTGCGCTATATTCATTTTTCCAGATGGTTTGATAATTATATTAACAACGTCACGTCTATATGCCAAGTTTTTTAGCCATACATCTTCTAATTGTGAACAATGCCAATGCTGTCACCAATTGTTATGATTTTGCCCCTGTCAAATCCATTTCGTATCACTGGATTATGAATAACGTTTAGAATTTGGCGGTTTACAACAATAATTTACACCGCTATCGGAATATTTCTGAAAATACGGTAAATAATTTTACAGTAATATGAGAGGATGGATGCACACCGAATTTTCGTAATTTTGCTAAATAAAACCGTATATTGGAGTGCAGAATTCAGCGCTGATCCACCGTCCATGTCAGTATACAGGCTGAGATGGAGCTTGCAATGTGCCCGGTATACTGTAATTGTTTAAGTCAATGGGTATTATTTGAAAAGGAGGGCATTATTTGACCTTAAAAAGTTTTAAGGTCAGAGAAGAATCCTCAGAAAAGGTCCTTTGGTTTTAATGTAAAAAAAAATACTAGTACACTCTCTTATGTAGAGACTTAACTACCCGCATCTGAAGCATCTTCTTTGAGTTTTGATGTCAATTGGCCTCACACTTTGCCGACGCAATTCCTCTTAACTCCGAACGCGATAGGCAAATTTTTTCTTGCTCGCTCCATCAGCGCCTCGATCACGACGCGCGAATTGAATTGTTGGGTCGATTTTGGACCAGTGGGTACATTTTTATCTTCTCTGTTGTTTCTCAGCCTCTCGCGACAGAGAATTGTAGCATTCCTCTATCTTCGAGGTCGTGCGCAACACATCATTCTTCAAAACTGTGCAATCTATAAACCTCTTTCCTTTGTTTGTGGGACGGGCCTCCTAAAGCTGGTAACGACAACTTTAATTTTACTTTCATTCTTTCTTTAATTCGAACTCTTCAACTCGGGCGTGCCATAGGTTTTCAATGTCTTGTACTTTCGTAACAAAAGACTTGATGTCAGGTTTCAGTCCTTCTATTTCGTTCTCTCGGATCCGTGTAAATTGATCCAGTTTCTCGATCTGCGCGGTCTGTTGTTTATCCAGCTCGGCAAACTGCTTATCTTGCTGCTCACAAATGGAATCTAGCTTGTATAGTTTATCGTTTTAGTTTGTCTTACCTTCTCCCCACTTGAAGCAGAAGCGTATTCATCATGTTTCCCAAATTAAATGCTGTTTTTTGTTACTCGGCAGTAAGCGATTACACAAAAACGGTTCCTTTTGTTCCACATTTCGATCTGATTTCCCCACTTTTTTATTGCTTTTCGAAGGGCTGGAAACTTTCATCTTTCGGTTCAACCAGCATTATTTCTGATAATTCTGAAGCCGGTGGTGATGACGGCGATTTCCCTTAACTTCTGTGACATGTAGAAGTTTATCTCTAGTAAGCTTAGTTGTGGTGCTTGCAAAATCCCACTTCTGACACCAAATGTTACGAATTTCAGCCGTTCGGTTTAAAGAAAAAACGGGTTTGAGAAGTACTGTTAGAGTAATAGTCCGATTTGTCATTAGAATAAGGCCCAGTTTTCATTATTTATTAATATAGCGAAAGGCAAAATATTGCCGGGGAAATGAGGAGCGATATAGCAGTCAAGTTGTAGCTGCAAAAATTGAGGCACTTCAGCGAAAGGAAAGTGTTTACCGCGAGCAGCATCAAATTCAGGCAAATCGCCAGCTCAAATTAAAGCTCAAAGCGGGGTTAAAGATAGCGTTTCAACGGTACGCCGCGAATATTTACAGCAACAGCGTTTTCTCTGCTTGCAATTTTGCAAGGCAAAAATGTCATGGAAGAAACTTTGGAGAAACTTTGTGTTTTCTGACATCATAGCAAAGAACACGGAATAATAGTTTGGGGAGCTGTTTCCTATTATGGAACAATCGAATTATTATAAAGTTCAAGAACGACTGCAAAACGATATAAAACTATTCTGGAAAATGCGTTTCCACAAGGCAAAAACATTTTTGGAGTTCGGTGGAATTATTAGCACGATAATGCCCCGATTCATACCGCAAAAATAGTAACATCCAGGGTTCAAGCCCAAAACGTAGAACTCTTGTCATGGCACTCTTCAGACTTAAACATAATGGGGAATGTTTGGGGATGGATAGAGAGAGATGTTTACGCAAACAAACCATAATTTCAAGACAGAGAATCCATAATTGAGGCTAAAACATAGCATGGATAAAGTTGAAGTTTTTTCCAACCGTAGGGGTTCTACTCATTATTAGAAAGCTGGACTATGTAAACTAAAAAGTAGTTCATTATTGAAAACATCATTTTGTCTTTTACTTTCTTCAATTTTTTAACTGGTCTTATTCTAATGACACAATAAAAAATTTTCTTTTTCCACGTATCGAAAAGAAATCGGACTAGTATACTCTAACAGCACTTCTCGAAACCGTTTTCATGCCCCAGTCGCCTCGTTATAAATCCTCTCATTGATTTTGAAAGAAAAAATTTATAAATTACATCAACAAAATCCGAAATGAGCAAAAATTCAAATAAACGTTGCTTCTTTTTGTTGCTTCATTCTGGAACTGACTGAAATGCTTCCTGTGAAATGTACCACGATGTAAAACGTAGCGTAATTGTTTAAACTCAACTCATATGACAGTAAATAATTTTGTGAAATTCGTGGTGGTCAAAGCTATCACCTGACCATACCTGCTCAACTACAACTGCAGTCATAAATGCGGCTACTGTTAACTGCTAAAACATCTGTAGAAGTATTACCATAAGCTGATGTACCAATTCACAACTCGTCCGTTAATCGAACGAGACTTGTCGTTTGAAACTACAGTTGATAAGAGTTTCATGATGGCCTTAAAATTACTCTTGAGTTCCCTGCATATAGCGAGATTTTTTGTGATGTCCTTTTGAAACCAATCAATAATTTCATATTCTTTCCCTCACTTTCATCACTATATAACGTGTACACTGACATGGAATATTGGTCCTCGCTGAGTTTTGTATTGCAGGGGTTTTATTGTATTTATTTTTACAACCTAACATCTCGAGTCATTTGAACCCAGTACTTCTCAGTTTCAGTGGAAACGGAATAAATGTTTTCCCCGATTTGCACCATTCAACACAATAGACTATGCTGATGTGTGGAGCTGAAAGTAGTGGAGGACTTTCAGGAAAATGTAAAAATTGTTTACGATACCCATCCGAGATTATAAAAAAATATTTTTAATTATTTCATGGATACGATAAATATGCACAATATAAAAGTGGTTACGGTCTCGTGAACGTTTTACCCAACTCGGCGGTGTATTAAAAACAACAATAATTCAACGTTTATTGTTATAAAATGTGTTTATTTTTCAATTAACTCAACAAACCAACGTTTTATGTCATATTCAACAATAAAACATGTAACCTATTCTCGATGTCATTGTCTACAATGTCTCGCGGTTTCTATTCTTTGACATTGTTTGTCGAGAATAAAAAGAACCTCAATGCATTATGACTTGTCTACGTTGTGTATTATTTCGAAATCGAATACTCATGTGACCGAGAAATTTATGGTGGGAAATTAAATTTTAACGTTTCAGCTGGAAAAGGGTAAAATCACACTAAATGCAAACATATTCGATTTTTATTGTTTATATCCTTATGCCCACACAATACTGATATTTATGATGACGCGTATGGGTATTTTCTCGAGGGTGAGGATGAACGCTTATAAAATCAATAAAATAAATAAAATCCAAAATACACAAAATTAAATTTGATGTTTCAATTCAACTCAATACAAAACTCGTTAAAAACCCATTAAAATCATATTGAAGATCATATAATCGGAAGTAATGTATCATATACTTGGTTTACAATTCGGTTAATTGTACGAGTACAACTCATCTCGCAGTGATCAGTATATACAATAAAAAAAAATTTCGTTCAATTAAAAAACGTCTTCATGTCAAACGGCGGAAGTACCGTACAAAACAATAAATTAACAAAAAAATATTTATTTTCTCAAGAAATTGAAATGGAAATCATCAATTTACAAAGAAATGAATAATGATCATCTCAACATCATCATCAATGTCGTATGTGCAGTAGTGAAATATATAATGAGATGAATCAATTCAAATCATTAATTTAGGTTAATTAATCCAGCATATTCTATCATTAATATGTTTAAGATCTGTTGGTTAATGCGTTTTATTACTGATCGGTACGAGATCTCTTGAATAAATTACCGATCTTATAGTTGAATGCGATGCTGCTCGTATAAGGTAGCGATTATGCATTCTGTATACAGTAATTATGTATAAATCTGATGTCGATGAATAATTTATTACTTTTCAAATAACTATCGATTTTCGATGGGAAACAATGTTGGAGGTATACGCGTTATTAGCGCTTTGTCTCGAAATTATATTTTATTACTTTCAATGCAATTATTATTTGTGTTCGTTAATTGCAAAAACCTGATACAATTTAGCGGCATACTGACTGGACAATGACATAGACATGATTCATGACTTCGGTATCAATGTCACACCATTCTCTGTAAACAATGGATCAGTAATTACATGGCCGGCTGAAACATTCTAACTATCGTTTATACGAAATTCAACTCGCCTAAATCGAGAACATTTTTCTCTCGGAACTTCTATAAATGTCAATAACTTTAATGTTTGATATAAACGCAAAGATGGGTCTCGTAAACCTTTAAAGGCCTTTGTAAATGTTTTAATGTATAGTTTAGCATCACACTTTAACGAGGTAAACAATATTGATTCTTCAAACACCAAGTTGAGGTTTTCATCTAAAAAAAAAACACAAACATATATGAATTCACTTACTTGTTTAATCGCAAAGCGAGCAGTGGCACTATTCTGGTAATTCCGCAGTGTCACTATTCTGGCTTTCCCTGGGAATAGGGAATTGGAAAAAAATTCATAGCATTTTTGTCTAAATTGTATTTTTCTGGCTTACTAAGGGAATAAGTTTGGTGTAAATATTTTTGAAGTAAAGTTAAATGAGAAAATATTTTTCCCTATTGACGACTGTTGAAGTTGGGAATGTGACATCTAGCGCATTAAAAATAAGCTCATTGCGGGTTTTTTCTATGAAATTTTAGCACGGCATACTTTATGAAAATAAAAATTAACATACAAAAATATCCGGAACAAGTTTAATTTTTTGTCGTCAGATCCACTTATAGTTGTCTATAAAAATTTTGGAGAACAAAAGTTTAGAATAAAATTTCTGTTCAAATATTTTTTTTCAGGCCTACTGAGGAGAAAAGTTTGATGTAAATATTTAAAATAATTAAATAAAATTTTTCCATATCTAAATTGGCAGGGAAAATTATTCCCAATTTTTTTTTTTTTCAAAAAATTTAACACTAGCTTTTAACCTCAGTATGCCGACAAAAAATATTTGAACAGGAATTACATATACATAGATTCTTTCCCGAGTTCTCTGTTCCCGGGGAATTGCCAGAATAGTGCCACAGTTGTACTATTCTGGCTTTCCTTGGAACTAAGGAATTGGAAAAAAATACTTCATAGCATTTTTGTTGGAATTGTATTTTTCTGGCCTACTGATGGAATCTGTTTGGTGTAAATATTTTAGAAACAAAGTGGCCCACAAAACTTTTGTCCCATTAAATTATTTTTCCCAATTAACTTTGCTTCGTAAACATTTACATCAAACTGATTCCATCGGTAGGCGAGAAAATACAATTCAAAGAAAAATATTATCAACATATTTTTCTCGATTCCCAAGGAAAGCCAATGCTACATTTTTGTTACAGCCAATTTCAAATTAACTTATAGAATCGTTTAAAATGTGACGATTTTGTAAATGCAAAAATTTAGATGTATCACTAAAGGACGCTTTAAGGAATCCCTTCTATTCTAACACATTGAGTTCGATCATTTAAATACCGTTCCTTTGATATAAGGAATGCTCAACTCTGTCAAAAGTCTTCGTCATGTCACTGAATAGAGAGCAGGCGAATATTTCATTATTCATGCTCTCAGTTACTTTATCCAAGGAAGGTAAAAGTGATTTTTCTTTATTTTCGTTTTCTCTAAACCAGGGGCGAGATAAGGAAATCCGACAAATCCGAAAAATCAAATTTTCAAAATATTTCAATTGGGGAGTACAGGTAACCCTCCAATAATACGGTATTTGAAAAACACGGATACCCATTCCCTCAAACTTCACGGTTTTAAACAATACGATTTTCGTTATTCTCTTTTATTTTGTTTTTTGTATACCATAACAAAAAAAATTAAAATGGAACGTTTTATTTTCTTTTTTGTAGTCTCGAACAATACGGTTTCAAAGAACACAGAACAAATTAATCGTGCTCTTGGAGGGTTTCCTGTGCGTTGGCACTCACAAGTTACAATGATAAACACTATCTGGCTATTATCCAGAATAACCCAAAATTTCAATGATAAAAATGTTAAATGTTTCTCGAAAGAGTGCCTTGGGCCCACGCCATTGGGAATTTGCTAGCTTCTCTGCGAGTTCGTGTTCAATAGTACTTCCTATACTAAAGAAATGTTGCTTCAATAACGCAGAAGAGTATCTATGTGAATGCATCGCACCTCTTAATTGAGAGATCAAGATGTGGGAGAAAAAAGACAATCTCGAGTGCAGCAGTCGCTGTGATATGCACAGAACCAACTCACAATTCCCAAGCAGCAAGTGCTTTCCTGCCAATCACAGCCTAAGGTACTAAAAGAAACAACGGGTTTGAGTACCGCTACGTACAACCTCTCTCTCTCTCTCGAATCTTATCAGAGTCAATAATTTTATTAAGGTGATTATTATTCTTAACATCATCGATGTTGTCAGACTAAGTATTTGTTCCAATACTGATTTGAGATTTGGATTTTAGAATGACATTGTGGGGAATGTGAACGGCGGTGATAATCACCATGGAAAATACTGGAACTAACAACGACGTTAATCATCAAAAACAGAGGAAATGATGACGTCGATTATTCGCGAAAACAACTACATGGAAGTGATTTACAAGTGCAATACATATACATCGCCAGATATAATAAAATGCATGACATGAACAGCAATAGGAAGTATATGAGCGCGAGCAATTTGGACGCAGACACAGTTATAATTCAACCAATAAACAGGGCAAATCTCCAAATGGTGTTTGGAAACTAAAGCTTTGTAACTCTAAATCGCTGAGCGTTTTATTTGCAAAATCCAGTACGAATCCGTATTGAAATCCTAAAATTCGTAACAGTATTAAGAATTACAACGAATTTCTGTAAATTTGGAATTTTCCAGCAACGATCTTAGAGATCTCTATGCCAAACGGGTAGTGGTTTTTAAGGATCCTGAATCACTATAGATAATCAGACAGCGAAACCTCATTACGATATCGCGGGGACTACTCATCGAAATAATTTATCGAATCATTCTACCACTTGGGTATTATGTATTACTAGCTAACCCAGCGAACCTCGTTCCGCCCCAAATTAGTTCGCCCGAATAAACACTTTTGTACTTCATGAAAATTGATTTTGATGAGAGAAAAAATCAAACAACTCAAGTCAATTCTCAATAGGCGATTGAGTTCCACTTCCATTAAATTCCATTAAATTTTTATCGAATTCAAACACTAATGTAGGTATTGAAAAGTTAATGAAATGTCGATTCCAACTCAGGCATCTATCAAAAATTGAGTTGTTTTTTGGATTCTTTTTCTCAGTGAAGTCAGTTGGAACTCAAAATAATTCAATGTATTTTATTCGAGTGGAATTAAATCGAATACAGACGCAAATCAATACAATGCATTGCGGTAAACAATATTTTTCGTTTTGATCACCGGCGTGTAAATGAATAACGCTGACGTACAACTGACCATGAGTAAAACACGGAAATTCCACATTTATCCCGAAAACTTACAACGATTGACCTTGCGATTTGTTAATCGTCATAGCGAACGCAGGTCGGATAGTTGGTTGCTTCGTATTGATTGGTCACACAGTCAACGGATTTGTTCAGACTGTCTACATCCTTGTTGTTCGCTACCAAGATCACTCGTTCGCTGAGCCAATCATGATTCAATAATTTTTGCGGATGTCCGTAAACACATTCGTTATAAGCTCTTTCTTCGACGTCATGAACATTCGAAAATCGAAATCAATCCGGTCGAAACATCAACAAGAATTTGACAATTGCCAAGCGCCAACAAAAATCAGCAGTTGATGAGTCGTTCTGAAATGCGATTCTCATGTTCGTGGTCAACAGCATCTTCTTGCATGTATTGAGTTCATTTGCAGCTGTCGATCTCGGAATGACGGGTAGCGTTTGACGAAAATTGCCTGTCATAAGAATCATCACTCCACCAATACGTCTTGAGTCACTTCATAAATCCTTCATCGTTTGATTGAACGCTACCAATAATCGTTTGTGTGCCTGATGATTTTGCACTCTTGCAATACCTTGGCCATCGCCAAGTTCATGGCAATAGAACAAATCAGAAAGGTTTTGCCTGTTTCACCGGGAGTATTTAGGAAGAATATTCCGCCGTTTCCTTCGTCAATGCGTCGTACACATTCTTTTGCTGTGCATTCAAAATCGGGACATTCGTTTGTACTATTTGACTCGATGAATCTCGATCGTACACTTGCTCTCAATTTCGACAAATAGCTGCTGCACATAAGCACGCACATGCCTTCGATCATGATCAAAGCATCGTCGTTCATTTCAAGCTCATAAGTTGATGTTGCAGTGAGAACTCGATGCAAAATGTCGTCAGCCATCTCGTCCTTGTATGTTTGTTCCACAATTCCAATCCGTTCGATGGATGACACTTCGATATAATGATCGCGAACAATGTACGAATTTGATTTGCCGTCGAAGAAACAGTGGCATCGGCGAGCGTTGAGTCCCAATGTGAGTCGCAATAGTCACGATGTTGGAGAATGAAGTGCACCCACAAATATTGAACAGTGAAGGGGTTGATGTTCGTGCATTGCAAATGAGAGAATACCCCAATTCGACAAACGGCCCAATTAAAATTTTTCATTTGCAGACATATTTGACAGCTTCACATGCCAAATCGATTAACCCCATTTTTCGATTTTTTTTAAATTTTAATATCAAAGCACGAATATGTTTGAATTTTACAATTTTCTGGGATTTTTCAAGCTTTGCATCGACTTTTCACGCTTTACAGCTCCCAAAACCAGCAAAACATGCAAAAAATTCAAAATTTCATAGAAAAAAAAATTAAATTTTCTTCCGGTTTTTCTGGAAGTTTCCAAATTTTCCACTCAGATTTTGCAATTTTTATCTTCTAAAAGACCGCCTGGATCGGATAAGCGCGAAATCCCGTACAAAAACATCGTTTTTCGATTTTAAAAATTTTCCGACTTTTTCGGTAGATTTACCCAAAATTTTCTTTCGTAAGAACCATCTCCTGGCAATTGCAAAAAGATTGAGCCAAATCGGTTTAGCCGTTCTCAACTGAAGCGCGCCCGCACAAACATTTTTTACACCATTTTTATGTATTTAGATTTAGATAATTTTTGATGTTGCTGCTTTGATGGTTGATGCAAGAAGAATTTCTATTTTATTTTTTTGCGATTATTTGACATATATGCTATAATGTAGACAATTATGATTTTAATTATGTACATACAATTATGTAAAATTCTACACAACTTTTATTTATAGTAGTCCGCCACCAACGCCATCTATTTAAAATAATCCGAAGTGGCTATATAAATGAATGATCATTGTCGAAATTCAATTTTCTTTGGTGGTGTTAAGTGTATTTCCATACAAAATGCAATTTTCGATTTTCCTATTTTTTTTATCTTTCGGTTTTATTTTGGGTTTTGACGAATTTTCTTTGATTTTCCGATTTTTTTCGAGTTTCCGGATTTTCCTTTGGTTTTTTTCGAATTTTCTTTTTTAATAAGCCGCCACTTTATTGAGACGAACAAAGTAAAAAAAGAATCATCCAGCTCCGTCATGTCGTTCTCGAGTTTTTGCGAGAATAAAGCATGGCAGTTGATTTTTATATAGATAGATAGACAGATATGTAGATAGATAGATAGAGAAAATAAATAGATAAAATAAATAGATTGGATAAACAACAAAATACTAATTTGCATGCAGCCTCCGGTGGGATTCGAATTCAGTATCTCCCAGCCCAAGTGCCGAAACTTTAACCACTGCACCACCTGTCTCATAAAAAATGTTCTTTCGTAAAAACCACCTTCTAGAAGGTTAACTAAACATCTAAATATCTAAACATCATCTGACCATAATTGAAACAATCCTCTAGCGAATTAACAACGATGAATTACTATCCAATGTCGTCACTTTATAAGCTTACAATAGCGATTCCGTTCACGTAGTACAACGAGGCTCGGACATAAATGTGACAAACGAAAATCAATACTTATGCCATCCCTTTAAGTTTATGATCAACAATGAACATAGTAGGCTGCTGTAGAAATTTCGCTAACGACACTACGAAATAATCATTTTCGCGTGAAACATTCTATGGTTCATCATATCGTTACGAGAGGTCATTTGTATGTGACTACGAAACCAGGAATATTAAATACGTGAATGTTGGCGCCAAAATCTCCAACCACAGGGCCAATCATGTTTGTCCTGCTAACAACGAAAGTTCAACGACGTACTAAAGCGCTCTTGCATCAGATGAAGTCCACCAAGTGATTCCCAAATGAATGGCATGGTCAAGTGATTTTATCGATGCTCAAGAAGACTCGAGCCTCGATAAATCATATTTCTACAACCAACTCAACGACAGTCATCGACCGATTATACAATACGATGCCAAATATAATTTTCACAATCACTCCACAAACACGATAAAACAATATTCTTGTTCCAAAATATTCCCTGAGAGTACAGGCTTATCACTGGCCAATAACTAGATAAAAAGACCGACATTTATAAGCGGCCATTTTTTCAGATTCTCTTCAAAATTGGCATTTATTACAAAAATATGGATCTATTCGAGCTTCGTTTTGCGCATGCGATGAAACTCATTTCTGGTTAAATGATGGTGCATCATGCCATACATCTCATGACACAACCAATTTATTTAGAAAAGTTTAATGACCATGTATAATTTCCAAATATTCCGATGTGAACTAGCCACCAAGATCATGCGATATAACACCGTTGGAATTTCTTGTTGGGGTTATGTTAAATCATTGGTTTACTCCAATAAACTACAAACACTCAATGACCTTAAAACCAACATTATGGTTGGCCAAAACGTGACGGTAGTGTGACGACTCGAAGGTTTTCAATAATGTGACGTCCATAAAATGTAATCAAAAATCGAAATTTTATAATCACAATTTTAAAAAAATATTACTTCATAAACATAGCGAAGTTGGCAACAAAATCTAATGAAAGTGGACAGGAATTAAATTGCCCAGGTTGTTAAATTGCGCGACATCAAAACCCACGATGCTATCAAGTAGTGACGTAATACACAAAAATTGAATTATTAAATTTTGAAATTGATAATCTGAAAAAGAGAAAATCTACAAATCTAATATCAGCAGAGCAAGAAAAACAATTTAACGAAAATATTAAGAAAAAGCAAAGTTGAAGCTCAGCTTAATAATAAGAAAAAGGATCAGGAAAGATCGAATAATTACCGAGACACCCAACAAAGTAGCAGTAATCTTACGAAAGTCGCCAGAAATAAATCTAGAAGTCAAAATATGGGATAAAGCTGGAAGACCATCAATTGAATGCGGCCAGCCTGAACTTCTAAAAGCGATTACACAAATTGCGAAATTTGAATCTGCTTAGCACATGAAAGGAGACAAGATAAAATTTATAGGAGTGTTAAAACTTTAAAAGAGGTAAGTAACACCTCGCCTGAAAAGTTCCCGACTAACAAAGAAAACACATTTTTTTGGGAAAAATACATTTTATTGATCAACATAATTTCCTTCTAGAGCGGTATGATCAGTCCTACGCTCTCTAACATTTCAATGCCATTTTTGTAGAACGATTTATCTTTGTCTTCAAAATAAGCTTCAGTTTCAGCAATAAGTTCTTCATTGGAGCCAAATCTCTTTCCCCGGAGTTTTTTATAGGTTTTTTTTGGGATTTTTTTATGTTTTCTTGAGTCACAGCCTTTTTTGGGTGCACAGAGCGTGGTGTACGACCACGTTTAAATTCAGCATACCAGTCAATGATGTTTGATTTTCTTGATGCAGAGCCTGGATAATACTTATCAAGCCACTGCTTTGCTTGAACGTTATTTTTCCCATCAAAAACGGTGTTTAATCAACAAACGATTTTTTTTCCATTGTTTTGAAATTATCGCGTCACTAAAACAACTGTAACTTGTAAACTTAATCTGTCTTGCGTTGCCAACATTGGGTATTAGAAAGAATTTTCAACTTTTTGGGACCAACTGAAGTATGTTTTATTTCCCAGGATGAAAAGGCGCGGGTACCAATGGTAATGATTGCCGCACGTCTAAAAGCTCCATTACTCATGCATCTACCAGATTTGGTTGCATTTTCAGAACCGACATATGTTGCAATACGCTCAGCTAAACATAATTCATCAACTGCTTTAAATCATGGGCTGGATTTCCAAACTTTGTTGGAGATGGATGAATTTAAAGGAGTGACTCAATTTGAGGATGTTGTTCTATCTTGGATTCTCGAGAGCAAACCATAGATTTGGTTGATAATAAACTTGAAATAATTGTGACTGATGTGTTTGGGTTTCTAAAATGAATTTTGGATCACACACTCCACTATTTTTTTAATTCAAGAAGCGATGGTTGCTGCCAAATGTTTCGTTCACGCTAGAAATGTTTTTCTTAATAAGAGTGGAGCGACCGGCATTTGCAAATTTCTTGAAAATGAAATTTGATATCTTAAAAGGTTTAGACAGAAACTGTTGGAAATTTTTTCAATTCATTTAATCTTATTTTACAGTGACTCACAATGAAAATGGCTCACCTAACAAAAATTTCTCTTTTTCTGTTTTTTTTTTCTCACATTTGAATGCAATTGTATTAAGAGCCAACCAGTCAAGAATAAAACTTACAAAAAAATAAAAATACCGACACCAATTGTCTTTCTTTTTTTTTGACATTCCAGCCATGCACAACTTTTATGAATAAAACATGTTTAGAGTTTTATGTATTTTGATTAATTTATTATAACAAACATTTAATGGCAAAACTAATATTTAATTTTAATTTTTTTAAACAACGTGCACAATTCAATCTAATTTTTAGGTTAAATTTCATAAACATAAAAATTTTATCATATATAAGTGAAAGATGCATGTAAAATTATTCAAATTACTTTATATATTAATTTAGTAATTACTTATACAGTCAAAATAATTTCCGCATTTATATTTAATAAAAAATCAGATTTTCAATACAATTTTTTAAGTTTTTCTTATTTTTGGGCGATAAATAACGCACACTATTTTTTTTTTTTTTTGAGTGACAGCTAAATTTAACGAAACTTTTGTTGGGTTTCTTAAGTAAAAATTAAGTTTTGCTTGGTAATAACACTATGGCATTCTTATTTTTTTTAAGTTACGTTGGTTAATTTAGTACTTCGAAATGGGGCGTCACACTTCAATCGAGGTGCATAAATTAATTATTGATCATTACGAAAACGGAAAAAGGCAGAGAGAAATTGCAAAAATTGTTAGTAAGTTTACTGAACTCGATGAACGTTGGATTGTCAACAAATCCAAAATAATCCACAATTGAGCGCGCCGAAACTTCGGGATATGATGGAACAACATCTGAAAATCAACTTTAATGTTGAGGCTGTTTGACCACAACTACGTAACAAAGGATTTTTCGTACTGGAAAAACGTTTTATTTACGGATGAAATTAAATATAACTTTTTGGAGTTTGATGGAAGAGTCAATGTTTGGAAAAAACTCAATGAAAATATGAATTCAAAGCATTTGCGTCCCACAGTTAAACACGATGACGGCCATGTGATGGTTTGGGGTGCTTGTTTAGCAGCAGGAGTTGGTAAACTGTATATATTGATGAAAATGTGGTTACGCATACTTAAATATTTTAAAAGCAAACTTAAAACAAAGCGCTGAAAATGAGGCATTAAAGACTCGTTTCACTTCTATCAAGAAAACGATCCAAAACACACGGCTGGGTTTGTAAAAGAATGGATGCTGTACAATTGTCTAAAAGTGATCCAGACACCACCACAATCGCCGGATTTCAACCACCACAATCGCCGCTCGAAAAATGAGTTGACACACTTTTTTAGAAACTAACCTTCGGCTAGCCATTTTCACTGCGAGCTGCAATTTTTTCTGCTTTTATTTATTTGTTATTTTGTTGTTCTAATTGTTATTGAAATAATATAATTTTTTGCGATTGAAACAAGAATATAATAAACTTTTAAAAATATTCATTTTTGGTTTTGATGTTAATTGATTTCTTAGAAATTTTTGCTAAACAAAATATTTTCAACGGTGGGCCATTTTTACTGTGAGCCACTATAGTTGCATTGTAAAAGCACTATTATATTGCCCAAGGCCGGGGATTTTAAAATTTTTGTAATATGAGGGTTAATTCCTTAACAAGAAGCGATCCGACGATATCGGTCTGCAAATCTTGACCCGTTTCTGGAAACTGCCAGTATAATACTTCAATAACGACACGGACACTTCGTTCTATTTTGAATCCTATAAAAGAATTAAATTCCGATTCCAACCTAGATTATTCATCGTCATTGCAGAAGCAGAAGTCAATTTTGGAATAGCATCACAAAATTACAATTATGACTTCATTAAAAGCGTAAAACAATTCTCGTTTCATTCATCTAGCTTATAACGTTTCCAAACAACATCAATGAAAACATCGACATAAAAAATTTAGTGAAATTCAAAATACAGGATTGTGTCTAAGGCGGCAAAACATTATCATAAAAAACCGTTAAGCAAATACACAAGAATAATAAGCAATGACCTTGTTATGTGAATTTAGCCTCGCTTATCAATAAAATCGTTCCATATGACTTATTGAAATTTATACTTAGTTTTTCCAAAGAATATCAAAATGATGCAATGGTACATAAATAAGTTTATGACTCACACTAAAAAAAGCAGTCGTCTTGGCTACGACCATTATTCAAACGGAGTCAATGGATTTACTGTGACAACAATTCAATTGCAAGCGCAAACATAAAATATACAATTTCTTTGATTACTCATTCTTGAAATCAGCAACGTTATATATTTTATTTTGTACTTATAGCTTTTGACTCCGGTAAGAGAGCAAAAAATGCTGTGAATAACAAAAGGAATATGACATGAAGAATGTCGTCGTCGTCTTAAAAACACAATTTCTTACGTGTTTGGTAGCGCGCTTGTCTTGTTGCAGGGCAAATTTATTGTTGTAAATTATTTTCGCGCGCAAAATTCTCTTGTTCTCAAGTCATCGAAAATTTTATTTTGGCTTCTTTCGTTCGTCTTTCAATTTAATATTATTACTGTTTTTTTGTTGGTTGGCTTTCTTTCCATCAACAAAAATTTATTAAAATGTTGCTATTGTAGATACACAGCATAAGAAACAGGTTCTTAAAGTGTTTAGAGTTTTTTTTAAAATGCATATGACGTCATATTAACGATTTTTTTATTGTATTTAAACATGTTTATAGACATTTTTTGTGCAAAAATATTTAAACAAACAATAAAAAATAAAATGACCTAAGAAAGCTATAAAAATGTGTAACCCATAAACGGTTAAAGTGTTTATTTTAAGGAGTAAATAGACTTAAGACATTGTATCGGAATTAAATATCTTAAGAGCTCAGGTGTCAGTATTAAACAACCGTTAATTGCACCACATTTTTAATTGCCCATTAGCCAAGCACATCCTGAATACCAGAAAATAAATTACGTGATCATGTCAAACTGACTAATTTCGTTTATGATGATTTTTCGAAAGACGGAAGAATTTCATAATTTTGTTGTTGATTTGTCAGATTTTCATGGTTCGTTCATTTTATGTTTTGATTGGTTTGGGTGGGTATACCGCGCACCGCGATTATCAATCATAATTTTAATTAAGTTTTTTTTTTTTGTGTGTGTGTGTGTTTCAATGTTTTCAGTCTCCAGTTTCGTGTTACACGAATTTTTAAATTGTTTATTAATAGATAAATAAATAATTATTTATGGTCGATCTAAGAAACGTTTATAACAGAGGTAATAATAATAAAGTTGATTTACCTTTTCATTTATTTATAATTTAGTTTTGTTTATTTAACGAGATTTTCGTTTTATAGCAGAACGTGAACATAAAACTGAAAGTTTGTTTTGTTTGGTTAACAAATTATGCTGAACATACAAAAAAAAATTGATTAAACATAAGCATTTCGTGCTGTCATTGATTTTTTGTTGAATTTTCAAAATTTGTTATTTAAATGTTTCAGACGTCTTTAGAGTCGAGGTCGAAGTTGACTCGAATTAGTTTACAGTTGTATGCTAGCTCTACGTTTGTTGACTAAACCAAAGAGACTAACTCATAGAGATGTGCGTTTCATTTCACCAGGCAGATACAGGAATCAGATACAGCAATTCCACACGAAAACGTTAAATTCTGGGCCAGATGAAAAATTTGTTCTCTGTCTAACTCGAAAAAAAAACACGTGTTCATTTATAAAAAAGGTCTATCTTGAATGAAAATATGAAAATATGAATTATGACGTCATTTGTATCACGGACACGAGAAAGATATCTTCTCGAAGAAACTTATACGAGTTCAACAGGCTAATTGCAGTACGTTTGATTTTTGAGCCTGTGGATCGCTTAATTATACTCGATGACTTTAACTTACGAGTACATAGTGTGGAGTGGCTGCATATTGATGATATTTTATGAATATACGATAATTTCATGTTCCTTATTTTTATCCATAGGTCTGAAACAATGCGTCGACGATAGGAATGATTGCGGAAACGTGCTGGACCGTGTATTCTTGCTATTGGATCAAGAGGTTGCAGGCAGTTTTAACTTCAAGCTTGGGGATTGCGATTCCCATAACACATTTCTTCACAATCATAACTGAAATTTAGTTGGGACGAGTGATGATATAGAGGTAATGTTACATAAATTTTATCATGTTTTAAATATGGGAATCGAAAAATTTATGTCTAAATTTGTTTCTCCTAGTCGGAAATAGGAACCATGGCATAACAAACAGTTAACGAACCTAAAGCCATCGACCAAATGGCACTGTGGTTAAAGCTTCGGCATTTCAATTGGGAGGTACCGGGTTCGAATCCCGATACGGGTAGGATGCAAAGTGAAATTTCATCAACAGATTACGATCTGTGGTGAAATGTAGCACATCTATGACCCCCTACGTCCTCGGATTGGCTGGAAACGGCATAAAAGTAAGGAAGGAAATTCGATCGTATTTCATTGTGTTTGATTCCACGAAAAAGCTTTTGAATAGAACTCTGTAAAAAAATTATATTTTAGACATTGAATCAAATATTAAAGCGAAGCTTGATAGCTTTTGGAAGTTCTTGAATTACATTACTATAAAAAAATGGTTTCAGTGCTAATTTTTCTTCGTTGCGATTGTATGTGGATATCGTGTTGACAGAATTACTCGCGTTGGGTACTAATCAATGCGTGACCTTTGATTTTATTTCAAAAATGTTGATCCTCAAAATGCTAGCCCAAGCAAGTCCTTTTCTAATTACTAGTATATTTAATATGAGCCTGGGATTTGATTACTTCCCCGAAGTTGTGAAAATCTTCTGCAATGAAGCAAATATTTAAATGTGGTTCTCGGTGTCATTATAGAGGCATAATCATTTTATCACAAAAATAGTATCGATATAGCAGATTATGTCTGCAGTAAAAGCCAAATAAATCCGATTGCGTTGATCAATGCAATTCAGTCGAAAGTTTACTGTATACCTTTCAAAAAAACAATTTTTCAGCGAAAAAGTAATGTACGATCAATTTGAGACGATTTTGGAATTCAAAAACACATTTTTAAAATAGAAAACATATTTCAATATTAAAATCAGTATATTTAGAAAACGTGGGATTGGAGGTTGTAATTTGACAACATTTCGTTAAGTAAATTAAAAATTCATTAAATGGTATGGCCATTTGATAGACCATAATCACAGTTAATGTTAACTGTAGCCCAATTGTGAAGAAATTCTGATGGGGCTACGGAGTGTAATTTAGCCAGATTTCAATAGCTCAATTTCTTGCAAATTCGTTGTACGTGCCGGAGCTCTATATTAACCTAAATCCGCATTGATGTCACTATGGCAATTTGATAGGCTTTAACGCCTGTTAACTTTATCCCATTTACGAAGAAATTTTGATTGGACTATGAGGGTTTAATTTGACAAAATTTCGATAGATCAACTTCTTGCAAGGTCATTGAATGCTTCGGCGCTCTAGATTAGCCTAAATCCGCATTGAGGCCACTATGGCCAATTTCATCTCTGGCCATTAATTAGGCCTTAATAAGCCTGTTAACTTTGGTCTAATAGTGAAGAAATTTCTGAGATACGTGGGGGATAATTTGACCAGAATTCATTGAACGATGCGCTGTCCTAGGTTAGCCTAATTCCGCATTGGCGCAACTCGACCATTTTACAGGCTTTAATACCTGTTAATTTTATGCCAATTGTGGGCCGGTTTTTTTATTACATCGAAGAGATCAGAGAGATAAAAAGAAAGCCTTTTCCGTTTTTTTATTTTATCAGATCGATTCGATAGCTTTTTTCATTGTTTTATTTTCTCTCATCAATCTCAGATCGTCATTTTTCTATCTGATTTTGTTGCCAGATAGTTCAGAGAAAAAACGTATTTGAAATATTTAAAAAGAAAATTAATTGCAAAATTAATAATACGCTAATTTATTATTTGTTCGTGGTAGACACCCAAATTAAATGGAAAACAACAAATATATAATTTTTATTAAATGAAACAAGAACGGAGTTCAATAATCTTCAAAATGGTATAAAAAAAAAGTTTATCTGAGAATTGCCGAAAAATTTTCGAATTGCCGAACAAAAACGCAATTGGCACAACTTGGGCTCAAGTCGAATCCAAATGGAAGGCTTTACCATAAAAGACCATAACAACACTACCGTTCAAAATAGAAAATGCTAGCAGTATTTTGATGCTGTTGATGAAATTATGCCCGGAGATCTCAATAACATATCTAAACCTCGTTTGTTGCATCGTTAGAACTTTGTCTAAGCTATCCTGAAATATACCAGTGGCACTATTCTGGTTTTCCCTGGGAATAGGGAATTGAGAAAAATATTTTCATAGTATTTTTGACCAAATCATATTTTTCTGGCCTATACTGAAGGAATATGTTTAGTGCAAAAATTTTCAAAACAAAGTTAAGTGGGAAACTTTTGTTCTCCAAAATTTTTATAGCGAAAAATATTTTCCCATTTAAGTAATTTTGTTTCGAAAATATTTACACCAAACTTAGACTTAATTAGACAAAAATGCTACGAAAATATTTTTCCCAATTCCCTATTCCCAAGGAAAGCCAGAATATGTAGTGCCACAGGAAGGAAAAAAGACTACTAAATGCTTGAATTTCATTTTTCTTGAAACAGTACTAGGAATTGATTGTGATGGGTTCGAAATTTGAGAAAGTTCGTTTAAGGAGTCCTCTAATCAAACCCGAGTGCCAATTTAAAAAAAATGTATATCTCAAACAGTTTTGTTAAAAATTTGTAGATGCTGGATTGAAAGATTTTGAGATCCAGTAGGAAGCAATTCTAATATTTCTTGATTGTGGGAATATTTGAAAGGCTATTTTAATGCTTATTCTTATTCATGATTTCGGTAAAATTCGTTTAGGGGATGGTCCTCTTGCGGGTTTCAAGTAACTTTCTGGTTTCGAAAGATTTTCTAAAAATTGGTAAGAAGAATCCTCAGTGTGGCCATCATGTTTCATCCCCACATCGTTCAATGATTTGCCATTTTCCACCAAGCTGCACTATAATATTCTACAATATATGGATAAATTCAATATTTGAATCAAACTAAGCCAGTTCTCAATAAATTTTGATGGAAATTCGTAAGGTTCTGAAAACAACATTTTTTGAATGAACTAAATAAATTCTCAATCGATTGTGATAAAATCCGGTCTGTATGTTGAAAATAACAATTGTTTTTTGTTCGCATCGCATATTGCCTATCTGATACAAACTATAACATATTTGCACATCAACCATTGAAGAGGCCCAGCACTCATTCTATTTTTTAACGGGTAGGTATGGGAAGCTGATATTTTATTCTCAAATAAATCCTGTTAAACTCCAAACTACTCTTTGGAAAACATTTACGAAAGACAGATTATAGAACAGCATGGGCGTTTCAATAAAATTCTTTAATTTTTTATAAACATAAATTAGAGAGTTATACTGTCGTTGCGTTTATATATAGTGATCGACGATAGTTTACACCACCGCCCTTTCAATTTTCGGCGTTCAACCATTCTGTCTCCAATATAAATAAAAGTGAGTTTGTGTAAATTAAAAAGATAATCCTTTAAAATGCAAAGCGGCGTAAAATATAATTCGCACGGGGCTGCAAGTGTTATTTTTAATTACTTAGCTTAAAATTATCAATTTGCGAAAAAATTTTATTGAAATAATGATATTTATACTAGTTGAACTTTTTACAAGATATATACAAATTTGTGTCCCGGCCAAGCTAAATTACAATTTTAATCATGTTCAGAATCTACTTACATGCTCATAAAGGACACATACACTTTTATTTTTTTCTTGTACCCATGGCAAATCGTAGTTTTCTTAAAAACATAGAAATAAGGCTTCATTTATGGATGTAAAGTTTGTCCTAACTTGTCCTAAAACCAATATCAATATTTATAATTAAATTTAACAGTGTAATTTGACTGCAAGTATTATGATATTTAACGAATTTGAGCAATGAAAATTAGTCTGGAAAAAAGAAGAAAAATTCTATAGCCTTAGGGTTAAAGAGGTCCGCGAATTTTTTGATTAAGATAAGCTCTGGACTCCTATGGCTAAATTTGTTGTTGCTTTAGGACAATTTAGGACAAACTTCACAGAAATCTTCATTTATATTTTAAAATATTTATATCCATACTGAGAAATTTTTTCAATCAAATGGACACCAACGTTATGCGCTCGGTGGAAGACTGCGTATTGAAACACAAGGAAAAGTGTAGTTGACCTTGGAGGCCATTGATAGGTAATCCTAGAGATGAGTAAGCTGATCTGAAGACTATCGTAAAGTAGAATTCTTAGTCAATGTCCCGCACCAGAAGGTGCACACGTTGAGATGGATAAACGAATCTGACTAGACGTAGCGCTAATTATTTTTAGTCAGTTCTGGGACTTTAGTCAAAAGGTTTCTAAAAATTCTTTTCTGGATTAGATGGCACTGCAATCGTCAAATTATTAGTTACGCTTGGTATCTAAAGGAAGACCTTCGTGTGTTATATCAAAGCCATGCGGTACTAAAAAAATGTTTTATTTACAATAAAAACTCCTTTATCGAGCATCGGTATCTGTTCCTAAATTTATTTTAAGCAATATTTAGCTAACTGCGTTAGAAAAAATCACTGACACGATATGTTAAGTGACCAATCAATCCAGTCCACTCCGCTATGCCGGAGTTAAACAAACTATAGTTCTTTTTTATTATCTTTGCAATCTGTTCTGGAGCCGAGGCTCTAGCAACTATTTCGCGGTTCTCTTTCCCCGTCCTTACTTTTACGCCGTTGCCAGCCAATTCGAGGACGTACGGTCTGAATTTCATAGAATCATCTGCACGTTGCATAGCTCCATATCAAGCTGTAGTACTGGGTCGGACTATGAGTTCTGCACTTCGATAGGGATCATAGGTGTGTTCCTTTTCATAACAGATCGTAATCTGATGATGAAAATTCCCTTTTGCATGCTTCCGCTATCGGAATTCAAACCTTGCCAATCAAAACGCCAAAGCTTTAACCACTGAGCCGTTTGGTCGGTAAACTATGTAAATGTAGTTTCTTGAAAAAACTGCCACAAATCGAGAAAAAATGTTTTGAATAAAAATCATGTATTTTTCACGCAAAATCATCTTCAATTAAAGTTAGTTGTTACCTTTAATTTTTCAATTGAGACGCACATTGTTCTTTTTAATTGTAGCATGAATATGGACATGAATATGTCACATTTCATAACCATCTAAATACAATACAAAAATTATTTATATGCGAACAGAATGACACCTATATAACATTACAAGAAACCTCTTAATCTGAACTAGCCAGTAGTCTTCCATAAACATGTAACCCAAAGAGAACTATAACAATTACAGCCAGAAAGCTGTTTCTAGCTACAAATAACAAATAGCAACGGTAGAACGCCAATGGAGCTGAGAAAATGCGTTGAAGAGTTAGGAAATGATAATGAAAAACAAAAATACTAATGAACTAATATAGGGTTTTCCAATAGGAATGATATGATTTTTAAGTGACGTTTCGGCCATTTGTAATATGTTATGATCCGTCATTTTTTGTTTCATTGTATTCAGTAATGTTTACAATTTCATCATGGTGAGATATACGCAAGAACAATGTTTACAAATTATTCGGTTTTATTATCAAAATAATCTTTCTCCAATTATAGTCGTAATAATCGTCCAAGTGTGCTCGCTATTCGTCGAATTGTTGAACATTTTGAGCGTACATTTTCTTTACATAATGTTCAAGTGCCAATAAGACAAAGAAACGCTCGAAGTAATGCAAATATTGCTGCCGTTCAGGCAAGTGTTGCTGAAGACCGCAATTTGTCGATTCCAAGACGTTCTCAAAAAATGGGACTGTCTCAAACCACAACCTGGCGGATTTTGAGAACGGATTTGAGTTTGCATCCATATAAAATTGTTCTTACTCAAGAACTGAAGCCATTGGACCACCGTAAACGTCGTGAATTTGCTGATTTTACATTGGAACAACTTGAAAACCATAACGATTTTTTTAAGAAAATCATCTTCTCCAATGAGGCTCACTTTCATCTGAGTGGTGCAGTAAATAACAAAACTGTCGATTCTGTTGCGAAGAAAATCCACAAAATATTCATGAACAACCATTACATTCATTTAAATTGGCAGTTTGGTGTGGTTTTTGGTCTGGTGGAATCATCGGTCCGTATTTTTTTCGAAATGAAACTGGTAATATCATTACTGTCAATGAAGATCGGTATAGAACGATGTTAACCAACTTTTTATGGCCGAAATTGGAAGAAGTTGATCTTGACAACATTTGGTTCCAACAAGACGGGGCTACGTGCTACACAGCAAGTGTAACAATTGAATTATTGCGAGAAAAGTTTGAGATTCGATTATTTCAAGAAATTGTGATATTGAATGGCCTCCAAGAAGTTGTGATTTAACACCGTTAGACTATTTTTTGTGGGGTTATTTGAAGTCATTGGTCTTTAGCAATAAACCAAACTCTCTTCAAGCTTTACAAGCCAATATTGAACGTGCTATTCATGACATACGACTGATTTAGTGGAAAAAGTGCTCGAAAATTGGGTTCATCGAATTCGTTCCTGCAGAAGTAGTCGTGGAGGCCATTTGAATGACGTTTTATTCAGAACTTAATTGTATCGATTGTACTTCACATTAAATAAAAAACATTTCAATTTCCTTAACAATTAGTGTTTTTTTAAAGAAATCATATCACTCTTATTGGAAAACCCTATATAATGTTGGTTTCTTAGGCTCAAAAATGTCAGAATAATTCTCGCACATCTCAACAAATGTTAAAACCAAGAATTTTTTTTTAAATAATACGAGTAAGTAGTACATCGTCAAATTTTTTAGTGCAATGACCTAAATATTGCATACAAATTAGAGGCCCGCGCAAAACCACTTTTCCTTATTGCGATACATAAAATCATAATAATTTAAAAAAAATTGCTTGTAGCCATATAATTCTCTAGAGGTACTTCTAACAAAATTAAGAACATGACAAACAAAAGTTGGTGGTATATATTCTACATTAAATCTAATCAAATTCACTCTCTTAAACCGCAGCTAGAAATTTATAAATTGTCATAATCAATCATAATATCATAAAACATACACATTTTGGATCCATTAATTTAAATATTTTTTTTTTTTTTTTTTTTTGTAAATTATACAGCAACACGAAATATATAGTTTCTTGTGGCCACACCAAAATATTTGTTATTATTTTAGTAACTCGTATAGTTTTTGTAGCTTTGTTTCACTTGAACCACTCCATACCACAAACCGAAATGAAAATTAAAAATAAAAATCTCGGTGCGCTTGTAAACTGTCTATCATTTATCATTTCAAAATTTGGTTATTTCAAATTTTGGTATGTAGAGTCGGTTGTTGGTAAAAAAAATCGACCCAAAACTATAAAAATCAAACATTCTAAAGGTTTCACTATTTGACGCGTGCATGTGAGTTCGTTATAATAAGCTTGTATCCATATCATGATTAAATTTTGTAAACATGCTGACAATTTGATTATGACGACGAGTATGTTATGCGTACACATATAGAATTGAAATAAAGGTATTGATTTCTCTTTAGGTATATGTATATAAAATGTCAAATATTTAGGTCTGGTCTACATGTAATTAAATCGTTGATCACTTTTTTCTCATATAATGTTGTGTATGCCTTACCTTTTTATGTTAAGTTAATTATTTTCCAATTTGTTCCGTTCAATAAGTATCTCGCCGAGATTCTGAAAATAGAAAACAAAAATATTAAATTAAATTAATTGGTTATTAATGGTTGCTGAAAAAGTGGCAGCTTAATACGATTTTGAAAATTAAACTGGGACAATTAATTAAATAATTAGTTTGGCGTAATGATTGGTTTGACGACAATAATCTCGTAACTTTAGTACTAAACATTATTTTTCAATCACACCTATTCCACATTAAAATTTAGTTTGTCATTATTCATGAAAGCGTAAACAACATAATTTTTTAATCCCGTTTAAACATGTCGAATTTCATACCAACAACACAGCATTTGCGGGAAACATTACTTTTTGCTTTTATTAAAAAAAAAAAGCTACTGAAACTTTTTGTTTGCTTCAAGAGTTCAACAAGTTCACCATAACATGCGCCAACTCAACAAACTTGCGAAAACTGGTTTAAACTATTCAAAAGTGGTGATTTTGATGTCAGTGACAAAGAAGGTTCTGAAAGGAGTGGTGTATTATGAGCTGCTAAAACCGAATGAAACTATTACTGGTGAACGTTACCAATAACAATTGATAGATTTGAACCATGCATTGAACGAAAATCGTCCGATTCCAGCCAACAACAAATAGCTTAAAGTGATTTTCGGCAGAAAAATTTGCTGCAATTTGAAGTTTGAAGAGAATTTATTTTAAGGTGCCTGCCTTCAGCAAATTAATCTGTAGATAAGTATTTTTTGTTCGGAAGAGGCAATAAGTTTTACAAAATGAAATGTAAAATTCATCTTGAACGTTGTCATTATAGACGAAAATAAGTTTGGAAAACTACTATTTCGACAATAATGGGTGAAGAACATGCGAATAGTAAGTAGGTCGTGCGTTCCTAAACGCAACACCAACAAATTATATAAAAGTGCGTTACATTATACTTAATTAGAGGTAATTCAGGCGAATTTTTTTATTACGTGCAAAAAAATGTCCACTAAAAATTGTCTTTGTGCTCGCTTCTGCGAGTATTAACTAAATTTACTTTGAAACTCGTCGAAATCGGTTAACAAAGTGCGGTTGTTGCTGGACACACATGTTAGCCCGCTCGGCTTGCATCAGCTCAGCAACAAATGCTGCTAACGCGTCGCGGAACTTGCTAGAATGTAAAATCTACGGGGCCGTATTCTTGAAATCGGTGGAAATTTCCCCAATCGGAAAAAAAAAATTCCCCACTTTGCTTTCAAATTCGCTCTATTATTTGATTTTTTCTCCATCATTTTTACAAATTTGTTTTCAAGTTTACTAATATTTGTCTTCCTACTAAGGATAGGATTTCGATCGATTTACCCAGGCGGAATTTTTCCGTTAGTAGTGGGAAAAAGTATGTTTCTTAATTAAAAAAAAAAAATTAAAAAATGATTTAAAGTAGCCGGCACAAAATTCGAATAATATTGAGAATTTCAAAGCAAATTGTATTCCGATTGGGGAAATTTCCACCGATTTCAAGAATACGGCCCCTGGTCGTATCGCATACGTTCCTTCAACATAAGAAAATCCACAAGGTTACTAGGCGGTCAAATGATGGAAGAACGAAAAATCTAATTTTTACGCCATGATCTCGAAAAGACCTTCCACCAGTATAACCGACGTTAGCTCATATAGAGGCGATGATATTGACAGCGATCATATGCTCGTTATTTTCAAGTATACCAAGGCAAATTATCGCATTAAGAAATGAGTACTCTGTGCAGAGCTACAATCAGCTGTCACTGAAGATTTAGACCGGCATTATGAAACCCACGAGGCCCAATCAAACGTCCACGAGCAGTGGCAAGCTATCCAGTCAGCTATAACTGCAGCCGGGAAAAAACACAATTGGAAGAAGACCACCAAAATGCTCGATAAATGGATGGCTCGAAATACTAGGAAAATGAAATATCTCTGCGCCGCAGAATTATCTCTGCGTTATGGTCTGGAATCGAGAGGATTGGAAAACCGCACTCAATTGCCCGCTACAAGAAAAAGGTGACCGTCTGTACTGACAAACAATGATAAATCACTAGATTCTCCTTGCCGCCAGTTCTTTTTTCTAAACCAACACATTCAACGTGTTAAAATGCAATGCTACCTCTCGCAATGTAATCAATTGATGTCGTATTGTTTGTTATATTGTAAATGTATTATTCGTGGGCGGAAAAATATTAACTGAGCGATAACATGAAAAAACAAGATTCAGTGAATCGATAAATGACAACAAATATCGAATTATGATCATCATTTAAATCAATACACATATATTTAAAAAAAAATTAATCTAAAATAGTAAGAATCGTACTCAACACTAGCGGCGCCACCACCAGCTTTCTTTGCCGAGTGAAGCTCTTAACGAAAGCTCTTAGTCGATTGAAAATGTGAAAAAATGTTGCAACTATTTAATCATATGTTGTTCCTTTAAGTAAAATGCAGAGTAACACATGTAATCTTCCAGAAAGTGTACCAATTTGGAAACAACTCGAAAACAAATTGTCTAATTTTTTACTAGTGTGCTCCAAGGGAAATCAAGCCATGCTGCAAAACTGTTTTAAATAGAAGTGGAGTTGAATCTATAACCGATTTTTTTTATTTTTTTTTTTGTATAATCCCTGCCTGCAATCTGTTCTGCAATAATACATTAATTCCACACGAAAACAACCAGATTCTATCCTCGACCCCTTAGATTTTTCTGAAATTTTGTAAAATTGTTCTCAATATTCAAGAAACACGAGAAATAACCTTGTTTCGGCACTGTACTTTCGAACAAGGGCGCACAACGTATTTAGGTGTTCGCAACAATGCAAATTTTTAAACATCATGTGAAAGTTTAAAGTTTGGCTTTTAAAAATCCCAAAATCAGACTTGTCGGCCTTAATGTAAAAGTAATTTTAAAATATTTTGCTTCCTTAATCCAATTCAATCAACTTTCGTCTTATACATTTTCATCCTTTCAAGATTGAAGCCCCCTAGTGGCTGAAATAGGTCAACAAAATTGTTATAACAAAGAAAAAATGGCCATAGTGGAATCGATGCGAATTGCTCCGAACCCTTCCATGAATTTGCAAGAAATGCTATCGGTCTAAAGTTAACAGGCATTAAGGTATATCAATTAGCCGTAGTGGAATCAATGCAAAATTAGGTTAACTTAGAGCGCCGGGCCATTCAATGAGTTTGCAAGATGAATTATCGAAATCTTATCAAATTACACCTCGTAGCCCAATCAAATTGGCCAGTGTGAGTGCATTATGGCCTTTGAAATGGGTATAGTAAGACTAGACCATTTAAAAATACTGGATTAAATGCGAAATACCTAATAATTCCTTATTATAAATTTTAATTATTAAAATAACATATTTTATAAAGGGTGGCAATCTATTAGTTTTTGTTAATAAAAAAAAACACTTAATGCTTGTTGGAATTTTTAAATTTGTTATTGAAACTGAAAGTTGGTTCTATGCCATTTATGTATGGAATAGAACATCGTTATGTGATCACTACGACCGCTGTCATCGACGGATTGTCACCTGAAACTGAAAATAAATGGTGGACAGTTTAAAAGTTTGTTTTTAAAAGCGCTATATAATAAGTATACAACCATCTTTATTTTGTGGAAACTTTTTTTATCGTGTAGGTTGAGGTCTCCGATTTAACAATGAAAAACCAATTTCGTTCGTGTGGCTCACTCTACTCGCCTAACAGTAAGCCAACCTGCGAGTGCACTTTTAAGAACATTATCGATGATTTCAGCGCCTATTTCGCGAATAACTGTCGCAATGTTATATTTTAAAGATGGAGTTGTCTCTGGATTATCCGCATAACACCTATCCTTAACGGAAAACCATAGAAAAAAGTAAAACGGCTGATTATCCAATTGTCAAATTTTTCGCGCAAGAGATCGATTGTCGGTCGGTTTTTATGGCATGTGGCTACAGCTTGTTCAAACCAATGGTTGTTCACATTCATAACGTGAATTTGAGGCGATAAAATGGTGGTCGGCATGGCTCTGTAACGGTCGCCATTAAGGGTAACGGCGTTTTCGGAGAAAATTGGGGCAAATATATCACCACCCCAAAATCCACACCAAACACAGTCACTCTTGTGGATGTATTGGCTTCTCTGTGATTACGTGTGGCTATTTCGAACCCCAAAAAGTTCTGCTTGTTTACATAGCCCCCGAGAAGGAAATATGATTTATCAGTCTATTGCCAACGCAGAGAACTGATATCAAAGCGAATGGCCATTTGCTTTCAACTGCTGAGTCATCTGCACCTTGTAGGTGAATAATCCGAGGTATTTGTGCAGTATTCTCCTAAGGCTGGTGCGAGTAATGGCCAGTGGCTGCGATTGGCGTCGAGTTGAGGCCGATGGATTCTGTCCTACACTGTATGGACCACAGCGGTTCCGCTTTGTGCTCTTTCACGTCACATATTAACCAATATGGCTGAAACTGAATAGTCGTGTAATTTTGTTGTCCAGTGTTTATTTGTATTTTTTATGCTTTTTTGGCTAAATTTGTAGTGCTTAAAAATTTATTAATTTGTACAATAATGATTTTTGTGTAATCAATCAACATAATTTAATTGAACAACCTAATAAATGAATAAATAAAATGTGATCAAAGTTTATCTTCCCGTTATAATCATCGTACGTTTAAATAACCAAGCGAAATTACATGATCCAGAAAGAGTTAATGTAATGTATTTTTAATTTTAATTTAATTTTGATTAAATCATATTATTATTGTTGCTGACGTCTGCTTTGTTTGATGAGAGGCTTTTTCAAAATTGAACTCCAGCTCCGTTGTTTTCAGTAGTGGTCAAGCTAATTTTACGATTGGTTTAGACCATATCCTCATAGCTGGTGTATCGTAAATTTAAAAATGTTCTTTCAAGTTTTAACTTGAATTACATGCCCAAAGATCAGCCAACTCATTTTCAAAGGCACATCTCGGTTATTCGCTGCTTGATCTTACGTATTCTTGTTTCGGATTCGTCCAAAATCCTTCGTTTTGTACAAATTTATGTTTCTTTATTTGAACGTGATTTTCTTCTCTTTTTCTTTAAAATTCGCACAGTTTCGGCTACACAACACTGACTTTGAAAATAATTTTTCAATATTCTGAAACACTCCTCAGGCAAAAATATATTTGTTTCGTAGCGCGGAATATCAGTCGGCCGAGCTGCCAAAACTTCAAGCAAATCGTTCAAAAGGGTGTCGCCATAGCATATGATAAAAAAAAGACGAACTAATAGATGGCCCAACCTATACATAACAAAACTTATACTTAGAATAAAACAAAATCGTAAAAGAGAAAGAAAAAGAAAATTATTTTGTTCAAAATTTATATTTTTGTGTCTTTGATATTTTGTAATACGGAAATTAGTATGGAATTAACACTATTTTTTCCACAGAGTGGACAAATTACATATTAGGTTTTCATTAGAATTTAAAGTGACAGAGTTAAACTACGGTTCAAAATAAGCATTTGGGTAAAAAAGAAGTTTTATTTTGTAATTGTAAAGTGAACAATTTGGATGTTGGTAGTAGATTAGAAAATTTGAAATTAGGCTTCTGACTTTCAAAGTGAGAAAGGAATCAGGAAAAATACAAATTTTAATTAGTTTATGTCAATCGAATTTAATAGTAAACATAATTTCTGTGGAGGGCACGTCTTTTTTGTTAGTTGTGTAGATGTTTGATAGAGGCGCGCATAGAGTAATCAATAGTAAAAATTCAACACTCAATCTAATTTAAAAATAATGTTACTAATTACATCGTATCTAGATTTTAAACTACTTATTTCAGTGCTATTCCTATCTGCCACGTATAATACTTATAAACGATACATATTCATATCCAATAAACATGGCTCCCCGTGTTGATCCACTCTATAAATAACGAATTAAATTCAACAATCACAACATTAATCAAATTGAACGTCATTTAAAACAACAGTGGTGTGTATATAAAGAGCTGAAATATGAATACACAAAATAACAAAAAGGAAAACTCTTGGGGAAACTCATTAAAAAGCCAACATTGGAAAATGGAAAATGAAAAATAAAATATTTTCCCATTCATTCGGATTTAACAAACTGCACACTATCAAAACGGAGTTAAATGGCAGAAACATGTTATTAAAAAATAATTAAATAAATAAATTGTACGTTGTTTTGTGTATAACATTTTCCAAATGGTTGAACACCGTGTGCTAACCCTTAAACCGAATACCGGGTGTTCCATTTTTATTGTCCACCGATTAAAATGACACACCCGGTAAAAATTTAAGGATTTTAAATATTTTTTTCTAATCCCATAGACTAGTACCATTCAGCTTGGCATCTTTTGTTATCGTATAAATAAAATGTTGGCTTGCGATTGAGTGAGTATTTTTTGATATTCACAAAGATATATTTTTATGTGGAGATAAATAATTTAAAATTTGTCTTTCCTTCCTTGAGGGAAACATAAAAATGATAAATGCTCAATTTACAACTATGTATGCGAGTATATGAATTTATTAGGTGTTCCTGTCATAATGGGATCAAATTTTCAAAAAAAAATTTTGAAATTTTCTAGGGTGGATTATGTTATAAAACAAATAATATTTTATCGATCACATATAAGCATATATGTATATAGAGGTAATATATGTGACATGCATATTATGTTTACGTAAACGTATGTAGGGGCTGTTAAACCCTATAGGGTTTAAAAATTTATAATTTAAGTATACTTAAATTATAAATTTTTTATTAGAATTGCACTTTCCATGTTTATTGACCATCATAATTTATATCCTCGCTGGTACGAGTTTATTATCGTTAAAATGTGTATGGACGTCGACGTCGTTGGTATAATAAAATGTTGATTAATTGCAAATTTTCATTTTGGCTTAATATTAGGGGATTTATATAACCAGGGATTATAAATAATTACAAACTATTAATCATATGGCTTATAAATAATACTCGTATAATATCAAATTACGGATATTAATATTTTGTTTATAATAATAATTACCGTCGATTATAAATTATATGATATTTTTAACACTTTCAAACAGTGTTAAACGACACAAATGTGATACGCCGCGTGTTATTCCATTTCTCTCATACTGTGCGTTCTATACTTGGGGCGGTGGCTTTATCCAATTTCTAAATTTCGTTTATAGTTTTTGATCTATTAAATGATTTATGTCGAATATATAATATTTTATAAATATATATAGTTCATATACAGCCGAATGCATGCGTGATCTTTGATACCAATTTATCAACAGAAATTTTGATAAATTGAATCTAATTGAACGTGGTCAACACCCAAATTAATTTAAAGTACTAGTTTTTAATATATCTATAGGGGGTGTGGGGGGAGTCAAATTGTGAAATTGGGATACATTTATGTCTAAACCGGTGCTGTAGTCTATAAACTAGGCTATTGAATACAAACTAGAAATTCTCAGTATAAATGAAACTTCAAACCTATACTCGAATATTAGGATTTAAACAACAAACTATATGATGTTTAATTGGATAAGTTTTGTACCTCCCACCTTCATCGCTCCTCAAATCCTCCATTCTTCACCTTAAACATTTTTGATCGCTCCAGTAGCTACTTGCTTCGGTTAAGAGAGCAAGTGGAACCTCACCAAACAAGATCTTTATTCGAACTGTGATTCAGAGAGTTCGAGATGACATTGGCTTGCGTTGTAGCAGGTTGTTTGTTGTTCGAATGTCGAGTTCATTTACAGAAGCTATAATGATGAGAGTGGAGTTAATTATATATACAGTCGTGTGCGAAATAATAGTAGTGTGTATGGCTCCCTGAATTAAAAAAAGCTGACTTAAAAATTGTGTTTTTTCGGACTTAAAACCAGCGTTTTTATTTCATTTTAAAATTGACTTAAAATCTGTAATGAAAATGAAATAAAATAAGCTGACTTTATTAATGCATATCATAAGTCGTTTTGAAAATGATTTAAAAAGTGTGTTTATAAGTGACATAAAATGTGTATTTTTAAGTCACTTTGAAAATGAAATAAAACGTGTGTATTTAAGATCCAAATAAAACGTAAAATGTATAATAGTCCGATTATCCGGCATCCAATTAACCGGAACACTCAGTTAACCAGAATTTTAATTTTAAGGAATGTTTTTTGCTTTTTTCTCTTTTATATGCATTTTTTAATACATTTGAAATTTTCAATTGTTTTTTGCATATTTTTATTAATGAAAGCATTAGTTGAAAATTTGGAAAGGCTTTAATTTTGGCTTTAATTCGTGTTCCGGTTAATTGTATGCCGGATATCGGGCTTTTACTGTAATAAGAAAATTAAAGCCATTCCAAATTTTCAACTAATGCTTTCAGTAATGAAAATATGCAAAACACAATTGCAAAATTCAAAATGAATTACAAAATGCATATGAAAGAGAAAAAAAGCAAAAAAAATCCTAAAAATTAAGTTTCCGGTTGAATTAGTGTTCCGGTTAATTGGATGCCGGATAATCGGGCTTTTACTGTAATAAGAAAATTAAAGCTATTCCAAATTTTCAACTAATGCTTTCAATAATGACAATGTGCTAAAAACAATTGCAAATTTCAAATGAATTAAAAAATGCATATGAAAGAGAATAGAAAGAGAAAAAAGCAAAAAAAAAAAAAAAAAATCCGGTTAACTGAGTGTTCCGGTTAATTGGATGCCGCATAATCGGGCTTTTTCTGTAATATGAAAATTAAAGCAATTAAAAATGTTCAAATGATGCATTCATTAATGAAAATGTGCAAATTTCAAAATAAATTAAGAAATGCATATTTTAATGCATGATTAATACACAAATAATAATTCACAAATGAAATTTATGAAATGCATGTTTTTTATCTTTCTCTACAATACAACAAAAAGCTGTAACAAGAAAAACAAGAAACCATTTTAAAAACGTGAAATTACGCAGGCATTTCTATGTGTATTAAAAACAAGTGTAAATTTTATGTATATGATGTGAAATAAAATATGCCTTTTTTAAGTAATTTTGAAAATGAATTAAAAAATATATTTGTAAAATGACATAAAATACATATGCCTTTCTTGTGTCATTTTAAAATTAAATTGGTTTTTGTAAAACACCTTTGTTAAGTCAGAAAATTTGTTAAAAGTATGACTTAAAAAATGTCCCATTTTTCATGTAAAAACACCATTTTTAAGTCCACCTTTTTAATTTCAGCTATTTTTAATTCAGAGAGCCAGTGTGTACTTATATTTTGTGTATTCCAATACTATAACAATATCTTCTTCATGATTTGACTGACATCTATCAATAGGGATTTTTAGTGTCCACAGAACGTAAACCAAACGCTATTATTCCGCCACTCCACACTTTGATTCTGTCGTCGCGAATCTATCATTTCAAAAGATCAGTTGATTATTTGCGTGTTTCTTTGCGCGTTTTTTTGCGCATTTCTTTGTTTATGTATGTGTGTAAAATTATATTTTTTGATATATTTCTATTGTAATAAAACATTATTATTTGCTGCGAAAACTGCTTCTTTGTTTGAAAAAATAATCTTTTTCCCGCCACAAAATTAGTTTGTAGGTGAAGGGGAAAGAAACGAAGAAAGAATCACGACGATCAAAGTGTGGAACGGCGGATTGACATGTTCATCACTTAACTTTGGGATTCCCCTTATTTTTTATTGTCAGTTCAAATGTTCTTAACTTTGGGATTCCCCTTATTTTTTATTGTCAGTTCATGTTCGAAAAAATAGTAGTGCCTTGATTAATGTTAAAAAATTATTTTATATGGAAATAATTATTTTAGTTATAATGGGCCGAGCAAGGCGTTGTTCTGAAGAGCGGATGTTCACCTTCCAATGCTGTTAAATATAAAAAAAACAGAAACACGCATCCTGTTTCACACTTCAACGAAGATCAAACAAGAACTTAATTTATAGATATAGATACATCAACAGTTAGAAAACAGCAGCAAGGTTAGGAAGGTACACTTGCGTTAAATAAGCGTCATGTTGACGTAATGTTTTATTCACGGACGAGTCCAAAATAGTTCCCTTTAGTAGTGGTGGGTGATAGTTATCAGTATGTACGAAGCCCACCGAAGTCTGAATTACCGCAGTATACGAAAAAGATCACTAAACATGAAGGGGGAAACATAATGGTTTGGGCTTATATTTCATGGGTTGGAGTTGGCCTGATATATTGGATAAAACAAAATATGCAAAATATAAAATGCCACGTAAATGGTTTCTGCGGAATAAAGTTAATGTTATGGCCTGCCCAATCACCCGGCCTCAATCTAATTGAAAATTTATGGGCTGACATAAAAAAAAACATTTCCAACTGCAACCCACAAAACTCGAAGAAATTATAAGAGATAACCAAATCAGCTTGGATATCTATTCCCGTTGAAACATGTCAAAATTAAAATAAGTGCAATGACTAGACGTATGAGTGCTTTGTTGAAAGACAAAGGATATACCACAAAATAGTAGTTTTAAATATGTAATTTTACAAATAAAATGAATTTTGTGATTTTTACTTGATGTTTTAAAAATACTACTGTTATTTCGCATATAAGAAAACCCTTTTCAAAAATAAAGGTAGCAAATTGTTAGTACACCTGACATCTGAACCCTGATACAGTGACTGTTTGATTATCCAAACTACAAATAATTTTTAATTATATATCTAAGTTCCGAAATAGCTCGTACAGGATTGGAAATTTCATAATAAAGTTAAATTATTCATTCACTACTATTATTTCACACACAACTGTTTTGGATAGTGCAAGTATGAAACTACGGAAATATGCGTCTAATTTTAAGGCTTTTTTGTGGTATCACAATGGGCCATTATTGGCCTAAATGTGCGATAGCAGCCACTCTAACCTAACCTAACCTAACCTAAGGCTTTTTGAAAAGTTATACAGAAGAGTGATAAGAAAGCACGAATCCGTTGTTTTAAAAAGGTTTAAGTCAATCAAAACATTTAAGTCAGTAAAAAACAAAGAAGTCATCCTACTCATAATATATCTACCACAAAAAGTAGAAAATTAACTCCACCCTCCCTCCAACCCCCAAGTTTTACCCCCAGGGTCATTGTGTTAAAATAGACACAACCCATAAAAAAATATGAGAACGTCTCCAAGTGCTTTCTTGGCATCTCTTTCATTTGCAGCGTAGTTTTCTTGAGATAAAAGTTATTTGTCTACTATCTTGAGTGAGGACAGCACCAATGGCAAAATCAGAGGCGTCTGTAGTCAACTCAAAGCCATTGAAATTAGGATGAGCTAATGTTACTTCTTCAGATACAAGTGTGGATTTTAGCTTGAAGCGTCCAAGGCTTAAACATCGAGAAAAATAGGGTTGGTTTTTGAGACATTATTGGACACTCGTTCATCTTCCTCTCTTAAAAGGGATACCTGGGGTTTGCTAATTTCGCATGATCACGAATAAACCGGCAGTAGTAACCAGACATGCCCAAAAATGCTATCAGTTGCTTCAAGTTTGAAGGTGGGGACAGTTCGGCTATATAGCTTGAATTTTTTTCTCGTTTGGTTTAATTCCGTTGATGATACCCACGAAGAAGCCCAAGAATTCTACTTGTTCCTGTAAAAATTCGCATTTGTCTAATTGGACTTTCAAATTTGCTTCTTCTAATGTTTTAAACACTGCTCTAAGAATATTCTCAAAGTGTTATTCGTCATTCTTGCCAAATAAACGTAACACCTTTTGCTGGTGTGTTCTCCCAAAATGTCATCTATAGTCTCTTTGGTAGATAAAAGGGGCCTTTTTAGCCCAAAGGAGAGTCTTAAAAACTCGAATTTACCATTATTTATAGAAAAGGTGGTTTTCTGATTGGGGATTACGACCGTGTGTAGGTTTAAAATAGTTTTTATTTGAGTCAATGTCAAATAAAAATTTCTAACACGATGTTCGCGAGGAATTATTTAATATAAAAAAGAAATGTCGATTTCGTCCCGTTGATCGTATGAAAGATCTTCGTAGTGCTCTACATATTCCGAGAAGAACTGCGTTTTCTGATACTTTCCGTTGCTCTCTCCGCAATTGTCTTATTCAGGTGGCCCAGCTTCCTCAGAATTTTTTTTCGGTATGATAGTCACTTTGAATTTGTTTCGGGGGAGGTGCAGGTTTTCTGGAATTGATTGTACCGGGGACGATTCGCATAATAAATTTTGGTTTGGCTTACAATTGATACTATGAGTAATGTTTTCACGCAACATGAGATTATGGCACATCTTGCGCGCGACAATTTCGTTAACTTTCGTTAACACATGCGACAATTTCGTTAACTTACTAACAGGCTGGTCATACGGACAAATAAAAGTTGCGATATAATGATATTTTATGTAGGGAAGGGCATAAGTTCGCCACTCTTCTTTTTTTACAAAATCCGAGCCCGCTTAGTCAGAACTATACTCGTAATAGTGTAATTTTTACTATTAAGTTTTACATGCCCAACAATGCAAAGCACTTTTTTATCGGATAATTTTCCAAGTTGGTTTATATTTGGTATAAATAAGCGACCACCAAAGAAACATATTCAAATCCAAAATACAGAATTTATATAAATCTTAAAATAATGACCCTAATGCTGCACCGGCACTTCTGGCACAATCCATTGAAGACGGTTCTAGAATAATTTACAAATTAAGTGCAAATTTGTTATGCATTTAGAAATTTTTTTACAGGTCCCGTTAAGTTGCAATTTGTGAGCGTGCTTGCATTGGATAAAGCTATACCACACTTTTCATATTTCTGTCAATATTTTTTGTATTGGGGGTGGTACTGGTATTTTTTACAAACTAATTACATTATATTGGGATATTTTAACCCCCAGAACCCAAAGGGAAGCAACCATTTAAAATCAATATATGGCACTGGAGGCGATGCAAGAGGTGTTTAGAAAATAATTACTATATTGGAGTAGTTCACACTCCAAAAACTACTGAACTACAGTGAAACACTTTAAAAGACATATTTCTCCATGTATAGGTTATAGACTTGATATATGTAAATGTAACAACCCACCATCAAATTTGACGAAACAGCCCATTGTGCACAAGCATGCGGGTATCCTTGAATTTGATACAACATTTTGCATCCACAAAAAAGAAAAAAAGTACAAGAAATGAGTTCGCTTGAATTTATTACAATAGCCCACACCCACTAAACTCGATCATAAGGCATCGAAGTACCACCAGGTAAAGAAAATATAGTTACCCTTGAAGTTAACACAACAGCACACACCCACAAAAACCGATCGAGTCACCTTCCTATACAAGAAATTGGTAACCCTGAATTTAATACAACAATCCATATCCACAAATTTTGATCATAAGGCATCGACCTCCGGGTATCCTCGAATTTGTTACAACAACCCACACCCAACAAAACTCGGTCATAATGCATCGGATTACTTTCCTGTACTAGAAATGGGTATCTTAAATTTATTATCGCTTCCCACGCCCACAAAAGATTAAACTATTTCAAAGCATTTTAATCAAAGTTTGTGCTATGAGATGGCTGTGGGTTGTTACATCTATAGCAAGACTATAACCTCCCCCTGTACCAAGCCCAGTACGATACAATAATTACTAACAGAAATATGGAGAAATGTGGTGTAGCTTTGTCCAATGCCAGCCCACGCACGAATTGCAGCTTAACGGGACCTGTATAATTTTTTCTAACCAGTACTTTTTTCATTGGATTCTGCTACCAGGGCTGGTACAGTATTAGAGTCATGTTAAAATATATGTATACTGAAGCTGAACTGTATTCATTGTAAAGGGTGTTGGAGGTATAATGCTTTGAATTTAAATAGAACACAGAAAAATTATTTTAATGGCCACTAATTTGAATTTATTTGAAAGATAATTTTATTTTGATGTTGCATATGTAGCTGCCGTGGCTCGCGAATGTTAGCTTCCAAGTGTTCAATGGTCTCTAGCTTATTAGCTTATCAGACAAGTGTTTCACATACTTTCAAATAAAATAGTTCAGCGGTGTTAAATCAAACGAACGCGGGAGCCAGTTGACAGAACCACATGTCTCTGATGTCAATACCAACCATCCAATCCAGACTCACAAAAAATAAGAAATAATGTCTCTGTTGACGGTAACGTTTTAACCAGCACGTGTAATAAGCACGAAAAGGCTTTTGAATTTTGTGTCAGCTATAAAAAAAAACTTTTCGAAAGAAATTACAACAAAAAATTAAACAACATTACAGAACTTAGTAAATATTATTGGTATTCATACTTACACGGGTGTACTATGAAATCCCGGTTTTCAAAATACAAGTTTCAAAATTCTGTTTTTCAAAATCCCGGTTTTTAAAATCCAGTTTTTCAAAATCCCGGTTTTCGAAATCCAGATTTTTAAAATCTCGGTTTTCGAAATTCCGATTTTCAAAATCCCGGTTTTCTTTTCTTCTAGGATCTTCGATCTCAGAATCGACTACGCTGGCAGTGGTTTTAGGCTTCTGAATCATTACATAACACAACAGCAAAATCTCATTACGATATTACGGGGAATACTGGTAGAAATAATTCATTGAATCATTTTACCACTTGCATATTATGAATTATTATCCCAAACAGAAAAATTAATGTATGAAATTGTATCACTATGAATGAAACCGTTTGGGCTGTACATCAGAGGCCAATTTTTTTTTTCTTGTAAATGAGTTTTTTGTCCAGTTATTTTTTTCATGACTTAATCTTTGCAATCTGTTTTGTACTCAACTCTTTCGCGGTTTGTTTTTTACGTCCTACCTTTCGCATTGCTTGCCAAATTGAGGACTTATGGCTGTAAGTCCGAAATACGTAGAACCACCTGCATTGCATATCTTCATACCAGCCTATATTACTGGCATGTAAGATGGGTCGGCCCATGAGTTTTGTCCTTCGACAGATAGTCATAGTTGTGCTCATTTCCATCGCCGACCATAAGCATATAATGAAAAATCCCTTTTGCGTCCTACCTCTTTCGAAATTCGAACCCGGTACCTCCCGATCCAAATGCCAAAGCGTTAACCACTGTGCCGTTTGGCCAGTATTTTCGCTTTCATTACGGAAAACTGATCTGGACGAGCGGACGTTAAAAAACTTATTTAGAATCCAGTTTCTTTTATATGACATACTTTTCAAAATATTAGTATAACTTTTTAAAAACGGATAAATTAGAAATGATGCTTGATCGGCAATAAAACTACCAACAACTTACCTTAAAAGTCTAGTAACTAAATGCGATCGGAAGTGTCCAGTGGTGAACGCTGTTTTATATTAATTGATCAAAAACCGATAAATTAAGATACGTTAATAAAATTCACTCGAGAAATTACCTAATACAATAAATGATTCAATAAATTCAATGAATGATTCAATAAAGTATTTCTACCAGTATTCCCCATACCTGAATCCACTATACGCATTTGGTCCAGACAATTCTGAGATCGGAGCTGGAAAATTCCAAATTTACATAAATCCATCATAATTCATAATACTCGGGTGGTACAATGATTCAATAAATTATTTCTTCCAGTGTTCCCCATGATATCATGAAAACACGCCCCATCATTTTTGAACACATATAGCCCGATGATTCCTTCGGCTTATAAAGCACACCAAATGGTAACTTTTTGTGAATGTAATGGTTTTTGAATAATGGCTTGTGGAGTATCTTCACTCCAATTCCGACAATGCTTGTTGACAAAGCCACTCAACCAAAAATATGAGCCTCAGCACTAAAGTACGTAACGCGCGATGAGTTTTACGGACTGAACAATTATTTAAATTTGAACAGTTTGCAAACGTTGCTCTGGCGTGAGTCTATTCGTTATGAAAGGGAAAACCAAAAATCAACTGTCAGCTATCAAATCGGCTGTCCCCGAAAAGGTGTTCGAACACCCATTTTAGATGCAGGCGTATTAATCTAAAGAAAGAAGATACCTGCGTGTATTCATACACCAACAAAACCAAGAGCCATACAATTTTATAAAATAATAGAAACCACTTCCTTACCATGGTTCTTACTACGTATATTGTTTAATATATGAACTCTATATAGTTTTTACAATCGCGTTTTGTATATTTAATGAATTGCAATTTTTATTCCATTCAACGTTTTTTTTTTTTTTGTGAATTAACCAGACCATAAATGACAACCGCATAATTTACTGCAATCACAAATGGCATAGAATGTTTCCAAAATGGTGTTGCGGTCGAAAAGTTTAAAGTTCTTCTAACAACTATTTAGGATTAATGAGTGTAGACAGTGAAATGTAATATCTAAATTTCGATACATCGCAATGTAAAGTTAAATACCTTAACAAAACCAAAAACTTCCAAATCGGTTTCAAACCGGAAAAAACTATTCGATACTGCTCGCGATACCATCTTGTCTTAAAAAACAAAAAAAAAATGTAAATTAAATTCACACCTGCGACTATATCCAATTATGTAAATGTATTCATAATTATACAAATTTAATACAAAACATGTCAATGTCTTATCCAAAACCAACAACAATATAAAGCCATGCTAATGTAACAAATACAGAAAAAACTACACTATAGATAGTTGTATTAGAACACATGTGTACATTGTGTGTGCGCACTAGTTAAATAAGTAGTGGTGCGAAAGAAAAAAATTAACATGGGATTGTTAGTGTAACCAACACAATCTTCTGTGGTTTGTTGCATATTGGTATCTGCGTTTTAGACTTTGTTCAGGGCTTTTAATTGTTGTTGGTTTTGTCTTATCGATCGACGCAGATAAGAAGTAATTAGTATGCGTAAAATGACGAAACACCCAAAACACAAGCATGGCATGCTCATCGCGGGCTAAATAACACACAGTTCATTGGTCTTTATGATAAGATGATTTAAAGATGTAATTTTGACAGATGAACGCGTGCGTAAAATCCGATTTAAATTTATTTATTGGAATTTATGTTTTCATTTCTCAATTGACTTTGGCGTATCGAACGCACAAAATGATATTGAACTTGAAATACTCGTACTGGGGTAAAATAAACTTGACTCGTTTTATGTTTTTGTTGTGTACGAGTATTACAATATTAAAACCGCAAACATTTTATGTTTCAATATTTTAATTTTAGGTCGTTAAATCGTTTTTTATGTAAATCATAAATTTATATAAGTAAGTGGGAAAACGTTTGTAGATACATAATTATGGCATAAAAGCAAAGCAGAAACAGATAAATTCATTCATTTTTAACGAGTTGATGTTTGTTATCCATATGGATGCATGACAACCGACCAAATCGGACGATAGGTACGATCGTTTAATTTGAGTAAAGGTGGTGCCATTTGGGTGGTCGAAGTATTAACACCTTGTTAGTAGTGAAACTGTAAAAAGCTTGGAAGTTTTCGAACCAATATAATAATAATAATACCAACTACCAAATAAAATAAATAAATAGAATTTAAGAACTACGCAAAAATTGCAATGTAAAAGTTCAGATAAGTGACATCGAGGCGTTTATTGAGAGAATGCTGTTTAATAAGGTCCAGACGATCCAGGAAGGGTGGTGAACTAAGTCGTTGTCCAGTGTAATCTGCGTAAAGCACAACTATTGACAAATAGAATGTAATTTGTTTATTATCTTGTTATAATATTGTGCGAAATCTAATCGCTAACTACACCTAAATCGCAGACGGTTTTAACCCTTAAAACCCGATTTATACGTTTATGAAATAATCTCTCGATGGTAAAGATGTACGTTTTCTACGTTTCCGACATTATTCTTCACCAATTATTAAAGTTGTTTAAACCACTCTGATATCGTTAATGGACATAATGAATGTCGCTTTGCGGACAAAATATTATTTTTAATGGACACCCATACAATGTTTGCGACTATTTTAGTCGTAGAAAACAAAGAGGCCATTTACCAACAATATTTCTACCACAAAAGTATAAAAAATGCTCTCCCACCCATTTTCACTCCCAGGACACTTGTGTACACAAAGATACACAAACCCTTACAAACTCGATCATGAGAACTCGCTTGGTAGCTTGGTTTCGTATACTGATAAAATGTTCTCATCTACTGGTCAGCAAAAATTCAACTCTTGCTTTGTACCGATAATACAAAACAAGAACATATCGATTTAGCGAATTATATATCACTAAATCAGAAACCACCGGGGACTTTTGCATGTGGTTTCTGATCTAGTGAAAAATATCTTAAAATAAATTACATTCACGGACGATTATAAAATACTTCTTATTTGTAATGAAAATTGTTTGATGATTGGAACACAACAGAAATCCAGATGGGAAATCAAACGCTTTTAGTTGAAACAATATTATTTTGTGTGAGACTTTATCGAAAACTTTACTGAAATGTATTGCAGTTACGTCAAATTCATTACCATTTTCAATGGCATTAAGAGTAGGAGAAATTAATTCGATTAGGTTGGTAGATGTTGATTTCCTCTTAACTCTTTCAGTCGTACATTTTTTTCAGCCATACCAAAAAATTTTCAATGTTTAAATATGTAAAAATCTTAGCACAAATATTTGCAAATTTTAAGAAATCTAAATTTTTTCCTCCTTGTTCAGGTCTACGGTTATGGGTTGATATCAACATTTTATCATAATATTAAATTTTTGAACAAGGCAGTATTGAAACATTATTTTATTTTAAACGGTTTGGTTTTTTTCATCACATAAAGGGTTTTCCAATAAGGGCTTGACAATTTTTTTTAAATAAAACGCTTTAATTTGAGGAGATATCTCGAAAATTTTATTATTGGCTTGAAGTACAATCAAAACATTTATGTATAGAATTCGACATCGTTCATATATCCACAAACCCAATTTTCGGTGAGTCCACACTCTTCGACGGAAACGGCCGTTATCTCTCTTTCAATATTGGCTTCGAGCTCCTCTAATGACGCCAGCTTGTTGGCATAGACCAATGATTTAACGTAGCCCCATAAAAAAATCTAGAGGCTGTTAAATCACACGGCCAATCGTCAGGACCATTTCTGGATATAAGACGTTCATCGAATTTAGATTTTAATAAGTCGATTGTTAGACCCGCTGTGTGGCATGTCGGACCGTGTTCTTGAAACCACAAACCATTAATGTCTAGTTCATGCAATTGACGAAAGAAATACCGTTGCAACATGTCTTTGTAGCGATCTCCATTGACTCGAACGTGACGGACATTTCCATTAACGAAAAAAACGGTCCAATGACACCACCAGCATGTAAACCACATTATACCGTTATTTGTTGTGGATGAAGTGGTGTTTCTTGAAGCACATGCGGGTTTTCGCCTGACCGATAATGCATTTTGTGTTTGTTGACGAAGCCGTTTAACCAAAAATGCGCTTCATCACTTAAGATTATTTTGAAATGAAATTGGTTATCTTCTTCCAACATTTCCAGAGCCCAATCCGAGAACGTACGTCGCTTCATTTGATCCAATGGAATTAGTTCTTGTGTTATCTTGATCTTATAAGGGTGCAAGCCAAGCTCCTTTCGCAAAATTCGCCAAAGTGTGGTTTGAGCGATGTTCAATTCTTGAGAACGCCGTGGAATCGACTGTTTTGGTTCGTTTGCGACGCACGCTTGAACCGCAGCAATATTCTCGGCACTTCGACCAACCCGTTGTCTCACTGGCTCTTTTTTCACTAGACTATGAATTGCTTGTCTACTGGGATGATAATTACGACCAAAAATTGGAATTAACGCTCATGAAGTTGTAGTCGACGACTCGGAATTGTTTTAGTAAATTTTTATTACATATTTGTAAACGTTGTTCGTTCTTGTACTTCACCTTGTTGAAAATGTTGTCTTTACTGAATGTTTTGACACTGATAGTTTGGTTATTTGTTTATGAAACTTCATAAACAATTTCTATCTTTATTTAGGCATAGTAATACACTTTGTGCAAATGTAACTTTGACGTACATTTGGGTATCTTACATTGCAGTAGTAGCAGCTTCTGATGAAGCGTACTGCAAATCTCTGGCGGTTTTTTCTTCGACACGGCGTTTTCTACCATTTGTTGGTGATTGAGACTTCAATTTCTGATAACCATTAAACTGTTATAGCAAGTTCCAACCGAAAGTTCAATAAATTTGGAATTTTTTTAAGTAATGCCATTTTTCTCTGGATAGCTACGATTCTCAATTCACGCAGCACAGATCGAAAAATCTTTAAAAATGTGCAACTACGCGCAATGTCCATTTTTTAGACTGATCAAAAAAGTCCACTTCCCCATATTAGTGTTACTTATACAATTTGATAATTTCGGATTGCTTAATGACATACTTTTTTGCAATTTATCCCACCGCTTTACAGTACCTTCCGTTCCAATACCAATAAAATTTGATCATACTGATTTATTGTCCTGCCATTTGACAATCACGACGTTTTGGTCATAACTATATACTTCATCGCTAGACTCTCTTTCTGTAAGGTCTATAATAGGAGGGTTTTTGAACCGGTTTATGCGAATAGTTCCAATAGCATTAATATTTCCAGCTTTTAAAATTTCAAAAACTTGATAAACGAAGAACAACAGCAGCACCGAATCCAAATTTTTTAAATTCTGCCTGAGAAATTTCAGTTGTTTTGCCTTATTGCACAAAAAAAACCATAAGGCAATCCACTTTTACTTATATCACCACTAGTAGCCAAAACAACATAGCTTTCATATCATCTGGATTTAGTTCCGAATCAGTTGATAAATCTTCTGCGGGCCTATGAGTTACATGTCCAATATTCTCAACAACATTTATATCAGGATCTGGAAACGTGTTATTTATTTCCACATCGAGTGATTCTGTAGGTTCTTTTATGTCTTTTGCCAAATAATCATCATTGCAATCATCACCATTCACAATCTCCACCAATTCCGTTAGAGTAAAGTGTTTGTGTTTCTTTGCTCTCAAAGCTGCCTTACGGCTTTCCGGAAATCGGCTCTGAAGTTGGTTGCATTAACATATACTTGAACGAATCCAAACCGCCCGTTATTTTGGATATATGTGACCTAGTCATTGCTGTTTTTATGACATAAGTTTCAGTAATTTAGAAGCTGTCGTTCTTTGTGGATCAATTTTAAGAGATGGATATCGATAAGCAACATTTGCATTCTATTCTGTTTTCAAATGCCATAAAAAATGCTGCTCAAGCTATGGAATTGATTAGTTCGACTTTGAGTAAACATTCTGTGAGTCATTCAACAGTAAAAAAATGGTTTGTAAGATTTCGTCATGGCAATTTTAGTCGTGAGTTAATAAACAAACGTGCCAAACTAATGTTATAATGTTGTGTGAAGGTAACCTTAAATACAACTTGACAAGCACTGTTTGTGCAATATCAAAACAGACGTGACAAATCTGAAATTTTAATTTGTACGACTTATTTGCTTAAATCTTAATACAAATCATTCAAAATTTAATGTTATCATAAAATTGTATAAACTAATAAAAAAAAACCTCGAAGATTAAATTTTTATTTTCGAATTTAAAAATATCCGACATTAGTCGTTCCTCCCAAACAACAATCGTTCCTTCCAGAATAAAGCTTAATGAAACTACCTAACTTAGATCATCACATCGAATTAGCTTCTGTTCAAGATCGGCAAATTACTTATTACTTCAATTATGAGTTATTCGCATCACTGAATATATTTTTCTACCCCTCACCTAATCTCATGCAATTTTTGGTAAATTGATATCTGGCTGCTATGTGTTTGTCGGATTGTTTGACAGCGATTGCAAATGATTTTACGGTTCTTGGCTCTCTTAAATTTTCTTGAATCAAACGACCCTCACGTGAAACGACTTGGTATTAAAAATCAACAAGAACAACAAAACAAAATGGTTATCAATACCACAGGTCATCCCTATACGATAAATCTCGGTACAACCGACCACAATTTTAACAACGTGGGAGATTTCAAATAGCTCGGGTCAATTATAACATCAACGAACGTATCCCAGCTATTACGTAGGTTTTTATATCAAAGTGATAATCAATCAAAGTGATAAACTTCTGTAGTAAGTATTCCTCTTAGCACAGCTCTTTTAAACTTTTATCAAAACCGTTCAAACAGAAATATGCTTCACAATTCAAACCCTGAGTAGCTACTCATTTGACGAATTTTCGATAAATTTGCTTTTTCTTTTTCGGTGAATCGTTTGTTTTCAATGAATTGTCGTTTTCGATTAATTTCGTGTACGATGAACTATCGTTTACGATTAATTTATCATTCTCGAGGAATGGTTGGTTTTCTGGAAATTACCGTTTTATATTAGTCGCTATTTCGGCGATTTACTTTCCGTTGAGTTACCCTTTTACTGAAGTCCTTTTCGGTGAATTGTTGTGCTTTCAAACAAAAAAATTACATAACATACTTAAATGCATAATTTTAAATTGAATCTAATTTTCACTTCTAATCTGTGTATTAACAAAATCAACCAAGTCAAAATATGCTTCGTCATAATGCTCATAATGAGTTTTTGCCAAAAATGGTGGTCGTCTATACCGACGGAGCTGTAAAACTCGAGCACTTTCCTGCACCTTTTGTGTCAACATGACATTCCCAATTGTTGTGCGCGGTGTCGATAAGAGGTACATAGAGCTTACTTTATCTCCTAGTGTATGCAAATTTTCAAAATTGTTCTTTACACGCTGAGTGGTTGACTTGCTCGGGACCTGATTAACATCAAAAAAGTCACATATTTTCTCCGCGTATTTACAATATAATTGAACAATTGCGGCGTTAGATGCTCCATAATAGATTGTTATCAACCACTCTCTACAACTGTCAAATGCGAACTGACAAATGTCCAAAACAAAATGTGGACAAACAAAATCGACCTGGAACATTAAAACCCCCTGTATACCAGTGCGTGTAAGAGTTTACTGAATACGCGTGTAAGAGCTTACTGAAATGAATTAAGCAAAAATCAAGTTTGGAGGGCGAGAAGCATAGAGAGAAAACACGGTTGGTCGGTTGGTATAATAAACATAAATTTGGGTAACCGCAAGGGAATGCAAAGCAGAATGAATCAAAATGGAACGAAATGAAAAAACTTGCCCCGCCCCTCAGGCATGCCAGTATGTCTCATCCAGCAGAACTGCAAGTTGGAACATTTGGATAATGGACATAATGGACTCAACGCACTCACTAATCTGGTCAAAATAATCATGAATCATTACGGAAAAGGTCAAATCGAACTCGGTATCTCGAAAATGGCTGTGCGGTCGGAGTAGCTGCTATATGAAAATACTAACACAATATTTTGATATGTCAGGAACAACTTTTGCGATTACGTTTATAAACAGCACTTCATTTGAAATGTGTTGATCAGGACAACCAAATGGTTAAACAAAAATATGTTATAAAACACAATATGTATTCTGTGAATTGTCGTTTTCGTTATGGTTGGCCAAACCATTATATCGATTTTGTCTCGTGAGTTACTCATTTAAAATGAGTGAAGCAAAAAAAAATCGATTATGTAGTGTACACACAATTATGTCTTTGTATTTGTATTTTTCTTTTGTTCGTATTTGTGTCATTTGTACGATGAACAGTATCAAAATAACGCTACCCGGGTGAATCAGTTTTATTGTTATGGTGCCTATTTCCTTTTCTCAGCACATTACTTCTGCTCTCGAGCTGTGGAGTGTCATTATTTAATATGCTAATATATATTTAAAAAAAATTTTATCATAAATTAATTTTATATGTTTTAATAAAATTTTATAAATAAATTTATTTTAAATTTCATAAATTTTAAAAATAAAATGTTAGCTATAAAAAAAAATCGCAAATACATAAACAACACAAAAATATTGCGTTTACAATGGTTAACATTTTGTGTGCCAAAAAGAGCGATCGTGCTCCTCAATACACTAGCCGAAATCATGTTGGCACTCAAAGGGTTAATGTGAATAAACAAAAAAGAATGATACGTGGCTTGCATATGCAGTAAAACAATCGTACGCACGAAACTAACACAAACACAAATGCTACTACTATATCTTTCCGGTTACATTAATTTCGTTTCACACATTTCGAGACAAAATCCGTATACATGGTTTTCGGTAAATTATCATTTTTGGAAACGATTTCAGTAAATTTTCGTTCGATTAACTATCGTTTTTGAGGAATCATCGTTTGTTTAGCAATCTAGATGATGTCATCGCATAATACTGAACACAAAACGATAGCGATTTGGCTAAAAAGGAAGATTATTTTTGGGGCCTGTTTCTCACCGAAACTTTGTATTACACGCCTTTTTATCTACACTGCCATTGTATAATTTTTTATTGTGGACTTTAACACACAATCACTAATATGGTCGCTTAATTCTTTGAGAAATTGTTTATATGGTTCTAGACGAATGACAATCTTTACAGACCACCATCCATTATTGTATACGCACTCAACAACAAGAACAATAATGCTAAGATGGACGAATTTATAAGATGGAAAGCTTATATTATAAGAATATAATTACTAAGCCGGTGCCTTATCGCGATTGTTCCCTAGAACTGAGGCAAACAGTATGTCAATCAGCCAGCACAGTGCGGAAAGTTTCTCCCATGATCTAATACCATTGGTGAAATCACCAATTAACGTTTTTGGACATCAATTGGTCTACAGGGCCGATAAATTCGATAACAGCTATCAAGTGAAAACCTTTTTCTCATCCTGCCACACTAGGCACACATTCACAAAACCAGATTTCACAGAGGCCAAACTCATAAGTATCTTTAACTAACTCTAAGTAACTCATCTCATCAGAAGCTCATCGGATCACGAAGAGATAATTCTTAAAGAACATAAACGGGCTCACACGAGCTGTTGTGAAAAATCCTCGGTTACAAATCCTTCATTATTTTCCAAAGCTGGCAGTCAAAATTTCTAACCTTGTCAAAACCTGCACGGAATACAAGGAAAATAAATACGAACAAAATGAATATTTAATCAAGTGATACACGCTACATCTATTCCTACATACCCCGGCCATACCATTCACTTATTGTCGGCCGAAAAACATTTAGTTTTAACCGGTCTAGATAAATTCACAAAATTTGCACAAACAAATAAAACTGGGAAAGTTGCCGTAAAATATAGTTTATATGGCTGTGGGCCAATTCTCAGGTAAATCGATTAGTACAGTAAATTGAAATTTTAGTACAAATTACTTTTCAAATCGTACCAATTCTCTAGTAAATAAAATTAGGTAAATGCGGCTTAAAGGGACACATGGTTTCTAGGAGTATACAAAAATTGGTATGTAGGTACACGAACTAATGTCATAAATTTTATTGCCGTTGTTCCAATTATTTGTATTGTTTATACGAATAAATTTAAATTTTATATTTTCTCAAATTTGTTGCGTAATATACACAATAAACTATTTAAAAAAATAAATAAAAATTTTAACATATAAAACTGTGTTCATAAATATCGAAGCGCAGTTTTATTTCATGGGAAATGCCAGTGAATATAAAAAAATTATGTCTAGAAACATGGCCGACATATTTTCTTGATTTGTTTAGCAAAAACAAAAACCACTACTATTTAACTTTTGTGTCTTCGCTTTACCCTACTTTTTAGTACGGTATTTCAATTTACCACATACACTGTTAAAAACGGCTTTTACCCTAGATTTACCTTAGAATTGGCCCGCAGCCTATGAGTATTTTTATACCAGTAAAATAAATAAATTGAAAAAAGTTTCAAATAAACATCAAGTAACCATAAACATCATTCAAACAAAAAGAGGAAACATGAGCGGTAAGTAAATATTTTATTTTTACATGCAGATCGATTTTGTTCGTTATCTGATTTAAACGCAAGCTTTTTGAACTGTTAAAATTTATGGGACATTCAAAAAAATTATAGCATCGTCATTTTTGTTTACATATTCCTGACTCTTTTTAACTAGTAACTTTTTTTATATGCGTGCAGTAAAAATATTGCTGGGGAAAACCTGGAACATGTAATGTAATGCGTGAATTCCACAGTGAAATAATTTTTCTTAGTAAAATTAACACAATTCAAATAAAAAATTCAGTAAAATAGAAAAATTCAGTAAAATTTACTGGCAAAATAATAGAGTAAGTGGGGAAAATGTTGCCATAAAAAGTATGAAACTTAATACTTTTTATGGTAACATTTTTAACACACCTTCAAAAATAGTATGAGATGAGAAATATTTTTCTCACACTTTTATGGTTGAAAAAATATTATAGTCAACACCGAGTATACATTAACTTAAGCAACTCTGAGAAGATCAGATCGTGTATTTTAGCGAAAAATAATCTGAATATTTTTCTTCTTCCTCAATTTAATAGCGGGGATGTTCCAGAAGGGAGTGTTGAGGCTGGCTGTGAAAAATGATGGCTAGCCTCAGTCTATATGGATCGCGGGAAGGAGGTTCCACTGGATAACCTGGGGGAACTGATCCGGAAAGCAGATCAAAGAAGGGTAGGTATTATACTCGGATGTGATTCAAACGCGCATTACATAATCCGCACGTTGGAAGAACAGACATTAACGAGAGGAGTGAGCTATTTTTTGATTACTTATTAAATACCAAACTTTTAGTTTGCAATATTGGGCGAGAACCGACATTCATTGTTATAAATCGACAGGAGGTTTTAGATGTGACCTTTGAGTCAGAAACAATTTTTCATATGATGAGAGGGTGGAGAGTGGCGAAAGAGCACTCATCCTCTGATCACCGATATGTAACATATAATCTCGAAATTAAGCCTATTACCCGGAAAGCCTGCAGGAATCCCAGAAAGAGAAACCCCTGGACAATAGACCTCCGGCGACAGTAGAAGAATTGGACTGCATGGTTGATATTGTCACAAAAGCATACCATCTTTCATTTAATGCTGCGTGCCCCCTGATAAAGCATAGGGGCAGACAGAAACCGACATGGTGGATCATGGAGTTGGGAACTTATTGGTGTTCGTGTAGGACAGCTTTTAATAAGGCTAAGAACACAAAGGAGGTTCGGGATTGGGACTTCTATAAGAGGGACCTAGGAAAGTACAAAAGAGTTGAGAAAGGCACAAAGGGGTCTTAGAGACCCTTCTGTTGTAGAATGTAGGAGGTCTCTGAGACTTCTCGCCATACGAAAATTCTAGCTACTAACCCAACCAGTCCTAGTTATTTAATTAGGCCGGACGAGTTATGGACAGCTCCAAGTGCGGAATCATTGGAGCTCCTCATAGAGACCCATTTTCCGGGAAGCTATGATGACTCGATGGAGCCTGGAGCTTATCGAGTAACACCTTCAATAGTGATGGAGGGCATCGTGGACAGGAGCGTATCTGGTGGGTGCTGAAGGGGTTTAAGCTTTATAAATCAGCGGGCCCGGATCGGATTATATAAGCAGAGATCCAAAGGAACTCGGCGGTCATCCTCCTCTTGCTGGAGAGTATCTTCAGGAGATGTCTCAAACTGGTCTATATTCCTAGAAAATGGACGGAGGTCAGAGTGGTCTTTATGCCGGAATCGGGAAAGACCTCACACGCTTATCCAAAAGACATGAGACCTTTAACATCCTTTCTGTTGAAAACCTTGGAAAGGTTGATGGATGTACTTATTCGAATAAAAATTGAGCCAAGGAATTGGGCAATGTCGCAGCATGCGTACTGTAAGAGAAAGTCGGTGGACACAGCTCTGCACGATCTAGTACGCATGATTCGAAAGTCAATTTACTCACAAGGTTTTGTTTCGTAGCATTTCTTGACATTGGGGGTACCTTTAATAATGTAAAAACGGAGGCGATCATGGAAGGACTGTTATTTTTGAACGTGGACTACCCCATAAGTAGGTTGATAAATCAGATGCTGGTAAGCAGGATTATTACCTCGGAACTGGGGAAGGCCACCAATAGAAGACGGGTGATTAGAGGAACCCCGCAAGGGTGTGTAATATCTCCATTTCTTTAGAGTGTTGTGATGAATGAATTGCTGTTGGCACTGGAGAGAGAGAGAGAGGGGATAGGAGTTGTAGCATATGCAGATAATGTAGCAATAGCTGTCTCAGGCAAATATCTGGACACGATTAGGGATATTATACATAATGCTGATCGTTACAAAATGGGCCAGCAAATGTGGATTAGGAATCAACCCTTCCAAGACAGAGCTGGTACTATTTACTAAGAAATATAAAATTTCCTACCGTGAACGGCATTAGACTGGCTTTTGCCGACGAGATTTCTGGGCATAATCTTGGACAGTAAGCTCAGCTGGAAGCCTAACATTGTGGAAAGGGCGAATAAAGCTAATGTAGCCATTTACTCGTGTAGGAACGCCATAGGTAATGGGGTCTGAAACCAGAGCTGGTACATTGGCTCTATACGGCAGTGGTAAGACCTATGCTGACATACAGGATGGGCGTGTGTTGGCCAGCTCTGAAGAAGGTAACATATACAAGGATGATGGAGAAGGTGCTTATGTCAACACCACCTACACGCACTTTATAGGTTATGTTCCATCTTACTCAAATCAAATTTTTAGGTAAGCTGTCTCTCAGTGGAAGTGTCTTCAGGCGGGACACTCGACGATAGTTACATCGTTAAGGGAAGAACTGGCGAATCTAGATTATATTAAACCAACATTGTGCTTCGATAAAGGTTTCCGGGCCACCTGTCCTTCGAGAGAATCCTGGAGGAACGAATAATACTGAAAAACGAGCTACTGCAATTTTTCACGGGCGGTTCTAAGCTAGACGGCACGGTAGGAACTGGAGTTTTCTGTGAGAAGCTTAATGTTAATATTTCCGCTCGCCTCCCTGACTACTGCAGCGTGGTGGCGATAGGCGAAGTCGTGACATGGTTGAAGCGTACCGTGGTATCCGTGAGGGATATCGCAATCTATATGGACAGTCAGGCGGCGGTCAGGTCACTAAAGGCGGTTTGTATGAAGTCACGGGTGGTGCTGGATTGCCGATCATCTCTTAATGAGATGAGCGCGTATTTCAGCATCCAGATAATCTCGGTCCCTGGTCGCTCGGACGTCACGGGAAACTGCAGGGCCGATGAACTAGCTATGTACGGTACGGCTCTCCAGATGCAGCCGGAAAGGACTGGTCTGGGGAGACCTAGCAGCGCTCAAATTGGCGCTCAGTAAGAAAGCAATTGCCTTGACAAACGAGAGGTGGATCAACACCCTCACGTGCAGGGTAGTGAAACAGGTTTGGCCAAAACTGGACCTGCGGCGCTCCAAAACACTACTATTTCTGAGAAAACTGAGAGGTAGGATTGGTCGTAGGGATACCAACAGGCACTGCCTTTTTGGGGAACATGCGAGAAGGCTGAGTCTACAGACGAATGACTTTTGTAGAAGTTGTTTGGACGAAGAGGAGGAAGGGACTTAAGAACACTTCCTATGCTCGTGTCCGGCACAATCATGCATAAGGCATAAGTACTTAGGTGCGTACGGTATGGACAGCCTTTCGGAACGCGCGGGCTATGGAGTGCGAGATATTTTACGTTAAATAAGTAGCTCTGTATGGTTTCAGCGGGAGTAAAGGGGGGATAGGAACCTGTGGTGTCACAATGGGTAGCCACTCTAACCTAACCTCACCTAACCTACGTACGTGTACGTTCATTGTAGGGTAAAATAAAATTTTAAAAAATTTTTGTTTCGTTAAAATCGTTTATTTTCAAATTTTTAGATTATGTTGCCCTCAATCTCTCACTAATTTGACTACAAATTTTGCTGTAAGAAAAAAACATACAAAAGTCGATTCTTTTACTACGTATATATTAAGAATTCAATCCAGATTGAACCCAGGTTGAAATTCCAATATATACGGGATTGAGTCAACTTCGCGTTAACTCGATTCGATCCACCAAATTTGTAGAATCGAGTTAACTCAATCCTTAAAATACCAATATATACGGAATCGTGTAGAAAAACGACAACAACAAATTATTATAAAAATATTAATAATAAAACAACGCCATTTTTATTTCGTTTACGAATATTTGCGTTTATATATATTTTTTTTAAATATTTTAATTTTCGTTTGAATTTAAATAAATATAGAAATATGTATTTAGAATAATCTTTTGACGTTTATCTCAACTCGGTTTCGATTCGATCCCAACATAATCCGCCAATATATACGCTATCGGTATCAATCCAAAATTAACTCTAACTTGATTCGATCTGGATTGAATCCCTAATATATACGTAGTATTTGTCGCTCTAACGTAATTTAAATATACTCTCCTCTTTTCAGTTTCCCAGTATTTTTTACTGAAAAAAATTGTTTCACTGTGGAATACACGGATAAATCGTACAAACGCTACCAAAAAAAAACAAGTAAAAGACGTGGCATATCATAATCGTAAAAGAAAGCCGGCTAAACAGTACTTGACCGGTGACGATTAAACAGTACTTCACCGGCGAGATTTGGATCTAAATTAACGATCCAATATTTACAAGAGATTGTTAAGATAGGGATAAGAATTCAGTTGTCATTACCCAATGACCCAGGCAGACACTTGATTCCATGTGCATATGTACATTAAATAACGTTATCAATTTGTCATTGTATTCTCCATATATTAAAGAGTCTAAATGCAGATTGTAATACTATAAACAATCATCATATCTCTACTCTCGAGGAAATATCTACTGGAATTATCCTCCTAAACAGCTTGAATGATACAATTCTCATTGAATGAATACCTCAACAATTGAATGGAACGTTCCGTATTAAGTTCAATAATCTGTCAATAACGATAAACGGAAACGTATTCACTTCTCGAGATAAATCTTGATTTCATGTATTACCAGCAATTTTACATCCAATCCCCCAAGGAAGTAAAATAAAAAAGCTAATAATACGAACTCAAATTTGAGTTAAATATGGTAACGACGAATAGGTACTCGAATTCACGTTTACAAGCATAATCTCGTTCGTTTTTTAAGATGGTCCAATCAAGTTAGATGTTTGGGCTACGTGGCAAAGGCCACAGCAAAGTATGTTTAATAATGTGTTCCAACAACAAGCATCCAGTGTACGTCGTAGAAGAATACTTCAACTGCACGACGTATATCAAGAAGTTAATAGGATGTCGAAACTGGAGGGCAAGAGCGATGGATCGAGACGGATAGATGACCGGCAGTGCAGGCGGCAAAATCCCTTCATGGGATTTGAATACTAAAGAGACAGGAAAACATTTTATAAACCAGACCAAATAATTCTGGTTTCCACAAAGAATTATATTTCTAGAGATTGTCAGATTTTTTTTCTAAACGTTCATGATTCGACCTTTTGTCGTTCTTTTGTATCTGCCAGATTACGTACGCAAATATTTATTCTTCCCACGAAAGGAGGTCTATCAAACACACAATTAAAACTTAAACATCAAAAAACAAAAAAGTATCTAATCCATATACTATACAAAGTATCCGTATCTTAAATCCACACATCACCGGCCACAGGAAACGGAAATGGAATAAACCCACCAACTGATAAATTATTAAAATAGTTTTATTACACATGGCTCAGCAATTAAAACCCCGATATGTACTCAGTCATATCCAAATTAATTATGATGTCCAGTTCAATGCATCTTTAAAATATAAAAATGACAACAGCAATATTAATTTCCCGGTATAAATGCCAATTAATTTCACAAAAATATAACTGGTTTTCTTCACTCAACTAAACCAAAGATATAATAGCAAGACGATGGCGATATACGAAGAAAACTTATTATCCATGGAACATATAAAATTACAGATCGCAATACATCTTGTTATACATTACACGCACATGTAGATAAGCTTTATTATTACATATTTGTTTAGTCATTCATTACATATATTTTCATCTGGTAGAAATATTTCGTAGTTCTTGTACTTATCGTATTACAAGATCATTTTTAACAACAACAACAACAACAACACATTTTGATTGATTTTCGAGAAATAATTTTCGTATGTAATTAATTTTTTTTTTTTTTTATTTAAATACTAAGTTTTAATCGAGGTTACGTATTTATACCAACTTCTTGAATTTGTATATCTTCTACTCTACATCAATCTGTTATTAATTGTATGTGGAAGCAAAAAAACTTCACGAAAACAGATTTAAATGTTGTGATTAATAAATAACAAGATGCAAACAATTTATGAGATTTTTTTTTGTACTTCCAAACGGACGACGGTTATGTTAATTAATAGTGCGGTCCAGTCAATTATATCTGGCGTGACATCATCGTTGAATACAAACAATTTTTTTGTTCTTTAAGATGTCACACAACACAGTGTTTGTGTTATGCTCGCACTAACACATATATATGTCGTATTGTAACGGAGTACTTTAGGCATGATGTAATAATAATGTGGCCATAAGATTAATTAAGTTGTTTTGATGCTATTAAGGTTTATTTTCTACCTTGCGTTCTTATCCATTCCAAGGCTATAAATATTATTGTGCCGTCGCGCTGAAGTGTCTTACAAAATTATTATACCTAAAATATTAAACAAGTATACTATATAGTAAATACAAATACGGGGATGCGGTGGGGTGATTTGTGGGTTATATATGGAAAAAAAAGTCAAATATCGATTAATAACGAAAAATTCTATTTGGTTTAGTTATGTTTCTAGAAAATTTATGGTTATAACTTGGAAAAATGTAAGAAATGGGAATGGCAAAATTGCTCGATATCAATTAAATTACAATTTAATTAATGGAATAGATTACTTTATATAAAAATTGTAAGAAGGTTTACGTTGAGTGGTTTTTTGTATACGCATAATTTAGTTTTTCGTCGTGAGGTACTCATTTGGAACGGCAGTAGATATTTTAATTGTATTTACTTATACAGGGTACATCGGAATATTTTAAAGCCTAAAATTTTGAATACTTATTGAATATGAATACTCACTTAATTCTACAAGGTTTAACCAGATAATCCAAGACGTACCTGAAAAGAAATATAATAAAATATATTAATGGTGGTGGTTTAATAGATTTTTAAATTTGGTGTTGGCATTGTTACACTTCAAATTAAGCATGCAAAACAAGTAAACGAAACTTTCTCGAACCTAGAAAATAATAGCCGGTTTGAATTAACCGGTATCTGGATACCAGATATTTTACATATATAGAATTTCATTTGATACAGTAACAGAAGTCTTAGAGTATCTGAACAAGGAATTTAATAAACTAAAATAAGTCACAAATCAGTCCGGCAGTTAACTACAAATCAAACTAAAACCAATTCTATTTACTACCATAACGCTTCTAGTATTCGAGGTAAAGCTAAGGTATTCCATATGGGTGTTCTAGAAAATGAACAACCATGTACGTTGACTTGCGCGATCCAGCGTTAAAGGAAAGGAAAAATATGGAGTGGTTGGGAAGTTAATTGTGTCTAAGTAAGTATGAATCATCATAGTCGTTGTCACACAGATTTGACGCCAAATGGAAGAATTTCCTACGATTGTGTATTTAATTCGAGATATACTGAAATGGACCAATGTACGGAACAATCACAACAAAACCATTACAATAAAAAAAACAACAACAACATAAAATCGTTAATCTTGTTTACCTTCTGGGAAGATTATTTACTGGATAACATAAAATAATTTGTGTGGTAAAAAGGAGTCTTACAAAATCGTTTTTACCGTCTGAAAAAAATAATTTTGTCAGTTCAGATTTCACGCCAGAGAATTATTAGAAAGTATTGATGAAACTCTTAAAACTTAATTATTAGTAAAGTGTGTTTTTTTTTCTAAATCTCGGTTTTTAAAATCCCGGTTTTAAAGATCTCGGTTTTCAAAATCCCAATTTTCAAAATCCCGGTTTTCAAAATCCCATTTTGTATAAAAAACCCGATTTTCACGAAATCCTGATTTGAATATTTAAAATTAGGCATGTGGGAAAATGGGACTCTTAAATGATTTTTTGACAAAATTCAAAAATGAGTTTGCGATAAAGCTCTAGAAAATGGCTAATAGGGATGGAATTTGGATGGACAGCTGAGTGCCTGTTAGAGTTATCGAAGCCGCCAGCCTCTACAATTATTGCATTTCAAAATGTTGCATTAACAAAATATTGCTTTTTATATTAATCTTGCAACTACCAAATCTTGCAATTAAAAAACTTTATTAATTATTTTGTGCAATTAGAACTAGAAGAAAAGAAAACCGGAATTTCGAAAACCGAGATTTCGTAGTACACCGTATGTCAAGATTTATTAAAACTCCATAATTGCAAGTTTCATCGGTTATTCCATCTTAGGTAATGACAGATAATGACAAAAATACGCTATCCTATAATATCACAATTAGTTACCAACATAAAAGAAACAATATCCGTTTACACGTGGCTCCGAAATTAGAACAACCTTTATATCTGTGCATATAGTTTTGGCGAGAATTTGGTATAGTTCCGGTCATTACCATCATAACCTGTTCGCCAACCATCTGCAAGAGAGACACACGGAGTTGGATTACATGACATACACAATGCAACACAATGCTACATAATAGAAGAGAGAAATAGTAGTTGGTGTTCTCCCGTCACATTAAATAGAAAAGCTAATGGTAAAATCAGGCTCTGTTTGGATGCGCATAAATTTAACGCAATTAATGGTTGATGTTTTTTCTTGTGTTCGATCTTTCTGAAAATTTTTTTGTCCAATCATATTGCTAACATCGTCGTTTTTGAGTAATGGTTTATTGGGAAGACCAGACAAGACTAGATTAATTTCTAGTTTTGTCCTATATGATGCCTTTGGTAAATCCCTTTGGATGAAACCTCTAAGCAATATACTGCTTTTACAGTTCAGAGTAGACCTTTATATTAATTTTGCGTCTGCAATTTGGTCTATGTAATGCGCCGCAGCGAATGTGCAGACTCACACAATGTTATACCCTCTAATGTGCAGGATAAAGTATTCGTCTATCTAGATTTTAGACGACCGCGTTGAATAACATCAGCTAGTATCGAGGAACATTTTTCTTTGTTACGAGACGTCGGTAAATTACTACGAGATGCAATGCTGTATAAGATAGCAGAAAATTTCCTACAGAAAAAATGTGTTTTGCTATTCACCGCTAGCGCAATACTATCACAAAAATGAAATTTTTTCTGCTGATATTTTTTGACATCAGTAGAAAATTTTTGAAATTTTTATGCAAATTATAAATTCTCAGCAGAAAGTTTTATGAAAAATCAAAGAATTTATGAAAATGAAGAGAAAATATATGTTTAAAGGTTTTGAAGCGATGAAAGTTAATTTTGTTTAAAAAACGATTTGCGTATGTAGTGTGTAACAAAATACTAAATCTAAATCTAATATACGCTAATATGAATCTTATGTTGCTCATGCATATAGATTATGATCTCAGTTACCATAAAAACATACACCCAGGGTAGTTACAAGGGGGGTTTTGTTAAAAAACTGAAAACATTTCACGTGTAAATGACTTCAGAATTGTATGGAGTGCTTTGAACGATGGCAATTTGTTTGATGTTGCCCTGTATTTGCATAATGATGATTATGGCAATTTTAGTATATTTTGAGAGTCCTTACACAATACATACGCAAATCGTTTTTTAAACAAAATTAACTTTCATCGCTTCAGAACCTTTAAACATATATTTTCTCTTTATTTTCATAAATTCTTTGATTTTTCATAAAACTTTCTGCTGAGAATTTATAATTTGCATAAAACTTTCAAAAATTCAGCAGAAAATTTTTGAATTTTTTTGTCAAAAAATATCAGCAGAAAAAATTTCATTTTTGTGATTGTGATGCCTCTAGCGGTGACTAGCAAAACACATTTTTTCTGCTGAAAATTTTCTGCTACCTTATACAGCATCGAGATGCAAATTTGTACAACAAATCAAATATCTTAGTTATATATCGTCGAGGATGGTTGTTTAAAAGTAGATTCTGATTTCAGCAATCGAGACTTATGCTATTCCTCGAACCCTTAAGCAAATCCGCATATTTTTAGGTATAACTTGGTGGTATAGCCACTTCATTGTTAACTACGCCTCCATTAGCGCTCTAATAACCGGTTTACTTAGAAAAGGAAGAAAACTTATTATATATGGAGCGCGGAAGTGCAAAGTGCTTTCGACACATTGAAATCTGTTTTAGTGACCACACCAGTTTTGAGGAATCTTAACTTTAATAAAAAATTTAAATATAGTGTGAGGCAAGAAAACTGGCCAAGCGTAACTATTCTGTTACTGAGGTAGAATGAAATGCGGTTGTTCTAAGTATCAAGCAATTTCGGCATATATGAGGGATTCCATTTCGAAATTATTATGTATCATTGAAGCCTTCAGAGAGTAATGGAACAAAAAGACCTTCGAGGAAGTTTAGCTCTTTGGAAACTGGATCCCTCGAATTTGCCATATTAACCATACTAACTTGCGCTTAGAAGATAATAAACTATTAATTTGTCCAGCTCGTGGTACTAGACTTTGTAATACTGACCTTCCAGAATGGAAATTGATAAAACCCGGTTCATTGAAAAATCAATCAATGCAACATGCACGCACTCCTCCATTATCTGCTCATGTATAGGTGGTGTCGCTAAGACTCTAAATCGCTTACAAAGATATTTTCATGGGTCAAGCATGGCCAAGACGTCAAGTCATACGTCGCACAATGCGGGATAAGTAAAACATGTAAGCCTTTAAATTATAGCACTCGCCCTCTTATGGGTAATTTAACCGAAGTTGATCAACCATTTCAGTGGTTATATTTGGATTTTCTGGGTTCATTTTCCGAAAAATACTCTGGTTTTGTCTTTCTTAAAACATTGCGCAATACTAATTCAAGCAGTTTAATTGATTTTGTAGAAAGTGTACAAATATTTAATCTTTTTTCAGTATACCGGAAACCATCTTAACTGCGTCGGAGCTCATAAACCGGTGTATTCTGTCAGCGTCTCGTTCCTACATTAAACATGACCAGCGTGATTGGAATATCCACCTGAACGAAATTGTTGTGTATATTTCTAATAGCGGATATTTTTCCCTACTATCTTGTATTTGGGAAACACAAGAAAAATCACGCATCGGATTATGCTTTACGGAAATTATTGTCGCAAAACAGCGATCAAAATCTACACTAAATTTGGCCCGGGAATCCATTTTATCAAATTTACGTAAAGCTTATTTTAGAACGTAAAGCAATATAACCTTCGTAGTCGAGCCCGTGTCAATTTGAACCAGGTAGGGTCAGAAAGTATACTTGAAAAATTTGTACAAAGTGATGCGTCTGAAAACTTTAATTTTAAACCGACCCCTAAATCCAGTCCGTTTAAATCATTTTTCACAACCATGTTTCAATGTGGTTTTGAATTGATGTGCTGAAAAATTAATTTGTTATGTCTATTTAACCATTCTGGTCATCTTTCCTCTATAGCTCGCTTCAAACGTATAGACATCGGCATTGAGACTTTAACCTGATTCCAGCACTTCATAATATTCCACACCTTTCTGATGCCACCAGATACAGAGCATCATAACCTTATTACAATGAAAAGCACATCTTTGGTTACGATGGATCAGCTTCACCCAGCTTCACCCAGCTTCACCCAATATTTTTTGCGTTTGGGATTCTCATAATCCATTTTTCATATCAAGTAACTATCGATGCAAGACCATTTTATTGTTGTCCTTGAATTTCACAAAAGGTTTTTTGTCTTCAAGGTCTGTGTCTTTTAATTCATGTGAAACCCAGTTGCTAGCGTTTTGAACCATTTAATGCTCAGCCAATTCTGATGGTGTTTGAGAAGAATCTTCAGCCAATAATGTTTCCAATTCAGCCTCTTCAAATTTTTTGGGTGGTTTTCCATGCTCTTTACCTTTAATATCAAAATCATTATTTTTAAACCGTTGAAACCATTCTTTGCAAGTTGTGTTCGATGAAGCATGCTCATCGTAAATTTCCAGAAACAAACGATAAGTTTCCGCTTTACTATTCTTTGCAATAAAATAATGTAATAACACTTCCCGCAGATGATGTTTATTTGGAGTAAAATTCAACATTTTTAAGAAGTTAAAAATACTAATTGTTTACACTTCAACCAAATGTATGCATACTGCCTTTGACACCTGACATCAAGTACTATAGACGGAATGGGTACAAAGGGCCGAATTTCAAAAGGACGAATGTGTCGAAGGACTGAATGTGTCGAAGGGCCGAATGTCGAAGGGCCGTATGGGGAAGGGCCAAATGTGTCGAAGGGCCGAATGTGTCGAAGGGCCGAACGTGTCAAAGGACCGAATGTCGAAGGGCCGAATGGGTACAAAGGGCCGAATATCGAAGGACCAAATGTCGAAGGGCCGAATGTGTCAAAGCGCCGAATGTGTCAAAGGGCCGAATGTCGAAACGCCGAATGGGTCGAAGAGCTGATTTTTTTTTTGTTTTTAGAAATATAATTTTTCAAATTTGTTGTTTTATGGAGTAGTTTGTAGCTAAAAATATATATTATTTTTTAATAAAAAAATAAAAAAAATATGTTTTTGAAAAAAACAAAAAAATCAGCCCTTCGACTTATTCGACATTCGGCCCTTAGACACATTCGGCCTTTCAACATTCAGCCCTTCGACATTCGGTCATTCGACATTCGGCCCTTCGACACATTCGGCTCTTTGAAATTCGGCCCTTCGACATTCAGCCCTTTGATATCATACCCTACAGAATACCAGTATTGTCCATTTATAGTACACGTAGGCAGTACTAGTAATGACACCTATTGGGAAAGGGCGGAATGAATATGATTCATACATTGTATAGGATGCTTGGCGCCCAATTTTATCCTACTTTCAACTCCACCGGAAGAGATCAAAAATTTGAACTCATTCCTGTCCTATATGTTGCAGGTCGAAGAAAAAATTAACATCTAATTCGGAAACATTTTGGTGCTTTATGAATAGTAAACGAAAAGTAATTGGATTTGACTCCTCTGGTCGACTGGTTTTTTTCCTGACTCCTGGAAAATTTCTGTGGTTCACCTGATTTTTAAGACAAGTAGCATGGAACGAGATTGAAAATTGTCGTGGTATTGCCATCCTACCTGTCATATCGAAGCTGCTCGAATCCGTGGCCCAGAAAATCGTGCCTTTCCGTTGGAAATCATTTATTATTGATTTTATTGAAACAAGGATTTTATCCCGGTAGGTTAACCCGTATAAACATTTTCCTCCAAATCACCGTTCATGTAAACTTATACCACGGCCAACCCGTTTCTGTGTAATCGATACTATACTCCTCTGTCAGCCCCCGCACTACCAATTGTGCTTTGTATCGATCAATGCTTCTATTTGAATTTTGATTTAGTTTGTAGACCCAACGATTAACAATCGTCGTTTAATCATTTGGTGGGTTGACCAAGTTTCACGCATAGATTTTTAATATTCGCGGTACTCCACGCTCTATGCCTGCTCCCATTGCTTGCAACCATCGGATCAAATTGCCTACTCGTATCTCCTTGGTTTTGGAAAGTTAAATTCCTCTTGTCTAGATCGCATAATGCACCATGTTCGACTGATTCCGCCGGCTTTGTTTCAGCATTGTTCATCATCGTATTAGTGTCACTAATGTCCAGTGCAACCATTGGTTCGTCCAGAAAAAAAATCACGTAACGAGTCAATTCAATTTTGTTCGCCTTGACTGAATTTGGATACAGTTTTTGTTGTTTTTCCTTTCTTATTTTCCTGTTTTCTTTTCCTCTGACCCGAAAATCCACAAATGATCGATTTCCCCGTGCCATAACTCATACGGTGATTTCTCAGGCACGGTGCACTTTCCCACCTTCGAATAAGTACATGCACGCGCAGATTCTATAATTGTGCGATTTGATCTTTGCTGCAACCTCCGACTTTCGCTTCATAAAATTTACGTAACCAAAAATTGAAAAATCGTTCTTTATTTAAAAGCAGAAAATACCTCGAAACACAATCGAGTTCATTTCCATAGGCCCACCGTTTGCATGCAAAATTTTGCTACATTCCTAAATGTTTCCATTGCCATATTTGGATAGCCACGATTCAAAACATTTCCCGACGAAAATAAATTCATATTACATTCATGGTACATACTATATACAACACATTCACCATGCGTATACGAATCCACGAATCGCAGTCGAACGCAGAATAAATGCAACGCATCAGAATGTTGATAGCGCTCTTTTCCTCGAGCCATTATCTTTCCACCATTTTCCATCGTTATGCCTAACGATTTCCCCACATATCACTCGAACGATTCAGGTCGATGACATATACGGGCTCTAGTTCTCGAATCCAAGACCCAAGTATTATTGTCATCATTTGATGTCGAGCCATGACACAGAGATGCATTTTCTAAAACATTGTTTCGTTTCTTGTTATCTGAATTGTTCTTTTTATTCTTCTGTGTACAGTCGCACTTCCAATGACCACTCTCCCATAATGAAAACAATCACGTCTGGGCCTTTAGCTTTTCCTTTGTTGTTCTGTTCCGTTAATGAACTTTTTCAAATTGGAAATCTTCTTCGAAAAAATACGTCTGCCACTTCAATCAAATCGAATAGTTTGGTTGTCCGCACCCGTTGATTCCCACGCACTATGAAAATGGTTATCGGAAGCTTCTTTACCTTGATGATTTAATTGTTGCACGACTTCCATGTATTTTGACCTATACGTAATATCATCTGCCGCCCCGGTGGCAAAGTGGTCAGCATGCTTGCTCCAGTGACCGCTTATCGTCATCTTCCGAATTCTTCTTTTCACACGATGATGAAATTGTGATAAACACTATTCCTTTCCCGACGGTTCGCAACAATATCAGAACACTTCGGGGAAATTTTAACCTCAATTATTTTTGAAAATGAACACACCACTAACACAAACTACCAACATTTTTATTTTTAATTCAATCCTGTTATTCAAAACAACAACTCTCTAAGTTCTAACAGTGTTTCGTTAACGAGGAATAAAAATAAATAAAATCAACCCTTATTACTGATAGTTCGAGAAAGATAGAAGATATTCACTAAACGTCCTACTCAACACTGAACCGTTTCCGTGATAAAAGCCTGGCATGTATTAAAAAGCTCAAACAGATTTTACTGAGAAGAGAATAAAGCTCTAGCGTATTTTACAATTTAACAGCGTAAAATAAATAATATGCGTTCGCATATGAACCAACCAAGACTGCCCATTGAAGAGGATCTAACAGTCTTGGACAAATTTATTGTAATTTATATATTTGACTCGTTCTTTCGTTCTCATGTTACTCTAGACCAGTGTTTGTGAATCTCTTAATCAAATTTGAAAAAAAAATATAGATTTAAATCAGCTATGTTTGAAATTAATTAGTTACTTTAAAACATCACAGATCACGACTGCTTCTGGAACCAAATTCTCATACTATGACATATGACGGCCAAAACCTAACTGTTTCAACTTTCAAAACTAGAACTGAGAAGGCCGCTGAAGCATCCTATATCGATAGTTATCATATTGCACTGGCAGGAGAAGCTCATACAATAGCTGAGACATTGATCAAGCCCTGTGCGGCAAAAAAAAATTACTGATGTTCCGCTACCCAATGACACGGTAGCTCGTCGAATTAAAGATTTGACAGCTAACGTAAAGTCTTAACTGATATTTAGCCGGAAAACTTGTAATTTTTCTCTGCAAATGGAAGAAAGCACAGACGTAGCTGAACTTGTGATCTTGCTTGTTTTTATCCGATGTCAGCATATAAATTTACATGAAGAGGATCTTCTTTTGTGTGAACCACTGCCAAATAATACAACTGGTGCCGAAATATTTAATGTCGTGAATGATTTTTTTAAGACGTGAATGGTTTAGATTGGAAAAACTGTGTTGATATCTGCACGGGTGGTGCAAAGGCAATGGTAGAAAAAACCGCTGGCGCTGTTGCTAAAACCAATAATTTAGCACCAAACTGCGCCAGTAACCATTAGTTTTTTTTTACTAAAAAAAAAATGCCAATGTCTTTGAAAGATGTCCTTGATGAATCTGTAAAAATCATAAATTCCATCAAATCGATACACTCCGTAACCAAACACGTTTTATTAAGATTTTTTGCGAAGATATGGGCAGCATTCATAAAGCTTTTTTTTCTCCATACTGAAGTACGATAGTTGTCACGAGGGAAAGTTTTTGTTCGACTGGGCACTTTTTCATTGTAAACCAAATAGATTTACAAGAAAGACTGACAGATAAACTGTGGTTGTTTCAACTTGGATACCACGGCGATATTTTCTCAAAGCTAAACAAAATGAATATCTCACTTCAAGGAAAACAAGTAAACAGTGTTCACAACCAATGATAAGATTCAAACTTTTAACAAAAAATTTGAGTTTTGGATCATTTGCATTCGCGCTCGTGAGCTAGATAACTTCCCAATGCTTAAAGTATTTTTCAATGTAATTAATGGGGACATTGAAGAAAATGACTATTTTATGTTGTGTGATGAAATTCGTCAACACTTGGAAGATATTCTAAACTCAGTTAAACAGTATTTTCTAGATGAGCAGAATGAAAAGCTTAAAAATTACACATGGATTCGAAACCCATTCATAGATCAGAAAAGACTAGAAGGATTCACAGTTAAGGAGTCCTCACTACTGCCCATATTTGAAACAGTATCTTTGCCGGAAATTTAGTTTACTTTAAGAGAAGGATATGCAGATTTATCAATGAAGGCTCTTAAAATACTTCACCCTTTCGCTACGACTTATCTGTGCGAGTCCGGATTTTCTTCGTATGTTGCAACAAAAACAAAATACCGCAACAGACTCGATACAGAAGGTAACATGAGGATTCAACTTACAACTATAAAGCCAGATATACAAGAATTATGTAAAAATAGGAATCACGGGAGTTCCGTGTAAATGATTATGCCTTTGAAGGGTTCCGCAGCTCAAAAATTTTGAGAGCCTCTGCTCCTAGACACATAGAAAAATTTTTGCTTCCGTGAACACCACAAGGCAAAATCTTCAAATTTCAAAAGATTATCAGCGTTTTCTGTAATAAGGTTTTGATGAAAATGAATCTAAAATATTTAATTAACTTTCCGAATACCACAATGTGTTTCTGCCCTTTTACATCTTTTAATGTTAGGAAGTTAAATTAGAAGTGTGTCTAGTCTAAAAAAAAATCTTTGATTAAAATTGTCAATTTTTGACACTGCGCTTTGGGCAAGGCGTCAGGGTGGCACTATTCTGGCTTCCCCCTGGAATGGGGAATTGGGAAAACTACTTTCATCTTTCATAGCCTTTTTTCTAAATTACATTTTTCTGGCCTACTATTAGAATTGGTTTGGTGTAATTATATGCGAAACAAAGTTTATTGGGAAACTGTTGATCAACAAAATTTTTATAGGGAAAAATAATTCCTAATATATCTTTCTTTGTTTCAAAAATATTTACTCCCAACTAGTTCCAATAGTAGGCCAGAAAAATATAATTTAGGCAAAAAGGCTATGAACATATGTTTCCCAAATCTCTTTTCAGAGGGAAAGCCAGTATAGTGACACAGGTAAAAAAAGGAGAGGAAAATAACGAAAACCAATATTTCTTATAGTATTGCCGTAATTTATCATGTAAACAAACCTTTATGGTTAAATAAGATGAAGGCTAAGTTGGAAAAAAACGAATAACAACTAAAATGATGGAAAACTACTATTGGGACATTTTAAATGGTCGTGACATGATAGGATGGAATGATTTTACATACATTTTGGAATTAATAGTTGTGACTATAAAGCCTTTATTCCGCAATGAAAAATTGTTAGAGTGACAGAAACAAAAACAAAATTTATGGGAACTTTTTATAGTTAAATTTTGGCAGCTTGAAGAAACATAACCAACAAAATTTCCCAAAATATATTTACTAAGGCAATTTAATTTTTTGGCTAGCCTTTAGTATCGCATCGCAAATGACTGACGCGACTTTTTTGTTAAAATGGTCATAACACTAACTAAAAATGTAAACAATATCAGATGTCATCTTACAAATATTTTTTGAATTAATATTTACTATAATTTTGTTTAAGGTGGTAATAATTTGAACTAAAAAATTGTTGATTTAATTTGATAAATGGAATGCCATCTTAGAGATATTTTTATTCAAAAAATAAATTTTAATACAAAAATAAAAATGTATTTAAATAGTTAGTGAAACATAATGCTGAGAATGCTTAGTTTAAAACAAAATAAAATTTTTTGTAAATTTCGTTTATAAATTTTGGTTACAACTATCAGAAGAAGCGATACAAGCGATACTATCCATTTGATCTGTGTCGGGAAGACTGACGAAGCATGCACAAATTCAAATCGCTTTTGATCAAAGTGGCGCCACCTGTCAAAAAATTTGCGGTGCGATACTAAAGCTGTTCCAATTTTGTTATAGGAATTTAAGTTGGATTGGTATTACAATTCATCAATATAAAATAAAAAATATTTTATAAATTTCCACTCGCGAAGAAATCACATATTATAAAAATAATAAAAATGTTGGTTTACCATCATATTTTCCCAACCATAAAAGGATCTTAGTGGGCAAGAAATATTTCTCGTCATATATTTTTTTTATGTCAATGGTAGTATTTTTTCCATTTTATTATGGCAACACACCACCAGTAAAATTTTACTGAATTTTTAGTTTTGTTTCGTTTTGGTATGTGGCGAAATTATATTTTTATCTCGCTCTTTTTTTACTGAAAAAATATGTTTCATTGTGGAATAAAGCCTTAAAAATACAATTTTATCGTTACATTCTATCGTCAATCGTCATACAAATTTTTTCGCATGAAAACCGAACAGAAGTATTTTCAATTCGCGGTTTTTGAGCAAAGTAGCTGATATCTGATGAACAAACTTCGCATCACAGTATATTATGAAAAGAAGAGATCAAAACTCTCATAACACTGGATTTGACAATTTTCGTCTCGAAGTGAAAGTTGCGAGGCTTTAATAAAAACTTCCATCTAAAAAATAGCTTTGAATTCAAGAGACAGTTCTTCAAACAAGAGACATTTTTGCGCGTCTCGAATAAAATGCTCGCCATAAGCTCACAACCCTTGCCATAAGCTCCTCAAACGTGATCTTAATCGCAACATTTCTTCAAATACTGTAAAAGTGTAAAATAATTTTTAGATTCATCATCATTGCAGTTTCTATTGTTTGTCGTATTGTTTTTATCTGCTGTTATTCAATCCTATATTTTAAATCTTTAAGTCCCATTTTTTATCTCGCAAAAATTTTAATTTGCTGACTACAATTCATAATCTTCTCAAAAAAAAAATTATTATTCTGGAATTGAAATCTGCATTTTTAAATTCCATAATTCTAATCTTTAAACTTGAAATCTTGCAATATTAGAGATAACATAGTGAAATTAGAGATGTCTATTAAATATTTTTCGTTTATTCATTTCGCTCCCCGTTTGTATATAGGCAAAATTTGCAGATCAAATTTTAGTAAGTAGTAAATTCCGGACTTATTGGTCATGCAGCTTAATAGTTAACAGAAAAATGAAACTGGCTTGCGTAATACAAGCAGCATACAGAAAATATATTAAGAGCCACACACGTGTTCTTATACAAATAATCAATACATGGCTTTAAAAATGATGAATAATCGGTCAACGACAAAAAAACTTGTTTCGCACGACCATTAATTATTCGCTATCAATTTTGCAACGTTTTGTTTATCACAAACGGATTAAATAAAGCCGTGGGTTTTAAATTCTCGTTTGTAATTAACAAAACATATATATCGATAGATGTTAATCGGTTAGAAAACTTTGGTCTTATGATGACATGTTTATTATATAATACAACATACAAAACATTAATTATGCTTCATTCATAAAACTTCTAAGAAATTAATGGGCTTGCGATTTGGCGCAATTTATTGTGAACTGTTCAATTCATGATGCATGAAATTCTATTTAAGAGTTGTTACGAATAATTTTATATTTTTGGGTGATACAATAGAAAAAAATTCACCTTTCCTAGAATTGCAAATTTAACATAGAGGTCCAGTGTTGTACAACTACAAAATATACGTGGGTTATATGCTTTCGTGAAGCGATATTCATAAGTGGTCTTTTAATCATTAACATTAAACACTTTATAGTTTTTTGATGTGACTCAACCCGTTCGTATATCCATAACATTTATATATAATTCATCTTTAATTTAATTAAATTAATCCACTTTTATGCGAATGAGTCAACGTTATAATTAAATGACTTTGATAACGATTAAAATCGATTTTAATTGCAATGTTATCGCGGACTATGCATATGTCGTGTTAAACAAGGTGTGCACTAAAATTCTACTTTCCTTGACTTACTGCAGGAAAACATTGAAATAACACGTAAACTATAAAATAATCAATTTTGCCTAGACGTCTAAAAATAAACAAGCATTCTAACGATTTTTTTAAAATAATTTTTGATTGTTGAGTGTCCGCACAACTCGTTCTAAATACAAAAAACATGCTACATTTAATTTGGTTTATAAGTTTCTTATATAATTGAATGTTATAATGACGCCATAATAATTTTATTATTAAGTAAAACATAACATTTAAAAATAATATGTATGGTGGTAATAAATGTCTATGCTGTAAATAATTTTATGTCATGGCTTTGCAAATTGAACTGTTTAACGTTTCAATCGATTTTGTGTTCGATGAATTTCATCATAAATTTCTTTTGCTCTATGCAAAATATTGTGGTGAGTCATGGCGTTATTCTTATATTGATGGAATAATATTAAAAAAAATAATAATAAATAAATATAAAATGAAAGTTTCGAGTCATGGCTCCTAACAAATCATAAACATGACATATTTTATATAAGTTGTTATGTTATTGTGGTTCAAGATTATTACACATAAATATAAATTGCGCGTGCAGCACTAAATTGAAAAATAACAGTGTGGCGTATTAAGGAACTGGTCACTTTATATATAGATAGTTTAAGTCGTTAGTCCAGCAAGCTCCTGTCTTATTGTTAGCTTTTCGAGGCTACAAAGCTCCGACCTTGCCGTTCTCCTGATATTATTTCAAAGGTCTCCGACAGTTTGCTTCGTCTTTACCTTGCAATTTAAGTCACTCACTAATTTACACATAGATATCGGTTTTGAAAGGATTCGTGGATAGTCATACGATAATACCACCTCCGATACACCCTTGTAAATTATTAATAGTGTTTTATGATTCAGCCCCATCCCTCCCTTGAAATTTTCGCCAGTGAATGAAATAGTTTCTTAGCGTTTCCCATAGACTCTTAGAACGTGAAAAGTTACTCAAATACGTTCATCAAAGTTAACTCCTAGATATCTCACAGTTTTGAACATTTTCAAGTTGCAACCGTTTAGAAATATTGTTGGAGGTCGACAACAGTCAAACATGCCGTTTAGCTACATTCCTGTTTTTTCTGCAGATAGTGACATTTCATTTGTTAAGCACCATTCGTGCGTTCTATTTATTGCTATTTGATCCTAACGCTGAAGTTCGAGTCTCAAGTTACCTTACACTAGAATGACTGAGTCATTTTAACTCTTTTGCTTGTTGGTTTCTTTCGGTGTGGTATGGCCCCTTTTGGTCTGATATTGATTAATTGTGTTGAGATCAGCGCCACATGAGCATCACCTTCACCGATTGAATCAATTTCTGGAAGTATTTTTACACCGTCCCGGGAACCAGCTATATATGGACGGACAGACAAGCTTCACACCCAAACTAGTTCTAAAACGTTGTTGTACTGACCTGTCAAACTACCGGCCAATACCAAATGTGTAGTCCGTCGCCAAAGTTTTGGAGAAATACATTAACCAACATCTAGTGAGGTATTTTGAAATTAATAAATTAATTACATAAATTCCGCACAAACAATGGATCTCGCACTAGAAACACTTGCACTCCAGTTACTGGATAAGATTCAGCGACGTGATATCCAAATAATACTAGACTTACAAAAGATCTGGACAGCCTACAATACCACAGAAATACCACCATTTGTTACGTAACAAGAAGAATGGTAATGCACATGAAGGTGAAGCTGCCGAACCCTAACTGAGGGAGTCAAGCGCGAATTTATTTATCGAACATCCAAAAATTGGAATCCGCTAAACGGGTTTGAATTTCATTTGGACTATAAAATGCACAAATTCAAAGCAGCTATCATCCCTCTCATTGAGTGCAGCGACGAATAAACCAAAAATGTGTATGTTCCAAACGGTAATATAAACGATGACAAGACTTACTTAATCATGTATGTGGTCCATAATGCAAAAACTGCAGAGGTCATTAATAGCAAAATGTTAGGAAGTAGATTTTATTAAAACTATAAATTCGGGGATTTGTTGGATGTATAATGAAGCAGCTCAGCGGAAATATGAAGCACTTCGTAAATTAATAATATGTAATTAAAATAATATAAATTAATAATAAAAATAAAAAAAAACTTTGTTTTAATTTTAAATAATTAATAAAAAGCAGTTTTTATTAAAAAATAATATTTTTTTTTTGTTGCGAGTTACTTTGCAGTGACTTTGGTACGAATGTGTCGCTTTGATTGGTTTTGCGCGTGTCCGTTGGGATGAGTTTGTTCATCGTGGAGCGCAATTGATCAATCACTGTGTCAGTGGTTACCTGGGATGTAAGTGGATGTTCCACAAAGAATTCTCCAGGTAATTTGATTGTCTGACCGTACACCAGTTCTGCTCGTGAACATTTTAGGTCATCTTTAACTGTTGCTCGGATTCCCAACAATATGATTGGGATCTCTGAGTTTCAGTTGACGGTATTTGCACGAGCTTTGAGAGCTGTCTTAAGTTGGCGGTGAAAGCGCTCAACCATACCGTCTGCTTGTAAATGATAGGCAGTAGTTCGTATTCGATGTGAGCCTAAGAGTTGCATAAGATCAGCGAAAAGTTTGGATTCGAATTGTGTGCCTTGATCGGTCGTAATGTTGACCGGAACGCCGAATCTAGAAATGTAGTTTTCGACCAGCATTTTTGCCATTGTTGTTGCGGAAATATCTTTTATGCAGTAGGATTCTGGTCACCGCGTAAAACGATCAACGCAAGTTAATATGTATGAAAATCCATTAGATGGTGGAAGTGGTCCAACAATATCTATATGGATGTGCTCAAATCTACTTGGTGGAATTTGGAAATTCCTGTGAGGTGATTTGGTGTGACGTTGCACTTTACATTTTTAGCAGAATAAACAAGATTTCGCCGATTGGGTTACGCCTTTCTTCATACTAGGATAAAAGTATTTTGCAGTGACAAGTTTATGAGTTGCTCGTATACTTGGATGTGAAATATTATACAGAGTGTCGAAAATAGTTCGACGTAATGAATCTGGAATGTACGGGCGATTATTGCCTGTAGATATTTCACAATAAACTGTTAAATCGGCTAATGGAAATTTATCTAATTTTCATTTGGAAATGCGCCGATTTGTAGAACTAGAGAGTAAGTTCTGTAGTTCTTGATCGCTAGTTTGTGCTTTTGCGATTGTTGTAATGTCATAGCGGAAGTGCTTAATTTCTTGGAAGATTGCAAGAATGAATATTTTCTTTCGGCATCTGTTAATTGTTTGGAGAAAAATCCAAGAGGTTCCCAAGTGCCTTTATTCAGTTGCTGTTAGACACCGCCTATTGCTGTGCTACCGAAGCATCAGTAGTGATGCTGTATTTTCTTGCATTTAGCGGATGCGCTAAAAGAGCAATATTTTCTAAGCACTTCTTGAGCTGAAATGAATTTTAACATTCAACAAGTATCTCAGCGAGTTTTGGAATAAATCGGTGGTAGTACTTTACCATACCGACAAATTGTTGAATTTGTTTAACATTTTGTGGTGCTGGGAATTCCCTAATTGCATTAATTCGTTCTTTGGACGGTAATTTTATGTCTGAGGAAGTCAAGATTGCTTGTCCCAAACACACATTTTCCTGTGTTAATATTGACGCCATAATTTGACAATTTTCGGAAGAGCTGTTGCAAATGGAGTAAGTGTTGCTCCTCGTCTCTAGATGCTACGAGAATATCGTCAATATAAACAAAAACGAAATCGAGATCTCTCACGATTTCGTTGATGAAACGCTGGAATGTTTGCGCAGCATTTCTGAGACCAAATGGCATCCGAGTGAATTCGAATAAGCCAAATGGTGTGGTAATTGCAGTTTTATGAATGTCGTCAGGAGCAATTTGGATTAGATGATTATGCTCTGACGAGAAACAAATTTTTGAATGTAACTGCATGGCAATATTTTGAATGTGGGGAATAGAGCAACGGTCAGGAATTGTGACAGCGTTAAGCCTTCTGTAGTCCCCACATGGCCTCCAGTCATTGTCCTTCTTCTTCACCATGTGCAATGGACATGATATTGCTGAAGCAGAAGGTCGGCACATTCCTAGTTCCACCATGTGTTGGAATTCTAGGAATGCTGCTTTGTGCCGAATTGGATCAAGCCAACGTGGTCTCGCAAATGGTAAATAGCCTGTAGTCACGATGTAGTGTACTACATTATGCCTTACCGGAGAGTTGTAGATTGGTGGAGCTGTTAAAGAAAAAAAATTCTTTAACAATTCTCCATAGCCATGGATGATTATGTAGAACAATGGTGATGGCGTATCAACGAGTGCTGATGTAGCGTTGATAGTGGATAGATCAATCAATTAGCGATTTTTCAGATCCACTAATAAACCGAATTTCGTTAGGAAATCCGCGCCGATGATGGGGCGATTGACATTGGCAAGAATAAATGCGTGTTTGAAAGAACGTCTTAATCCAATGTCAACGTTAAGAAATTTGGTACCAAAAGTGTTTATTGTGGCACCATTTGCTGCTGACAGAGCTAAATCAGGATTGCGATTTGTTCCGCGGCGATAGTATTTATGATAAAAGATTACACTGAGATCAGTGCCGGTATCAATCAGAAGCGTGATACTATTTTTCAAATCCCTTATAAATAAGCGTCTGTGTTGCGGTTGTCTTAAGTCTGCCGCTGCGACCTTAAGACTTAATTAATTTAGGGAACCGATTTGCGGGTCCCTTTTGTGGTTTAACAAAAGTGCATGTTTGATTGTATTTTGATGCTGCGTGGCCGGTAAACAAGACAATAAAAATCTGAAATGCATCGACCAAATTTCTGCCGGTTATCAATTTTTTAAATTATTGACATGAACAACATTGTAACTTTAAATTTAATTTGTTCTAACTGCCCCGCCATCATGTTAACTGGTATTAAATAATTGTGCGTCTTTGCGGTTATAACAATCATTTAATGATGATGGGGGGCATCTATAATAAGATTTTAACAACTACCGTGCAACCGTTTAATTTGAATATTTTGTGTCTTGGTTATCACAAAATATGATGGTGGCATCTTTGATGCAATTACAATATTGTTCGTTTCAATGATTGGTAATGATCTTGATTGACATGCAAATCGGTATGATAATAAAATTTGTTAATTTTGTAATGTGTACAAAATTGTTTTGTTGCATGTACCTATTTAGCATGGAAAGACTGTTGTTGCATATTCTTATGGAATATGATTATTTATATGGAGAGTTGTCCGTTAATAATTCAGTCTACGGAGATTTGTTCGTTTGTGATTAAGTATATTGTGCGGTGTTTCTTGTAATTGAAGAAACAGGCCGCTACAGATTAATTGAAAGCCAGCACAAGTACTGTTAGTTACGAGTCAAATGGATGTCACGTCTTGATACTGGGAAATCACTTCAAAATATTTCAAATACAATTTATTTATGAGAAAATATACTATCTATTACGTATGAAATATTAGTTCATTAAGCGCAAATGACTATTAGTATTTTATTTATTTTTACTCACTACAGCAAAATAAACATAAATTCAAAGATAAACCAACATACAACAATGGCGTTAAATTTTTTTTATTATTATGACACTTGGAAAACTGTACCATATGCGCAGACGTCAGTCGTATCGGGAAATTGAAGACTCTTTTGCTATACATACACTCTTATTTCCATCTTAAAATCCTATACAAGTATACGTGACATAATGCAGTGCAGAAGGTGTTGAATACATAACCAGGATATATATACAACGTCAACACTATCGACATAATTAAATTATATATAAAATCCCTTAGTAATGCTTCTCCATCCACTACATAATAAATAAGTCAAACACAATTGTGTTCTTTTTTTTTGAAAAGATCGCATATTATAATCTATATAAGAAGAACAAAAGGAGTGATAAGTCAACAAAAATAATCTTCGCTTGCTATACATAAGACCCTCAATTTCTTATTCTCGTGTACATACATAATTAATATTCAGCATAAAAAAATGTATGTTGTGTTGAAAGCAAGAAGAAAATATTTTTTTTTAATTTCCTTTTAATGGCTCTATTTAGAATTTTGAAATGTCTTAAAAAAATAATTTAATTATTATATCTATGCGGCACAGAAATATGTATGTGCATCGGACGAGTATACATGACGTATACGAAACTAACAGGTGGTCTAAAAAAATGTAAATTAAGCTCAGCTCGATTTAGTTAGAACATGCACAATTTGTGTGATGGATATACAATTTCAACAGATTTCCAATACAATGAATATACGTAAATCTCAGCACAAGTACGTCTACAAAGAGATCAATCTTAATTATAATTTGTTAAAGTATATGGCTTGATTTAATTTTATTTTAGTCTTATGATGTGGAATTTTAAGATATCTTAATTATATGGTTTATAGATTGGTCACGTTTCTATTTTATTTTATTTATTGATAAAGCAATAACAACGATCTCGATTGTATTGAATCACTATGCCCTTACAAACAGTTATATTTAGCTCAAACAATGTAAAGATTTGTAGTAGGCTACGTATATTCGAGACGAATGAGTGGGTTCCGTCTAACTAAATATATATTCCTTATTAAGAATAACCGTTGAAATTGTTAAGCGTGCAAAATTATACCGACATAAACAATCAAACAATAATCAACACAAACATTAAGAAGATTTATACCGGTTGTAACAAGAATCACTTTAATTAAGACAAATTTTAAATTTCAATGCCAGCGATAATCGTTATTAATTTCGTGGCCAAAATCAACAAGATGACATATCTATATATATAAAGAAGAAAAGTATATGTAAGCCGAGAAAAAACATAGGAAGGTTAGTGATAAAAAATGTTACCCCTTCTCAATGCTCACCTCCTCCAAACTTTTGATCCACTTTAGCGGTTGCTTACAAATTTAGCACAAATACATTTTGGCAGCCGAGTAAAACTGTGGAAAAAAATAAAAAAAAACACCTGTTGAAGTTCAGCAGATCAATTTTAACCCGGGCAAAACCGGATATTTCAGCTAGTTCAATATATGAGACATTTAAATTGAGTCAAAACTAGTAATTCGAAAACCCAGAGTGTCGATTTTGTACGAAAAGCGACAAGCGCGAGGTGAGCAAATCGGAAGAAAAATAGAGTATTAAGCATGTTGATTGTATTAGGAGCCGAGGCGCATGGGCATGATCTTGTTTTGATTTTTTTGCATTGACATTTCCATACGTAAACATTTCACAATTTTCATATTTTTGAATTAATTTGAAAATAATACACAAATTTAAATATTAATCATAAACATACAAACTAATATTAAAACATAAAACCGTAAAAACATAAAATATTAGTTCATTCCACCGCTCAAAAGTAAGCGAATAGAAGAGGTGAGTAGACGTCAGTATCAAAAAAAATAAACCGATTCAACCGGATCCATTTATTTTGGTACCTACCATCGCAAAAATGACAAATAGAATAGAATGCACATATACAAGAGAGAAAAATACACAATACAAATATAAAATTGTGTATTATACACCGTATATGTGGACGAAATTCTTGCTCACCTCGCCAACTCACGCTTTCATTTGGCGTACAAAATTGATTTGATACTCAGTTGTTCTATAGAAAAATGTTTAAAGAAGACATTGGTTCCAACTGGGATTTATTTATTTTTGATTTGATGGCTCCATTTTCCAACTCACAATAAAGAAGCTAATTTTTGATTATGAGTGGCCAAACTAACGCCAATTATGAACTTATATACACATGGTCTGTTTTATGCAAAGCCAAAAATTACTCAGAATAGTTGTATGCAACCTAAGTAATATTACTCTGCACAATGCGGGTTTATTTATGAACTTACATCATGCATACTCACAGTCTACGAAGACTGTGAACCGGCCTTCAGAAACCAACCTATGCTGTTCAAAGTCAATATCATTCCAGTACAGAATCAATCAAAACAAATCTATTGATCAGTTGTGTTAGTTTAGCTTAAGTATACATATTCGCCAATCGTCATAATGAATAGAAAATCAATATTCAAACAATCGCTTTTGAAGTAAGCTCATATTATTAAATAATTAAGTGGTTTAAACTAGTTTTATAAAATAAATATTAGTTTTCCAAGGGTTAGTAAAAATAATTCGTGTAATTCATCTGGATCATCAAGCGCGTTCTCTATTTCTTGGAAATAAGTGGTGCAATGCATGGAAATAAGTGGTGTCATCGTCACCTATAAGGAAAACGGATATAGGTGCAAAAGCATCCTTGCCAGAAGTAAGTGTTTTTCATTAGTCTAAACTATTTTAGGTCAAAAAATCGTGGTTAAAATTCCACAGCAGATCGAAAGTTTTATGATAACTGACTTAAAAAATCCCAAGTTTGAGCCTAAGACTAAAAATCTAAACATCGAAGATGGGGCTTGCAATTTTTCTTAATGCCTAAATAAAAAGGCTTAAGCCTACTGATTTGTTTTGGGCTAGAGTATTTGTATTTATATAGACCTACAAAAAAAATAAAAAAGTTTGAGCCCAAAAATTGATTTTCAACTATTAAATTTTGTTAATGCTTAAATAAAAAAATTTAAATATTACACTCACTAATTGATATCGTAGGTGAGAAATAGGTGCATAGAGAGCTATAGTACATTTGGCGCACAAGCGTGTTTTACTTCTCTCGTATTTAAGTACTTTATTATTTTGTTCTTTTATTTGGTTGCATATTCTTTGGACAAAAGCTGTGTTGCTTTCACAAATCCCGCTTAGCTTAGCGTTTGAATCTGAAAGCAACAACTTGCTACAGGCTGGCTGCTGCCAACCTGCAGATTTTCACTAAGCACCTGCAGAGGCCTCCACGGTGATGTTTTGCCGGCTACGTTCTCAGCGGAGAAGTGCGAAGGTCGTGGGGTTTGAGGCATGCAGGGCTCCTGGCCTACACCGTGATGATTACAGAAAGTTGGGGGGGAACGCAAATAATAATAAACCGAGTTCCGCCGAAATTCGTCGGCCGGAACCTGAGGAACGACACGAATAATCAAAATAATAAATACATAAAAAAAAATGATAACGGAAGAGGTGCCTTGGTGCGCGCATCCATCCGAATTCAAACGGGATCAAGCCCTGGTTACGGAATTGGATGCGGGCACCAAGGGACCGCAAACACTAAACCGACACAGAGGGAGTCTCCGCTCCCATCACACCACACCGAAAAAATTAAATATTCATTTTATTTAAAAAAAAAACCCACCGAAAAAAGAAACAACTTCCCCCTCCACCCGTACCACGCTAAGGAAAGAATGAGAGAGAGAGAGAGCAATGTGCATCGAGCGTGCACCCGCTGTGCGGCGCCCGATTACATTACAAAATTTAAATTTAAAAATGTAAAATGAAATATAAAATAAAATGGAATATATAAAAAAAATATAAAAAATCGTACCTTAATTACCAAAAAAAAAAAATTACTGTTGCGGCCTTGGTGCCGTCATGCCACAGGTGTCTCCACCACCCGGACCGTTGGGCGTCTTCCACCGTAAACCCCACTGGTGTTGGGGCGACCTTGAGCGGTCGTCCGCTGCGGGGCCTCTCCCCGATACCGAAATAAATCGAGGTGCCGGTTGGCCACCCGTCACCGTTGCGACCTTATATGGTCGGTAAATATGTCGGCCTCGATTGGCCGCCAAAATGAATTGGGCGATATCTCGCTGATCTCGTTGATGATTTTGCCCGGTTGGGCCTCAAAATGGTGGGCGTCCTTCGCCTTGTTCTCGCCGCCGCTGTGCCGCCCGGCCGATAAATATTCTGGCCTCAACTAGCCACCCGTACAGTTGATAATTAATCGTCACCCAGCCGGATAAATTTTATAACACAATAAAACAATTTTATAATTGTATCCTCTCGCCGACTAAGCACCGTGTAATTAACTCGATTACAAACTGCCGTTAACCCCCAAAAGAAAATCTCGGGCGTTGTCCCGCAGAAAACGGTTAATGAAATAAATGGCCTTGATATACCACCGAAAATTGTTCTTCAAAATGGTGTACACCAAACCAAATCGCGACAACCGTTGAGATTTTAGGCGCACACCCAATTAAATTTAACGTCAAAGCGCCCCAATGCCAAATCCTATTACGTCGAGTCACTTTACAACAACCAAACTAAATCCAGGATGCTCCCGTCAAAAGTTTAGGGACCCGCACCAATATTGTACTCGACAAAAAACACTCACGCCGAATTTATCGCAAAATATTTTTTTTTATTTTTTTTTATTTATTATTTTGTATAATTTTTTATTTTGTGTTTGTTCAATAACACCTTTGTTTTCACAAAAAAAATTATATAAAACAAGTTTTTATAGTCTATTCTCTACATACATTCGAAATATCGAACTTTTTCAATTTATTTTTATTTTTAATACCAAAAACTTGATAACATTACTTTAATCACATTCCAAAAAAACTAAAAAAATTATCCACGAAATTTTACACTCGACTTTATTTTTACAAGACCAAACTCGAAAGAAAAAAACAAAATTCGTGCGCCGCACATACGACGCGCAAAACATTCCAGAAGAATTGTCTTTCTTCTCTGTTTCTCGTTTACATCAATTCGCATTGGTGTAAACGAGAGGCATATAAGAAAAACATTCTTATGGAATGTTTTGCTTGACACACTCGATACGCATTGTTCTCTCTTTCCCAACATCTTTCTCACCCTCGCGCCACCTTACAAAAGATACGTATAAAACAAACATCTACAAAAGTGGGGACAACAACCGAGGTGAATAAAAATACCAACACTGAGCAAACATAGAAAGTGGAGGCACAAACCCGAGGAAAATAAAAATAAAATACAAACAGCGCTTGTTACGATCAGGTAATCGTAACAAACTTTTGGCTTTAAATTTTTTAATGTATTTTAAATTCTTCGGTTTGGTTCATTTTCATAATATATTATTTTTATTTTACGAAATAGAACAAATTAAATTCGTTATTTTTCTATCAAAACAAACGCAAAATGCCTTTTTTACAACAAGATAACAAAAAAATAGTAAAAATAACCGCCTTGTGGTAAACACCATAACCATAAAATGGTTTTATTGTCACTAAACCTAAAAATTTTTTGGCTTACATTAAGGGGACATAGCACCTTCAAAATTGAAAAAAAAAATTCTCGAAGATTTTTTTTTTTTGGAATAAAAAGAGATATCTGAATGAAACTTTCAATTGACATTTTATTTAACTAAAAGTATACAACAAAAAAAGTTTTTGATTTTTTTTAGCTCACTGTCGTCTGCTACAAGGGTTTTCCAAAAACACTGAAAATTCACGTCGTGCATCATAACTGCTCTCAGAAACGTCTAAAAAAAAACGGGTTTTATTCAGCATTAAATCGCACTTGGAATGAACTAAAAGGAAAAAAATTGGTTGAAAATAAAAAAATGGCGGCATTTTTTCGTAAATCTAATGATAACCGAAATGCTATTGAAAAACACAAAATCGGAGATTTAAAAATGTTGATGTTTTGAATCAAAATAATCTTCCTTTCACACTTATTGATCCACTCAAGCTGATACAACAAAATTGTTTGCAGAAGAAGCTATAAATATTGTATCTCACATTTTAAGAAATCGTACATTTTTCGGTGATACTTAATTGATGAAACGACGGACGTGAGCTCCAAAACATGTTTGGCCTTAATCGCGCGTTATTTTGATAAAGAAAAAAATTTGACGAAAGATAGTTTCCTTGCTAGGTTGGAACTTGAAGTTCATTGGGATGTACTTGCAACTCCTTACGTTTGTGTTTGTCAAAGGTAGTAAAACAACTTCCAGATGGTATGGAAAAATTAGCGATTCTTCACATAGTTCCAAAAGAGAAAATGAATTCAAATCTTTTCAAGAATCTTTCAATCTACCAAATCACAAAATAATTTAATTACCCCAACTAGGTAGTTGGTCCTAGAAGCAGTAGTTTTTCGTTTTATAAAGCAGTGGGAGTCTTCAAAACATTATTTTGTACTCGAAAAATTTGAAAATAAAAATGTATACAAAGATTTACCTTATGATATATCGAATCAATTAATTGATATTAACTTAATATATTTTTATTTTCTATTATATATTAAATTAACTTTAAATAAGGAGTTTCAGTGTGAAATACCCAAGATTTACAAAAAGTGCTGTAAAAAGTTTTCTATTGTCAGTTCTGTGTAATTTTCTTTTCAGAGACAATATCGACGAAAATAATTTACATAAATTTTAAAAATGGTCATTGATGTATTTAGGACCTAGGGCTGAATTATTTATCAAAAAGTTTTGCTTATTGATAGACAGTATTCTATTCATAAAAGAAAATTGTAAAAACTACCACGAAAAACTCTGCCAACAAATTATAAGACGATTTGTGTTCAATGGGAAACTCTCATCTAAATCCAATCAATAGATCCACAACACCCGGGGGTAACCCTTATACCCTTAATAAATTTATTTCGTAGCTTGGTGAAGAAAAGATTGAAGAAATTGAAGAAGGTCTCGTTCAGTCACACATCAAAAATATGTTCCTGTGTCTTCAAATTTAAGAGAGTTTTTGGGCAAAATTTTTCAAATTAAAAAGGGGCTAGGTGAATTGCGTTTTCAAATTTGAAACAATTTATTGGCGATCTTTTAAGTTTGCTTCACAGTAGTGCTGCTGCGGAAAGTTGTATTTCTGAGTTGAACAACATTAAAACAAAAAATCGAATTTGTTTAAAAACAGATAAATGGTTTAATAATAAGCAGGCAGCTTTTAAATGATTGTTCCTTATACGAGTGGATTCCTTCCAAAAATTTAATTAAGTAATAACCCGCTTTGACGCTTACTGATAATGGGATATTAGTTATAATTTTTTAGTTAAAAATTTAATTTTATAATTTAACTGTAAAAATTAAATTAAATCAAATTTACTTAAATAAAATATTTAATTATTAGATAATTATATTTTTGTTAATTTTTATACAATTTTTATATTATTTTATGCTGTGACTGAATATATTTCACTGAATAGTATGTACCTACCCTACTGGAAGGGAGTCGATGAACTCATCGATGAGTTCACCATGACTCATTTAATGAAATCTCAAATGAACTTTATTCTGTGCCCGGGACTAAAGTCATTTATATATTTAATGAAGTTTTACGTGATCTAATGAAGGATGTTCATAAGTAATTTGCTGTATAACGCATCGATGAATTCATCGACGATTTTTGTAAAGAAGTCATTGAGATAGTAATAAAGCAGTTCTTACGAAAATGCATGTAGTAGTGTGCTATAATCTATTACAAGGCATTTTGAATGGTTCTTTATGATTTGTGATTAATATTTTATGTTTTAACTATAAAATAAAACACGTCTTCACTTTGTAAGTCACTTTTAGTTCAGCTAGACATATTGAATTACTTTTATTTTCTTATGTTATTAAAATAACATCCCATAATTAAACGAATTGCCCAAGTAAATTAAAATTGTGTGTTTAATCACTTCTACAATTTTTACTAGAGTAACATGTTTATACAAGATAAAAAATTAAATGGTTTATCTCAGTGAAGGAGTTTACCTTTAGAAAAGTTATAATAGCCTCTCCACTAATGACTTTTATTAACAAGTTCATTAGTTGATTCAGTAGAACGCCCAATACATAATTTTAATTTCTCACGGAGAGAAAAATAATCGCAACATATCTTTTGACCAGAATTTCATCGAGAAGTTCACTTATGTTGTCATCAATTCCTTGACTTACAAAAAATTCAGTCACATACAATCAAATAAAATTTGAAGATTTTTCAATACTAAATCAAAAATTTATGTAATTCGTATGTTTGTGAGAGTTTTTGCGTTACTATATGTGTTTGAGGCTTGATGAACATTTTTCGGTAGGGTAAGTAACTCATAATATTATGATGAATTGTCAGTGTATTAGTTAATTAAAATAAAGATATTTTGTTGTAAAAAAAATTAAATTGATTTCAAGTACTCACTTATTGTTCAATTAAAATAAAAATGTTTCCATTTGAAAACCCCGTTTGACTTTGAAATTAGATTAAAAATGGTCACCGGAACAAAAATAAATGACTGCATGTTAGAAGAAGCTAGTTGTAAGTTTGTAACGGTGTTTTGGTAAAACTTAATAACTTTAGTCCGTATCAGTTTTATAAAATTAAAGAGGAAGTGCCAATTTTTTGTTTTTTAAAATTTTGTTTTCCGAAATAGTTATTTTGATTATTTTATAATGAAATAATGAATATTTAGTGAAATAGTTTTTCTGGGATCGATATAAAATATATTGCATACCAAATGTTGCATTAACAAAATACTGCTTGTTTTATTAATCTTCCAACTACAAAATGTTGCAATTACAAAATGTTGCAAATAGAAAATCCCGCAATTACAAAAGATTGCATAACAAAATGTGGTAAAATTATTTTTCTTTTTAGTAGGTGTCATTAAAATATTCTTCATAGTCCGCTCCTACGTGTGGCACGCTATGGACATGTCTGCTGATCCCGGCTCATACGTCCCTCAAAGTTCAAATCTAAAGCCCGTCGGAGGGCTAAGCGGGGGGACCGCAGCGAGCTCCTGCGTTCCCGTGAAAGTTATTGAAGCCGTCAGCCTCTACTCATCAAGGACTTAAGGACTAGAAGAAAAGAAAACCGGGATTTTGAAAACCGGGATTACAAAAACCGAGATTTTAAAAAACCGAGATTTCGTAGTACACCCATGTGCACGGTCTTCTTGCGTTTGGCACGAATCTTTATCCAATAATGCTTTTATAATTTCGCATCTTTGTTCAAGATACTGCCAGTAGTTATATGCTTATCTCAAAGATTATGTGATGCATGTCTAAGTACACACTCTCGAATAGAGAAACCGCAAAAGTATCAGTATATCAGTTATGATTTATTAAATCGTATACATAGTTACATGGATAACTGTGATAGTTCTAGAGCTAATACGTGCAATCACGGACCACAAGGAACGTGTGCTTTGATTAGATTAAAATCAATCGATATAGATTAAGATATATGTGTCAGGTGTCCAAAAGGTCGATTGGGATCGACTGATCAATTTTTTTAAATCTCCAAATTTCCAGTAATTTAATTGACTGAGGGTGTTTTCCAAACACCGACTTATTGCAGACTTATTTGGCGCCATCTTGGATAAGTCGGTCAAGACATTCCAGTTCATTGTACCGATGTAATAACAAAAAATAAAACTTTACCATTAAACTTTTCTATTACTTAGATGGAAGAAAATAATCGATATAATTTGGATTTATTTTAGTTACTTTTTAAATAAACATCTGTGAGTGAATATAAATTAAAAATTTTTGTTACCCTTTACTGTGAATTGTGAATATTTAAATTAAATTTACAATTTATTAAAAATTGATGCTGGTATTACTTAAATGTTAATAATTTTATTATTATGTGATTTAAAAAAAAACTTTCAAAGGTATAAAAAATGGGCAGAAAATGCGAACTGGTGATTGAGTTAAAAGCAGCCGTTGTCATTCTACATAGAAAGGGACATTCGCATACTGAAATTGGCAGAAAAGTTGAAATTCCGAAGTCTACCGTGCCATACATACTGAAGCGATTTAAAGAAACTGGGCAGTAATATCGGCAAGGGCGAACTCGAGTCACCACCGTGAACGAGGATGAATAACATATATGAATGTTACCCAAGCGTAATAGGAAGTTAACGGTTACCTCAAATATTAGCGTACGAACGCTCGAGAAAATAAATTGTCGTTAACAACGATAAAAAGGCACCTAACAGATCAGGGGTTCAATGGCAGAAATACTGTTAAAAAACCACTTCTTTCGATTAGAAACCGTAAAAAAAGACTTAGTTGGGCAAAGTACCATCAGAATTGGCAAATATCACAGTGGTGAAAAGTATTATGGTCAGACGAATCAAAATTCGAAATTTTTGGATCGAAAAGGAGAGTTTACGTTCGACGTCATCCCGGAGACAAAATGACCCAGTCTGTATGATTTCTACAATAAAACACGGGGGTGGTTCTTTGATGATATGGGGTTGTTTTGGTAACAACCAAGTTGGAGATTTGGTCGAAATTACGGGTCGAATGGATGGCTTTGTCTATCTTTCGATCTTGGAAAAAGATGCTATATCATCTGGACTAAAACTAATAGGACGAGGGTTTACGTACCAGCACACATCTAATACTCCCAATGAATTGGTCCCCACAATCGCCCAATCTTAATCCGATAGAGCTATTGTGGGATCAGTTAGATCGATAACTTCGGAAAATATGCCCAACATCGGCGAGAGATTTGTTACAAAAATTGCAAGGTGCCTGGACCAAAATTTCACACGAACAATTAAATAAATTATTGGATAGAATGCCTAGGTTATGTCGCGCAGTAATTAAAGCAAAGGGAGGCCACATCGTTGAGCGCGCAATTCACTATCTTTTTTCTTTGTTTTCTGTAATAAGTTAGCTTTATGAACTGGTAAATTAAATTAATTGAAAAAAATGAATATGTAAGTAAGTTAAAACTATATAAAAAATTGTTTTAGTTATAAAAACTATATCGACCAAATAATTTTGAAATGTAGTGTATTTTTTTACACTATTTGTTACAGGCACTTGGCGAAACACATACTTAACAGACACATTTTATTAAACACTTGTTTTTCGATTTCGCAAAAAATTAGAATTTTGAATATTTTGATGAAAAAATTTCTTCAAAAAGATTCAAAACCACTCGCTCGATTTCGACTTCAGAAATATCTACCGTATTTTTTTAATTAAAATATTCAAAAATTTAAGTTTTTGCGAAATAGAAAAACAAATGTTTAATAAAATCCGATGTGAAGTTTCTAACAAAAAATAACAAAAATTCAAAATTATAAATGTATTAGTACCACTCAAAACTAAATTCTTATTAGAATAAATTGACTGTGATTTATTACACTGTTAAATTACTCTCCGAATCAAGTACATTAATTATAATGTACTGGATTCGGAGAGTAATTTAATTTTTAAAATTGAATTTATTTAAAATTACAAAATATTAATGAAATACATAAAATATTCAAACAGATAACTAAAATATCAAATTAAAATCATGTGTGAATTAGTTTACATAAATGTAAATGAAAATAAAAGTTTTACAAGAAAAAATATTAGAATTATTATTGCAATTTTTTGCCGTAAATACTGTGTATTTTATCAATCTGGACCAATAACAAGCCATTTCCAGAGATTAGGGCAAGATGCCACTATATAGATCGGATTGGCCTATCTATAGAGAACATTTTTTGGTATAAGGTTTTTCCTAGAGGAGAAAATGCAGCATTATTAATAGCAACTACTTAATTGTTTAATGGAACTTCTTAGAAAAATCGTTTATGATTCCCATTTCCATTCACAACTGGTTAAGAATTGATCGAGATCCGTTCCAGGTAGCCATATTCCAGAACTTTCCATCCAACATACCCAATCCCATCATAATCGGTTAATAATTATTCAAGTTTCGTCTCAGATTGGCTATATATTCCAGAAACTCTTCCAAAAATCATTTAAGAATCCCATTTCCATCGAACACACCCAATCCCATCAAAATCGGTTAAGAATTGAACGAGTTCCGTCCCAGGTGGCCATATTCCAGAACTTCTCAAAAAATCATTTAAGAATCCCATTTTCATCCAACATACCCAATCCCATCACAATCGGTTAAGAACTGATCGAGTTCCAACATATATAGTGGCATTTTGCCCTAATCTCTGAAAGTGGCTTGTTATTGGCCCAGATTGAAAAATACTCATAATTTACAGTGGAAAACTGATATTAATGAGGTTACACTTTTCCCGCTAGGAAAAACCTTATACCGGAAAATTTTATCTATATATAGGCCAATCCGACCTATATAGTGGCATATTGCCCTAATCTCTGGAAATGGCTTGTTATTGGTCCAGATGATAAAATATTTTTTGGTAAACCTTTAATTTTATTTAACTGTTAACTTTTTCTTTAAGTTCTTTATATTTCTCTAATATCTTTTTATATATTTTATGATGTAAATTATGATTTTATTTAATATAATAATAATATTTAATAAAATTTTAACTAATTTGCATTTATAAAATATTAACAGTGTAAATCTGTCTCTCTCTGGCATTATATCCCATCAAGGGATTTGGCCGCCTCAAATGAGGTTTCATAATCATATTTTCATTTCGGATAATGAGTGATTAATTCATTGATCCTAAACCAGCCGTGAAATTTTTTCCTTGTCACCACCGGGAATCGAACCCGGGGCCTCCGGTCGCTGGAGCAAGCATGCTAACCACTTTGCCACCGGGGCGGCGTGTAAATCACCAATACTAAAACAGTTCAATATGGCGGTATTGGAATCTAATCGAATCTAATAGGAATTCTGCTTCCGCCATGTTTTCTTATTGGAGCCGTATACATATACGTGTTATTTTTGTTAGAAACTTCACGGGCTCAAATTTTAACTAATTTGCATTTATAAAATATTAACAGTGTAAATCACCAATACTAAAACAGTTCAATATGGCAGCTATTGGAATCTAATTGAATCTAATAAGAATTCAGCTTCCGCCATGTTTTCTTATTGGAGCCGTATACGTATACGTGTTATTTTTTGTTAGAAACTTCACGGGCTCTATTTAAAATGTATTTGAAACTTAAAGATCCGATACCGTTAAAAAAACAGTCGAATTTAGTTTATCAAGCTAAATGTGATTGTAATGTTGTTTATATTGGTCAAACCAAACAATTTTTATAAAAACGGGTGTATCAACATAAAAACGGCGTAAAGAACGGTGACAAACAAAGTACGAGTGCACCTTACAACACATCTGAAAAATACAAGTCATATAATTAATTTATATAATGTCGAAATACTTGATAAAGAACGAAATTTTAGAAAGAGGTCAATTTTGGAAATGCTGTACATTAAATCTAGTACTAATTCTATAAATATTAATATTGATTATGCTTAAGTATATTGGAAATGTTTATGATTCGTCTAATTTGTTTTTGTCTCCCTTAAAGATATTTTAATTTTATTAAATTTATTTTAAATATTTGCATTTTTTATTTTATAAATTCAAATCATATTTTATATAATTTTTAAATATACCTTCTACTCATTTTGGATTTATATAAAATTTACTGTATAGACTCTGTATATTTTGTAACGGAAACATTTTGTTTAATAAAATTTCATTAGCTTTGATAATGATGTCGAATTGACATCGAAAGCTCACACATTCACAATGTTTAGGACATTTTAGTCAGTAAAAACAAAGAAAAAGAAGAAAATAATCTCCATCCCTTACAAAATGAGAAATTCTTTCAAGGCGCCTTTATGGTTGCGTTCGTTTGTTTGTTCGGTCATTTTTTCGATCAATCATCTCTTGTGGAAAAGTCCAAAAGAAAAAAATCGCTATTTTTGAGCAATATGATTGGTCGAAAAAATTGTTAGAACGAACGCCAACCATAGCGCCTTCAGTTCTTTCTTGGCAGTTTGGTTTCGTACTGATAAAAAGTTGGTCTACTCATCAGTGTGCAACGAATGGTTTCATTAACACTCAATACTACTGTGTTACTACAATAAAATTACAAATCTATTTAATAACCCCCAGACTACTACTACAAACTCCTAATCCTCTTATTCAATAAATTAATGATAGCAAAGTACAAATAAACATAAATATGGTGTGTTATACAAACATATGTCTTCTATTAGATATTAGCGTTCATTCTGGTACATATGAAATTTGATCAACATTTAAAAATTTTATTATTTGTAAAGTGTTTGGTTAAAAAATTAGCGGTCAGTATACTACTGCAGCAATTACAGCATTGTGTATCTATTTATGGATACACACATATGCTAATACATAATACGAGTTGTTAATTATTTTGATATATCGTTATACGCACATGAAGATTACAAGTACAGAGCCCCATGTCGTCTTTAAATAAAATTTGGGCGCTTCCATTCCATTAATTAAACAGTATCAATTTCAATTTATTGTACTAAGCATTGGAATTTAACAAATAATTTCTGTTGAAAATAGGGAAACGTATTTGTGTTATGTTATACTTTTGGCACGAAATTCCAAACCAACTTTGTCTAATAGTGACGCGACCCATATTATATACATATTAAAACGTAAAATGGGATTGGCTATTTGAAAGGTATAGAATTTCCGAGGAATGTTTTTCTTTTTGTTTAATAAAAAATTTTTAATACAAATAAGTAAAACAAAAAAGTCGAAAATAAAAAGGTTACCTAAACCTTTTTCAGTTAATTTGAAATTTTAGCTTCTGATTTATGTCCACCTACGCTACACACAATGTTATATAGGGTAAAACATATCAAATTTGGCCAGACCCTTTAACCTAATAATTAGAAATTGATGAACCTTTTTATTCATGTATATCTTTATGCAGACTGTGTGCTCGCAGAGATTACAAAACACGCGGGAAGAAATTATCATTAAACATTTCCTTTTGTGGGAAATTCACGCAGCTTTCAACACGGGGTAAAATAAATATTATTTTATCTTACCCCTAAAATCATTGTTATTACTATTATTATGACTGAATACAAACACACACACACAAAATGTGTACCTTGAAAATATAGAAAATTACGATAAGAATTTTTTTATGATATCATTTGTAATACACAGCTACTACATAATATTTTTGTGATTTGAAGGGCGGATGTAATTTGTTACTGAATACATAACACAATTTTTACGACGGTTAATTTTGAAGAAATTTTACAGATAATTAATTTTATATGAAATTGGATAAGAATTGTAATAGGCACTAGATAGCTACTGGTGTTTATAATGGGTGCTTTCGGATAATTAACAATAGTGGATGGCATGATTTATGGCAGAGGATTAAATTGACACATAAACTTTAATATCAGAGTCAAGCTACATGTCGGGTAAATACAAATTCCGCCTGGAATATGGCGAGGATTCAATGGATCAAAATTCTGTTTTGGAAGAAATTCGAGAATATTTTCAAATTTGTGTTTATTTTGACAGCAATGAAAAATTAAGTCTCTCGAAGTGATAAATTGTTCGTAGATAAAATGTAATTTTCTAAATAAGTACCTCAAAAATAGAATCGAGAAACGATGTCATTTATTAAACAGGAAATTTGTAAGCCTACCGAACGTAATCGTGATTTTGGAATTTTTAATTTGCTCAATATGCACCGATAAAAATGAGGTCATAGTATAGGCAAGAACTGTAAACAAAATAGTTAGAATTGGTTGAAATATTTTCGTTATAAACTGAACGTTGTTATAAGGTGCCTATATAAGGGCCAACAAAAAAAAATTATAAACTGGAGAAAAAATTACAATTTTGACCACTAATTTTTAATCACATTCCAGCCATACTGGTCGTAACGAGTATAGCATTAACCAGCGAGTCTTTAAGAAATTTAAGTAACAAAGCTACATCTGAAAAATGTATGTTTACTGGCATTACTGGACAGCGAAACTTAAAGTACTTTTCGTTCAGTTTCGTTAAATTTTAACTGTCACTTAGCAATCTGTAAAGCATCAACCAGTCAGGAATAAGAACTTAACAAAAAAAATAAGAATTTTAACGAAGTCAATTGTTTTTCTTTTTTTTTTGACAATCCAGCCATTCAAAAATAATAATTCTTAAGTGACAGCTGAACAGCTGTTTTTTTTGTGAAATGTCTTTTAGAGAAATTTCATATTTGTTCATAAACTTATCTATTTAACTTATTAACTTATCTATATCTATATATATGTTTCATAACACGAAATGTTTTTACATGATACTGGAAAAAGGAAATACACTAAACAAAATTAAAGTATTATAGTAAGTAGTCAAACATTAATTTTTAATAAAATTCACTAAAACACTATTTTTACAATACTTTATCACACATTATTAAAACTAATAACAGAATCTGAAAAATATAAAAATAATTTTATTTAATAAAAAAAATAGTAAACAAGAAAATGTACGCAAAATAAATATGGCTTCCTATCGCATCAAAAATTTATCTTCTCCTGCTGTATATAAAACAACAACAAATCGTATTTTTATACGTTTTTCTTATTTTCGAGCGAGAAATTGCGCGCATTATTTTTTTGATAAGTGACAGCTAAAATTTAACGAAGGTTTCGTTGGGTTTCTTACATGAAAATTAAGTTTGACTGGGTAATAACATTGAAATGCCATTTAAGCGCATTCTTATTTTTTTATTAAGTTAAGTTTTTATTCCTGACTGGTTCCACTTTAACAAGAGCGAAAATTATCGCACAAACTGAAGGAAACGTCAAAATTGTATATGTTTTTGTAATGGCGATATGTTGGTATCTGTTACATTTCTATAATTTATGTGTATAAATATTTATTTATATTTTAGTAATTTATATAATATTTTATGTACATTTTTATAATAATAAATATTTACTAAATTTTGTAAATTGACAGATTCGCTGGTCAAACTGTCAAATATTGTGTAATAAAACAGTTTTGCTAAATTCTGTAAGGTATCCTTACAGAGTCGCTGGTCATAGCTTATGCCGTAAATATTGTTGAATATTTCCAAGTTTGTTGTTTTTCTTTAGATAGCACGATACATATTTTAATTTTTTGATTAAGTGATATTTCATATGTAACGAAGCTTTGTTAAATTTTTTAGTTTAAATTAATTTTTCCATGGGTGAAAGCATAGAAACGGCATTTATAAAAACATAAATTTATTAAAGTTAACATTTATAATTTTTTTTAATTATTGTATGGTTACCCCTTAAGATTCAAAGACTAATTTTTCTTTATAATTACGAATTAAGTAAAGCATTGTAATCTTGCAAAAATTAAATAACGACCTGAACATTTTTTGAAATGGGAATATTTTGCCATAATGCAATTTCACATTATATAGGCTTAATTTCTATTACGAGTACATATATATCGCACGATATACAGGGTGTTTGGCGCATCGTTTGCCAAATTGAATTGGCTTAAAGGATGGGTCATTTGTTAACTCTTAAACCCCAATAACTTATTTTTGGCCCTACGGATTTTTTCATTTTAACTTTTTAATGTTATTTTTGAAAAATCGCAATATATGGCATTCAAGCTGTATTATTTTTTTAAATAATTGGTATAGTTTCCAAATTTAGTATTAACTCTTACGTTTACTGTTGTATGGTTCTATCAAATTCAAAATTCGTCCCAAATAACATCTACTTTCCTTTTTATTTGCTCTTAAAATGTTTGAAAATGGTGAAAGAAAAATTAAAACTCAACTTTACATTGCAATAAAAATAAACTATAAAAGTGATCGTGATCTTCGAACTCTTTTATTAAATTCTCTATAGTCTATCCCCTTTCCAACGCTATGCAATATGCTATAAAAAAACCTTTTACACACTTTACTATATCAAAATTTGTGTATCGGGACACATCAGCCTGATATTCGATATTCGCGATAAAAACTTGCTTTTACTTAAAAAAACATACACTAAGTAGGCTACAACAACCAACAACTAATACCTCACTCTTCTAGGCTGTTCTAATATTGTTATTTTGTTTTCATTAAGTTTTTAAGTGTTGTGGTTAAGTTTTGTTATTATTGCTATAATGGCTACATTCTGTAATGAAGAATATGCTGACATTTTGATGGCATATGGAAGCGCCAATTGCGTCGCTCGTGCCCCACAAATGATTTACCAGGAAAGCTTTCCTAATAGACGATTACCCAGCCGCCACACCTTCTAAAATACTTATCGACGCTTACGCGAGACCGGTAATTTAAATTTTAATGAATTAAGAGGGAGTACAATGCGACATAATATATGTTGCTGTCGATGAACAGGTTCTAGCACTGTTTGAAGAGGAACCGACTAGAAGCATAAGAAATGTAGTTGCATCACTCGGGATTTCCATCTGGAAAGTGTGGAGCATACTTCGTAAAAAAAACAACAAACATCCTTTCCATTACACTCCAGTGCAAGGTCTGGACAATCATGACTTTGACAAACGTGTCCAGTTTTGTCGTGTTTTATTGCACACAGATGTGGATGATTCCTACTTTTTGAAAAGTATTCTGTGGACAGATGAGTACAAATTTATTAAAGAGGGAATTCTTAATTTGCACAACCTTCATCACTGGTCAACGAAAGATCAGAACCCAAGTGCCAAAAGACAGAGGCCATTTCAAAGAAGAATTAGTGTCAATGTTTGTTTCGGGATTAATTGGAAATCATGTGATTGGACCACACTTCTCACCTGAGCATCTTAACGGGGATAACTACCATGAGTTTTTACAAAATGACTTGCCCGAGTTGGTAGCACACTTGCCAATTTTCAATTATAACCAACCTATTGTTTTTCAAAATGACGGTTGTCCTGCACACTAGAGATTAATTGTCAGAGAGCACCTAAATGATGTATTCCCAAGTTCATGGATTGGGAGGAATGGCCCTATTCCATGGCCTCCACGTTCTCCAGACCTAACTCTGTTAGATTTTTACTTCTGGGGACGAGTCAAAACTCTGGTATACGGAAGTACCATCTAGGGATGATTTAGTCCAACGCATTGAAGCGGCTTTCGTCAAAATTAAAGATGAAATGCGTTTACGCACCACTACAGTAGAAATAAGGCGAAGGTGTCGTGCGTGCATACGCAACGGAGGTCAACAATTTGAGCAAGATTTATAATAAAGTTTTATTTTTATTAAAAAACGATTTTTAATTATAAGTCCAAAAGTTAGTCCCTACATATAAAAGTAAGATAAAGATAAATGACAGATTTTACTGCGGAAGAGTGAGGTATTAGTTTTTGGTTGTTGTAGCCTACTTAGTGTATGTTATTTACTTAAGTAAAAACAAGTTTTTATCGCAAACATCGAATCACTATCACTATTTTCGCTTCGACGAAAAAACCGTGCTACTTTGATGAAAATTTAAAAATTTACATGAAAAAAAAAATGTTTACTTCCAAAATACCGTTATTCTATCGAAAATGCATCGAAGCGAAAATAGTGATAGTTACAACATGTCGGCCCAGGCTGATGTGTCCCGATACACAAATTTTGTGATACAGTAAAGTGTTTAAAAGGGTTTTTATAGCATATTGCATATCGTTGGAAAGGGGATAGACTAGAGAATTTAATAAAACAGTTGGAAGATCACGATCACTTTTAGTTTTTTTTTATTGCAATGTAAAATTGAGTGTTAAGTTTTCTTTTACCATTTTCGAACATTTTAAGAGCAAATAAAAAGGAAAGTAAATGTTATTTGGGACGGATTTTTAATTTGATAGAACTATACAACAGTAAACGTAAGAGTTAATACTAAATTTGGAACCTATACCAATTATTTTAAAAAAATAATACAACTTGAATGCTAAATATTGCGATTTTTCAAAAAAAAACATTAAAAAGTTAAAATAAAAAAATCCGTAGGGCCAGAAATGAGTTATTGGGGTTTAAGAGATCCCAATTCAATTTGGTAAACGATGCACCAAACACTCTGTATAATATGCGCACCTATTTAATATGGATCAATTCCCAAACTATGATCCGCGAGGGATCAGGAAGCGGATTTTTTTTAAATCTCTAAATAATTCTCGTGCAGACTACATTACATGTATGTAGTTTCTTTACAGCCCAGACGAATTGAGTGATCAGAATGAAACTTCGTACTGAAGGTTTTCTCATAGATCCCAACTCTTCCAAGTTTTTTCATTTTTTACAAATATTTTAAAAACTATAAGTATCATTTACAAGAAAAACGATTAAAATCTAACGGCCCAGACAAGTTTTTCAAAACTTAAGCGGAAATTACGATTTTTGACAAAAAAAACAGTTTGTTTAACAAAAATTAGACCTGGGATGGATTGGAATGAAACTTCATACTTAAGCATTTACCATAAATTGGGAGGTTGGCTTCCATAAGAGCTTTTTCGTTTTTACAAATATTTTGAAAAGTATTTACCAAAAAACGATTAAAAACAAAAAGGTTGCATGAGAGCTTTTCAATTTTTTGCGATGTAGTTGAAAAGTTTAGCATTTACAAAAAACGACAAAGAATTAAATAATTTAAATAAATTAAACATTAAATCAACCAACCAGGAATAATGGTTTTTTATTATACAAGACGGCATTTCAAACTTTAAGTTGGCAACACTTTTCAAGTACAGCCGATTTGATTTGAGCTGACAGTTGATTTTTGGTTAGTTTTTTTTTTTTGCCATGTCTAAATGAATACTGGCGCCAGAGCAACTTTTGCAAATTGTTCAAATTTGCTTTAGAAATAATAGTTCAGTTCGTGAAACTGATCGTGCGCTACGTTCATTTTATGGTCAACATAATCGTCTATCAGAGCAGTCGATTATCTGCTAATACGAATTGTCGCATTTGGAGTGAAGATAATCCATAAGATATTGTTCATAAACCATTGTATCTACAAAAAGTTACCGTTCGGTGTGTTTTATGGGCCGAAGGAGTTATCTAGCTTTTGTGTTCAAAAATGATGCTGATGAAAACGGAGTAGCCTTTGACTTTCGAGTCAAACGGTTGATATTTTTTTCGATTTTTCTTTTGTTTTTTTTTGCGGTTTTTAAATTTAAATTTTTATAAATCATAAATTATTTTATAATAATAGTGCAAATCTTACCTGATTGCAAAAGTGAATATATTAGCTGTGTTCCAATGGAGAAAGCAAACTACTTACAAGTACTTGTATCTACTCGCAGCTACCCATGCTCAAATGGTGGTGTAGATGTTGAAAGTAGTTACGCATAAAATTAACGGTAGGTATTTTGGTTCAAAAAATTCTAATAGATGGCTTTGTGAGAGGTAGGCTATGTTGAAATGTCAGGACAAACAATATCTTTTGTTTACTTTTGTGAAATACCAAGCGATTTTTGACATATTCTTCTTTTCGGCTGGCGTATATCATAATCAAACCGTTGCCTTCATTATAAGACCAGTTCTTACTCATTTTTGAGATTTTATTGTGGATTTTAGTTAAAAAAAATTAATTTTCCAAAATAAGACAACAACAAAATTATACACATAGCTAATTTTGTATACAAAAAAAGTTATGTTTTACTTCTGTCATAGTTTTAGCTCGTTCCATTGGTTATCTACTTGCAAGTACTTGTGAGTAGCAAATGTGTCCCATTGGAACACAGCTATTGTGTGCTGTCGCGTACGAACGTGTTGTGTGTGTCGTGATTAATATATATATAAAAAAATCGTGTAGTAGAAATTCGTGTAATTTCAAAATGGCTCCGTCTCCAGAATTCGGTCAACCAAAAGCACCTGATAAAACGGATACGAGTACAACGGGTTCAGCTGCTGAAGGAAAAAGTGAGGATAAAACCGATTCTGGAGATAAATATGAGTCAATAAAGGAAACGGATTTTTCATCTACCACTACCACATCAACGACAAGGCGATATATAGAAAACCGGTGTTACCACGAGGGCCGATCAACACGTGTGAGGGATGGACTGCACCAATCGAACCAACCTGGGGAAATACAGCTAAGTGTTCTGTTATTTTGATTTTTTGTATATTATGTAATTTTATTGATTCGGAGTTGAAGAAGAAATGAAAGAGTTCGATAAGGTGAATTTGGGCGGGGCATTTCTTGATTCATTTTTAAAATGAATTAATATAAATGTTTATAGAAAGAAATAATATAAGCCTTTTTTTATTTATATTTATATTTTATAACTAATCAATGTAAATCCATGCAATTAATCCATGCAATTTAGTATAATTTTTAGTTCATCATATGTAAAAATGTATGCTTTAATTAAATGGTTTTCTAGGTTGTTTCGGGAGACTGTAAATTGGTGAAGGTTTTGATTATATTGTTCTGGGTTGGATAAATAACTATCACTGGTTGTTGATTTTATGATTTATTTAATACGATTAGGTGATACGATACGATGAAGGATCATACGCAGTTGTGTTAGCTATTTATTATTAATTCTATCATCTTACAGATTCGTGATTGCTTTAAAAGTTTTATTTAATTTGTTTAGGTGTTGGGGTTCTGGAGCTGTGCCAAACACCCATTATTGATCTTATATTGCAGATTAACTTTTTTTGAAACCATTTGGAATTAGCTACACGATAGATATGCTGTTATGATTAAAAATTAGATTCCGATTTCAGAAGCAGTTAAAAACTTTTATTGGACTATTTTGTAGTATAGAGACCTCTGTTTTTCCAGTGGCTTGGCTCCTTTTTTAGTTAGGCGTTTTAGTAAGATTTTTTTTTTTTTTTTTTTTTTTTTTTAATTATTAGTATTGCATCCAGTGGGTGGTATTTAATAATAATTATTAATTTTATTTTTTTATTATTTTAGATCTTTCTTTTAGATTTTATTAAAAATAGGTATTAACGAAAATCCAAGAAGATAAGTTTGCAGAGTTTGACTATTTTTAATTTTCAGATGACTGGAAGTTTTTCAGTTACATGATAATAATTATTTCGTAGTTAGAATTGTGTCATTGTGTTACTAACTATCGACTACTTAGGTGTCTGTAACCGGGTCGAGTCTATCCTTACTAACATAACCTTTCCTATCCCTCCTATTTTGTTATGTGTAATACAGGTGTACGGTGGGCCCCGGCCATATCTGGGATTACTTGTCAAATGACTTGGCCGTACATCTCAATCAAATCAAATCAAATCAAAATCAAAATGATGCTGATGAAAACGTTACAGTCAACCGAGACCGTTATAGAGACATGATTACTAATTTTTTATGCATTCACATCGGAGACATGTGGTTCCAACAAGACGGAGCCACATACAATTAATTTAATGAAACAAACATTTGGACGATTAATATCGAGAAATGGACTAGTCAACTGATCACCGGCTTCGTGTAATTTGCTGGACTATTTTCTTTTGAGGTATCTGAAGTCACTTGTCTACGCTGATAAGCCAGAGACTATTGAACAGTTGGAAGCCAACATTCCATTATTGTCGAAATACGACTAGGGGCCGTATTCTTGAAATCAGAATTAGAATTTTTCGTCAGCTACTTTAATCATTTTTTCAATTTTGTTTTCAAGTTTACGAATATTTATCTCCCAATAAGGGAATAATTTGGAATCGATTTAGCCAGTCGGAATTTCTCCCTTATCAGGGCGAAAAACTCATGTTTCTTAATTTAAAAAAAGAAATTTAAAAAAATTATTAAAGTAGCCTGCGAAAAATTCGAAAAATATAGAGAATTTCAAAGCAAATTGTATTCCGATTGGGGAAATTTCCACTGATTTCAAGAATACGACCCCTGACGGTTTTTTTGAGATGGGAATATAGGGAATCGACAACCCTATCCAGAGATAATAGACTCGTACTGTAATTTTTTTTGAGGAGAAGATCAACAACTACATATATTTACATATGGCGGGTATGTTTATCTTCAAATAAGAATGTGGCGATTGTGAATCGGGATGGCACATGTGTTAATTTTGGATTTATTAATGCCCGTAGTCTGTTTTGCCATATCTCGACGTATTTTGTGTCGTGCAAACATGGCTTTCAAATAAGATTAATAACGAATCTGTCTGCTGAATGGGCACAACATCTTGAGATTTAACAGAACACATAAAAGGGGTGGAGGTGTGTGCATTTACTATAAAGAAATGCTTTAAACTTAAGTCTATTCATTCATCCATTTGTGGTAAAACTGAAGTTTTGATGGCTGAAATGATATTACAATCTATGACTGTACTAATTGTAGTTTGCTATAATCCATCAACTCCAGTGCAATCAGATTTAAATAATTTTCAGGAATTCCTATCCTTGCATATTTTAAATTATAATCATTTTATGATTGCTTGCGATATAACAACCATTTGGTATAAGTCCCGTTCTCACCTTCTCATAACCGTATATGGCTCGCTCAATTCATTGTCCCTGAAGCAGATTACTTTAGAGTATTTGCGTCTAGTCAACACACTTTGCCTGACATCTCTGACCATTTCTTATAAAGTCAGATCAAAGCGTGTTAAATTGGACTACAAGCTTATCCATGACTACATTCAGTTAGATTTTGAAAAGAGAGTGAACTATTTTTCTGGCATTAACTGGAACCTTTTGCATTGCGTCTGATAATGTCAATTTCCTCTTCAAATCCTTTTATAATTGCTTTTCAATTGTGCATATTCATAACAATTGTGTGCCAACTAAAAAAAATAGTTAATTGCCAATCGGTTGCCCTTGGTTTAATTGTAATATTGCTAAAAGTATGCTTGCGAGGGATAATGCGTATGCAAAGTACAAAAGAGCAAGCGATGTGAAGAATCTAGAATTATGTATCATAAAGAACGCAATAGGGTAACTAGCTTGATAAGGGCTTCCAAACAAAAATATTTTTTTTGGAAACAGTAAATTAACCATGAAACGAATCTGGAGCAATTTCAACCATATTGGATTGGGGACTAGTAGGTCTCATGTTTCTACTGACTTAGACCCTTCAATTATCGACGCTTATTTTTGGAATGTACCCCATTCATCGGTAATTATTCCATTGCAGGGAATGGAGCGCACAGGCACGGATACTACTCTCTCTTTCTGCAGCATAAGTGAATTAGATGTTTCCAAAGCCGCGTATCTTATTAAATCACCCGGGCACGATAAAATAAACTTAAAATTTCTAAAAAATATTTTACCATAGATTGTCGAGTCGATCAGAAACAAAACTTGGGGCGGTATGTTGCACCATCACTTCGAATCGAAATTCGAAAAAAGTCTGATGACCTACCGCTTTTGATCTTTTCCAAAAACATAAAAAAATGAGTTAATGATTGATTATTGTACAATCATCTTACGAACACATTTTCCGCCTTGTGGAGGTACCAAAACTTTATCCAACACTGAGATATTTGAGTTTAAAACGTATGCTTAATTTCAAAAGTTAACTCTTATCCACTTGTAAGTATTTTTCAAAACATACTCTTCTGCAACATAAAAACGTATTTCAAAACTCCATCTTTTCCAGTGTAAATTGTATATACATATATATATTAAAAGTTAAAATCAAAACTACTTCTTCTCCATTATCATGTTGGCGCGTATTTTAGTGTCAGTTTTATTTGTTTACAGTTGTTACAAACAAAATTTAGTTTTCTGCTGTTTATTGAAGAGGCTAGGTTCGATAATATAATAAAATTTAAGTTTAGTATAAGTAATAGTTTAAAATATTTTATTGTTTTAAATTTACTTTGATAGGTAAAAATAGTTGCAATGGAATCGCATTCGTATGCCACGATTGTGAGTAACCAAAATTATAGCAAAAGGCACAACACTCTGAAAAAAATTGAAGAAAACAAACACAACAGGTAAGAAAATTAGATGGCTTCCGATTATTTCTTACTTTTAAGTATTTCCTATTGCAGGTATAAAATGAAAAAACTAGGAGCATATCGTTGCAGTGAAATACGCAGTACTGAGGCTTTGGCGTTTGCGCAAAACTTTTACAGTTCTAGATCAAAGCTAATCCAAGACGCATTTCTACAGAAATACTGCACCTCTAATAAGCCGAAACGATGTGATCGATTTTTACATGGGCCTAGCAAATCGTTTGCCGTAAAGTATTATTTTCGGAAGCAGAATGGACTCGTTAAGAGTATGTAAAAAATCTTTTACGGCAGTTCTTAACGTATCATCAGATCGCTTAAAGCGCGTTTGTAAAAATTATTTGCAAACAGGTGATTTCTCAGTCGAGAAACGTGGTGGCGATAAGCGATCAACAAAAATGTTTGCTAAAAAAATGCAATAATTGAGTTTATTATAAAGTTTAAAACATTGGAAATTCACTACTGCAGAAATAAAGAAAGGAATCGCCAATATTTGCCAATGGATTTATCCATTAATAAAATGTACCAAATGTTTTCAACTGCAACATTAAATCAAACCAAGCTTAGCGTGAAACCGAATTATTTTCGGTATATATTTAAAATTAATTTTAATTTGGGCTTCAAGACACCAGTGAAAGATATGTGTTCAACCTGCCTTAGTTTTAAGGAGCAAATCAAAACCGAAACAAATACAACCAGAAGAAATAATATTTTAACCAACAAACGTGTCCACAAACTTCGGGCCAAAGCATTTTACAATTTATTGCAAGAAGTGAAACCAACCATGCTGACAATATCTTTTGACTGTCAAAAGAATATGGTGCTATCAATGGTTCCCGATCAAGTGGCATATTACAGCAGACAGCTTTACTATTATAATTTCGGAATGGTATTGGGTTCTTCTCACGATAGTTTGGCTCGTCAAAACGTATATATTTATACACATGGACTGAAAATTTAAGGCCTAAAGGTGCCAATGAGATAGCGTCAGCTATTTATCATCGGCTGTATTACAAGACCTTTCTACCATCAATCATATTCGGTTAGTTGCAGAAGGATGTGGTGGACAAAATAAAAATACCATAATTACGAGCATGTTAGGTTATTGGCTTGCCAAACAATCTCCATCTTGCATCCAACAAATTGAATTAGTTTTCCCACGGGCCATTCGTTTATGCCGCCAGATCGCGTGTTTGCGAAAGTTGAAAAAGTGGTACGCTCAAAACAGACGATTATACTTCCTAACGAGTACAAGGAATTTTTTGAAGACCACGGAACTATCGTAGAACTAGCCACACCAACTTGTCCTGTAAGGGATTGGAAATCTGAATTAAAATCTGTCGTGAAACCACCGTCAGGTTTACACTTCCCATTCAATAAGTGTAAGCGATTTATACTGACCAAAGAAACAAACGGTTCGATATTTATAAGAGAAGAGGTACCGTATAAACCAGATCTTGGAGTTGGAATGGCATTTACCAAAAAAGGGAAACACTTTCGAAGTATGATTCTCCCTAATGAATTAAAGGTTGGTGTAAAAATTAACCAACATAAACTGGCGGATGTTGATAAATTGCTAGGAAAACACTTTGGCCTAGACTGGCGAATACAAGACCAACTTGAATTTTATAAAGCGCTCCTGGATAATAATTCAGCAAATATCATTGATGAAGAGATAGAAATGTGTGAGTTCCATGAAGTCGATGAGTCATATAATTTTATTTAGTTACTAATTACACAGATTGTGATGAATTGTGATAAATACTGATACTTTATTATTTTTGTTTTGATTAATTTATGCTTATTTTTATATAATGAAATACTTATTTAGTTTATATAACTCGTAAAATTTAAAATAATCTCTTATATTTTAAATTAATTGTTAAAAGTGAAAAACTATTTTAATTAATTGACTGAACTTCGAATTAAAAATTAATTAAACCAAAATTCTCCTGCTTTCTTTAAATGTTTTCAAAACTACTCCTTCTCTAAGCAAATAAGTTTCAAAAGTAGATCTTTTTCTCTCATAATTTTCAAAAATTATTCTTTTCCTAATTAGAATTCCAGTTTTTTAATTAATTTTTACAAATTTGATTAATTTTTGGTCTTTAGTTCGCCAATAAATCCCGTCCAAATAAAAACTGCAAATTAAAATATACATTATCGATTTTATTGGTTTTCATCATTTTCCTAAATTCCGATTGTAAAAAAGAAGGTTATCGATTCTTTGGATAATCTTAGACCGCTTAGTATAGTTTCCAACTTATCTAAAGTATACGAGATCAAATCAACCAGCATTTGGCAAATTGTAATTATCTAAATAAATTTCAATCCGGGTTCCGTAATAACCACAGTACAATGACTACCCTCCTTTATGTTGTAGACGATCTGGCTTATCATCTTGACGAGAAAAACTCATTTGTTATTCTAATACTGTTGAATTACTCCAAAGCAGTCGGCTCTTTGAACCATGTTTTGTTACTGCAGAAGTTGATAATTTTCTTTAATTTTGACAATAGAGCACTTAAGGTAAGTGGCGATAATACTGACATATGGCGCAACAATTTCAAGTTTGGTCTTCATTATTACTTAGAAAATACCAGATATTTTAAGAGCTGGGTTACTTTTTAAAACACTTGTTTATATAAGAATCAGATAGTAATAGAAAATATTAAATGAAAAACAATTTTCATTTATAATTTTAAAATTTTAGAAGAAACGGTATGTTGTACATAATACTGAGCTATTGAAAAATTCGTGTTTCTATTATTGACAATTTTTGTTCTCTATACTGACATACTATTGAGTTTAAGAAAATTTACCAAAATACTGTATTTTGCAAAATATCTATTATAAAACCTCTAAGGCACCAAAGTAGAAACAAATAATCTCTTATTATTTGTTTCTACTTTAATGCCGAAAGCAAAGCTTTGTGTTGTTGCGTTTACTTCACAGGTAAATTAGCAAAATTGAACTCAAAATAATTTTGATAGGACCGGACGGGACATTTTCACAGTTCAGTATGCCAAAATTTTGATTTCAAATGAAAATGACATATTGCTACAGTTATTTAGCTATGCTAACACGAAACTTCTGATAATTTTACTCTTTAGATCGTTGAGAAAATGTTCGATTGCGAATCGAATGATGCAATAATGCCGCTTTTCTTGACGCATGATATAATCCCGGTCAGTTCATATTTCATGAGACAATAGAACTGAAATCAAAATGATGAACTAAAACAAAATTTGACTGAATTTTACATTTTCAATTTGAACCGATCCAGTTGATCAATGGGCGTCATGTAAAGTAGCATATATATTGCGCAATAATTTCTAAATCGATTGTCAAACTTTTTGGTTGCATGACGATTTCTAAAATGTCAATGAAAGCTTCGCTTTGATCCTATTGAAACTTCCACATTCAAATTTCAATCATTCGCTTCATTAAATGATTTAATTTATTAGACTGGTGCTACGTCTCTTGGAGGGATTTGGACGTCTTGTTCAAGTTACTGTAATTGACTGACCATCGGGTTCTGGCCATGATTATACTACATATGTTAGAATATAGTGTTTCATAACAGTTACAATAAAAAATAAATGATTCTAAATTTTTGGTACTTCAATGTGTGTTCATTGCAGACCAAAGAGTACGCCGGTGGTGGTTTAGAAAATCGGCAAAAATGAAAAGTTCCTTGGTTGAATCCCGCATTTTGTGCTCAATAATTTTAGGTAAATTTTTAAGCGATAATCCAAAACTTCACCACGAAATCATTTCAAAAAACCAAATCACATGGTAGATCCTCTTCAGAAATCTCAGATTTCGTTGGCTTTTGTTAGTTACCAATACTTTTTCAGCTCCAAGCAATTTAGATACTTATGCTTTAGAATTTTAAGTCCACCTTTTGAGGAAAACTACCTCAATAGAACCAATTAGACGACTCCGCATTTTCCGAGTTCTTTGACAGCACTTCAAGAAACAAACCTATCGTGTTCAAAAGAACCAGAAGTCCACGAAACACGTTTTTAAATTATATAAATTTATATATATTTATGTAATGTTTTCTTGGCCAGGGTTGTTTGTAAGTTTCCTGACCAAAATACATTGATAAAAGTATTTTACTTGCGTTGCTTTATATTTCGTACGAGGCTTGATAAAACATTTTAAGATCAATGTATTAGAGGAATCTGACAAAATAAACTGAAACCGGCTACAAACATGAAACATGTAATACATATAGTAACTCACACAGTCTTTTATTTTTTAATAAAAAGGCTCTGCATGGTGGGCATTGGAATTACGAAAATAATTCAAGCAACTCCCTCTTGGCCAATATCTTTGTACTTAAAATAAAATATCGCTAAAAATGGCTTAGTATTTCTTAGTTCTTTGGCCCGTTTTAGAAAAATACCTTTTGAGACGTCGATTAATGCAAAATGTCGTCTGAACCGGAAAAGTTCAAGAATTTGAAAATTCAATATAACCAGAGTTTAACCAATTACCATTTTTGATAAAAGTTTAAAGGAGTATTATCTTAACTATGCCAGCATTCCTATAACAAATTTTAATTCAAATTGAGAAAATGTTGTCCCTAATATACCATAACTTCTGTAAACCTTTATGAATCGAGATTATTATTGTTATAGTATTTTTCATCAACCTAATTTAATTTAATTTTGTACGTGGGTGAGAATTTTTTTAAATTTCTCGGGATGGAATACGATTTGGATTTAGCGGAGAACTCACCTATATTTTAAAGACATTTTCGGGTCAGCTTTATATACGTGTAGGTTTACCGTTTTTTTTTTTTTGGTCCAAATAAGTTATTATTTATCAGCAAAAATAATCCAAAGAGGCACCGTCGAGAATAGTTTTTAAAAATCGATATTAAAAATAAAAGTCAACTAAGTATTTGAGAAGAATAAGTATACATAATACCAAAAATGATTAGATTTGATATCATTTTGAGATAAGCTAAATTGTAAAGATCTCAAAAATTATAAAACAAACAATACGAGTACGTATCACGATAAATAAATTTAAATTGTCGATTAAATTTTTAATTTATATTCGAATGAAAGTTAAGAAGTTTTATATTTATTCTTGGATTGAAGCTTTAAAAGCAAATTACCTATTGATTTGAATATCAGTAACAAATAACATGCATAAATTACTACGAAGCTTATAGAATTTAGTAGCCGTATGAACCATCCACTTGCCTAATTAACAAAACGTTCAAATACTAAATGATACCTGTATAAGGATAAGATTACCTCTAGTTTACCAATCGGGCCTATGGTCATATTAAACGGTCAACATTATCGCGATGCTGATCAAAATGGGGTGCAGGCAATATGGAAATTGCATACGATACTAATGATTTAATCTTGCTTGTAAATAAGTGCACTTTGTAATTAAGATTGCAATCAAATTTTGCATGAAATCAGTTTGTCGCCAGTTTATCGTATGCCGCGGATATCTCGTACCTATAATGTACTGTGGCCATGATAAATTTATAACTAAGTATATAGTTTTACATCCAGATGTTTGATTGCACACTGTAACATCCGTACCATACTATATCGATTTTAAAATTAAATTTTGTACGATAAAAAACATCAAAAATATAATTTAAGACCATAAACCTCACCCCAAACCAAAGAAAAGCTGAAAATCAATTATCGTTCATATTTCTTTCAATTTCTTTTATACAATTATGTATGTATGTAGGATTGTATGTACAATGTGCCCTTGTTATAATATTCTTTCAATTTGATTTTATTATTTCTTATACATTTCGTCTGATGACCCTAATAACATTAATAATAAAGTATAACGATCTTATTCTTTAGCGCGGTATGAACATATTTGATTTTGGGCAGATATTTTTACCCAAAATATCAAAAATCGACCTTTTAGAAATGTAAGGCAAATTTTTTATAAAAAGTTAATAAATTAGAATGATTTTGTCAACCTTCTGGAATTCGTCAAAAAATTTCAAAGTCAATTATATTATTGTGAGAAACAATAAATCACACAATATAAGAATATTTCTATCGTTACCAACTTTTATTTATTTATAAGGGTCTATGACCCTTGAGAAATCGAAAAGATGTATATATAGAAGATATTTTTTTACTAAAGGTGAAGGTATTTTCTTATGGGAACCCTCTCGAGATATAATTTCTATGCAAATAACAATCTAAATACGATGACTGTTCAACTGTAAACTTATTTATTGGCAAAATATGTTAATCTAATTTTTTTACGAAAGATTATTCAATTCTGCGTACTAGGTCAACCCTGATGGAACAAAAAGTTTGAGTAGTATTTTGTTAGTTAAATTAAAAGAAAACGTTATACTGAAACGTTCCAAGGTTGAATAACTCAAAATTCTGATAGTTTGGCATACTCATGTCTCCCAAAACGATTTTACTAAATGACTTTCATAAAATAAAACAAGCAAGGTCGACTTAAGCCGCAACAAAAAAACCGGTTCCCAGACGTCCAGTCGATAAAAACACCCCGTTCCACACCCCAAATATTAAAAAAAATATGTGCATTACCTTATTTGTCGTATCAGGCAACTCGCAAGATGAAAATCCTTTAAAAATCGATTCACGTAAAAAGTTACTTGCGTAAAACTTTATTTTACGTTAAGAACTACACAAAATTTTTTTTATCTAAATATCACTTTAACCAAATTCACATAAGGCTTAACAACAAACAAAAATTATAAAACCAGCCAAAAGCAACAAAAACTTATTGCGCTTTTTTCACTTCTTTCCAATTGTTGCAACAAAAAAAATAAAACCAAACTACACAAACCAAAAAATAGATTAAAACCAAAATCAACTTCAAAATTCACTTTTTATATTCTTCTTTTGTAAAAATGTAAGAAATAACCAATTTTATTCGCTTCTTTCTGGCGATCAATAATATTTAAATAAAAATAAGAACTTTAATATTTTAAAAAACTAAATTCAAACACACTGTATACTTTTAATATTAAAACAACTCGGATAATGGAAAATAAAATAAAAATAAAGGGAATGAATATTCCTTTTATTAAAGAAACTCGTTAAATTCACACTTTTTATTTGCTTATTTAAAATTCGTTCGATAATAAATTACTATGATCTCTCACTGTTATAAAATTTTAACCAAACCGCGTCTAGTGTCTCAAAAATACTGACTGATTCGAATCCAAACAAGAATATTATGGACAGAAAATATTGTGTGCAATAAGAAAAAAACGTTTCTTTTTTGCTTTTCTTTTGCGTTCGTTTGAATTTTTTTTTTTCAAATATGAGCGGAAAGAGAAAACAGAGAGTACAACAAAAAATATACACAAAAAAAATGTTTTGTCAATAATAAATATTAGTTGTGATGATTCTACAATAGATGGCAGGTAAAGTGGACGGATGAAAATTTTAGAAAATATAGTCAGGGGACTGAACTTTATAATTTGAGAAAATAAATCGTTTTTCAATATATTTTATTGTTCACAAAAATGTTAAAAAACAACTTCTAATCTAAATGTCGTGCGTGCACATTGTTGGTTTAAAACAATAAAAAAAAATGTTAAATTAAAAAATGTTTTTTGGGAATAACTTATAGATGCGGTCACAATTAATCCATTTATGATTTAAAACGATGTATCTCTACACACAGTCAGTAATAATGTCAGTATTCCCACCACACCATTATTATTACGAGTATAATTCCCACCAAGCCTCAGTAATGATGCATTGAAATCAAAAAGCGGCCATTACACAATCAATACTATTGACAAACTTGGTATTGACATTACTAATTGATTGTGTAATGAGGTAAAATTAGTAATGATGGTCGGTATTGACATAAATCCGGATTTTCTGATTTTTTATGCATCAATACTACATATAGGGATGGGAATATGTGTTTAAGGGGAGCACTGATCAAGTATAGAGTAATCATTACTACTGTTATGTCAAGAATAAATATAATCACAAAATTCAAAAGATACAAATTATTTTCGATTATTGGAATATATTTTATTATTTGGTATTAAACGAATCATATTTTATAATTTTGAATTATAACAGTCACAAAATCTAGAGTATGTTGTTGTAAACATGTCGTACCCCGTTGTTTTTTGAGAATATGACTCTTGTACATTTTCGTGTCCGACGAAAATATATGGCATATTGGCACTAGAGTTTGGTAAAGGTTTTGGCTCAGGCAAATTCAAAGATCGTTCAAATATATACACGCTTTTTGCTTTCTAATACATATATATTTCTCATTTTAATTTAATTTATTTTTTGCATGTAATAGTGAAAATTAATGATGAAGTAATGATGCTAGATTTAGGTAGTATTGTCATTACAAGTAATGACAATAGTATTGACTATGTAATGGTCGCTAAAAATCTGGATTCATGTCATTACAGCCATCATTATTAATTTCATCAACGTACACTATCACTATCAGTATTAATGTCTTTACCAAAAAGTAATGATATTAATACTGATTGTGTAATGGCCGCTTTTAAAGTTTAGTACTCAGTTCAAAGTGCCCAAGTATAACAAAACGAAAGTAAAAATTGAGCACAGTATTTTCCTTCGTTTTCATCCAAAATTAACGAAAGTTAAACTTCACATTATAATGATAGTGTTTGTAGCGTATACGTATTATATACATATGCTTATACAAATGGCGTTATTTAGTTTATTGTGAGAACGCTAAGTTTATAGTAACTTTTAACGATGCGGATACATTTGTCAACTTTGATATTAATTTAATTGAATATAGGAAGGCTGTAAAACAATTGGTAATGTAAAGATTCATTCGAGATAATTTGGTACAATCTATTATATTTTGTTTTCCTATTTTATATTTAGAAATCATTATTTATGAAGCAAGATGGCCACGAACTAAAAAAGTGCATTAGGGCAAACTTTACAGAGCTGTTCACCAAAGAGCTTAGCTGCAAGTTTACGTTTAACGGTCAATAAAGATAATGTGAGGTATGGTTTTGTAGCGGGTAGTTTCTTCAACTATCAGAAACTCCGCACAATTATTTCTCAACGGACAATCCTCCTTTCACATAATTCTTTATAAACGGACAATTCTCCATGAAAAGAATTATTCCAAATAACATACAACAATCTTGTATATACAAATAATGTACATAACAACTTGTACATAGTAATCGTACAACAACACTTGTACATGCGAAATTTGTGTAAGCAAAATAGAATTGAAAAATTATATTTTGGTTACACAACAATTTCGCATTGCAATAACCTCTACAATCATATCATTGAGAGATACATAGAATCGTACTGATTTTGCATAACCAAAATCACGGAAAACGCACATACACACTACCATGCCATTGCACAATAGATGGCATGGCAATCATCTATGTTTACTAAACATATTGGTAAACGGGTGCACCAAAATACTTGGTGCAATTAAAAAATGCAACGAACGGAAAAACCAGAAAATCCGGTTTTGGATTTCTGTGTTTTTGTTGGATGCTAGGCAAGAAAAATAAAAAATAATATTGTGTCTGCCTATTCAATTTTGGATTTTGCCGGAGCAACATCGCATGAACACGGAGCGGCTCATCACTCACCGGCAATAAATAAATTAATTTTTTTTGCTAAATAAAAATTCAATTAAAATTAAATTTTAAGTTTTTTTATTTTTATTTTATTATTAAATTAACAAGTGCTCCGCTTCACATTTCGCCGCATCATACTACCCCATAGTTTACGTTACTCCGTGTTAAATTTAATAATTATAATATTATTTTCAACATTTTAGATTGTACTATGGAAAAATTTACGAACTCTATCGAAACCGTAAATATTAGAAATTAAAAAACTGAATAATTTAATCGAAATGTATATACCTATATGTATGTCCAAATAATGAATTTAATAAATCATTTTATATTACAAAAACAAAAATATTTCTTTAAAAACATTTAATTTTACAACCAAAATTTGAAATTGCCGTTTAAACAAACACAAGCACAATTGTTCCCGCCAAGTATTTCTCAATACGCATACACATGCAATAAAATGTTTATAATGAGTTTCGTCCAGTTTCGAATTTTCGCGACACGATTTATACGTTTTATTTTAATAAATTGCAACTCAAACTTAGAAAAATACTAGACTAAGTTTAGTACTTAAGTACGAATATCGCCAGAAAAATTGAAAGTAAAAATACTTGGGTTATTGAAGTTTATGTCTCGCTTCTTTAGAATAAAATATGTGATCCTATTTCAAATTTTTTACCTTCTACCAGTAATCTAGATTATAAAATTGTGATGTTTCTACTTCATTTCAATCACCAAATAATTTGTTTTCAATACTTGAACGAAATTAGACCTTGTTCACATTTCAGTAGGTTATGATAGCAATACGAAAAAAATAATTCATGAACGAAACGGTTGCCATTTCAGTTTAGAAAAAGAGGCATAAACTTCGATAAAGTACCGATACTTTATCGAATCGATAAATGTGATTTTACAACATGTCACCCCAAAAGTAGGGTAACTTTTTTCATGATTTTTATCCAATCCAAAGTTTTGGTAACTTGTTTTCAAAAATTCCAAAGAAGTTAACATAACTGACGTAAATCTGACATTTGCTAAGGTACCTAAATTAAAATTTTAGTTACAAATCAGTTGGATCAGGATGGTAAAATAACAAATTGAATCAACTGTGGTAGAACTTATTCGTTTAACTAAGGTTATTCATTAACCGTTGGAGGTTCAAGCTAATTGCAGTTGAAAATTAAACAATATTTCAAGTTGCCGGCTGTTTAACAACTTAAATACCAAAAATATAAACAAATGCATATATACGCAAGGACAAACCAAATGTAAAGTCATGTTTACTAGAAGTTTCTTACCGTTATTAGATCGCTTTTGTTTGCTGATACATATTTAGTTACTACACACCCTATCTCTTTTGTGATTTACTAACACAATTCTGCGAGTACGGCACAAGTACCATGTCAAAAATTTATTTTTGTATGTGTTTTGAACCAACTTACGTATTTGCGCATTCCTTTCAAACTTATTTCGTTCGAAAAAATACTATAACTACACATACAATTGTATTGGTTGTACTTCAAATCAAGCGAAATTTTTTATCAAAAACGCTATTACATACTATGATTTTTTACTCACACATTTGTGTAATTTGGACTTAAATTTAGCCATTTTTTATTTTTTTTGGTTGGAATTTTTTGTACCATTTAGATGAAACTTTTGGTTCCTTGGGTACAACCGCAGATTAGTAAACCGGTTTGGATATTAATAGTATCCAGCCCTGTGTAAGAAATCAAACAACAATAAAATTTTGACATACAAACAATAAAAAAACACTTAAAATTAAGGCGAATATTTTTAAGCAACGAAAATTGTGTTTTATTTCATTTGTATTTGATTCCAATTAATAAAAATTTATTATGACATTACCAAAAGCAGTTGACCAAACAGCCATATTAACTGGAGAACGGACAAAGTAAGTACTATACTAATTACCAATAAGTCGAGGTCAAAACAAATGGGCAAACAATTTTTTCTAAATGTTTAGGATTAAAGATCTACTAAGATTGCGACTCACAGAATGCGGATGGAGTGATCAAGTGCGTATGCTTTGTCGAGACACAGTTAAAAAAGGTGAGATGAAAGTAGACGTCGATCACATAGTGCAAGAGGTCACACCACAGGCGAGAGCTTTGGTACCAGATACAGTGAAACGAGAACTGCTGATGAAAATCAAAAAAATTTTATCCGAACAAGAGGGTCTAGAATTGTAGATATTTAACACAATGAAGTAATAATAATATATTAGTAAGAATAATTCAAAGTATTTTTTTTAATAATTCCATATTTTTATTTAAATTACTCGATCATAACCTCAAAAAATCGAAATTCAACACAAATTCTTATTTTATGTATTTTGAAGCAGAAGACTAAAATTTGTATATGTAGTCTTTAAAGTGTGCTTGCATGGCAACGACTATATCTTGGTATCTATATAATTCCACGGGGTACAGTTAAAAAATGTACCGAATTAGATACTTGAACACATTCATTTGTAAGAGATTCTTTTAATAAACCACCAAACATTATGAGCTCTCCTTTGCCAGCCACAATCGACGACAAAATTAACCGTTCTGGCGCTCCACAAGCAATACCATAATTTTTAAATTCTAACCATTCCAAGTATGGAGCATTTGTTAATAAATTTGATAAATCACAGACAAACATTGCAATGCAATTACGTTTAATACGTTTTGGGCTTGAACTTCCCGAGTCCGAAGACGATGAAGATGATTTTTGATTATTTTGACTCGTGGATTGGCGTCTTATTTCATGATATTTATCTTGCATGCGACGCAAACGTTCCAACTGCCTTTCTCGTATCGATGAATTTGGATTCTCACCAAGATTAAATGCAGCCATTCCCAACCGATCTTGGAATGGCTCGTCAAATCGTTTAGGCAATAAATGCTCATCATCTCTGTTACGTAATTGTTGTAAATTGCGTTGCAATCGAACAGCTGCTTCGTCGTTATTTCGTGGACCTCGATTCTGATTGTTTTGACTATTGTTTACATTTTCGTTTATCTGGGGACTTGGCTGTTGATTATTCCGCACGACTGCATTATTAACATTTTCACGAGATGGTGGCCTATCGTCATACGGTGGTCGCCTATGACCAGCAAGATTAAATGAATGCCGACTCCGACTTCCCGATGAATGTGGCACTTGCTTAACAATTTGAAAATCAGTCGGCATGGCTGGAGTAGGACCAAGTACGACTAATTTTGACCCAACCTTGGTCGCCGGATTACACCACATATGGGTAGCAGCCCACTTTTTATTTCGTATTTCAACTTGTTTCCACTTCCAAACATCACCTTCAGTATTTAATATCCAGGCGTCGCTAAACACATTATTGGGCCCACCACATCCACCCAATATTAAAATATAATTATCGTCTAATGTAATTTGAAATTGTCCGTACCTTGGTGGTGGTTTTACAATGGAAGTATCCTGTTTATGCCATTGAAATGACTTCAAATTAAGACACCAAATATCATTGGAAACCCCATCGATTTCAGTTGTTGTTTGAAATCCTCCAAAAACAACCATTTGATTTTTTCTAATTGATGCAGAATGTCCTGCCGAAGGTGGTGGACTCTGCGGTGATGTATAAACAGTCCACCGATTTTCCCCTATATCATATACATGCAACTCGTCAAACAATTTAACCAACTGCAGAAACTGACCCAATCCGGGATGACGAACACCACCGAAAAGTATTAGCCTGCCTTCATGATTAACCATAGTCGCACAAGCTTTGGGCGATGGATAGGTCCCCATAGGCAATTGTCTAATCCACAGTCGTTTGGATAAATCGAAACACCACAAGTCATTAAAAGTTGTCGTTGCCGAGGACCGCCCTCCAAAAACGAACATCGAATTTTTGTGCATTACCGCCGAATGAGAAAATCGTCCAGTAATGATAGAGGCTAGTTCATGAATAGGTGATGGCTTCCAGCATACACGATATTCCGACAATCCTTTATTTAAATTCATTCTGGCATAATGCATAACATCTAAAATTGAAAAATGTCAACCTTCAATTCAGTTCAATTAGGCCCAAACTTACTTTTTACAATCAGTGACCATCTTTTACAAACAACACTACATTCTTCTAAATCCCTATAGGGAGGTAGGTAGCTCAGTATAAATTCTAGAACTTCATCTGGTAAATCATTTATATGGACCATATTAATTGTATACTATTTCTCAATTATTATTAATTCAATAATTTTTTATCCCTGGCAAAAATATTTTTTCCGTTTTTTTTAGTGTCTAGGCGACAATGTTAACTGTAATTTTGTTGATTTTTGCTTTAATTAAACTTAAAAGTGATTGTTAACTTATTTTGATAAATTTTTATAAAATTTACACATTTTTACTTAAAAATTATTTATTTTAATTAATTTAATCGAGTTTTATTAAAACTTTTTTCTTTTATTAATTTTTTTCCCTTTCTGTGAAGAGCCTGATTTTTGACAGCAAAATTTTAACAACAAAAAATGTGCAGGGTTGATAAACAAATGTGCCAGTACAGTGTAGAGATTTGCAAAATATATTTTGCTCAATGTTAAATTTATAAATTTGTTGATTGTTGAAAATTGTATCTAGAAAATTAGAAAATTTTATACCTGCTGATATGTAAAAATATAACTAAAAAAATTTAAATGTTTTACATTTCGCAGTGTGAATATTATAGCAATTTCTTTCCAAAAAAAAATTGATTTATAAATACAAATTGATTTTAAATAGATTTATTTTTGACGTTTACAAACACATAAATATGTTTACGTCAAAAATATAAACATAAACACTTCAACAAATATAAACATAAACATTATAATTTTTTTGACTAGTTGACCGTGATATTTTGACATACAAAATTTATTTTTCACTATAAAAATTGTCTTGCATTGTATCAAATTATAATTTGTATTTCGCCTTATACTTTAAAGTGTCCTATAGGCATAGGCAACAAATGGTGTATATGACACTAATATTCACACGACGATTTGATAACGTATTTAGTTAACATTATTCATATTAGGCGTTTTCGGAAATATCCCATGGTAACTTTAAATTTTAATTTTTTTAATGTTGGTAACAAAAGTTACTCAAGTTACCCTAGCTATACAAAAAGTAAGTTTACAATTCGCGTGGTATTATTTATAGTCAAAATTCAATTACATATTTTAACAAATATGTACATTTTTCTTGTATTTTTTTGATGGTTTATGCTTTGAAAGTTTGTACTTTAATTTTTCTGACACTACTAATTTAATACAAATTGACACAAAAACCGACCAAGTGGCAAGGTAGTTAAAGCTTTGGCGTTTGGATTAGGAGGTACCGGGTTCAAATCCCGTTAGGGGCAGGATGCCAAAAGGGAATTTTCATCATCAGATTACGATCTGAGATAAAAAGGAACACAACTATGGGCCCCCTGTCGGAGTGCAAATGATTTTATGTTAATTAACTGTATTTTGTTGAAATATATACTGTAAAGCTTCATTATAAGTCCATAATTGTTTATTTGAAGTACAAGTATTCAAAAATAACGAATTTTTTCCTACCTTAAGTGAGTAAAGGCGGATTCAGTGTTGCATTCGTTCGTTCATTTATTCATTCAAACAATTTTTTTGACCATATTGCTCCAAAATGACGTTCTGCATTTTTTCACAACTGGTCGAAAAAATTGTTTGAATGAATGAACGAACGAACGCAACACTAAATCCGCTTTTAAAGGCGCCTGAAACATTATGGCAACACAACAACAATTTGCTCAGCAAAACATATCGGATGCACCATTCCGCTTTTGAATATCTGTTAGATGGAATCCGTGATCGTCGTCATATGCCCGGTTTACATGAGAAAATTGTTTTCTTCTACAAATTTTTGCAGGTAAATAAGAAAGAATCCGCTATATAAAAATATTCAATATGCCAGAAAGAAATAAACATATATAGTAATGGCGTAATATTTTTTATAGGATCATTATTAATTTATTTTTAATGAATTAAAAAACGAAATTTACATTTTTATCTATGGCGTCTATTTTTATAATGAATCCGCAACATTTATAAATACGAAATAATTTTTTTTCTTGTTAACTATAATAATGTTGCCATAAAAATACTCGGATCGAATATATTTTATGGCAACATTTTCATTTTTATGGTCATTTTTGCTCAAAAATTCTTCTGCAAAATTTTGTTGGGATATATTGCTTTTCTTGTCTCTCATGTGCAAAAAGTCAATGTTATATCTTATTCATTTTGCAGAAGAAAAATGTTGGTCTTATGTAAACCGGGCAATAAAGGGTTTGTTTAACATCACAATATTGAGCAAAAATTTACAAGTCTCCACATTTTTGTGAAAAATTTACAGTTACCATAAATTCCTCGGCAAAACAAAGAATATAATTTTGTATGTCATGTGTGTCAACTTTCTCTTCTTTTCACTTTGGCCCTAGGTAATAGAAAGATTTACAAATTAAATTAAACTAAAAATTTGTGTTTCAGTAAATTAATTAATATATTTAATAGTAATTACGTAAGTGTAGGTAAAATGTAAAACGGTTTAATCGTGAGTATGTCGCATAAACTATACAAAAAACAAAATCCGTAACATAAAAACTAAAATTCGATCATTCCATAACCTAAAAAAATTTGACAAGCGACGTCTTATAAGAGTTGTCTGCTAAAGAAAATGTAGTTTTAGTGAAAAGTTATCGTTAAAGTTTATAATTTTGGAGAACTAATTAAATATAATAATAATTAAGAAATTATTTCAATAACAATGTCAGAGTTACGTTTGTTGCCGTTTAGAATGTCAACATCACAAAAGGTAAATAAGTCCAGTCTGTTGTTATTTTGCCAAACCTTAATTCGGGAATATTTATAATCTACAGATCATTGTTCTATCAGTGACTGCCGGTGTTGCACTCCTAGGTGTACTTGCGCGGTATTTAGGTCGCAGGAAAACAACTAAACCACCGGTAAGGCGAACCCGGAAGTTGGGTGGCCGACGTACAAGGAACAGTATGAGAAGTCCAAATGGTAAGCTAGTTGCGCTTCTTTCCAATGATTAATTAGGTTATTCTGGTAAATCTTGTATTTAATATTTTATTTGTTTTTTATTTTTGATTTTAGAGGTACAGGTAAATTGTAAAGAGCCCCTCAAAAATATTTTCATTTTTTCTTGTTTGTCCAAAACGATTTAACTTTGTCACACCTAAAATATTTTTGTAGATAGAGTTAATCTTATCCATTGTGTTTATACCACGTTTATTTTGTTTATTTTTTTTAGACCTAGCGTCATTAGCCGGATCAAAAGCATCGGCGAGATCAATGAGCCCCGGCGGATCTATAGTAGCGCTATCCGATCGGCTTTCCTTGGCGTCCGGTTCAATTGATCCAGCATTAGTTAAATCTATGCCGTTAACTGCCCAGCAGCTTGGTACAATGGGCATGGAAGCTTTGGAGACCGTTATTTTATATTGGGAAGATGCACTGGCGGCTCATAATCTACCAAATGGATCATTAAATACTGCGGACGATAATGAATTTTGTCGTGAGTTACAAAACCTACTGGATATGGCATACACTTTGCAAGATCAAAGTGAATTGTTATTTTTGGATCAACGCTCGGTATTATTTCGCGAGGAAAGCAATATCGATGAAAGTGAAAAACGATTTTCCGAATTACATCGTTCCTCCTCCGATCCAAATTTCGATTCGGCTGAAAGTTTTGCTTCGGCCCTCGATCAAGTAGCTGACCTACGTGAATTTGAAGATTTTGTTGAAGCATTCCCCGATTTAGAGCGATACCCACTCTATCAAAGTGCATTAAAACATTTAGAAGAATCATCGATACCGTGTCGAAAAAATCGATCTGAATTGGTGAATTGTTCGTCCGAAATTGAATATTTGGCGAAATTGCACTGCATTCGGCTTGCATTTCAATTTCTATTTAAGGACCCCGCGATGGGACAGTGGGTTGCTGATACGGGCCGACAAGTTTTAACCGATCTCCTTTGTTTAGGTGATAAAGATCCTAAGGATTTTTTAGTTGGTTACGAGGATATGCTAAATTTTCTACAGGATCAAAATAATTGGGCGGCCATAGAAAAAGAGCTGGAGGAGCGAAATGTCAAGGCAATTACATTTTATGATATTGTACTCGATTTTATAATACTGGATGCTTTTAAAGATTTGGACTCACCGCCCGGAAGTGTAATCGCGGTCGTACAAAATCGGTTTTTATCGAATGGTTTTAAAGAAACTGCTCTAACGACGGCTGTTTGGTCGGTACTCAAAGCAAAACGCCGGTTACTAAAGTATTCTACAGGTTTCATGGCACATTTTTATGCTATATCAGAACAAATTTCACCTTTAATGGCATGGGGATTTTTTGGACCGGACGAAAGCCTTCGCGAAATATGTCAGTATTTTCGGGATGAAACGGTTGGATTTTTAAGTGATATTTTCAATTTTCAAAAATGTCGATTCACCTCGGTTGAGGATTTATCGCACGATATACACGAGCTAATGAAGCAAAGGGCTAATAATATTGGTATTAAATTTAGTCAATAAAATTTGTAATTAGTCGCAAAGGGGATTAGAGGATATGTTTAATTTTTGACTGGAATATGGAATACAATGTTTTTTTTGCCATTGTTAGGTTTTATTTTAATGATTACGTTATATGTATAAAATTTACGTCGAATTTCAAATTAATAGCGTATAATTTTGTTAAATTATATATGTATGTATGTTACAAACCAAATTAAATAGACATTGTTTTAATTTCTTTGTTAATTATTTAAACAAAAATTAATTTAAAAACGATAAATTATAAATATGTTCACTTGTGTTCACAAAATCGTATTGCGTTTTTAATTTCACCCTAGCAAAGTTATAAACCACTACTTTTCGCTTTTATTTGACTTCAACTTTAGGGTCGATTTATATTATCCGTTCCGTTCAGATCCGTTTCTTTCAGATTCAGACAAAAAAAATATTGTTACATATGTTTTCTATATAAGTATTTATATTATCCGTTCCGTTCAGATCCTTTACTTTCCGTTTCAGATAAATATTGTTGAAAAGAATGTTTTATCTGATGTCTGAACGCGAAAAAATACGAAAGAATAGCGAGGAAAGTGGAATTTATATATATTCCAGCAACAACAATCAAAACAAAATTAAATTGCATTTTTGGATTTTATGTTATCGTTTAGTCTATACGTAACCAAAGATACGAATAGATGCAGCATGTGTGAAACAAATTAATAATATTTGTTTATATATTCTCGTCATGCCAATCGTATGCTAATGTTTGTCACCACTAAACTTTTCTTATATGCTCTTTTAAATTATCCCATATATTTTATAGTTGTTTTAGTCTAATAAACTATAAAATATAAAGAAAATTGTTAAAGTAAAATAAAGTAAGGAGCATACGAGTCTGAGCAATAAAACATGTGTTCATATTTTCTATTGAATTCGTTTTAAATTTTTTTTCTTGTTATTTAACGTTTATACAGGGTTTTGATTTGTGGAACGGTAAAATTTTATGGCAAATAGGGTGGGTCATTTGAAATTGAGATAATTGAGATGATATTTTTAAGTTTCTTTTAAATTACCCAAAAGCTCGCCTTTAAATGGTCATAACTTTTTAGTTTGTAATCGTAAAGGCTCGAAATAACTTTTATTGCATTCTGCAATGTAATTTTATTCTAAATAAATCATTATTTAATAGAATTGGTTAAAGAAAAATCACTTATGGCCTTCCAAATCCTACAAAATGTGTAAAAGTATGGAAAATGTCTACCTTCTAAATTCATTTAAAAAACTAGAAGTGATTTTGAAATTAGCTTTGTTTTAATTCTCTAGTTTATGCTCTTTCCAACGGTATGCTATTTGTCATAGAAATCATTCATTTTGTGGTCAAAATAAAAGATACTATTTTGCCGGGGTTAGGTTTAAGAAGATCAAAAACTTTATTTCCCAAACTTGCATACACAAAAATTAAATTGCTACTAAAACATTTTGGATTTTTATGTTATGTTTTACTTTGTACGTAACCAAAAAATACGAATATATACGATAACCATACGATGAAAATATCTGATCTGATAGTATAAATTGATGATGTCTGAATCTGAAAGAAACGGATCTGAACGGAACGGATAATATAAATCGACCCTTATCCGAAATTGAATTCACAAATATTACCAAACTGCATATAAACGAGCTCGTCGGTAGTAAATTTTCTGTCATTTTAATCATTTTACATTTTATAGTTGGTCTCACACGGATAGCATTTTTCGTTTAAGCTTCTTTTTAATTATCATTTAAAATAAAATAGTTTAAATTTAAATTAATTTAGAAAAGTTAAGTGTGCAACAACCAATTTAATAAAATAATTTAAAGTGCGTGAAAAAAACTTGATAAAAAAAAATCCAAAACAAAAGACATTTTGTTTTATTGCTCATGTTTTGCTTTTGATTAATTTTGTTACAAAATGTACGCGGTCCTACCAAAACTAAAAAAATTTTAATTTATAAATTAGAATTAATTAAATATAAATAAAAAATGTGCTAAGTAGCATGATTGGTGTTTAATAAATATTATAAAGTTTATTTATTAGTCATCCGTAATGGCTAAAACAAGAAGTAATAAACGTCCAAGAACAGCAAACGCTACCGTAGTAGATAACAAGGCGAATACAAATACAACAACGACCAGCCCAACAACAACAACATCAACTCCACCAACAAATGTATTGAGTGCTGTAGTAACTACACGTACACGTTCGAGAAAATCTAAAGACGGATTATCTGATGATAAAGCAAATACTGCGATAAATAGTAAGAAAAGTAGTAAAATTAATTTAACAACAATTGAAAACACGCATAATACAAGACGTCGGAGTTTAAATAAAAATATTAAGGTAAGCAAGATTCCATCCATATTTTGTGTGCGAACTGTTCGAAAAGTATAATGGCGTTTGGTAACCCAAAAAGAAAAAAAAAATTCGAAACACATCTTTGTGCCAGTAAAAGTAATTTCCAATTACCTATGTGCCTTGATGCAATAGCACGATTCATATTTAAATATGCTATACATCATTTCGGAAAACACTGATTATGATCATTTTGCTATTTTTTAATTTTTTCGTAAACTGTTCTAATTGCAAAAAATTTCCATTTTATTGACTTTACGAAAATTAATTTTTTTCTATTTATTAATCAATTTAAAGCAAGATTATACTAAATAAATAAGATTTATCGTAAAAAAATATGTATTTTTTTGTTCAAAATATCAAAAAACCAGAGGAGAAAGTTTATTATTTTGGATTATAACAGATTTCTAAATTTTGTTCCTAAGATTCAAACCAGCTGTAGTTTATTAAACTATACTTTACGAATAAATTTGGGTTAACATAATATTTTAAAGGAAATTACATTTAATTTCAATTAATTTGACGATCCTTCTGAATTTCGAATGTGGTTATAACCAAATTTTGCATTTTTAATATAGGGAAAGATATAATTATAAAAATAATACCGCTTAGCCAGGGTTCAAACCTAATTATATATTTTTATGTAATTTTTAAAGAATGCCGCTGGAGACATGGATACATCGTCAAATATGGATTCATCTCCGGAAACGGGAACCGATAGTAATGGTACACATTCGCCAGAATCTTTGTCGGATAATGAGCATGAAGTTATTAAAGTAATTGAGATTGTTGACGAGGCGGAAAGTTATAATTTACCGGACGATGACGAAGACGAGGAAGGTAAAGAATACGAACTAATGTATGTGGAAGATGCAGAGGAAGGCGAAGGCGAAATTGAGTATTTAAATGAGGAGTATCTTTTGGATGACGATTTTATTATTCAGGAAGAACAACAAAACGATGATAATTCGCAGAGTTCGATGGCTATAGAAGAGGTAGTAGATGATTTTACTATAGAGTCCATGTCGCTTGATACTGTTGCGGAAACCGAACAAGTTTCAGAACAACCTGAAATTATCAGAGAAACGATTAAATTGCCTCCTATTGTCCCGATGGCTACCAGAAGTAGGCGAGGTCACGTATCTGTTTTAGATACGTATTCAGAAAAAACTAAACTTTCAAGACGAAAAATGATTGTGGAACCAACCACCAGTGCCATAGAAGATCATGAGGTAAACAAAGAAGCAGTAGTGACTCTTACAGAACCACCACCTAGTATTTTGGAATCGACTAAAACTGAGGAAATTTCTAAACCTAAAGTATTTATTCCTAATATCGAACCACCAGCTACTAGAGCTAGGTGTCGTAAGTCTTTATCAACTTCAGATCCAATAGGACCTAGTGCGATAATTAAAGGCGAGAATCTCGTGAAAACTCCTTTAGAAGAAATTAATATTTTAAAGTCTGACGTCTTCCAAAATTCACCAGAGATTAGTACCACACAACAATCTCACATAGAAACCCTACATGGAAATTCTCTTAGTGAATCAAAGTCGGAAAATACCGAAGTATTGCCAAAAAAGCGTGGCAGAAGGCGAACAAGATTTTTGAACAGTCCAAATGGGCCTGAAACCAATTCTTCAGTATTAATTGGAAATAAGGAAATTACAAAATCATCGAACAATCAAGACCAATCGAAATTAACACAATTAGAATTAGATGAACCCAAAAATGAATTAGCAAAGGACATCATTCAGAAATCAGTAACACCTAACGAATTGATGGTTAACAAAGACATTATGGAAAATGCACAGAAAAAGGTAATGGAGACTATTATAAATGAAAAACCTAAATCTTTTACTCCTCCAACAACTCCAAAAACTGAGGTGCAACCAGCACTGGCCAGATCAATTCGTCATAGCAAATTAAAAATTTCTAAGTCTGATATTGAATTACATGTAGAAAAATTGAATACAAATAAACAGGAAACGACTATGGATAACAAAGAAGCGTTTATTGAAAGTAACGAGGAACCTGAAAAGATCAGCAATGATAAGAAGAAGGAAGAAAATGAGCCACCTCCAGAAATTGATGTCAAATCGAATTATTCTCCAAAACCGGAGAACTCAAGTGTTTTGGTCGTGCATCAAGGATTTAAAACGGGGAAGGAAAATGAAACGGTAGTTGAAGTTTCTAAGGCCAATAAAAAACAGTCAAACGATGATATAAATATAATAGCGGAAATAAGCTCGATACAGACTTCGGTTCCAGAGTATGTTCAAAATATTGAGAATATGGAAGTAGACATTGAGAAAAATTCTTGTGAAGTAGATGCGAGCTCAAAGGTATCTCCAGGTCTAAGAAAATTGCGAAGAAGATCAAGAAAAGAGTGTACTCCGCCCCCTCTCACACAAATTAAGCTAAACGAATCCGATATTTCTCAACCAATTGCGATTAATCAATCGGTTCCAGATGTAGTGATACCTGAGGTCGTGCAAACTGCAACGGTATATCCGAATACAGAGGTAGCTAAACCTTCCATTCATTCGCCTAAACAAGAGCTGCCAAGTGCATGTTCAATTTCGGATACTCCAGAAAAAAATGAAGAAAAGGAAGAGCGCAAAAGTTCGTTAGACGAGAAGACATGTTCCAAGACAAGTTCATCCCGCTCTCAGTTAGCGTACACATCGATAATATCAACTCGGAGGCAAAAAAAAGAACAGATAAAAACAGAATCATTTAAATCTTTGGAGAATATATCTGATAATTGTATGGCCATGGTCGAAAAATTATTAAAAGAATCTTCGATAAATAAGTCAAATACCAAAGATAGTTCAAGCCCAGTAACTGAAGCGGTGCAAACGAAGATGGAATCGCCGAAATTGGAAACCATTAACAAGTTAGACGAGTCATCAAAAAAGATAGAGAAATCACCAAAAGCCGTAGTCGAATCGCACAAAAATGAAAATGAGTCGCCGAAATCTGTGTCCCATTTGCCCAAAACGGTAGCCGATTCTTCGAAGGTAACCGAGTCTCCAAAAACGATAATCGATTCTCCAAAAAAAAAAGTCGATTCTCCAAAAAAGATGGTCGATCCTAAAAAACGAATACTCGATTCACCGAAGAAACCCATTTTTACTCAATTACCGAAGGAGCAAGAAAAATTTGTGGAAGTTGAAAAAATGGAAGTTGATCAAGTAAATACATCTACCGAAGTGAAACCTTCGGCAACCGAAATAGAATTTAAAGAACCTATTATCGGACACGCCCTTGCAGAAAAGTTAAAAAATATAAAATTGGATCAAACTAAAACCCAATTAAAATCTGAAGAGTCCCTTGTTAAATATACTAACCCCGCAATCGATCCCAATTCGACAAAAATCAAAGAATTTGAAACAAAAATAAACCGTAATTTCTATGCAGAAGCCTTTGCCGGTTTAAGTCATGAAACGCGAACTCATATTTTTGAAGCTCTATTACGCAGTAAATCAGATAATAAACCAAATAAGGATACCGCAGAAGATGAATCGATTGAATTAGATGACAAGCAAAATATTTTTACAAAGAAAAAATCAAATAAAAAAATTAAAAAATCATCGAAAAAAGAAAGATCAAAATCAGATAAAAGTGAAACATCCAACGACGATAGTAAATTAGATGACGATGAATCATTGAGGAGATCGAGTCGCATTAAAACCATAAGTCAAACTCGGCAACGTTCGCAGCATGGCCACGGTTTAGTTAAGCCGCGTGGTTACTTTCATGACTTGGATGATGAGCTTGATATAGAAAATAGTACGCGTGTTAAATATAAAGCGCTCGAATTAGATGGGGTCGAACCGAAGGATTATCTAACAACCGAAGAAACTGAGACGGAAGTACAACGAGAGCGGGAAATGATACATCGTTTGAAACAGTTTATGACTATTAAAGAAAATATTTATCATTGCGATAAGAATATTAGCAAAGAAGCTAAAAAAATGACGTGCGATTGTTTTTTGACAAAAGAAGAAATTGAGCGTGGCGAATTGGGCTGTGGAGAAGATTGCCTCAATCGCCTTTTGATGATTGAGTGCGGGCCCAAATGTGTGGTCGCTGAACGATGCACAAACAGAAAATTTCAAAAAACTCAATACTCAAATTGTAAAGTATTTCAAACGGAAAAGAAAGGATTTGGTATCATGGCCGGGATCATTATTCCACCGGGCGAATTTATTATGGAATATGTGGGAGAAGTGCTCAATAGCGAACAATTTGAGAAGCGGGCCGATGATTACTCGAAAGATAAAAATAAACATTATTATTTCATGGCATTGCGAAGTGATGCGGTAATCGATGCAACCGCAAAAGGTAACATTTCGCGATTCATTAATCATTCGTGTGACCCAAATGCCGAAACACAAAAGTGGACCGTTAATGGTGAATTAAGAATTGGATTTTTTAGTACTCGTGTGATTTTAAAAGGGGAAGAAATTACATTCGATTACCAATTTCAAAGGTATGGTAAAGAAGCTCAAAAATGTTTTTGTGAAGCTTCTAACTGTAGAGGTTGGATTGGTGAAGAACCCGATAGTGGTGAAGAAGACGATGACGAAGAAGAGGAGGAGGAGGAAGAAGAAGAGCCACAACCACTTCCTCAAACGGTTTCAGAAAAAACGGATTCAATTCCACCGATTCTGCCACCTCCTGTTGCCGGGGTAAAAGAAATTTTAGTAAGCGAAAAAATGCCCACTCCAGTAGTTGAACCGATTGATGAGGCGCTAATTATTGTCACAAAAGAAATATCGATGGAGGTACCTGAACCTGTACCTGGTATCACCGAACTAGCAGAAATAGCACCGATAGTTGCGGTAGCAAAACCAAAGAAACCAACGAAAAAAGAGCGAAAAGCTTTGGTGAAAACACGAAAAACAAGATCAGAATTATTAGAAGATGCCGATTTGGAGGAGGAAATTAATATTTTAAATCGAACTGGCCTTAAAAATCAACAGCATACCCTTAAATTCAGTCGTCTAATGGTTCGTGCTAAATTGATGAATGCCAGAATACGATTATTGCAGCTACTCCAGAACGGTGAAATGCCCTGTCGCCGACTCTTTTTGGATTATCACGGTTTACGTTTACTTCACGGCTGGATGTCTGATTCGACCACAGTACCGCAAAGTTTGGACATTTTAAAATTTCAACTAAAACTTTTGGATACATTAAAATCTCTTCCGATTCCGAATAAAACTATGCTGAAGGACAGCAAAGTAATGAATCTTGTTCAAAAGTGGAGTTTAGACGATAAGAAGAATTCGAATTATTCTCCGAACGATGATACACCAAGTGACAGCGGTTCAGCCACACCAATCCAACAAAACGATAGTCCAAATACATCACAAACATCGACGCCCGTAACACCTCACACATCTATCTCCGGTACCGTAGACGATGAATTAAGTTATGTTAGTAAAAATATAATCAAAATTTCGTTAAAATTAATTGAGAATTGGTCTAGTTTACCGGAAGTATTTAGAATTCCGAAAAAAGAGCGAATCGAACAAATGAAAGAGCACGAGCGTGAAGCAGATTTACGATATAAAGCGCTAGGTCTATCGGAAGATAAAACGGAAAATTTTTACGGGAAGAAATGGGATCGGGAAAAGCAACATAATAAAAAACTGTCGTATAACAATAATAATAGCACTAATAATAATAACAATTCAAGCAATAAACCAACGAATACGAGCACGCCTCAATTGGATAAATATCAACGAAGGCAGATATTCGAAATGAAATTTGCCAAAGAGCAGGAAGAAAAAAAGAAACAAGAATATTGGCGTTTGCATGAAATGACGTGCACTTGTTTTAGATTAGATCCAAGGAAAACTCCCCAAGACGAGGTACCCGCAATCGTTAATCCAGCAACCGGTCAATGGTATACAAAAGAAATGAAACCGGTAGCTACACCACCGTCACACGTGAGTATAATTTAAATTGAGTATTCGTAGCTCTATAAAAATTACAGAACAAATTAGTAAAGTTTAGCCGATTTGCACACGTTTAACACTTGTTACTATGAATGTGTGTGTTCGTTCCTCAGGTAAAAAGATCTTTTCAAAATCATTACAATTTTTACAAATTTCTTTCTACAAATTAACATAAAAAAATTCCAATTAATGTAGTTTTATATTCATGCACAATAACTAACCCTTCATTATCAAAAAAAAAATAACTAACCGTTTCATTAACAAAAATTTCATACGGGATTAGGGGCTTTTCGCTTTAGATAATCTAACATTTTATAATAATATTTGAATGCGAAATTTGTTTAAGGCATAGAAGATTTTATATTGATCCATTAAAACGTCTTAGTATAACTTAACGTGAAAGAGACTCGTTATGTTTTCTTAAGTTATTTGATATACGCAATACGCCTCTTCTCGAAATGAAATACAACTATCATTCCCTGTCATAATGCACAACCCATGGCACGACCCATCTTCCATATCACTACTTAGGCTGGCATGGAGCTATGCAATATGCAGATGGTTAAAAAATCGGACCTATAGCCGTACGTCCTGGATTTGGCAGGCGACTGCGTACGGTAAGGACGTGAAAAGCGGACTGCGAAAGAGTTGGTATGGAAGTGCTTCGGTCTCAGAACAGATGGCAAAGATTAAATACAAAAAAAAAATTTTTTTTAAAGAAATTTCTCAAAAAAAAATGATATTACAATTTTCTAGATTTTTACGAGTTTTGTATATAGAAACTTTTGGATGCGATATTGTATTCCTTAAAAATGTTTTAAGTCCTTGTATTAAATGTCCTCCGACATTGACTAGAATCTACAACCAAGAGTCAAGGGAACTCTTGAAAAAAAATATTTAATGGTTTTGCATCAGAGGGTCTATATCCTGTCCTTTAATTGGATTATTTTTGAAAAGGTCATGGCGTCACAACTTTATGTATCTGTCGTATTTTATGGTTGATTAAAAATAACAAATAACCAAAGACATCAAAATAGTATTGCTAGACTTGAAGTGCAAGAAAATACTGTTATTAACTTTAATAAATTCCTGTAGTGAATTATCTACTGAGAACTGACCAAACAAATAAAACGCGTTTAATGTTCAAATAACAAATCAGAAGAAGTTTTTATTCTATCGTTTTATAGTATGTCTCCTTTGCTTACACTGTCATCATTATTTGTTTTGTACACTGTTAACACTCCGCCTCGATTTTTTTTAGTTATAAAAATCGCACAATATACAAACTTGATTGAAATATATAACAATTCATTTTCTGGCGTGAAGCGCCCTACCAATTCCTCCAATAACACCGTATTGAATTATATCAAACCCAGCTTTCGCCGAAGTTTAACATGAGTTGCAGTTGGCAATGCCTTTAGTCATCACATCTGCCAGTTGCTCTTTGGTTCCAATGTATTTTACTTCGATATCACCACGGTCAATTACATTTCGCAAAAAGTGATATCGAATATCGACATTTTTTAGCTTGTGTGATTCTTTTCCGTTGGATGCAATTATAATTCACCCGTGGTTATCCTCGTAGATGGTCGTGGGTTTATTAACATTTTCACCCATTTCGGATAACAAACCCCGGATCCAAATTGCCTCACATGTAGCCGAACTTAACAACAGTTGTTTGTTTTCTTGTAGACCATGATATTGTGTTCCCGAATACCATAAAAACGTATCCAGAAACATATTTTCTGTCCACGACATCACTGCCCCAGCATATCCAGTTAATACTGCCGTGTTGTTTCCTTTCAAATATGTCAATTTGAGATATAATGTTGATTTGAAATATCGAAACATTCGTTTTAAATGAGCCCAATGATCATCATTCGCACCAGCTTGATGTTGACTGAAGTATCCAACAGACGTACATAAATCAGGTCGTGAAGTTGTTGCTGCATACATCAAACACCCGATTAATTCTCGATATGGTTGACTCTCATCTGTTACTTTCACCAATTTCAAATTGCATTCTTTTGGTGTTGAAATTCCATTGCAATTCTCGATTTTGAACCTCTTGAGCATATCTTCCAGGTACACCCGTTGGTCAATTTCCAATCTTCCATTCGCTCGATCACGTTTCATTGTAATTCCCAAGAAATAACGAACTGCTCCAATGTCCTTCATTTCAAATTCATTGAAAATTGATTTCTTGATTTTAATGAAGTTTTTAAGCAATTTCCCAACCAGAATGAGATCATCAACGTACAAAAGTAGATATACTGTTTCATCTCCCATTCCTTGAATAAATAAACATTGGTCAAATTTTGATTGCTTAAAACCAATGCTAACTATGAATTTTTGAAATTTCTCATTCCAAACACGTTTTAGCCCATAAAGTGACTTATTTAGTTTGCAAACAAGTTCATCCTTGATAAAACCATCTGTTTGCTTCATGTAAATTTCTTCGTGAAGGTCCCCATTCAGAAATGCATTTCATAATCCCGTTCAATAGCCATAGCCAATAATAAACGAAAGGTAACCATTCTTGCCACCGGGAAGTTCAAAGAAATCAATTCCCGGTTTTTTGAGTAAAATCCCTCGCAACCAATTTTGCTTTGTAATTTGTTGGTCGCCCAAATTCATTACGTTTCGTGGTGAAAACCCATTTCGAACTAACAATTGAACGTCCCGGTGGTACTTCCACCAATGACCATGATTCTTCATCAATGAATTCATTTCAGTATTGACAGCCTTCATCCAATCATCAGCATCTTATCTTCCTTCAACGTCCGAAAACTTCTGTGGCACATCATCAACATATGCCATCAATAGCTGATCCATTTACATAATCATCATAACGAGCTGGGAGACGACGCTCTCGTTGGGGTCGTGATGAAGATGCAACATGTTAATTCAATTCAACATCTTCCCTCACGATCTGATCTTCAATCTCCGCCTCGTCGTCACCACTTGCCGATTCATAAGTGCTTGTGTCTTCCACATCAACATCCGACATGGACTCCGCTTGAACTTCACATTTTTCGACCTCAACAATGGAATGTGAATTTTTCTTGAATTTGCACTCATCAAATTTTACATCACGGCAAATAACAATCCGTGAAACATCCGAATCCCACAAACGACAGCCATTTTTCGCATATCCAACCATGGTATGTGTTTACCATGGATATGTGCATATGCCGTTGATCCAAATACTCGAACATTTGATAAATTTGGTGTTTTTCCAAACCAAATTTCTGCTGGTGTTTTATTGACATTTAATGCCCGCGTTGGGTTTGTGACATATGTTGCACTCAATACAGCCTCGCCTCAAAATTTCTTGTCTATTTGAGCTTCTGCAATCATCGAACGTGCCTTTTCGAATAATGGTCGATTCATCCTTTCTGCCACACCATTCAATGCAGGACTGTACGGAATTGTATATTCGATTTGTATTCCAGAATTTTCACAAAATCGTTCAAATTCATTAGACTTGTATTCATGGCCATTATCACATCGCAAACGTAAAATTTTTCGCTAAAATTGTGTCGATACCATTTTTGAAAAAACGACAAAATTCTTCAAAACCTCTGGGGCGGTATGTTGTACCATCACTTCGAACCGAAAAAAGTCGAATTCGAAAAAAGTCGAATCGAAAAAGTGAAAGTTGTATCATTTTTGCTTTTCGAAAATGATACAACATACCACCATTCGACTTTTTTCGAATTTCGATTCGAAGTGATGGTACAACATACCGCCCAGGGGCATTTCTTTTTCATCAGATAAACGATCGTGAAATGGGTAAAATCGTCAACGAATGTCACAATAAAACGATTTCCGTCTCATGTTGGTAGATTGATTGGTCTGCAGACATCGGTGTGAATTAATTCCAACACCCTTGATGATGTCATTCCACCATAATTATTGAATGGCTTTCATGTTTGTTTGTCAAAATTACACGGTTCGCATACATCGCTCAAGTCGTTGTCGAGTAGAATTTAGGTGTCCCATTCGCCTATGCCAGAGTTCCATACTTGCTTGATTTTTCTTCTTCCCACCGAGTAATGCTCGGCCACTTGTTTTGGTTTTCACCTCACAGTGCTTAACAGCGTCCATTTTGCTATCTTCTTCCAAGCTCTCGACGACGCGATTAACCACCAATGATATATAAAATTTTTGTTGTGATATATAAAATTGTGTATCCAACAATCTGCAACGAACCAGTTCCATTGTTAACGATTTTGGATCCATTGTTTCAAGTGCCGTTAAAACCATATCAAACTTCGATGGAAGTGTTACTAATAATGTCACAATAGCCATACGATCATTTGTATCTCCACCACATGATTTGAGTTCCCGTAAACACTTATCAAATCGAAGAAAATATTCTTGTAAACTTTCGTCTACACCACATTTCATCAACAACATTCTTTTTCTAATGCCAATTTCACTGGCTATGCTCGCCCGTTGAAATGTTTCGCGAAATGATGCGATTATTTGATATGCCGTTTCTTTATCTTTGATGTACTTACTCTAAATGGCTATCGGCCACACGATGCACAATCATTGATTTACATGCTTTATGTTCTTTGTTGATTTTTGTCTTCTGTAATTCAGTTACACCTTCTGCATTTTTAGCCACCGAAGCATCGTTTTCAATCCATTGAACGACTTCTTTTTCATCCAACACAATTCGTAATCGAAAAAGCCAATTGTCAAAATCACAGCCATCAAACAATTTCACTTTAAAACATTCTTCGTCTGCCATCTTCTTGATTTTTAGTACAGCACAACCACAAATTATCACGATTTATCAATCCGTTATTTGCAAAATGCAACACAAAAAAAATTTTTTTTTTATTAAAGGCCCATAACCTTTTGTTAACTTTAATAAATTCCTGTAGTGAATTATCTACTGAGAACTGACCAAACAAATAAAACGTGTTTAATGTTCAAATAACAAATCAGAAGAAGTTTTTATTCTATTGTTTTATAGTATGTCTCCTTTGCTTACGCTGTCATCATTATTTGTTTTGTACACTGTTAACAAATACTACCACCATAGATAAATGAAACATCGCAATTTTGAGCTGAATGTTGTTTCGCGCTTACAAACTGCACAGTGCTTTTACGTATAGAGGTTTTTAGGGGCCAACGTTTTATTTTGCATAATTGTCACGAAATTTTAATTCAGGGTGCTGATTATTTCGGGACTCTAGGCAGTAATTAATTTGGAGCTTCAACAATGTCTTATCTTGTATGGGTCAGCTTAATTTTACTCCTCAAGTGTTGACAAAACATCCGATAAATTAGATCGCACGAGCCAAATTCCAGCTTTATTACACGCCACGGACTCTCGTGTTGTACTTGATTTTAATATTGTAATTTTGCTTAAAAATTTGATTACACATACATATTTAAAATAATAATGAAATTCCTTAAATGTCTTAGGGTCTCAGAAACTTCGGTTGAAGTGGAAAGAATGAAGATTAATTCTTACATTTGCAAAACGAAAATTGCGAGACAAAAGTTTATCCAGGATTTATTACACCTTCAATTTTTGAATAATTCTTGTAGGTTTTTAGGTATTATAAAATAATTGTATAACTAATTATTCACTCAAAAAGCCGAAAGTGCAAAAAACCCCTTTCAATTTTAATAACAAGTACATATGTAATAAACTTATGCAACGTTGCAAAACTGTACGGATTTGTTCATCTGGGCACTAATTTATTGTCTACATTATAGTAAATACTGTATACCTATCTAAAATTAAATGTATTTATTTTTTTAGTCTCATATTAAACCACCCGAACAAGTTTTATCAACAAATCCGGATGATTATGTTCTGCCAAAAATTGATTTACCACCGCACTGGAAATTTGCAATAGACACAAAGGGGCGAATTTACTATTACCATGTAAAAATTCGTATCCCGCAATGGGAACCACCAATATTTTTACCTCCGTTGGCGGTTGCGGAAGAAACTAAACCGATCGTTGATAAAAAAGAAAAAGATGGTAAGCTCTTCCCGTACTTATATTGTGTCACTAGATGCTTATATTTATAGCGTTTTACAGTTGTTTTAGTTGGCGCTGAAAAAGAATCGAGTTCAACCGACACTACCGATAGTAGTGAAGATGAGCTAAAGGAACGCATAAATAACTTAAAACAACGCTTTAAAGAACGAGGGCAACCATTGCCAGAAATAAATATAACAGATAGTGAATTAGTAGAAAGTTTAGATGCTGATGCTAAAAATAAAGATAATTTTTCAGATACGTTTCCTCGCATAGATCCCGTAAAATCGTCATATAAAATTAATAAACGAAAGAGGCGACGCGAAGGTCTTGTACAAGAAAGAATTATAAGTGTAAGCCGATTTGATAGTGCGCGAGTTATACGGTTAGTTATTAATCATAATATTTATTTTTTATATAGCCACGAACTGAGGAAGATAAACAATATGGGCAGCAACAGTCGAGAATGTATCGTGAAACCAAAGAAAAATTACGCCGGCGCAAAGAAGAAATGAGGAAAAGAAGACTTTTGGAATCGGGCAGTTTATCCATGCGCAACAATAAAATTATAAAACTAACTGATGGATTACCCGTTTCCATATCGCCATATGATAGTGATGAGTCGGACGAAGAATCGGAACAGACAACATTTCGACGGAGTAACGATTCACTCAGTCAGCATGACCCGGATAGTGCTGTCGATTTTGTCGAGTCGCTTATTTCGCATAATATGAGTGCTAATGATGCTAGACTGTTGGATGGGCTCAAAGAGATCGGAAAAGAGAAGGTGAACAAAAAAAATGTGTATGAGGAATGGAAGAAACAGCAAGCCAAACTAAAAAGTGATGCTCGTAAAAGGGAATTGATTCAAAGTAGATCGCACCATCAATCTACATCGGGCAGTAGTTCGAGTAGCTCATCGCACGTGAAACGGCGTAAAGTTGCTTTAGTTGATAATATTGATTTAAGTTCTGACGAAATTCGACGAATAAAAGAGAAATTTCGCACTGATATTGCTGGCGTTATCGTACAACACTTAGGGCCGTACAGAAAGGAATCATGTAAAATTGGTAAAATTCTGCATGATGAGGATTTTAAGCATTTAGCGCGAAAGGTAAAGAATTTTACTTAATTTTCATAATTTTACTTACATATACTAAAAGTTCTTCTGATTTTTTCCAGTTAACTCATTTTGTTATGTTGAAAGAGTTAAAGCACTGTGACAATACCGTTAATATACTTGAAGTAACCGATTCGGTGAAAATTAAATCACGAGAGTTCATAAAGAAATATATGGCTAAATATGGTGCGGTATACAGACGAGGGGAAAATGAGCCCGAATACAAAGATTAACATTAGGGGATAGTTTTATTTTTAATTAAACAATCTACATATTTTATTTAGTTGAATTTTACCGAAAACAATGTTTTTTTTTATTTAATTTTCGTTTTGTAGATAATTAAAGATATAAAAGCATGTTACGTGTATATATAGTAATATATAATATTTTAATTTGTCTTAAAAAAAATGAATTATTATATTAAATAAATATCGTTTACAAAATAAACCAGAAAAAATTACCGGAAAAGTGTTCGATTTAAAAACGGCAATTAATCTTTTCGTTTTCTTGAATTATTTTTATTTAATTATCTTTAATATGGCTGTGTTTAGTATAAAATTTGCGTTTAATAGAAAAACCTAATAAAATTAATATAAATATATAACATTAGTCATATTTTGTATGCATTATGAATTAATCAAATTTGCTAGTGAATAAATAAATAAAACAATACAAATTTGTGTGCATGTTATGTACATACAATTGAGAAAGAAGTGTTATACATGTTACTGATGTTAAACTGTTATTATAACACAAATAAAGAAATTTCCGTTAATCGCAGCTAACTTCATGATAATTATGATTTGCCTTGTAAAAAGTTCTTTTTCCGGTCACCCATAGACCTGTAAGTTGTGTTATTTCACGTCGTCCCAAAAAAATATGTAATCATCTATAAGAAAATAAATGAAATTATGTTTTAAATTAATGTATTTTGATTTTACATGCAATACTTTATATTGAAAATAGTGAATGTGTCGAAAATACGTTTAAATACAACGCTAAAATAGTGATTAAAAAATTTCACTCAGTTTGGTGTTTGGTACATTAAAATATACAAACTTGTGTTGTCAAAAAAAAAAAATATTAAACTACATTAAAATTATATGAAGTTTTGATTTATAATTACTATTAATTCGTAATTAATACATGAAAGTGAAAAAATAATTCGAAATTGTGATTTTGTGTGTTTGAAAAAAATTATAACCTATAAAATGAGTTTGACACATTCTAATATAAAACATAATTTCATATTATTTTATTATAATAACTTAAAAATGTTATTGCTGTAATTCATAATGGTTTCTGTATTATTTTTAGATAATAATTCAAGATGAGGAAGATTATGAAACCCGGCAAAGTCGTGCTCGTCCTAAGTGGACGGTACGCTGGACGTAAAGCTATTATTGTTCGTACATTTGATGATGGTACATCAGATAAACAATTCGGCCATGCTCTAGTTGCTGGTATTGATCGTTACCCTAAAAAAGTAACAAAGAAAATGAGCAAAGGCAAAATACACAAGAAATCCAAGATCAAGCCTTTCTTGAAAGTGAGTTAATAATCATTATGGGGATATTTGTCGGAACAAATTGTAACATTTGGTCTTTATTTTGTTTTAGGTTTTAAACTATAATCATCTAATGCCAACAAGATATCACGTAGCTGATATTACTTTTGAAAAACTAAATGCTAAGGATCTTAAAGACCCAATTAAACGTAAAACACATCGTTTCCAAACGCGAGTTAAATTTGAAGAAAGATACAAGGCTGGCAAGAACAAATGGTTTTTCCAAAAGCTTCGGTTCTAAATTTGGTTATATTTTTAACATCGTAAAGAATGTAAAAACAAAAAATGGTTTATAATAAAAATTTGTAAACAAATGTTATTTTTTATTCGTTGCTCATTTGTAGGACACTACGGTAACTTCTTCGTTTCGTGTACAAGGAAACGAAGTTACCGGATACACGTTACCCTAGTGTTGATATGCAGATTGGACTAGTTGTTAGGAGCTTTCTTGTATTATATTTTTTACAAATAGGGTCTGTTTTATAATCAAGCCGAGCGAGGAGACAGTTGGCGTTTATTGTTTTTTATTTCGTACGTGCGGAGTGTACACACATTCATTTCAGAGTACCACGTAAAAGTACAACAAATGCGAAGTGTGCAGAGTGAAATTACTCGGGTCGGGTTGAATAAAAAAACAGTATTTTTTGACAGCTCGGGTTGAAACCCTACGTTCAAATTCAGCCAAGCTACACACGATTTCAGCTTCTGGTTTCAAACTAAGCCGCAATAGATTTTTATTGTTAATTTAAACAATTATTTTTATTTTATATTAAAACACCAAATTTTTTTGTATTGTTTTATTCTGTTCTCTCAAAAATAAAATTTAAACAAAAATCTATATCTCAAAAATGGCCTTAAATTTTTTTATTTTCATTTCTATTTTTTCAGTTTAGATTCATCGAAAAATTTAATGTCGCGGTTAAAACAACAATTAATATTGTATTGAGAATTTGTATGTGATTACTTATGGGGTAGTTTGCGTGACCTAGATGTCACAGTACCCCAATTTGTATATGATAAATAAATAAATAAATAAAAATAAAAAAAAACGGATTTTCTAGGTAAAAGGGGAAAGAAAGGAAGGTGAAGACGATTTTATGAAACCGTGTGTAGCATGGCTCATTTACACTTGTTTACATTCTGCAAAATGTAAGAGATATCCCTTTTTCTTCCAAAAAAAACGGCCTAGTTAAAGTCCAAACCATACAAATGTGTTGAGTAAAAACACATAGTATGTAATGGCGTATTTTGGCAATTTAAATGTCATTTTCATATAAAATCGAAATTTTAGCTGGCTGTGCTATGAAAATGTCGTGTTTATACCGTTGCTATAGCTGTCATTTGCGTTTAGCATTGCTATTTGTGTATAAACGCAGCATTTGATAAATAATTTCGCTTCATTTGAAGTACAATCAATACAATTGTGTTTATTCGGACGAAAATAAGTGTGAAAGGAATACAGAAATGTGTAAGTTGGTTCAAAACAAATACAAAAATAAATTTTTGGCATGATTCTTTTGCCTTACCCACACAATTTTGTGGGCATACATATGGAAGGAAAGAAAAGAAATATATCCATGCAAAATTTTGCAGAAGACTTTATGAGCTAAAACCACTATAAAAATGAAAATATTATCATAAAATATATTCGATCCTAATATTTTTATGGCAACAATTTTAAAATTAACCAAAAAAAAATATTTTATGTTAAGAATGTTAAGAATTCATAATAAAAACAGACACCATAGATAAAAATGTAAATTTCGCAATTGAATTAATTAAAAATAAATTAATAATCTATAAAAAATATGGAATCACTATATATTTTTACTTATTTCTCGCATCATGCATACCTGCAAACATTTGCAGAAGAAAACGATTTTCTACATGTATTTGCAGTTAACTTTTTTGGCGTTTATAACGGAGAGTTATCCCATAATTTATCTAAGTACAGTTTCAGATCATTTTTTATTCAAATTTTAAAATTTTTTTTTTCATAATTTGACTTTTTTCTTAAAAACTACCATATTTGCCTGATAATTTTTTGTTTTTTTTATTTTGTTTATTTGTTTCTTACTGCATTTTGGTTTGCGCAGCACAAAACATGTGAACCAATACGAAGTACGTTTACGTTTTTGTTGTATCACTTTCCCGGCGACTACGGCAAACAAATATGTCAAACATAGAACTATGTGTATTTGTAGACCAGCATACACACTTGTGCATACGATTTAATTTTGTTTCCGTCCGAACAATAACACTATAATAATAATAAAATAATTAATATGTTATAAAAAAACAAATCATTAATATGTTATCAAATTATTATGCTTTTATACTTGCAACAAGAATTCCGATTAAACTATGATTGGAAGACATTACTATCTTTCATTATGTATACACATTTGTGTAAGATGAACTTAAATTAAAATGAAAAAAAAATTATTTGTTGAACTCAAAAGGGGTATATGCAAGCGGATTTTTTGTGCAGAACACCAGAAAGAGATAAAATGAAAAATCCCTATGTGTGTGAGCGGCGAAACAGTAAAATTGTATACTTAAAATTTTTGTTGTTGCGGTTTGTTTGCCATAAATATGAATAAAAATACAAAATGAAGAATTTTTATAGCAAACAAAATGAAAAATATGGGGCATTTACATGTAGAAAATTGTTTTCTTCTACAAATTTTTGCAGGTAAATAAGAAGGACCCGTTATATAAAAATATTCAATATGCCAGAAAGAGGGTATTTTCGTTAATTCATTCTTCAGAAAGAATAGAAGGAATAGAATATTGATCACGTGATCTAAGAACATTCCGAACGAAATGTAATAAAAGAACATAAATGGAATAAACAGAATACTTTGTCACAGCAGCGACTTGTTTTTATTTTTGCAGCATTTACTTTTGTTGAACCATAGATAATATAGAAATATTATATACATATACATATATAATACATATATTTATATTATGTTGTTTCATTAAAAACAAGAAAAAATAAATTATTTGCACACGCACTATTACAGCTTGACATTTCAAAACAGAATATTCTTTTTGTTCTACCTATTGATGTAGATCAAAAAGAATGCGTTCTGAAAATTCCGAATGAATAAAAGAATGGACAAAAAAAAGAATAGAAAACATAGAATGAATAAAAGTACGATTACTGTCAATTTTAAAACGTTCGGAATGTTCGGAATGAATAAACGAAAATACCCAAAACATATATAGTAATGGCGTATTTTTTATAGGATCATTATTAATTTATTTTTAATGAATTCAAATGCGAAATTTACATTTTTATCTATGGCGTCTGTTTTTATTATGTATCCTCAACATTTATAAATACGAAATAATTCTTTTCTTGTTAATTTTAAAAATGTTGCCATAAAAATACTCTGATCAAATATATTTTATGGCAACATTTATTTTTATGGTAACATTTTATAGTGGTTTTTACTTAAAAATCTTCTGCAAAATTTTGTTGGGATATATTTCTTTTCTTGTCTCTCATGTGCAAAAAGCCAATGTTATGTCTTTCTCATTTTGCAGAAGAAAAATGTTGGTCGCATATAAATGCCCCAATACCCCCCACTCAGCAAATTTTAGTTTAGTCATATTATTATGGTGAGCACTTGGCTCTTACATTTTATATGTTTGGTGGAGTTTGATATAAATCGTATTTCCATGATAAATTTATATTAATGTTCAAATTAAAATATTTCACAATTTTTAATCTTTATTATTTACTCTGTATTACATAATATTAATGCAACATAACTTTTAGGTTATGTTACAAACACGGTCAAATATTAATGGAACAGTAATGGCATTACGCCTTAAAAGGCGAATAAAAAAATATGTATGCAAGCCGAAATAAACACCAAAAATCTCTTTGATACAAATGCTATGGAAATTACTTTTTGTTAAGATTTTTTTTAACTTTACATATTATTTCTCGCACATGTGGCGGAAAAATAAATTTGCAATCAGCTGATTTACTTTTAATTTTGATAAAGGGTGGATGACATGCCATATTTTAAATGACGAACATCAAATTAAAGACATCATAACAGAAAATGGTAAATTTCTAAATGAAAACTACCTAAAACTTAAAAAACAATTTTCCAACATTAAAGATAAATAAACAAAGTAGATGCACAGGAGAATGAAAACTTATTTTCCTGTTGGATTTACACGATATAACTTAATAAAGTCAAAACAACTCTTACTCTTTTTCTGCATATCATCTCAATTGTGTGGGTAACGAAAAAAAATCATGTTACAAATTTATTTTTGTATGTATTTTGGACCAACATACACATTCGCGCATACCACTCAAATCGTGTTCGTCCGAAAAATAACATTATAATTATAATAATAGTAAAATAATTAATATGTTATCAAAACCAAATATGTAATTAATATGTTATATAATTTATCTGTTATCAAATTATAATGTTTTTTTTTTTCAAAAATAATTATGATTTATCTAAGATCCTTTAAAATCCGGAAGTCATTACAACCTGTCATTTTTTACACACACATTTTTGTGGGTGGGACTGACGGATAAAATTTTTTTGTTCATCTCTATTCAGCTAAAGCAAAATTTTAAAATGCTGTAGTTTTTGCTGTAGCCATGGTGGTGTTGTAATTGTCTCAACAAAATTCACCAATTCTATATTTTGGCTGTGAGCCAATTCTCAGGTAAATCGATTAGTACAGTAAATTGAAATTTTAGTACAAATTACTTTTCAAATCGTACCAATTCTCTAGTAAATAAAAGTAGGTAAATGCGGCTTAAGAACGCATGGTTTCTAGGAATATACAAAAATTGGTATGTAGGTACACGAACTAATGTCATAAATTTTATTGTTGTATTATTTGTATTGTCTATACGAATAAATTTAAATTGTTTGTTGCGTAATTAATATACACAATAAACTTATTGATAAAGTAAAAATTTTAACAAACAAAACTGTGTTCATAAATATACAAATGCATTTTTATTTCATGGGAAACGCTAGTGAATATAAAATAAATTATGTCTAGAAACATGGCCGCCATATTTTCATGATTTGTTTAGCAAAAACAAAAACCACTTCTATATATCACGCTTTGCTATTTTGAAAAGGTATACCACGCTACTGGCCACTTCTCCCAATATTCGAAATCAAATTTTTGACAGACGGCTAATTTTAGTCGGGTAACCCAAAACGAAACTTCAAAAATATACTTTTGCTTTTTTTATGTTTTTATTATTTCACCGACAAAGCAACACATGAGTGAAAGTTTATTTACAAATTTTGTTTTTCTTAAAATAATATTAAAATCTTTAAAAAAAAATTATTATGTGTTTATATTATTATCATTAGGCTTTGCAAATTTTCTATTGTTGTTATTTGTACATTAAGTGTTTTGGATAAACATATTTTATAATCATCATTAAAAGGTAGGCAAGAAACATATAATTAATTGAATATTTGTAAATAGAAAACAATTGAACTTGACATCGTTTTTCATGGATTATGTCATTCTATTATGGCATATTTATAGGGTTTTAAACTTTATTATTTACTAAAAATACTCCGAAATAAATTCTTGTTGTTTATATTTTTGCAAAGAAATTTGTTTTCGCGACAAAGAACTGTTCGAAAGTTTATTGACCTTTCTCCAAATTCAAAATATGTGTCTGTCTACTTTTACAAAATATTAGATAACGTATCACGTCTTTAAAATAAGATAACAAATTTTATATAAATAGATAATTTTTGTTCAGTTGTCTAGCCGATCATCTTCATTTACACCAGTGCTCTACACTCCAATCTAAATATAGATTTTCATCCCCTTTGAAATAAATTTCCGTTCATTCCTTAGCGATGACTAATCGGTCGATTGTACGAACGAATGCTTGAAAATAGAATACGGTAACTTTATTGATTTGACATACATTTTTGGAAATTTTCATTCAAATGTTCGCGGTAGCAACTTCAGACATTCGTAAAAGTCGCCAAAATGTATTTAGATAGTAATTTTATATTTACTTTAAACGCTCTAATCAAATTTAATCTTATCTATGATTTCAAACTACCTAAATAGTATAAGTGTCTTTGGGAAATCATAAGTAGTCATCGTGGTCTTCGAGTGTTTACTCAATTGGCAACTAAATCGTACGAGTAGGTGCGGTATGGAAAAATAACTAAAGGATGGCAACAATTCAATTTAATAGATTGATATTAGCTATTTGCTTAGAAGACGAATCAAGATTCTTTGATCCCATGCAAAATAATTAAAAGTCTATCGTATTACTAAAGTTTTGTTATTTTAAGTTCTCATATTTGCCAGAATTGGAATATCGTCTAAACGCCAGAGCCACTCTATTCGGTTCAGTCTTGTTTAGATGTACTAACTTCATAAATATGTGCATACTTAAGATAATTTTGAAGAAAACTCGAGTTTAATTTACTTAAATAGAGTATTGAAGATAATAGATCAACATTGTTGGCTTGAACAATGAGAGATGAGTGCTTTTTTAAGTGGGGAACTTGAATAATTTAAAGTGACTCTCTATAATAAAAATCTATGTCGAGACAGTCCGATATTACTCTCAGATAATTGTTATGTTCCATCGCAGATGCTGCTTACTGCATAGCGTAGTAATTCGCTAGTAGTACAACTACATGGTATTGTTCTATAATAGACAATATTCCTATGTAAAAATATCAACGTCAGTCGCCGCGGCCTGATGAGATGACTGATAATCTCATTAAGTTCGAAACTGATTGTTGCGATTCTTGCAGATCTTCCATCTCTAATTAAATTCTAATACTTTTAAGGTTTTTGTAGAAAATAAAGAAACAAATTACAATACCTAATTAAAAAATGTTTATTAACGTTTGTATATTTTAAAAAATAAAAGATAAATTTCACTTTATTGCGCCCGCCATAATTCATCGTACGCTTTGGATAAAGCTCCATCTTTTGCTTGCAGAACAGACCCTATCTCTTTTCCATAGATAAAACTAATTTTTGGGTGAATTCGGCCTGAACTTTATTCCATTGGGATATGATTGCGTCCAATATTTTTTTTAGACGTGATAATATGGTTCTGGAATCTTTTTTCAGTATAATCCCAGAGATATTCTATTTATTTATTTCAGGGTTTTTATGTAATTATTATACAACAAATTATTGAGTACCTATCGGAATATACTAGAACGGAATATACTTTTCCAAGCCACCCCCATTTATTTGATTTTTGATGAAGTTTTGTAACAGAAGTAATATCCAGTTTCGATCTGATAAGATCATGAAATAAATTTGGTAAGAGAAATTTTAAAATATAAAAATTACTTGCACTGATTATTCGATTGAATCCAGCTGTGAATGAGATGTAAGTAAGAATAAATTTAGTGAGTTATCATATAATTCACTAGAGTTAAGGATACACACCGTTCTACATAATATGTGGACGCTTGGCGGCACCGCCTGTCAGTTTTTGTGTTTTTCCAGTAGTGCAATTTAAAGTTTAAATGCTTTTTCTGAAAAGTTTGTAATATTTTTTTAGGAAATTTAAAATGGAGTTCTAGTCGAAGCAATGAAGCACTAAAAAGGCCAAAAGTTCGAAATTTTTGAGAGCAAGACGGATCGGACTGCGGTTTTTTGCATTCGCTTCCAAAAATTATTTGTAAAAACCGTCCCTATTTTTTTTTAACAAACCGAAAATTGCATTGCTGCAGCTAAAAATGCATTCAAAAAATGCATTTTTTGAGACGGCTTTTGGAAGATTAGAGAACTTTGTAAATAAGAGTCAGAACTAGCACCACTCGGTTTCCCGGGGGGGTTTTCGAGGTCGCTGATCACGATTATGAAGTTCAAATTGACCCACAGCCGACCTGGAGCTCAGGAACGCAGATGAACGTCATTTCCGTGGAACTCTCCCGAAAATCACGCGGGGAAGGAGAGAAACTCGGCGCCCGGGGGTTTTTTGGGTCGCTGAATTCAAATATTGCATCGGCGAACACCCCCCGAACACCTGGTGCGCCCGAACCTGGACGCGGACGTCATCCCCGAGAATTTTCCTGACAATATCGGCAAAACCAATCCGAAAATCATTGTAGGGGCGTTTTTTGCGGCGCTTAATTCATACTTCACGTCGAAAATGATCATCCGAACTCCTAGTGCACCGGAACCTGGGCCTGAACGTAATCTCCGAGGGTTTTCCTCACACGATCGAGAAAAGCGAACCGAAAATCGATGTAGGGGGTTTTTTGGGGCACTGAATCCGAATTGCCCTTCGAAAACAACCGATACAATTAAGTTCTGAATAAAATGTCATTCAAATGGCCTCCACGACTTCTGCAGGAAAAAATTCGATGAACCCAATTTTCAAGCACTTTTTCCACTAAATCAAGTCGTATGTCATGAATAGCACGTTCAATATTGACTTGTAAAGCTTGAAGAGAGTTTGGTTTATTGCTAAAGACCGCAACTAACCCTACAAGAAATAGTCTAATGGTGTTAAATCACAACTTCTTGGAGGCCATTCAATATCACAATTTCTTGAAATATTCGAATCTCCAAACTTTTCTCGCAATAATTCAATTGTTACACTTGCTGTGTGGCACGTAGTCCCGTCTTGTTGGAACCAAATGTTGTTAAGATCAACTTCTTCCAATTTCGGCCATAAAAAGTTGTTATCATCGATCTATACCGATCTCCATTGACAGTAACGGTGTTACCAGCTTCATTTCGTAAAAAATACGGACCGATGATTCCACCAGACCAAAAACCACACCAAACTGTCAATTTAGGTGAATGTAATGGTTTTTCATGAATAAATTGTGGATTTTCTTCGCACCAGAATCGACAGTTTTGTTTATTTACCGCACCGCTCACTTGCTCACTTTCAGCCTCATCGGAGAAGATGATTTTCTTAAAAAAATCGTTATCGTGTTCAAGTTGTTCCAAGGCAAAATCAGCAAATTCACGACGTTTACGGTGGTGGTCCAATGGCTTCAGTTCTTGAGTGAGAACAATTTTATACTGATGCAACCCCAAATCCTTACTCAAAATCCACCAGGTTGTGGTTTGAGACAGTCCCTATTCTTGAGAAAGTTTTGCAATCGACAAATTGCGGTCTTCAGCAACACTTGCCTGAACGGCAGCAATATTTGCATTATTTCGAGCGTTTGTCTTATTAGCACTTGAACATTATGTAAAGAAAATGTACGCTCAAAATTTTCAACAATTCGACAAATAGCGAGCACACTTGGACAATTATTACGACTATAAAATGGAAAAAGTGCACGAAAAGGTGCAATTGGAGAACGATTATTTTGATAATAAAACCGAATAATTTGTAAACGTTGTTCTTGCGTATATCTCACCATGATGAAATTGTAAACATTTATTGCATGCTGCGTTGTGATGCAGAAGTGAAGTTGCAAGGCGGACGAGTTTATGCAAAGCGGAGCACTTGTTAAATGAATAATAATTATAAAAAAATAAAACAACAAAATTTAATTTAAATTTTAAAAATTAATAAAAAAATTTATTTTTAAAAAAATAATTTTCGTTTTTAAGTTGAGTTACACTCCACGATTTCTTTCAACTGACTGAAAAAATATTTTAAAATTTTGTATGGCTTATGTACAAAATGTTAATGCAAGCTGGATGCAATAAAGTCATTGATCCAGTGCTTTCGCATTTTGGTAAACAAGGTAATAAAATATTGAATTGCAGCAATAAAGCCTGGTCTCTTGCCCTTGATTCAATATTGTTTCGTTTTGGTAAACAAGGCCATAAAAGTTGGTTGGTTACCAATTTGTTTGGATAATAGACGTACGTACGCCTATGAACACTATTGCAATGTTAAATTTACTTTGTAGAAATTGCGACGCCATCATGTTACGGTGCATTAAATAATTGTGTCATTGGTTATCACACAAATGATGGTGGCATCTATGCGGCAATTGCAATATCGTTCGTTTCAATGATAATTGAATATTGGTAACGATTTTGATTGATATGAAAATCGGTATATGATAATGAAACTTGTCGATTTTGTAATGAGTACCAAATCGTTTTGTTGCATGTACCGATTTTGTATGGAAAGACTGTTATTGTATATTCGTTTAGAATATAATTATTTATACGGAGAATTGTCCGTTAATAAATAGTTCAGTCAACGGAGGATTGTCCGTTTGTAATTATGTGTATTGTGCGGCGTTTCTTGCAATTGAAGAAACAGGCCGCTACACATTACTGAATACAATGAAACAAAAAATGACAGATCATGACATATTACAAATGGCCAAAACGTCACTTAAAAATCATATCATTCCTATTGGAAAACCCTATATATGTAAAAATGTATGTCTTAGAAATAGGGTTCCCACTCGGTGAGAAAGCGCCCGTATAACCACAAGTTACCACTCCTATAACTAATCTGCAACGAAATCTTTATCTGGATAAAGAAACATGCTGTATGTATATGGTACAGGTACTGTAGATTTGGAATAAAGACATACCTGTAGTGCAAATTTCTTTAACTACAGTCTCTACTTAGGATCTCTATAACTATCTTTACTTGCCAAACCAGTGGCAGATCAGTAAAAATTTCAATAAAGAGTCTTTAGAACAATAATTTAAACTAAAAATTATTTTTCATATTCTCTTTATTTTTCATATATTTTTCATAGTTTTATATTCATATTTTAATGCAATTATTTGATAAGTTTCCTTATGTAGGGATTAAATTTCATTTATATAGTTAATTTAATTGTATTTATCTTACCTTGATGAGGTTTGAACTCGGATCCGATTTTTCTCGTGCCATCGCTCTATTCACTGCACTACGACGTTCTTGTATCATGTATTCATAAAACTTTATATATTTAACATATTTTGATATAGGTTCTATAAAGATCCTAAAACAGTTATCTTGAAACACAATGTGTCAAATCAAATTCCATTTTAATGATTCAAAGTTAACTGAACAAGTGAATAAAAATGCCAAAACAAAGAATAAATTAATATAGACGTCGTCCTCAAAATCACCATAGTTCATATTTCACTCAGTATCAAAATAATGATATAAATAATAGTATACTTAATGTCAAACATGATCACAAATACTTTCTTGTAGAGAACGTGACAAGTGATAACAATTTAATAGAATCTAATTTATATGGTATGTGCCAATCTATAGTATAGTCGATTAATTTATTTTTAATTAAATAGGTTCAAATGAATTTTTAAATGATGAAAGAATCTCTGGACCGAACAATATGGATACTTCAAGGAATGATTTAATTCTGCGTACTCCTCTGAAATATTGATTATGAATAAAAATAACACTAAATTTTCAAACGTATTGCGAGAGTGGGCAATCAATAGTCAATTGAACTAATCACACTTTCAAAGTTATTAAAAATATTAATGTCAACTGGTAAACATCCTGAATTACCACTAGATGCTAGAACGTTTCTAGACACTCCGCGGGGCGTGCATGTTCAATCCATTGACAATGGCCAATACATACATTTTGGAGTTGAAAAGTATTTGCGATCTACACTTTCTTCCAAACTGAAAACAATAAATACGAGCTTAGTTGAAATTGAAATGTCATTTAACGTAGATGGCACACCCATTTCTTCTAGTGGAAATAACAGCTTCTGGGTAATTTTAGGAAGTTTAGATAATATTCCAAAGAACCTTCCCATTGTGTTTCCCGTTGGCATATATAGCGGACCAAGCAAACCAATTTCATTTAACAGTTTTCTTAAAGAGTTTGTTGATGAAATGTATAATTCATCAAGTATTACTTTGGCTATACCACCTGTCCAAAATGTGTAAATAAAGGGAAAACCGTTTTAATTAGAAATAGGAAAACCAGTAAGGTGGTTTTTCCAGAAATCAATGCTGCATTAAAACAGACTAAATTTTTAGAGCAAGACTTACTCCATATGGTGAGACTGATGAAGATCATCATAAAGCAGTCCGCAGCGAGCTTGAACACCTTCCTATAGATATGGTGGCCGATTTTTTGTTAGACAAAATGCACCTAGTTGGCGAAGGAGTAGTAAAAAAATTGATTTTCTTCTGGATAGGCAAACCGAACAAATAAAAATTAAATTCAGTAATTCAGTAAAGTTACTGTACAGAAATCTTTATATATTCTATAGAGTATCGATATTAAAGTAGTTGTGTTTTTTTTCACCGAAACATAGGTTGTTTATAAATATTCTGTATACAGTCTTTATTTTAATTTGAAATAGAAACTTTATTGAGCGTCTTTAAATGTACTGTAGATAATTTCTATATCGGACCAATAAAAATAATTAAGTATAGAAAATTTACTGGTACAGTAGCGAAGTTCCTTTATAGGGATATATTATACGAAACTGCATAGATACGATTAATTTTTTCCTGTACTGATAAACAACTAAAGATGCTGTAGTAGTTTATAAAAATCTTTACTTGTGGTTATACGGGCGAAAAGAATTGGTAGTTTATTAAGAGCCGTTGTATGTTGTTTTGTCATTAGGAATTTACGAGCCCGTGGATTTTGTAGATTTTTGGAATTTTTATGCATTGGGGTCATGTTGTATATTGAACGAGAATTCTTTAATGGTGGGCGGTCGTTATCATCAAAATAAAACTTGATAAATTTCCATCATTATCTCGTTTTTGCAAGTAAATTAACTTTCGTGAATGTGCATCTAATTAATTTAAGATTTTTGTTGTTCTGAAAGATACCTTTTTACTCGAAACAAATCGGTAATAATAACAATCAAGTCCCATTATTGTCTCATTAAACAAGATAAGAAGGGAAAACGCGACATAAATTGTAATTTCAGTAGCAAATAGTAGAGGAATTGCTATAATTCTTCAAACTGAACTACGCAAACATATGGTGGGATCTGGGGGTACCCAGAACTACTGCGAAATCAAAAATAGCCCATGGCTTCCTTATGACTACAATTACAAATAATGTTTGTATATGTAAATTTAATTATCTTACTCGATAACAACACAATACCTAGTTAGTGCAAATGGATTAGCACACTTGCCGCAATATCTATCTGCGGTCAAACGACATATTCATGTTTTTAAGTTAGATATAGCGATTCAATTATGTAATGAATGTTTCATTGAATTCATTTGTAATCTCTTATCGATAAGTCTCTAAAATTACACACATAACATATAGTTGAATATAAAATTATATAACTTGATTAATGGGGTCATTAGTCATTACGTTTTATGGTTACAATGAATACAATTTCAAATTTAATTTCGTATCATTTACGGTGCGGTTACCAAACATAAGTGTATGTCCAAACCCACATGGTTTTCTTGGATTTTTTGGGTTGATTTATCGTATGAGCAGTAGTATATGTTGGAGCCTTCATTGAAAGTGAGTGTAGTCTAGCATTAGTCACTACTCACTGGTAAAAAATATCTTGTGATTGTGTGTATCTTGTAACATTGGCATGTGGTACACTATCTAATATGGATCGTCATGATTTTACTGGTTCCTGGTATTTTAAGCTAAGAGAATAATTGTTTATCAACTTTGGTAAAAGTTAGATAGAATGCGTTATCTAACACAGGTAACCACGACAATGTTGGTGGCGTTTTTTTAAATTTGGCTGAAGTTTCTACGGTATTCACACTACTGATGTTAGGGTACTATTCCTTGAGAGCAGAAGTAACATCAGCTGGGCATCTTCAACCCTTATAGTAGAGAGCAAATAAAGTAAAGCCAAGTTTGGATGCTTACCATGAATTAAAATATATGAATTAAAGGGAATGATTGTGGGAAACATTTAGATCAAGCGCGTAGGAGTAAAGGAACGCAGATTTACTGCCTTGCAGTTCAAATTGGCCGAGTTTGCGTTAACCACTCGGAGCATTCTTGTGATTGGTTTGAAACCCGCCGTAATCCGTGCTATGAAATGTAATCACAAGTAGTTCAGTTGATCTTAAATTGCGAAATGTTAAATTTTGAGATATACTCTGGAAAACGATTTTTCTGCAGAAAAGCTGCTGGATCTTCATCTGAACAATTAAGTCGACATTCGTAACTGGGAATCCTTAGCGAGTCTGACCATGATAACGCAAAGTGTAAAAATCGTTTTTAGCTTCAATCCTCCCTATGCGTATTCCGTGGTAAGGAGAACATATCTGATGAGTTGCATTCCCAAGTGGGTCTAACATAAGTAGTGTATAGTATTTTAAAATGATGAGAATCGCGAAACTCCTTCGCCCATTGCTCCCTAAAGTTGAATTTTCCTTATTGATCATACGAGCATAATACTTTTTAAAAAGTCTAGCTTCTCGTCGAGAGTAATACCCAAGTCGCTAGAAGTATTGCTTCTTATAACATTACTGTCGTGCGTACTACAACATTAACTAACATGTGGCTGCATTCAGGTCGAGACCGTTGTTGTACCATAAAGTAAATCTATCTAGGTTGTCCCTGACAATATGCTGTCTAACGTGGAAAATATGATCCGCGACTTTTTGCAGTTATATGTAAAGCAGTCTAGTACATCATTAGTAGAAACGATGAAGCTAACTTTTTTTTAAATGGTGCCAATGGCTTTATTCTTGAATCTTTCTAGGTAAGAAACTAACAAGAAGTGTTCAAATCTTAAGCTAAATACATTTTATAACTTTTAATCAATGTTAATACTGAATATTAGTGTACACAATTTAATTAGATCCTATAAGCGTAATCTACACATTTAATGATTTTGCGGTTCCATTAGTCCGATTGGATCTGCTGTTTGAATGTCCCTGAAATTTTGAGTAGTATTTCGAACTGGATTCCTTGATTGTTTCTTTAACGGTTTTAATACCAAGGTCGTCGTGTACGTTTATATTTCGGATATACCATGGAGCATTAGCAATACATTCGAGTATTTCCGCTTGAGTTCGTTGCAAGAGTTTTCTATTTGTTGTGCTTGTGTGTTACAGGATCCTCAGCAACTCTACCTGTCCTGTTCTGGGTAGCTATATAATTAAAAACACACATTTATCACATATGAACACTCCTTAAAATTAAACAATCACATCACTTACCATGTGATTATAAAAAAAATAATGTGTTGCCAAAAAATTAAATTCACTTTCACAGGTTTTATATTATATGTATTCCTTGCTTTGTGTCCACTGACGAAAGCCTCACTGACAATGAATAAAAACAAAATTTTGTCGAGTAATTGGCAAACAAGGAAATATATATAAGACCTTATTAACCCTTTCTATAGTAAGACCCTATTGTCTAATGATAACTTGAATTTTCTTCCTATCAGCCAATACATTTTGGAAAATGTTATTTTAATTTGGTTGCGCTTTGCTTCAATATGTTCTTTCCACGTTAACCGTCTATCCAGGTGTAAGCCTAGGTATTTGGTCTTGGTTTGTTGAGAAATATATACACCGTTTAGTTGGACTGGTGAGCAGGAGCGTTTGTTCAGCGTGAATGTGACATGAATTGATTTTTTTTTCGTTTACTTTTATTCGCCAGATCTTGAGCCAATCCTCAATCTCAGATGACTTTGCACTTCTCTTGTGGCTGTTTGCGGGTTTTCATGTGATACCAGGATGGCTGTATCATCAGCAAATGCTGATATTATTAGATTGTCGGTAATAGGTAAGTCTGCCGTGTACAACAAATATAAAATAGGCCACAGAACGCTTCCTTGTGGGACTTCTGCACTTATATCATTTAGGAAAGTTGTTGCACCATTTTGTTGGACCCTGTATTGCCTTTGGAAGAGATAGTTTTCCAGAACTGAGTGAATATTCTTCGCAGAAGTGCTTTAAGTTTGTATATTAGTCCATCGTGTCAAAATTTGTCAAATGCTTGCGCTATATCCATGACAGCAGAACAGTATTGCTTTACCTCAAAGGTTTGTCTGATTGCATTTACAATTCTATGCACTTGCTCTATGGTACCATGTTGGTTTCGGAACCCAAATTGATGGTCTGGAATAATTTGCCTTTCTTCTAAGGTAGGCCACACACGAACAGTTTTAACTGGTAGTTTTAACTGTACTGTAAAAACTGTCGGTTAAAACTGTACGTGTGGGTATTTTAGTTCAGTTAAACTCAACTAGTTTAACTGAGAACTTTAAAATTATATATTTTTAACTGAAACGATTAACTGAACTGAACGTGTGTGGTGGTTTAACTGCACAGTTCTCAGTTTTGTGTGGAAATTTCATACACCGAGAGCAGCCAAATCGTTCCGCTCATTCAAATCCATGATACTAACTGAAGGATTGGACTGAACATGTGTGTGCATCTCAGCTCATAGTTAAAACAGACAGTTATAGCTACACAGTTAAAACTGACATTTAAAACTGTACGTGTGTGGCCGGCCTAATACTGGTTTCAGTTTTGTTATTAATAGTTTTTCAAACTGCTTTGAGATTGTGGGAAGCATGCTTATTGGATGATAAGACGAGTTTTGAGTTTCGTTTTTCCCAGGCTTAGGTATCATTGTGATCAAAGATAGCTTTCACATTTGAGGAATATGACTAGTTCGCATGATTGCATTAAAAATGTAGGTTATTAGTTTTATGCATTTGTCTGGTAATTCCCTTGTCACCTGTTCTTCATCGCTTCTCGCCCAATATCCAGTTTGTAGTCGAAACCGATGGATTCGACTTTGTAGGCCTTTTTAGGTTTTTTGTTGCTTTCCACAAAGAATATTCAAGCCGAGTTCATTGTTGTGTTAATTCCGTTCGTTGTGTTTTTTTTTTGATAACCAATAGGATTTGTCGGAAATTACGTTTTATTTCTTCAGCATTTGTTTCATGAAGGTTATCTATCTTCAACTTCTTTACCGAAGGAACATGGCAAGAAAGAGACGACATGATATATAATAGTATAAACAGACAAACACTTTTTCGCTATTTTTATTTTGTAGTCAAGTACGTTGTTCATTTTGTGTTTTGATGTTTTGTTTATGATTTTAACATTATTTTTGTTATGAAAAACTCCAAAAATACAAAACGCCAAATTACAAAAGTCAAAATCTTCGATTCTACGAAGACAGGTGAAATAAAATTGTTCTGTAATTTTTTCATCACCAATGAACCCCGGTGGCAAAGTGGTCAGCATGCTGGTTTAGGATCAATGAATTAATTACTCATTATCCGAAATGAAAATATGATTATGAAACTTCATTTGAGGCGGCCAAATCCCTTGATGGGATATAGTGCCAGAGAGAGAGAGAGAGAGAGAGAAATGAACCCATAAAATAATACTGCAGAAAAAATACCGACCGAAAGGAACGGAACGAACACAACGAACTACAACAATGGTTTTCTTCTTCCTGCAAATTTCAGTTTTTTGATAGCTCAATTTAATTTACATTTCAACAATGGTTATTTTGTTTGTTGCCATTGTCGCCGAATTTCCGGTTTTCCTGGATTAGTGGCTGGATATTGTGTGATAATTTATTAATTTTTTCAGAATTGTTGATGATTGGTGAAGCCTTTTCAGCTGATTTTTCCTGTGCCTTTTAGCTTTTCTGCATCCACATCAATATCTGCTGGTGTTTTTAGCGGGATATCGAGATGATAATTTTGTTCGACTAGTCTCCTATATTGATTCCAATCAGTTCGTTTGTTTGTCAGACGTTTCGTTGTTTCTGATTTTAAGACAACAGTACTCATTATTACTATTATCGATGAATGATCAGACGACAGATCATAGCAATCGGTGGCCTTAACATACGTCCACGCAATGCCTTTGGTTACGCAGAAATCGATTAGATCAGGTACTTATGTTTAAAAGACCTTATGTTAAAAACAATTTAGTTTTGTTTCATCACTGCGTGTACGTATACGGATCAAAATGAAAGGTAAATAAACAAAGTTTCCACTCAGGAGAATGAAAAATTGATTTTCTGCCACATTTACGAGATATAAACAAATTAAAGCAAGAAGAAAACATTAAAAAAAAAATTGCATAGCATTTGTTGGAAACTTTTTCGTGTTTACGTTATCATCATTGATTCTTTTTACATATACACTCAATATATTATGGCCGTATACGTACATAGGCACTGGTTTCTTTCACTTATTATCTCAAAAAAATCCAAATCCGTAACCTATTTGGAAAATTGGGCAATTTTGGTAAAAGTGTGCTCTGAGGACCGAACAGGGTTGCTGCGATTTCTGTTAAAGTTAATAAGGTAGCATTAAAAATAAAGGCACAAGATTGCTTAAAAAGAAACTTAAATTGGTTGCGGTTGCGCTGGACAAACTTCAAAGGGATACTTGCACAATCGGTGAGGTGACTCATGTTTGGATACATATAATGGAGAATTTCGAGAATAATACAGATTCATCGCCAACAGATTTGCAAGCATGTCATAAACGCTTAAATGAAGCACTTACACCTGCCCACTATGTTGCAAACTTAACCGATCCACGTTTCCAAGGATTCAAATTAAATGAGAAACAGCTTGAATGTGCAATGCAGTTTATTGCCGAAAATTACGCCGAAGTTATGCCTGAAATTATAAGTTTTCACGCAAAATCATTCCTTTTAGAAGTTATTTTTTTTTTCTAACATAAACGCAAATGTTAAAACTTGAACGACGATGTACTTAGTGCACTCAAAATTAAGAAATAGCTTAAGCAACGAAAACACCGCTAAACTAGTAGGAATTTATAAAAATTTTAATTCCACTTCAATAAAAAATGAAATTTAATTTAACAATAATTCGTGTTTTATTATATTTACATAGTTTAAAACCTAATTATAAAAAACATGTTTAAAATATTTTCAGTTTAAAACTCTATTTAAATCCATCATGTTTTAAACATGCCAACCAAGTTTTATCCAAACTTTCAACAATTTGCAAGCGTTGCTCTGGTGTGAGTCTATTCATTATGAAATGGCAAATAACACTAAAGGTCGAGGCACATAGTTTTCGTTCCGTTCCCACCTTTAAGTTGAATATGTCAAAATGTATGGAAAACCGAAACATGCTCACTATGTTAAGTTTAAGGCGGAACCGAACCGAAACAGTTGATCAAATTTCAATAAAAACTTAAACAATAACCTCAAATTATTTATTTTGGCGTTTATGGTTATCGTTTTTTTTGTCAATGTGTAATTCTTCACTCATTATTAAATCAATTGATATGAAATTATAAATAATTGATTGAATTGAAACAATATTGTGAGAAATTAAAAAGTTCAATTTATCAAATAACACTAAAACAACTCAAAACGAAACGAAAGCTATGTGCGTGAGAATTTAAAAAAATTTTTTGAAAACGAATCGGAACGGAACGAAAACTATGTGCCTCGACCTTAAGGACAAAGCAAATGTCAGCTGTCAAATCGGTTGTGAAACAAAACAGTGTTGCCAACTTAAAGATGTGAACCTCTAAAAAACACCCTTTATTAGGCAGGATCGAACAAATTTTTCCACTAATAAACTTTACTACAAGTGCTGTCAAAATATATAAGAACATTACAATTTAGAAACATTACATTTAAGTCCTCTGTTGGAGAAAAACGAAAATACTTTCCGAACAACCCAATAATTGTTCAGCATGACAATGCAAAACCACATGTTGGAAACGTTGTGAAAAATTATTTAAAAGGACAGGACTGAGAAGTTCTAACCCACGTCGTGGGCCCCATGCAGTCGTCTCTTTTTGAACAGCGGTTCAGTTCTCGCGCAGAGATCGAAAATTGGCTTACTGATTTGATTGAGCAGACTTTCAATAAATAATTCTTTCATTTTCTAAAATAAGCAAATGTGTTTTATTTTAATAAAAAGGGGCCAGTCATGATGTAATGTTTTACTATATACATTATAATTATGGTAATTTAGTTTGTTATTAAAGACTGGAAAAATAAATTCTAAACTTTATTGTTTTTTTGTTGTAACAAACGGGATTAAGCGGTATTAAAGTTTTTGCTAATTTTACCCGACCCACTGTAATACAATCACCTTATTTAGTTACAATATACAATGATAAATGTGCTCGAGCTTCTTAACGCTTTACGGCAACGCCTTGTTTTCAACACCAATTTTATATGATAATCGTTTGCTTTCAGCGAGCAAAAGAAGCCAAGAAAGAAAAAGAAGAGAAACTAAAAGATTTTACCTTCTAAAAACAATCGTTTCAAGAACTGGTTGAGCCGTGTGCTTATTTCAAAATTAATTAAAGGAAAGTTCTGCAAAGTGGTTATACAACGAATCACAAAGCAAGTTTAATCTTCGATCATGTCAATAAGGTCGTAATCAATTCCCAACGGGACGGATCCCAACTAATTTGCTAACCTTATTATTAATCACTAGATAACAATGCAATTAAACAAAGAACGATTAATCTTTGCTGCGCTTAACAAAACTTCGAACTATTGTATTCAGATAGCTTGACATTCCCCCCAACAGCTAACATTCACAAAATATATTTTCAATGATTCTTGAAATGCAAATGTTTACAAAACAAACAAACAACTATTTGCCCTGCGTATGGCATCCCCTCCTCCACCTTTAAGACACGCATAACACGCAAAAAAAATTCCGTATCTATAATTTTTAGACTGAATTATTTTAATAGTAAGTAGACAAACAAAACTTGTAAACGTGACATAAAAATTAACTTTCTGTCTATATATTGCGAATGTGTGCAATGTACGATTGTACAGTTGATCTATAAATAAATTTCATTATCTGTATTTTCTCAACCAAATTAATAAGAAAGAAATTTATGAATTAATCAATAGCAAGTCTTACGCTATTTGTTTGGATTTGATATCTGCTAATTACTAAACGATAGCGAACATCTTCATTTCGTTTGTTAAAATATTCAAGAATTATCGATTCGTTGAAGGCAAATACATTTAATTTAAAATAATTTTTGTGAAATTTTTGTATTCAAGTATTTGCTTTGTAGTTTTTAACTGATGTATAGCGTGTACATATTTAAGTTATTTACTAATTACATAATTAACGGTTTTTGTTTAATTGTTTTAATTAAATAAATCGACTTTGTTGGATTTTCTATGTATGTATATCAAATTGATATAGCTGAATTAGAAAAGCAATATACCGTTTTAGGGAAATTCGAATTAAAATAATTTATCGTTGAATGCGTGATGTAAGACGTTGTGGCATACATATAATACAAATAAAGATCTATGTAATATTGATTTTGTGTGAAAATATACTCGGCTAATTTATACTGCCTTAAACGATCTCAATCTAAGTAATACGAAACGTATTCCATATTTAGAGAATTTGTATTTGAATATGCCGGTTAGGGCGCTATGCTTAGGGCCCGGCGATAAACGTTTCTCGACATTTAACAAATAGATTAAATAATTTTGGAACAATAAAATTTTTTGTTTTTTTTTTTTGTAACTATTGCCAAAGACTTTATTCTTGAATCTTTCTTTATGTGAAACTAACAAGAAGTATGAAATTCTTAAAAACTATAAAAAAAAAATTTAACTTAAACCTTAACCTATGTTAATACTTAATATCATTATGCATTATTATTATTAAATTATTATTAATTACTTAATTTCATTTCAACATTCACGAAATTATTAGATTATATTTCTCAGTTAATTAAATCTAGAGGATCTGTTCTGCAAAGCCGTCCATATTTCGGTTGCCTTAGTAGTTCTCTAGCTAATTCGTTAGGGTGTGATTCCAGTTTCAGTTGGTATTTTAGACTGCATGATTTAATTGTCTCTTTAACAGTTTTGATTCCTAGGTCTCTATGGATGTTGCTGTTTCGAATATACCATGGGGCATTTGTAATGCTACGAAGTATCTTTGCTTGCGTTCTTTGTACGATATCTATATTTGATGCACTAGTTGAGTCCCATAGTTGGATACCATATGTCCATATGGGGATTAGGATCGGTTTGTGTAGTAGAACCTTGCAGTCTAGAGAGAGTTTCGATTTTCTTCCGATCATCCAGTACATTTTAGAAAATTTTATTTTTAATTGATTGCGTTTTGTTTCAATGTGCTTTTTCCATGTCAATCTTCTATCGAGATGAAGACCGAGATAGTTGACGTTTGTTTGTTGAGGAATTGTGATATTGTTTAATTTTACTGCTGGACATGTACGTTTATTTAATGTGAATGTTACATGTGTTGATTTACATTCATTCGTCCTTATCCGCCAAGTTTTTAACCAATCTTCTATTTTGTGTAGATGTTCTTGTAATTCTCTCGATGCTGTTTGAGAATTTTTGTGTGAAAATAATATACATGTGTCATCAGCAAAAGTTGAAGTGACGATTTTTTCAGTTATTGGTAAGTCAGCTGTGAATAACAAGTATAGCACAGGTCCCAATACCTTACCTTGCGGTACTCCTGGCTTTATCTCGGTTAGATCAGTAGTGGCCGTATTTTGTTTCACCTGGAACATCCTTTGGGTTAAGTAGTTTTCAAGAATTGCATGAAATTGTTTAGGCAGAAGAGTTTTAATTTTGTAATTTAATCCTTCATGCCATACTTTGTCGAAAGCTTGCGCAATATCCAAGAAAACTGCCGAGCAATATTTCTTTTCTTCTAAGGAAACCTTAATTGTATTTACAATTCTGTGCACTTGTTCTATTGTGCCGTGTTGCTCTCTAAATCCAAATTGGTGATCTAGTATAATGCGAATTTTGAAAATATGGTATAGCATATTTTCAAAAAGCTTTGAAATTATCGGAAGTAGACTTATTGGTCTGTACGACGAGACTTGGGTTTCGTCTTTACCTGGCTTAGGAATCATGATAATTTGAGATATTTTCCATTTTTGGGGAAAGTATCCACATCTCATAATCGCGTTAAAAATATATGTTATATATTTTATGCATCTATCTGGTAATTCTTTGATCATTTTTCCAGTTATTAGATCATGACCTGGATCCCATGCCCATGGGATTTATACTGCTGTTTTTGATAACTTTTTTGACGCATTTCCATTTAAATTTTACTGGATTTGGGTTCGACTCGTCCCTCGTAGTGGTAGTACGCAATCATTATTTTGTTCGTTTGGGGTGAACACTTTCTGTAGATGGTTAGAGAAAGCGATAGCCTTTTCTAAGTCACTTCTGGCCCAGTGACCATCTGGTTTCCTTATCTTAATTTCTTGCTGCCTTCCACAGTGAGTAATCTGTTGTTTCTGTTGTTGTGAGCTCACTTAGGCAATTCTGTATTTCTAAATTTTGTTCTTCCCGTATTGCTTCTCTCAAAGCTTTAATAGCTCTATTTAATTTCCATTTATGCAAAGGAGATTGGTGAAGCTGCCATAGCCGCCGAATTGTCCGCTTCTCTGCTAATAACTTTTGAATGTCACTTGAAAGCCTTATATTTTTTTCGGACTTTTTTTTCTCCGGAGTAGCTTTTTTTGCAGCCATGTCCATTATTTGACTTAAGTTTCCTATCGCGGCATCAATGCCTTCTGGTGTGCGAAGTGGAACATCAAGATGACAATTTACATCTACTATGTTTCTAGAGAGAACCCATTTCGTTAGTTTGTTTGTTAAACGTTGTGGTGGTTCAGTTTTTAATGCTTGGGTACTTAGTGTTACTATTATTGGTGAGTGATCTGATGATAAATCATAACAGTCAACGACTTGGGCATTGGTGCGTGTTATTCCTCGTATTACACAGAAATCTATTAAATCAGGAATTTTCTTTCTATTTGTAGGCCAATATGTGGGATGTCCAGATGATAAATAATCAAGGTTTTTCTCGTTTATTGCTTCGTAGAGTTGCTTTAATTTCGGTGACGTCAACCGCGAACCCCATTGCACATGTTTAGCATTGTAATCACCCCCTGTTAGAAATTTGATTCCCAACTGGTTAAAGTAATCGATAAATTGCTAGTTTTTAATTGCGTGTTTCGGTGGACAGTAGACAGCCGATATTAAAAATTTCCCAGACCATTCTTCCAAACTGACAGTTGTAGCCTGGATGTGATTTTTAGCATATTTCTGGAGCTCGTGGTGTTTTAATCATCTTTTTATTAAGACTGCAGTTCCGCCGTGTGCTTTTCCATCCGGATGTTTGGTGTCATAAACGGAATAGCCGGTAATATTAAAAAAATTTTGTTTTGTGAAGTGTGTTTCAGATATTAACATGATGTCTATATTTTGTTCGATAAGAAATGTTTGTACCTCAGCTATATGTTGCGAGAGCCCGTTCGCATTCCAAATGGCTATTTTTAGAATTGTCATTTTTGATTTTTGACTATAATTTGCATAAACGTATTCATATTTTGCATCATCATGCTCATTTGTCTTTCCATCTTCATCATGAAACTTTGGATGGTCTCGATTAATTTATTTACCATGGTGTGAATGGTTAGGTCCTCCTCATTAGAATGAAGTTTGGGTTTCGGTTTGTTACCTTTTAGGATATTGGCGTAAGAAACACCTGGCTGTGCAAAACTGCTGGCAAATGTCTCCAAGTTATCATTTTGTGTGTTTGCACTCGTTGGTTTGGTGACTATTGTATTTTTTGGTAACATGGCCCTCTGATTAAATTGCATATTCAGCATTCGTTGCTCAGCTCTCATTTTAGGGTTTATTTTGCGTTTTAAGTCCAGATACACTGCGCAACCCCTGTAGTTTGCAGTATGATTTTTACCGCAGTTATTACAACGTCTCACAGATGGGTCATTGCGAGACTTTTTGCACTGTGGAGTCGTAGAGTTCACCACAAATAACGCAAACTTCATTTAAGGCGCAGTATGCTTTCGTGTGTCCGTATTTTTGGCACTTTATGCATTAAACTGGTCCAGACCTCTTCTTAGGTTCTTCAATTACGATTTTGCGATGTAACAAATATTTTAAGTTGTAAATCTTATGAACTCCTTTCGACTTTTCTTCCTCTGGCTCTAGTTCCAAACGGAATATTGGTTAAGGTACCTTCTCACGGTTTACTATATTACCAATCGATTTGGCATGGAAACCTTCCGCAGCAAGTGCAGCTTGTATGTCGCTAACATCTACGCAGCTTTCAATTCCTTTTAGCACAACAGTCTGCCCTTTTTGGCTTTTTAGCTGGTATGTGTAATATTTTTTACCAACTTCGTCGAAATGTTTAACTAGGGCTCTGAAGCCATCGATTTCGAAAGTTTGAATCTTTGTTTCGTTTATATTACCTCGTTTGAGCGGTTCAATATAAAATTTAGAATCTGTTAATTTTGCGATGTTGCTAACCAATTCATTGTTAGATGCTTCCCTTAAATAAATTGGAGGCGGTTTCTCAGTTTTCAAATTTGGCACTGCATTGGGGTCAATGACCTCTAGACTAGAGAATCGATTGTTAAGAGGCATTTGGTTAACACCGCCTTCAGTCCGTGTCACTTTGCTCCTGCCAGCAAACTGGGCAGATCTCGGGCTACGTTTTATTTTAGATTGAACAGTGATATACCTGTCCATTCCCGTTTGCACTAGGTTATTTTCGCACTGACCACGGTCACTAGAGTTCGTCGCACTGAGTTCATTACTATTATTTTCGTACTGCATTGTTAAATTTGCTGATGAATTAATTTTTTCATCGCGGTTTTGATTTTGATTTTTAAACTGCGGTATAATTAATTCTGTCGAAGAAGCACTTTTAATCATTGGCATAGGTGTTTTCTTTGGGCTGTGCTGAACTTTGCCCACTTGTTTTACACTTGCACTTGCCATATTTATACTTTCTACATGAAACTGGTTCAAGTTTGTTGTAGATTTTGTTCGGCGTTCGATGTTTGAAGAAGTCTTTTTTGGGAAAAAAAGCCCCATCACGCTTACATCATCACTAATTAAGTTACAATTTTATGTTAGTTTTTTTGCACCGTGTGTATTTAATTATAATATTAAAATTTGTTAAAAAAAATACGGTTCAATTTTGAGATATGACCACCAAATACAATACAAGAGAGGCTGTAACTTAGGGCTGTAACTATCCTTTAACCGTATTTGTCGCAAATCCCAATACAGAGACAATTATGTACTGTAAACTTTAGTTTCTTTTTCTTCCTCTAAACGGGTTTTCAATTTGGGCGGGTCGATGTTGGCAGCCTATGGCGGCCATGTTGTTTTGGTGGCGTCTGTCTAATCTGGTGTTTTTTCCAGTCACTGATGCCAAATCACCTTGACCAGTTACACGATTCAGCAGCATGGCTATGTTAACAAGCAAAACTGCCGTATAGGGGACGAAACCAACCCACACGAGGTTCACCATTTAGCAAGGCATCCACAAAAAGTTACTGTTTGGTACGGATTTTAGGCCGGCGGCGTCATTGGTCCGTACTTTTTTTGAAAATGACGTTGGTGGGGCCATCACTATCAATGGCGAGCGCTACAGAATGATGCTAACCCAGCAAGGCGGAGCAACGTGGTGCCACACAGCAGACACAATGCATCGACCCGCCCAAATTGAAAACCTCTTTAGTTTTTTTTCGTTTCAATATCCTTTATAAAAATTTTATTTGTCGTCGTCGCATCAGCAGTTTTTTATGCGATGAACTTCGGCTAGTTATTGTAGCAATTTTTGAATCATTCGCATGGTTAAAGAAATCGCAGTCTCCAATGAGGCGCTTATAATCTCGTGGTTCATTAACTCTATGCTAGTAAATTGGACCCATATACATGTATATTATATATTTTTTTAATTATATTTATTTATTACAATTGATTTACAAATTGTAATAATTTATCGTTCATAATTTATATTCTTGTTTGGAGGGTTGTAGCCCTTTGGTTAGTCCTAGTAGGATCTAGTAGATTAATTGGTTTCTTCCTTCGCAGCCGTCTGACTACGTTTGACTCATCCAGCATAAAACGTATCTCAGCATTTTGGTGCCGACATACGCAACCTGTGTTTTCTCGCGTGTTTTCTTATTTCTTCACTGACGAAATCCACCTTCAGATCTTTATGGAGGTTTGTGATTTCTTATGTATACCACGGTGCATTAACTATTCCACGTATAGGACTTTGCTTTGGAATGGCTGGGGGATATTGACATTGGTTTTATTATTACAGCCCAGACCTGAATACCGTAAGTCCACACAGGCTTATATATAATTGGCCGGTATATAGCTATTTATTATGTAAAGTTAGCTCGGAATTTCTTCCTAAGAGCCAATCCATCTTTCTGTATTTCCATTGCTGGTTAAGTTTACGTGAACAGATTTGCTTTCAGTAAGTTTTATTCGCCATCTCTTCGTCCAGGTACTGACAATATTAGTACCTCTTTACAATTTGCTTGTGGATTCTTCTATGCTATCAGCGACTTCTAAGATGACCGTATCATCCGCAAACGTTGCTATGTTAGTCTCTTCTATCGTTGGTATAGGTCCGAGGTATATAAAACATATAAAATTGGTCCCAGAATGCTACCTTGTGGTACTCGCTGATATTTTCTTTATTTCTGACTATTCGCCATCTAATTTAACCCGAAAGTGTCGGTTACTTACGTAAGATTTTAGTATTTCATAAAACTGCTTTGGTTAAGTCTCTTTGTAATTTATATTGCAAGCCGTTATGCTATATTCTGTCAAAGGCCTGTGCCAAGACATACTTTCTTATTTTCAAGTACCTCTTCAATTATGTTTGTAATTCGATGTAATGTTTGTAATTTGAACAATAGAACAAGATTGCTGAATGGTTACTTCTGCGACTTTCCATTGGTTTGGAACGCGTTTAGGACTGAACACTGCGTTAATTATCTGCAGTAGTTTACGTAGTCCTTCTTCAGGAAGAGCTTTTACTTCTTGATCTGTAATTAAGTCATATCCTGGAGATTTCTTTGCATTTAGGTTAAGATTGATTTCCTCTTTTAATTCTTGTAATGGCTTCTGTCACATTTATTGCAGTTATTCATTTTATTTACTGGTGGTACATTTTCCTCTGTTGTTTGTCTGCGTAGAGACTGGAACGTGTTCTCGAGGTAAGTACAACGAAACTTTTTGGTTTGCACTTATAGCCCACGTTCCATCTTCATTTTTAACTGGTGAAATTTGAAGTTTAGGTCGTTTTAAACTTTTTCTCGCTTTCCAAAGGGAGTATTCGGTATATTTTTCCCCAGTAAAGCCACTTACGTATTTGTTAAGGGATTCGGTTTTGATTTGTTTATTGGACAAATACTTTAGAGTTATTTTATACTCTGGCGCTCGACTTCTTTACCAAGCCTTTCTTGCTTTCGTTTTGCTGCAACCAATTCCCTAATTTCCACAGGATAAATAGGATTTCGTATATTTAATTATTTGCGGTCCTATTCTTGAAATCTGCGGAAATTTCCGCATTCGAATATAATTTGCTTTAAATTTTTTTATATTTTTCAAGTTTTTCGTGGTTATTTTAATCATTTTTCAAATTTGTTTGCAAGTTTTATATTATTTATTTTCCTAATAGGGAAAAATTCCGACTGGGTAAATCGATGCAGAATTATTCCCTTAGTAGGGAAATAAATAATAGAAAACTTGCAAACAAATTTGAAATATCATTAAAATAACCACGAAAATCTTGAAAAATATAAAGGATTTTAAATAAAATTATATTCGAATGCGGAAATTTCTTCCGATCCCAAGAATATGGGCCCTGAAGATCAATATTATCCTCAAATAGTTTTTGGAATTTCTCCCAGCAGGTTTTGATATTAGTTAGCCAAGGTGGACTCGTTTTCTTAAAAATCGTTGCATTGATGGTCATATTAACAGACGTATATGATTCGAATATAAAAGTAAAATAAGTCGGTTGATCTCCAGAATGAAAATTGCAATTGTATACTTGTCCTGCTCTCTTCGTTTTTAGAGGATCCACAGTAGGTATTTTTTGCATTAAAATCATCTCCGATTATGAAACGATCCAAGTGATTTAAATAATGTGCAATAGTCTTCCTTAATTTGACGATACACTATATTCTTTGTTGTTCAATTTTAAGATCTATAAAATGTTTGATGTTTCCTTTTATAACCACCGACGATCCTCGTCTTGCCCTTTCTGCTGGATGAATGGCGTGGTAGCTGTATCCACATACATATTTTAAGATATGAAGTTGAAGTTAAATGGGTTTCTGATAATGTATCTATTTTTTCAGTATTTAGGAAAATTTCTTATTCTTGAATACGATGCATTAGCCCATTTGCATCATTTTAATAGAGAATGGATTTCATTTCATTAAGAGAATCTTGCTTATCTAACCTGTTGCTTATAACTTTAAGGCAGTTTTCTTGTTTAGCTAGCCGAATGTTAAGAACTTCCACGCTTCTTATTATCTTTTGGAGCATTTTCTATTTTCGGCAGTGCCCTTCGACATAATTGGTTTTGTCATTACTACTTGCGAGTATAGTTTTGATTCTTCCGTTTTACTAGCATGAGGTTTTGGTTCCTCTTTGGTGAAAGCTTGGTTAATTTTTTCAGGTATTTATGGCTTTTGTTTTCGCATTTTATTTCTTAATCTTTGTATCTCCTGAGCTATTTCACGTCCTCGGTATTTTAAAGGATGTCACTTCTTGCAATTAACAGATTTTACAGCATTATCTTTGCTAACCGAGCATGCTTAGGCGTGATGCTTTCCGGTACATTTCACTGATTTAGTCTCTCTTTGGCAATATTTCTGCGTATGATTTAAACCTTGACATTTGTTTTCTATTTTTTTTTTCATAGGCTCTATATAGGTTTCAAAGCCTGCAAAATTAATTTTCCAGACCCCATTGTTTAGAGAAACGAGTTTCTCCTCGGCTACCGTAACCAATTTCACAATCGATTGTACTGTGGAATAATTTGATATTCCAACGATGTTAATTGGTGGAGGTGATTTCTCTTTTGCTTTAGCTGGTTGTTGTTTCTTGATGATTAACTGGTTTCTAGAAACCTCTTTTGAAGTTGATGGTAAAGTTTCTTCCATTTCTGGTGAGTGTTGAGCTTTCCTTTTCTTATACTTAGTCTTTTATTCCGATTCAAGACCCAATTTATTTCTCTTTCAAATTCTTCTTCATACGTATTTAATGGATTAATGTCATCATCGATTGTAGGGTTAGGTGTCGTCTCAAGTGTTGCTCGTGTTTCAACGGCGTTTTAGAGTTCTTCATTCTCTTTCTATAAAATTGTAAATTGTTCTGTTTGTTAAAAATTTCCAGTTGTGGATCTTGGTGATATTGATAATTTGGAGCTTCGTCCAAATTTGTTAAACGATGACTGGCGCACCCCGTAATCCGTTGGGCTTGCCTCTAAAGAGTGTGGATTTGGCAGCATCTCCGCTGCTGTACCACCTGGGGTATTACATTCGCTATTTCTTGTACTCATTGGTTGTTTTTGACAAGTTATACCACTGGCATTTGGTCCTCGGTTGCACTTTGCTACTGCCGGAGCGATACTCGGTATACCCGCCCCCGCGAAGTGTACAAATCTACCAAGGTGTTACCTAATTTAACCTGGGTATCCTATGCTGAGCCGCCCATATTTATGATGAACTTCATCAGCTTTAATGAGCAAGATTCGTCACATTTTGATCTTCTTTGTTTTTCTGAATCCTTTTTGTCGCCGATCATTCCTGATCTTGCTCTGGCTGTAAAAGGTTTCATCATTTTAGGAAATATATAGCGGTTCTAGTCCCATCTCTTATTTATTGGTGGGGTACGCATGTTCATAGCCTGAGTACAATATAAGTTAAAAGTTATCACGTCCCTATACCCCAATCTCTCAATAGCTCGTTTCTGATTTAGAATTTTTGTTTAGCTATTTGACTCGCCATTACGATTAAATTTTCGTTAGTATGGTGATATTAATTTTGATATTAATCGTTTACCTCGTAAGACTATTTAAATCTCTTAAATAGTCGGAATTTATTAGTTTTTAACACTGAACATCACCCCTTTGTTTGTTCAAACGCTAGCGGTGTCTCATTCCCTTAATGACCAACTATTAACTGTTAATGGATGACATTTGTATCATTAATTTTTCTCCGGCCCAAATCCACACATTCAAATACTTTTTGAACTCCACCTTTCATAGGTGCGTTCCCCTTTATATGGAAGCCTCAACAATGCTCTCAAAAAACTAGCAATGCAACAAAAGGGCGCCAGTTACGTTAACCATGAGCTGGAAAGTTCCTCCATCCATCGAATATGAGGCCTCCCGCTATACTCTGTCTTCATTGGGGCCGGCTCCATAGTTTCTATTTTACGGTACGGTTTTGGAAATGTAGAACATGTCCGAGCGATCTAAGTCTTGACAATTTAATTGTTCCAATTAAACCTGTTCGGACAAAACCCGCCGTATTATTTCCCATTCGGCTGGGATTTCCTCTTCGAACCAAATCAATGAAACTAGCTGAAACATACGTTAGAAGAGATAATCGCCGCCATTTTATCATTTCGTTAGAGAAGCCATCCTCACCAGGTGCCTTATAATTTTTCATGTTTAATATGAGGCCTCGCACTTCATCGTAAGGTAGATGGAGCGGGTGATGGTGTCATTTCCACAATGATATAAGATTGACGAGAAATAATCACGAATTATTAGGACTGCGGTTTATATCCATTTGTAATTCTCTAGATTAGTTGCAAATACAGCTATTATTGAACGGTATCTGTCTCTTTCGCAGTTTCGATTTTAAGCACTTGTTGTTTATGCCATTCACGTTCCTTCCTTCTGCACAGTCGATTAGAACATGACCTCGTGGCCATGTAGTCGTTGTCGATTAGAACATGACCTCGTGGCCATGTAGTCGCTACTGTGTCTTGTTGTTTGAGAGTGGTATCGTTTTCATGTGAGATCGTTTTTTTAAATTTCAATTCATGCAAATTTGCCATCGTAGCAAACGACATGTAACACGGTACATTTTTTTTGGTGAGATAACACTTTTCTTTTGCATTTGGGGCAGTTTTTCGTTACTTTAGTGAGACCAAAACCTTACTAGCTGACATTCTCGTTTTTGGTCGCTTCGAACCTTTATTTCTTTCATCGGCTGCTTGCTGACCACCCAACTGATTGACGATTTGATTTCAAACGCAAAAATTATGTTTATTACAGTTAAACAGCTCCAAACAGCGCTCTGAATCAATGACGCGTAGGTGTTTTCAATCCAATGTGAGTAAGCGTGGCACCTACTTTGAACTTAGTTTTCTCATGGACAAATGTTCACGCAAAATAGTATTTACACTGTCTTTTGATATCTTAGGAATGTCAGCTATCTCACGCAACTTCATTTTACGGTCTTTCAGTACGATTTTGTGCACTTTTTTTATCTTTTCTGGAATAACTGCCGAATTCGGGCGACCAGAACGTTCAACATCATCGGTGTTTGTACGGCCATGTTTAAACTCAGCAAACCAACGATTCACGGTTATTTTCAATGAAGCAGAGTCCCTTTATCACTTATCAAGCCACTGCTTTGCTGCAACGGTTTTTTTTCTCATCAAAAACCTATGTTTATTAATACGAAATTCATTTTTTCGATTGTTTTAAAAATGATAAAACTAGCGTTACTAAAACAACTGTAACTTGTAAAATAATGGTTTCTCTTTCTCTCTCTAGCTTCACATCCCATGAAAGGATTTTGCCGCCCGCACTATGGTCCGCCATCCGTCTCGGTCCATCGCTCTCGTCCTCCAGTTTCGACAAAATAATGGTTGGATTGTCATAATATTTTGTAAAGTATCGTTTGAAGGTTGGTACATCCTAAAAATCTTTTGAATTTTTCATTAGATGAGCCATCTATATGTGTCAGGTTCGGGACTTATTGGCTGACGGATTAGATTATTTCTGCATATCAAATTTAACAAGTTTCAAAGCATGGTCAAATTCCATAATTTTTTGAAAAACTCATAGAATACAAAACACACACATTTCATAATTCAAATTTGACCACGAAACGGCTGACTTCTTTATAAATAGCTAGATAAAAAAAGATTTAAATATGTCTTAAAAATAAAAAGTCCCACTTTTTGGCAGGATTTTTGCAGAAAAAGCGCGATTTATAAATCGTAAACGTGATTCTTAAAAACAGTGATCCGGAATATCCCTAAAACACAACAAAATAATTCCCACAAATAATAATTAATTTCTCACTTTATACCATTGATAATTGCTTTAAATCACATAACTACGTTCAATTTGTTTACTGCTATAAATTTGAACGCTATTCGCTTTTATTCCTCCATGTACCGTGTTTGCACTACGATTCCTTTTGCGTTCTTCGCGCCATTATTTATATACTGCCGCTAACATTCCACAAGTACGTTCGCAATGGTTCTGTTTCAGACTAAACTGTTATAAAACTACAGGGTGGGTGGGCTATCTGGTAGTGCTTTTTGCATTTGAAAATAAAACATATCTTGGGATGAAAAGTGAAAGTATTTTATTGATAAGGAAAGGTGATTCTGTGCCATTTATGTATGAAAAACAATATCGTTCATATGCATCCGAACATCAAAATTTTCGATGACTCTTTTCAATTAAAGCGGATCAATGACCTCAATTTCAGCTCGAATTTTGTTTTTATGTAGTTGAATTGTTTGTGGATAAATAACCCCATAAAAAACAATCAAGTGGTTTTAAATCCGGGTTTCTTGGTTTGCACGACTTGTGTGGCATGTCATTCCATCTTGTTCAAACCAAAGGTCGTTGACACGCAATTCATACAATTTAGGCCACAAAAATTAGTTAACATGTTGCGATAACGTTCCCCATTCACTGTACAAGCATTTTTCTGTTCGTTTTTAAAGAAAAACTGCCCAATGATGCCACCAGCCCATAAACCACACCAAAAATTGAGGTTTGGAGGATGAACTTCTGCTTCGTGAATAACATGAGGATTCTCAGCTCCCCAAATTCAACAATTTTACTTATTGACATACCCATTAAGATGAAAATCAGCTTCAACGCTAAAGATGATTATTGTTTGAAAAAACTTCATTTCGTTCAAACATTGCAAAATGGATCCTAATGTGGTTCGTGAAATGTTTAGTTCTTGTGAACGATGAGTGATTCATGTGCTTGGTTCGTTACGAACAATTTCACTAACAGCTGCCACTGCATCACTTCCACTGAACCAGTTTCTTCAAAACGATCAATAATTTTGCCAATTGCACGTAGGACGTCCATGTCGACCAATACTCTCAAGTAATTTATGAAATGTTGTTTTTGAACGATTATTTTCATAATAAATTTGGACAAACAAAATACCTAGCGACTCCATGATGATAAATGGCATATTTTGGACTTTTCTTATGAATTTTTTAGAATAGATAACATTACGTACTAAAATTCATCGATTGAAAAAAGATACAACAGATGGCCCACTCTGTACTAACACTAAAACCTATATATCACTAGTATCATAATCAGTTTACGCTGGATTGTCGTTTAATCGAGCTCGGAACAATAATCGGGTTCTATTTGCAATAGGAAAGTACTTACAAGTACTCCTAACTCCTCAATCAAAAATTTTGTTTTCTTACGTTTCACAACTCACAAGTATTTACTTGCAACTACTTGCAAAACAGTGCTACTTGCAAAACAGTGCTAGTCAAAATGTTGAAATTGTTGAATGTTCTGCTAATTGTTATGCTATTCATCCAGGATGAAACGCTAGAGGCGGGTCTACCGTAATTGTTAAAAATAATATTAAACATTATGAAGTGCTTGGCATTGAAGAAGAAATTATGCAAGTTAAAGCCATAAAAATTGAATCAATCAATAATAGAGAACTCAGTATCTCCACTATTTACTATCCCCCACGCTATCGATTTAAAAAAGAGGAGTACAGTCGACTTTTTAAATCATTAGGACTAAATTTTATCATAGGCGGTGATTTTAATGCAAGGAGTACCTAATGGGGATCTAGGCTTACAACCTCTAAAGGGAAAGAGTTATTTAATGCAGCTCGCGAGAACAAATGCGAATTTCTCTCTGGCGATAAACCAACATATTGGCCTGCTGGTGTACATAAAATACCAGAATTTCTTGACTTCTTTGTAACAAAGGACTACACGTGCATTGAAAATATTGAAGGACTATCATCTGATCACTCACCTGTGATCATGACTCTGAGTACAATGGTAATAAAAAAAATATAACTTGCCTAAATTACAACAAACACTAGAACCAATTGGGATTTATTCAAGAACTTATTGGAAGAGCGAACAAATCTTGGCGAACCAATTAGAACGGAGATGCAGCTGGAAGATGAACTAGAAGCATTCAATAATAATATCCATCAAGCACCTTGTAGAAGTTCGCCATGAGAACTAGTTAAAAAGAAACGGAAAGCGCGTAAAATTTGGCAGCAGTCTCGCACTCCGCAACACAAATATATTCTTAATTTTCTGTGCAACAAATTAAAACAACAATAAAGGTAATAAAGAACGAAAGCATAAATAAGCGACTTCGAGGTCTTTCTGAACTAAAGGATGACGATCACTCGCTTTGCAAAGCAACGAAGGGATTAAAATTAACCAAAATTCTTGTGCCATCTATCAAAAACGATGGAGGATCCTAGACTAAAAGTGACAAACAGAAAGTCCATCCATTTGCTGCTTATTTAGAAGAGACTTCAACCGTTGCCGAGACAAAAAGCTATCTTAACATGAGACATGTGACCTTATTAGAACTTAAAACTGAAATTAATAATAACTTAAGTATCAGGAAAGCTCCAGGTTATGACTTAATTACTGCGTAAATTATGAAAGCCATTCCCGAGAATGGTTTGCGTAAATTAAATCAAATAGTTAATGCAGCCTTCAGATTGAAATATGTTCCACGACAATGGAAGGTGGCCGAAGTAATAATAATTCCTAAACCAGGTAAACCAGAAAACGATAAAAAATCATATAGACCGATATCACTACTTCCAGTCATATCAAACATATTTTAAGAACTGTTGCTGAAGAGACTCAAACCTATAATAGAAGAAAGATGCTTAATTCCACCACACCAATTTGGGTTTAGAGAATATCACTCTACAGTTGAACAAGTTCACAGAATAACGGATGTCATTGAGGATGCACTCGAGAGTAAGAAATGCTTCAGAATTTTCTTAGTTGTAGCTGAAGCTTTCGACAAAGTTTGGCACCAAGGCTAGGCTAAGTTAGAGTGGCTGCTATCGCACACTTAGGCCAGTAGTGGCCCATTGTGGTACCACAGGATCTTATCTCCTCTTTACTCCCGCTGAAACCATCCAGAGCTACTTATGTAGCTTAAATATCTCGCACTCTACAGCCCGCGAGTTCCGAAAGGTTGTCCATACTGTATACACCTAAATACTTATGCCTTCTGCATGATAGTGCCGGACACGAGCATAGGAAGTGATCTAACGTCTCTTCCTCCTCTTTGTCCAAACAACTTCTACAAAAGTCATTCGTCTGTAGACCCAGCCTACTCGCATGTTCCCCAAAAGTCATTCGTCTGTAGACCCAGCCTACTCGCATGTTCCCCAAAAATTCAGTGTCCGGTCAGTATCTCTACGACCAATCCTAACTCGTTTTCCCGGGGATACTAGTGCCTTGGAGCGCCGCAGGTCCAGTTTTGGACAAACCTGTTTTGCTACCCTGCACGTGAGAGTGTTGGTCCACCTCTCATCTGTCAAGGCGATTGCCTTCTTACTGAGCGCTAATTTTAGCGCTGCTATAGGCCTCCCCAGATCTGCCATTCCCGGCTGCATCTGGAGAGTCGTGCCGTACCTAGCTAGTTCGTCTGCCCTGCAGTTTCCCGTGACGTCCGAGTGACCAGGGACCCAGATTATCTGGATGCTGAAATACTCGCTCATCTCGTTAAGAGATAATCGGTAATCCAGCGCCACCCGTGACCAGACAAACCGCCTCCAGCGATCTGACCGCCGCTTGACTGTCCACATAAATTGCGATGTTATGCTTCAACCATGTCACGACTTTTCCTATCGCCACCACTTCAGCCTGGTACACGCTGCAGTAGTCAGGGAGACGAACGGAAGTATTAACATTAAGCTTCTCACAGAAGACCCTGGCTCCTACCTTACCGTCTAGCTTAGAACCGTCCGTGAAAAATTGCAGTGCCTCTTTTTCCAGTATTGATCCGTTCTTCCAGGATTGTCTCGAAGAACAGATGGTCCGGAAACCTTTATCGAAGCACAACGTTGGTTTAATATAATCTAGATTCGCCAGTTCTTCCCTTAGCGATCTAATTATCGTCGAGTGTCCCGCGTGAAGACACTTCCACTGAGAGACAGCCGAGAGGCTCGTAGCCACATTGGCTGCTATCTGCTTACCAAAAAATTCGATTGGAAGAAGGTGGAACATAACCTCTAAAGCGCGTGTAGGTGTTGACCTAAGCGCCCCGCTTATAAGCATGCAGACCGTTCTTTGCACCTTTTCCATCATTTTTATATATGTTACCTTCTCCAGAGCTGGCCACCACACGTCCACCCCGTACATCAGCACAGGTCTTACCACTGCGGTATAGAGCCAGTGTACCAGCTCTGGTTTCAAACCCCATTTCTTACCTATGGCGTTCCTGCACGAGTAAATGGCTACATTAGCCTTATTCACCCTTTCTACAATGTTAGGCTTCCTCAGCTTACTGTCCAAGATTATGCCCAAAAATCTCGCTCTGTCAGCAAGAGCCAGTCTAATGCCGTTCACGGTAGGAGGGCTAACTACCGGAATTTTATATTTCTTAGTAAATAGTACCAGCTCTGTCTTGGAAGGTTTCATCCCTAATCCACATTTGCTGGCCCATTTCGTAACGATCAGGAGTGTATTCTGCATAACATCTCTAATCGTGTCCAAATATTTGCCTGAGATAGCTATCGCTACATCATCTGCATATGCTATAACCCCTATCCCCTCTCTCTCCAGTTCCAACAGCAAACCATTCATCACAACACTCCAAAGAAAGGGGGACATTACACCTCCTTGCGGGGTTCCTCTAACCACCCGCCTTCTAATGGTGGCCTCACCCAGTTTTGAGGTAATAATCCTGCTTACCAGCATCTGATTTATCAACCTACTTATGGGGTAGTCCACGTTCAAAAATGACAATCCTTCCACGATCGCCTCCGTTTTTACATTATTAAAGGCACCCTCAATGTCGAGAGATACTACCATACAGAACTCTTGCGAGTAGATTGACTTCTCAATCATGCGTACCAGATCGTGCAGAGCTGTGTCCACCGACTTTCCCTTACAGTACACATGCTGCGACATTGCCCAATTCCTGGGTTCAATTTATGATCGAATACCTACATCTACCAACCTTTCCAAGGTTTTCAACAGAAAGGATGATAGAGTTATAGGCCTCAGATCCTTTGGATAGGCATGTGAGCTTTTTCCCGATTTCGGGATAAAGACCACCCTGACCTCCATCCATTTCCTAGGAATATAAACTAGTTTCAGACATCCCCTGAAGATACCCTCCAGCCAGGGGAGGATGACTGCCGAATTCCTTTAGATCTCTGCTGGTAGCCGATCCGGGCCCGCCGATTTATAAGGCTTAAAACCGTTCATCGCCCACCGGATTCGCTCCCTGTCCACGATGCCCTGACTTAGTCAGTCTGAGCACGAGCGCTGCCGAGGCAGCCTTCGTGTGATGTAGGTTTATTTGTACAATGCTAAACATTGTAGTCAACCTTACTCACCTCCTTCTGCACTCCCTGCATCGGGATAGTGCCATCTGGCTCGTTGTTCGGCCACTATCGTTGATTGAATACATATAGATAATATTACTGGGAATTACAACAACAATTTTGATTTTTTTCTTGCTTCTTACACATTGTAAAAGAAGCGCATAACTCACTTCATGCAGGTTTAAGAAGAACAAAGATAGACTCAATTAATTCAAAGCTGCTAGAACGGAGTAAAACACATTTTGATTTATTATTTACCCACACCACTAGAAATTTTAACAAAAAAAAAAAATAGAATGAAATGTATTTTCCTCTCTCTCAACTGAATATATGCAAAATATAACAAAAATAAATAAACAATAATAATGAAATTGTGTTTATGTTCTTCATTCTGTTTTCATTTTTTCAGTCGTGTTCCATTTTCCAACCATGTGTGTGGAGGTTGTACATGACATTTTTACAGATAATATGGCGAAGGGAATATTTGTTCCCAATATTTTTGCACTGCAACAATTTGTTTGTTATTATTTTTTTAATTTTGAAATAAATAATTTTTTAATTCCGAAATTAAAAAATAATTTTATTTAGAAATTAAAAAATTGCCACAAATATTTTACTAATATTGGAAAAGTGATATTTCAATATGCAATGTAAATACTAAAATTTATTTATTTATTTTTTCCTTTTAGCGGGTCAATAAACTTATTTTTAATTAAATATTTATCTCTCTTACGCTTGATAAATTACAAATATTCTGTCTTCCATTTTTATGTAAACAACATACAAACCAAAAATCCTATAATTATGTGTTGTAAAACTTGAACCTGAAAACTTGATTTATTGATTTAATCTGTAAGAGTGACCTCAAAATTAGTTTTAATTATAAAAACATGATTTCCAAAATCATTTGATCATCAACATACATTATTTATCATTTGCGCAAGTTTTCTTTTTCTTGCATTGCATTATAAAACAGTAGAGTTACATACACGTTTCAAAAGCAATAATTTTTTAATTTTCATATTTTTGCCTACACCTTTTGATCAATCATAAGCTTCTTCCTTTCATAGTTGTTCTGTCTTCATTTTGTTATATTATATTGATGGTACTATTGGTAAGAGTAAGTGAAATAGCAGTCGTAACATTTCAAAATAATATTTTTTATGTAATAAATAGTTGATATACAATACAAACGCAATTTTTATATGGGGAAAAAACTAAAACAATTAAATTGTTCGGTGTTTATGTTGCTAGAAAGAAAAATCCACTATCGCACAACTATGCCTCTATTTATATGTGACTAGTAGAGACATTAACCAAACGTAGCGGCAAAATTCCGAGTAGTAATATCTATTATGTATTCAATCAACGCAGCTATCCTCCTCTCGTCGAGAGCCTGACAGGATGTCCCCATCAGACTCCAGAGAGAAAAGGCTACCTCCAGTTACGATGCTCCCCACGTCCGAAGCATCATTCTCCTGGCCGTCTTCAGCCCGCTTGACCGTCTCCTGCTGGATCCGTTCACCGTCACCCCCAGGCTGGTCTTTCGCAGTCGCCTCGGTCTCGTCATTTTTATATATTTTAAGGGTGATCGACCCGAACCCGAAGTTGATCACCCCCTTTAGTTTTGCAAGGGAAACCAGGGACGTTTTATTGATCAGCATTATTGCCAATCTGAAGCCTCCCTTAGCCTCCTCTCGCTTTACAATCCTCCGATGATGATCTCGAGGATCTCTTCCGGCTTATCCGGCTCGGTTAGCAGCCATACACGTGCCCTCGGCCTGCTCGGGATTTCCTCCCTGCAGACTGCTTCAAGCCTCGCGCCCTGCCATATCTCGCCTACTTCGGCCACTGCTCTTTTGCAAAGGTCAGCCGATCTCTGGTCTGAGCACGCAGTCAACTTCACGCGCCCTTGGTACCATCCCGCATCTCTGCAGGACGGGGGGCATCCTGGATTGTCTCTCAGGATCCGCAGAAAAATGGAGTTTAGTGCATTATACACTACCCTTCACTTCTCTGATGTGATGCTCCCATCTTCTTGACTTCTGTCAATGATGGGTAGCACCAACACGTGCTTCTTTAGGATCTCACTAAATAGCTTCAGTTTTCGATCCCTAGGAGCACCCGACGTCTTGTCTGCCTGCACCTTAGCTCGCTTGCTGTCGCCCAGTTCCAGCTCATCCTGGGACCTCTGTCTTTTAGACACAAGGGCCTTTTCCGAGCTATCACAGCCGACAGTTTCTTTAGCCCATGCCACAGATTTACGCTGTTATACTGTAAGCTGCCCCTCAGGGGTCGCAGCCAGTTTTTCTAGAACTCTAAACGCCAACCGTCTCTCCCTGTATTGACGCTTCGACGGAGGGATCCCCTTCAACCCCCCCCCTCCCCCCCCACCCCCCCTATTTCCTTTGGCAGTTCCACTTCCACCTGGCTTCGATGCCAAAGTGTCGCTTACCCTTGCTCCTAATGATGTAGCTCCACCATCACGATTAGAGTTACTCCGTCCTCCGGTTTTTGAAGGGTGCCGGCCCGTTTATTTTTGTTTATTTTTTTATTTTCCATGTTTCTCCCACGAGTATCGGAGAAATATAAGTCGACCTGCGCAGAGATCCGTGTACGCAGGCAAGGCTAAATACAACTGGAGGTCGCCAGGTATCCAGAGGGCTCCGATTACGACTGGGCTTTGTTAAATGGGTCCCCAGTCTAGCCGATCATCAGCACTGGTCGCGAAACACCTTAATCCAGCCCATTCGCTAACCTAGCACCCCATACCCCGCGCCCCGCCCTCCTACCACATTCACTCACTCATTCACCATTCATATGGATATCCCAAACAAATGGGATCCACTTCATTCATGGGATACCCGTTTATAGGGTTCCCCATTCACTACCTGGAGGCCCGGCAGCGCAAGGAGACGTGACGCTCAGTTCACCGTGGTTGTGGTCGATGGTTTTATGGCGCCATCAGTTCGCCTTTGCCTACTGGGTATCCTAGGCACTCAGAATTTGGTGAACCAAGGTTAACCACTCCCCCGTTCTCTGAGACTCTCTTCCCAGCAGAGCCGCGGTTGGGGACGGCTTATTTAATTCACCGCTAACCTACCTATCGATAGGCCGTTCACTATCCACCACCTGTGACTCCCCCGATAGCTGCAGCCCGCCACGGGTTGGCACCAAGGGCTTGAATTTAAACTGCATCGAGACCTGCCTAAGCAATTTTATCAAATTCTTAAATCCTACATAGCTGATCGACACTTTAGAGTTGAATTTGAAAATGAGTACTGAAATAAAAAGAAATTCAGCAGGTATACCACAAGGTACCGTACTTGGGCCTATTCTGTTTATTCTTTATACGAGAGACTTACCGAATATTGATGGTACTACAGTAGCAACATTTGCAGACGATACAGCTGTTCTAGCAGTTGGAAAAGATATTTCGGCGCATCTTATTAAATGAAGCCAAATCAGTACACGTCAACTTTACAAATCAAAATGTAAACTGTATTCCCGTGGTTCTCAACTCAAACCAAATCCCATATGCAAATACAGCTAAATACCTTGGCATGACCCTCGATGCTAAGTTAAGATGGAAAGAACACATTTAGAAGCAAAAGGAAGAATTAAACATCAAATATAGAAAAATGTACTGGCTCATGGGTAGAAATTCTGAGCTCTCAATACACAACAAATTGCTTCTATAATGGCAAATGCTATAACCAGTATGGACCTATGGTATCCAACTTTAGGGTTGTGCCAAGAACACCAATGTACCAATGATACAATGCTTCCAAAAAGTGCTGCGAGCGATTGTGAATGCACATTAGGAATGACAACCTTCATAGAGACTTGAAGATGGAATACGTCACCGATGAAATAAAGAACCAAGCAAGGAAACATGAACTGCGTTATCTCTACACGAAAATGCAGATATCCGTCGTATATTGGACACCACCAAGGGAGCGAGGAAATTCCAAATGCAGAAACCGCTGGTTCTGGCCAGTTCGAATTATTATTGAATAAATAAATAAATTTCTTAAAAAAAAATCGTGGCAAAAGAAAGTCGGGTTTGTTGGCCACAACTTATTCACCCAACCAATTTTCCGTATAAGAAAAATCCTTGTGCTAAAAGCAACGATTCAAAAACGCTTTGATTGTAAATGATATACTCGTATACTAAAGCTAATTTCGCTGTTTTCGACCAAATCCAAAACAATTTCGCGTAATAAATCTTTCTTATCGCAGTTTACATTTTCTTCGTGTGCACTAATATGATTTGCTTTTATCATGCGATCATTAAATAAATAATCAATTCGATATTTGATTAAATTCAGTATGAAAATGTACTAACATAGTACGATTATCGATTGCATGCTAATTAATTATTTTACATAAATTTATGGATTCGCTTATGGCCAAGGTATTATATAGGAATGCAAGCAACAGAGAAGGGAAGCCACATGCATCACAGTATTGTGTCGCAAATAGCAACGTCATGAGTCATGTTACCAATTTTAGTCAGGCGGGACTGATAATGATCTCATCATTTCAAATGTAAACTCTCCACTCCCCCCATAAATGCGTTGTACATAAAATGTACTAACCGCTAGCAACATAAACAATATGATGTCATGCATCCAAATATTATTTCGCAGTTTGAATTACATTTTTGTGTTATTTTTTTATATTTTTTTGGTATACTCGTACATATGTAATAATAAACTACAAATATATTTTCTCTCTGTTTTCATTATATAGGAGAGGAGTAATAAGAAGCAGCTGAACTGTGTAATAGTAAACAGTTCACGGCAGTAAGTTGGCTACATTTTAATAGTTGATACACGCGCAAGCTGGTGTGCGTCTAAATAATTACAAGCACAGACAAAATGGGAAGTTTTATGAGCGCCCTTCAAGTACCAATTGCTGTGGCAGCCGAAAATTTAACTGGAATAATACGTGGTCGAAAACGGAAACGTGATGATGATTTTCTAGATTCAAACGATGAAAATAGTGATCTGGATCTGGGCATGAGCGCTCCAAAAAAGTAAGTTGGTTTTGTTGTTATTAATTGTTGTTGTATGGTGGAGATTGTGAAATTTATTTTGAGATAGTCGTAGGCGTTTAATACGTTTTTTTTAGAAATTTTAATAAACTACGTCACGTTTTGTATGTAAAATTCGGCAAAACTTTTTGTGTGTACAATTATTTTACATACTTTGTAGTGTTGTATTGTTTACTTTAATTTTGTAGTGTATTTGGTAATCGACTTTTTCTGTTTTTATTTTCATGATTTTCATCATAAAAATTGTGGTAGTGTAGGGGTATGCTCATGCTCAGCTGTGTTGTGGGCATCGTTTATTTATCTAAGAGGAAATAAAAATATTTGATATATGAATGAATATAAAATCTACACATATTGAGTCACTACGATGAAATGAATTAAATGTGTTTTCTTGACTTGCTTTTCCATGTTTAATCGGAAAACATTATTTAGTGAGAGTAGCAACTAATTTTCCAGATTGCTCGCTTGACTGTAAAAAAAAACAATTACGTCAGCGGTTGTGTAACGATAAAGGTGCTTTAGCATAAATCTTAATTTATCATATTATCTATCTTTACCTATTCACTTTCGGGTTCAATAGTCGACTGTTAGTAGATTCCTATTCTTTTTTTTTATTCCATAATAAGATTTCGCCCCTTTTATTTATTCAGATATTTATCGTGCGATATATGTTTTATCGAAATGATTTACGATCTCGAGATTGATACAACATTTTGTATACAACAACTTCGGGTTGAATACAGGAAGCTTTAGGATTTCTCTCACTGTTAGTATCTATAACTCACAACCAAAAACTAGCCGAAGTATGTTAAACCAGTGCCTGCTTTGTAGAAAGTTTTACTGTTTGTTAATAATGAAGGTTTTATGTGCAGAAAATTAAAAAAAAAATACATTTTGCTTATGTTGCTGACCTAATATTTTGCTTGAAATTTTAGGCCGGAGCTTAAACTATATAAGACCACTTTCTCCATTATAAAATTGAGCCTGAAATCAATTTTTATGTCAATGTCGGTGTCCTTTTTGTCAGGGGAGAAAAGCTTAATAATTTCACCAATTTGTTTAGAATCAGGTTCCAGATTATGTGAAATCGAAAATTTGTTTAACGAGTAATTACGGGCCTCTAAATTTTTGGTTAGTATTTCTACGAACGTGAATGTGAATTGTTAAACTATGAAAAGCTTTATACCATTCACATATGAGGGTCAATCATCAGTTACCTTCCAGGCTGACAATATTCTAATAGTTAATAATTTCATTTGTGGGATGCTCACGGTTTATGCATAATAAATTTTTGATCAATATTCCATACATTTGCAACCGATAAATACGTTTTGACCTTATTTGTATATTGATTGCATACAGATACTATATTTGAAAATCAAAACTACGAAATTTGAGATTATACATAACAGTCGCCGGTCAGTATTTCTACTAACCAGTTGGAAACCGTATATTCATTTTACTGTTGGATATAACAAAATTGCATCTCAATATGTTTAGTAACCTCCTTATATTTGGAACCCTTTCATATAGAACATTCCTGCTTAATTTAAGTCCTAGCGGGTTGAGATATAGCGAAAGGAGATGTGCCTGAAATGGTTGTTCAGATTTATGAACATCGCTTACGTTTGATCTAATCTGGCTAACGCCATCCAAAAGGCGGGTGTAATAATTTTAACCGTCTCCTCGGGTCGAAGCTCAGCACGAAATTGAAAGACCACTACTCAGCTTGTTCGGTACGCTCTGCCAAACCATTAGCTTGCGCGAATGCGAGATTTTCCAATGGTGATATTAAAATATTTGATAAAATTTTATGAAGTGAAATGAACTGACCGTTATCGCTTAGTTGCACACACGCTTGCATGTCAAGATGTATAAAATATAAGCTGAAGTTTAATGATAACATCAGCACCTAGGATAATAGGTTCATTACTGCTACCTCAATCCATCTTGACGTTATCAGGAACAATGTTTTCCTCCCAAAATGCAAAAAAACGTTTGTATTCTGATAACGGGTGCGCCATCTTTTATCTCGGGATGTAAACATTGAATAACTTTGAAAAACACCGATTTCTATATATGAGGTATTTTTATTCAATTTGGTCCTTTGCAATTTATTTGGACTGGTTTTTGGATAACACAACATCGGTTAAGTGGCCGCCGTTATTGGCCACAGTAAAACGTGCCCTTTTTGCTGCGTTTTCCATTACCTTTACGAGCATCTTGGACGGTATAGCGAAGATTTCAGCACGAATGTTTGCCTTGGGCTCGTCAGTGGTCTGAAGCTTGATGGCATACACTTTGCTTTTCAAATTCATTATGTTGCCAACATCCATCGATATCGATTTCCATTGACTGTATCGTTTTCTCTAAAAAATATGATCCAATGATGGTTTTTGCCCAAACTCCGGCCCAAACATTCACTTTTTGGTCCGGCAATGGCGTTCCATGGATCTCGTGTGGATTCTCCGTCCCCAAATGCGGCAATTTTGCTTATTAACGCCGCCAGAAAGTTGAAATAAGCCTCGTCGGTCATGAAAATTTGCTTCCAAAAATCAGGTTTAGTCACGGGAACCAATGCAAATCATCCTTCAAAATACGCCGCAAAGTGGTTCCACTGACGCCAACAAGCTGAGCGCGGCGACGATACGACACTTGAATTCTGGGCAACGCTCTCTCTGACCGCTTCAACCAGTTCATTGGAATGTCTTGGTTGTTGATAACCAATCAACCACCGTCACAGATGGTGTCTGTTGGCTCCGATATTTTCGACGATATGCACGTTGAGTTAACACAACTGAACGACTATTTTCAATGTACAGCGTCACTATTTCTCCGCGTTGTTTCGGTGTGAAGCGATTCATGTTTAAAGTTGTACTGATTTGACGTTTCAAAAGCATGTCTAATCAAGTCAATTGGTTGACAAATGTTACAGTTATTCAATGTTTACATACCGACATAAAAGATGGCGCACCCTGTACCTCTGACAAATATCTTAATTTTTTACAGTGCTCTCGATTGCTTTTCGTTGTTTGGCTACTAGCACATTTGATGTAATTTTAAACATAATTTTCGCGAGCATGGGTTCTGGTTTAGTCTCCTGTGTCACATCTTCATGTTGGTATCTCGTTAACTTGAATTTTCGCTTACTTGAATTTTCAATTTTTTTATTCTGTTTTACTACAAAATCTCATTCCACTAAAAATTTCACGCAACCGGAATCTACCTACAGATATACAAATCCCATCATTTAATCTTCTCATGGCAATATTGACAATGCATCAGGCACCACCAGCCGATAATATTCTAGCAGAATTACTAAATGGCAACGCATCTGTCACGGCAACTCCACTATTAGCAGAAGCATGGAAATTTGGTAGAATTCCACAGAAATGGAAAGATGGCTTGACTATAATAATTCTGAAAAAGGTTACCTTAGAGAATGCAAGAACTGGAGAGGCATTTCCCTCCTCAACAGTACAATGAAAGTCAACCAGCGTATAAGGAATGTACAAGCTGGTTTTGCACCTGGTAGAAGCTGTACAGACCACATCAACTCAATTCTTATCATCGTTGAACAATCAAACGAATAGAGCTCACCACTACTTCTACTCTTCGTGGACTTTGAACGCGCATTCGATTCCATCAGTAGATGGGTGATCTGGAAAGAACTCTGCGAAATGGGCATTCCGAGAAACATAATTGAACTCATTAAGGAAATGTACAGGGATGCCGGAACTAACGCATAAACAAGCTGACAGCCCAGAATTTAGCTTATTTGGCACAGGAAGTCTGTGTCAAAATTAACACCAGAAATACCAAGGCTATGAGGCTAAACACGAACATACATATAGCGAAAATAGGCGGAACTGAAGAGGATATCAAACAACGCATCAACAAAGCAGGAAATACATTCATATGCTACACAAGATCTGGAATGCGTCCGTCCTGTCACAACCTACAATGCCTGTGTGAAATCAGTACTGCTGTAAGGACACATACACGCGCTTTAGATGTTATGTTCCACCTTCTTCCAATCGATTTTTTTGGTAAGCAGATAGCAGCCAATGTGGCTACGAGACTCTCGGCTGTCTCTCAGTGGAAGTGTCTTCACGCGGGACACTCGACGGACGATAATTAGATCGCTAAGGGAAGAACTGGCGAATCTAGATTATTGTATATTAAACCAACGTTGTGCTTCGATAAAGGTTTCCGGACCATCTGTCCTTCGAGAGAATCCTGGAGGAACGGATCAATACTGGAAAACGAGGCACTGCAATTTTTCACGGACGGTTCTAAGGAGCCGGAGTCTTCTGTGAGAAGCTTAATGTTAATATTTCCGTTCGTCTCCCTGACTACTGCAGCGTGTACCAGGCTGAAGTGGTGGCGATAGGCAAAGTCGTGACATGGTTGAAACATAACGTGGTATCCGTGAGGGATATCGCAATTTATGAAGACAGTCAAGCGGCGGTCAGATCGCTGGAGGCGGTTTCCCTGAAGTCACGGGTGGCGCTGGATTGCCGATCATCTCTTAACGAGATGAGCGAGTATTTTAGCATGCAGATAATCTGGGTCCCTGGTCACTCGGACGTCATGGGAAACTGCAGGGCAGACGAACTAGCTAGGTACGGCACGACTCTCCAGATGCAGCCGGGAAGGGCAGATCTGGGGAGGCCTATAGCAGCGCTCAAATTGGCGCTCAGTAAGAAGGCAATCGCCTTGACATGAGAGGTTGACCAACACTCTCACGTGCAGGGTAGCAAAACAGGTTTGGCCAAAACTGGACCTGCGGCGCTCCAAGGCACTAGTATCCCTGGGAAAACGAGAGTTAGGATTGGTCGTAGGGATACTGACAGGACACTGCCTTTTTGGGAAACATGCGAGAAGGCTGGGTCTACAGACGAATGACTTTTGTAGAAGTTGTTTGGACGAAGAGGAGGAAGAGCCGTTAGATCACTTCCTATGCACGTATCCGGCACTATCATGCAGAAGGTATAAGTATTTAGGTGTGTACAGTATGGACAGCCTTTCGGAACTCGCGGGCTGTAGAGTGCGAGATATTTTACGCTACATAAGTAGCTCTGGATGGTTTCAGCGGGAGTAAAGTAGAGATAGGATCCGGTGGTATCACAATGGGCCACTACTGGCCTAAGTGTGCGAGTGTGTGATAGCAGCCACTCTAACCTAACCTAACCTAAGGACGTGAAACATGGAATCACACGCAGAGGATCACTAGAAGACTCCAGGTATTTGTGAATAAATGCCTCGGGCGTCTAATAAAATGCTTCTGGCCAAACACGATCACAAACGAAGAACTTCTGCAGCGGACCAGGCAAATCGAAATTGAGCGCGAAATTAAGAAACGAAAGTGGAGTTGCGATTGGACAAACACTAAGGAAAGGGAAGAGGAAAGTAGGAAGACTAGAAATAACCTGGAAAGAACGGTGCTAACCGAAGCCAAACAATTCGGTAAAACATGGGAGAACTGAAAGCAATATCCTTGTGGTTATTATTTTCGAATATAGTAAGATGGTCCAGCCTAGTAGACGCCCTATTCCTGAATTTAATTAAACATTCTTATCCGGATAAGATGATAGCCCATCGCTGTAGTCAAATCGTGCTAATGGCTGTTAATGCTGTTATTAGCCATCGTTTCCAACGATTTCTTGGTTTAAAACTGCATCTAATTCAAATGAACTAGCATCGTACTAGAGGTACAGCTCTTTGTTTAGATCAATATTTCCCAACGGGGCCATACGTGCCCCGTAGGGAGGCATACCATATAGCAAAGGAGCCACATGCTTAATTCATAAATTAGGGGCCTTTGACTTAAGATATAAACATTTTGCCATGCAAATTTTATTTATTACTAATATAAATATGAAATTAAAATGTAAAAAACAAGGTTGGGAAACATTGGTTTATATCATAATGAATTAACAGATTGTAAGTGCTTAGTTGCTTCTTGTCCAGATGAAACTCATATTTTTTCTGCTAATTTATAAAGCAGTGCCACAGCGCTGAACACTTCCAGCTGTGTCACATTTTCGGGTATCGGGGACTATGCATTATTCCACGATCACTAAAATCATCATTTCGTCCAAAAATCAGCATTTACTTTCCTTAATGTGAAAATTATACTTAACAATCATCGACTTGTAAACGAATTTTCATTTTATATTAGCATTCCTCTTAATCCACTCCAGCTATCAATATGTCATCTAGATAGTAAAATATGTTTTACAGTCCTTGAAATAGTTCATCCATTTTCTGGTATTTCGGAATAACCCTAACCCCTGAGCTCAACTTGGCTGTTCAATACTCGCTAACGAACTCAAAACCAATCAAATTACGTAAAATCCCTAGCTTCGACCTAGCACTTAAAACTTGTGAAACATTTCTAATTTTTTTTCTGGCCTCATTTATCACTTTTTACTTTTTACGCTATTTGCCGTAGGCACTTGGCGCAACACACTTATACTTAATAAACACATTTTATTAAACACTTTTTAATATTTCGCAGAATTAGATTTTTGAATATTTTGGAGTAGTATGGAGTAGAAATATCACAATTTTTCAATCGAGCATAAACATGATATAAAATCTGAAATAGTGCCACATTTTATTCTGGAAATAAGAATTTTATAAGGAAGTGGAATATAAACTTGAAAAGTATCGAAAATGTGATAACATGTGCCACCCTTGAAGAATGCATTTCAATTTTTTTGGCTTACTATGTACTATTTGTATTTTTTGTGAAACATTGGAACGAAACCGGTAAATTTTTTATTGTGTCCTATATGAGCAAGTGCCTACGGCAGATAGTGTTAAAAGTGTTTCCTATATAAAATTCCACTTCCGTCTAAAATGTTCGTCCAGTGTTGATTATTTCGCCTCAGCGCCGCGATCGTCCTTCCTTCTCCAAAAATTTTTAGGATTATTTCCTTCGAATCCCAAAAATTCGTAATCATGACACATCCGACCGATGAGTCCGTTTCTGCCTTCTTCGGAGCACATTCGCGTGAAAAAAACATGATTTTTGCAAGTTTCATCTACGGTGTCGAGCTCATGTATTTCGCTTAAAGATGTCCAAACACTGCGCTTCGAAGTTAGCAGCCGCCAGGTTGAACAGAAAATTACTACCCTACTAACTCTTGGACATATCGTGCTACTTGGCCGAAGACCGGGCGATATCAAGGACAGTTTCATATCTCTCGATCGCTGCGTAAGAAGACTTGGTTTGAAGGTGAACAGTAGTCAATCCAAATTTTTTAGCAACACCAGACAACGCCTCCAATTTCGGAATTGGGATAATTTTGATAGTGTCGAAAACTAAATACCTCGGGTCGGTTAAAATAATAAATAAAAGCCCGAATCACTGCCGAAGTTTTTTACGTCCAATCAAAACTATTGTGATCTAAACATATATCGCAGTCGTGAAAGCTCGCACTTTATAAAGAAAGACCTGTGCTTGCTTTCGGAAGCGAGAGCTGGACCATGACCTTCAACAATTGTAGTTAGTTATCTACGTTCGAAACGAAGGTCATCTGTTCAATCGTTGGTCTAATTAAAGTCGCGTACACCAAATATCGGATTCGTATGAACCACGAAATAAAGCAACTTCTCGGAGGTAGCGATATCATCGGAGTCATCAAATTCAATCGAGTTAGATGCCTCGGCTACGTTGCAAGGTCGCCTCAACAACGGATGGCCCGACTGCGCTGGCGTGATAACATTGAGCGAGATCTACGCATATTAGGATGTCGAAACTGGACGATGAGAGTGTTGGATCGAGACGGTTGGGTCGAGAGGACCGATTATATGCCTTATCTCCAAAACATGTTTTTGAATACTCCATAACATTTCGATATCGTTATTAAGTAACATAGTGCCGTCCGTTGAGTACACGGAATGTTATTGATTGACAAAATGGAATTGAAATATAACGAAGGAAGTAATTGCTTCTTGTTGTAAAATGTTTACAATCCAAAAAAATACTTTACATTTTTAATCGTGATTGAAAGCAAAACAAATAATTGGTCATGCCCGAAAAAATATTGTTATTAGTTATAATTAAGTGTACGTGGTTCTAGGAAACTAAACAAATTCATATTTTCTTTTCCAGAAAAAAATTAGTTACAACTGCCCAATACATTTACAATGCATTATTCAAAGAAGAACAAAATGCTGATGTATCTGTTATGGCCCTAGGAAAAATATGGCGGTTACACAAAATATACTTAAGCCAAAGTCCATATTTTGCCAGTATGTTTAGCGGTTCATGGAAAGAATCTAGTCAAGATTTTATTAAAATCGAAATAGTCGACTCAAATATAACCATTGATTGTGAGTATTTTTCTAGCTGGGTTCATAAAACCGCTACAATTTAAATTAATAATTTTATTTTTTTAAATTCCAGCACTTTCACTGGTTTTTGGATCGCTGTATTTAGATGAAGTTGAATTAGACCCAAAATCAGTTGTTTCAATTTTAGCAACATCAGCATTATTCCAGTTAGACGGCTTAAGGGATAAGTGCACGGAGGTAATGATGGAAATGACAAATGCTGAAACGGCCGTATTATACTATGATGCTGCCTGCAAATACGGCATAACACAAATAGAAAAATTCACATTTAACTGGCTGCTTGTGAATTTAATGAGTTTATATGCGAAAAATTTAAAATGGCTTAAATCAATAAGCATAGAATTAATGTATACGCTTATCTGCAGCTCCAATCTATATGTCATTCCAACCGAATTTTCACTTTATATATTACTTAAATTCTGGGTATTTATCCGATTGAATCCAGATTTTGATTGGAACAATAAAAATAATATAAAAGATGTACCCGCCAATTATTTTAGTAAGCTCGAAGGAAACGAAATATTTTTGGAAACTTCTATTGGTCGACCATATGAAAAAGTCTTCCGCATGCTTCGAATACAACACTTGTTAAATCATCATTTAGATTTAATGACGCTGATCGAAGATCGAATAATTCCGCGGTCGTGGCTTAATATTCCACTGTTTAATCAATGGAGTTCAATGTTAAAAATTGATGAATCAATCGATAAAGGGCCAAAAGAATGTGATGAAGAAACGTTTGATAAAAATTGTTTGCGATGCGGTCGAACGCTACAGGAAGAGGGTTTCCAGAAATGGCGATGGAATGGTTTTAATTTTGGATTAGATTTAGTGCTGATCACCGATACTCGAATATTAAGTATTAAGCGTAATCATCGAACAGAAAATGAACGGCTCTTGAGTTTACAAGTTAAACGTAAATTTTTTGTTCGCGTAACAATAGCATCGCTTAATGAATTCCGTCAAATTAAGTTTTCGCAAACCACCGGCATCAAATCATTGACGTTGGATAAAAATGAACAATATCACTTGTTGGTGATGGATAAGGAACTAGTATATCCCCTATTGATATCAGTTAATTTACTTGTGATAACACCGAGCAACGAAATTGAAACTATCGAATCAAATAATCAAATATTAGATGATCCTAACGTATCACAAGCAAGCTGTAAAAGTTAGATTTAGCCGCCGAATATTGAAATTCGGCGGCTAAATTGAAATGTTTGTAATAAGTGTAAAATTATAATCGTTTGTAAGAGTATCACAAAATTACGTTTAATTACAAACTGATTGATTGATTGATCGGTTGCATTGGTCTAGTCGTCGTGATTCATAAAACCGTAAAGAAGTACAAAACTACAGAGCACACTCAATTTTATGTATATAAATAATTAAATGATACATAATTTATTTAAGAATGTTAATTATAATATATCTTGTAAGAATTTATCAACTAAAATTGTATATTTTGAATTTTCTATGGTTCTCGTTCGTAACTATACCTAATAATATTATTAATGTGATTAACCATAATTAATTTACTTTCTTATAGTTATTTAATGCAATTACCGAATTAAATTAATTTCGTGGCCTTACGAAATAAAACACTAAAATCATCCTAACAATTTAACCAAATGTAGGTAAATACATATACTAGACATAGTTTTATATGGTGCAGGTGATTTAATTATATATCTCTAGAATTTATTGCGTGCGTGTACAAGAAGCGAATGACAAAGTGAGATTGTGATTAAAAATAATTTGCTATATGCATATTTTATTATGTAAAAAATATTGAGTGCGTTACACAAATTTATGTTCTAATGTATATTTTATAATTGTGTATGTGGATTTTATTTATAAAGAAGAAATGAAAATTTACTAGATGTTGTTTAATATAATCCTTTTTAATTCGAGTATGTGATGGACGGTCTGGCGTAAATAATGAAAAGGGTACCAAGACAGTAGCTCCATCCAGCTTTTGGTATCAAAACGATGAATGTTCAAATAAGGCAGGTCTATTTTGGTCCTAATGAACTTCTCATTTTTTTTTTATTAATTCTCAAACTTAAAGACAAATCATCTAATGGATTACAAATCTCTAGAAGATTACCGGTATGTTTGGAGTGATAGCATTCTCGTAATAACCGAATTAATTTGTTCTGCATTTTAATCAATTATTTTTACAATTATTACCTTGCAGTCAGGTCTCTTGTAAATTATCTAAGTTTGCATGATAAAAATGGCTTTCTATAACAGTTCTGGATATGGTTTTTGTAAAAATACTAAGCTCCGAATGTGGTTACAGAGAATTATCAATTCATGGTTTGTTTGATAAAAATTGAATTACAGTATGAGTTGTGGAAAAGGGGGCTATGTCAATGAAACTTAGTCATTTCTGAATGTACCTGTAACGGCCAGTAACAGACACATTCCATTAAGCATTTACCATATTCCGGTTCTTCAACCTCGTTTGGTAATAATGACTGATTACCAAACAGACACAAATTATCGTATATGTTTTTTTTCTAAATGGGCTGAAACCGAAATTCTTTTCAAGAAATATTAAAATTGAAAATTATTTTTATAATTCTTCCAGAATACTTATCTTATAAACCAAACATTTGATACAGCAATTCCCAAAATTTTTCTTATTTATTGGGGCCTATTATGAAATTTTTTCGATTTCGTAAAATTCGATCCGCCGCGAAAATGTATTATGAAATTTTTTTGCTTTCGTAATCCGCCCTATTATGAACCAAAAAAAAAAAAAAAATCGAAATCGAATTTTACGAGAATTAAATGTCAAAATTCGACTGGGGGCTATTATGAAATTTTTTTCGATTTCGTAAAATACGAAATCGTAAATTCGATCCGCCGCGAATATTCCTATTATGAAACTTTTTTTTGTCGTAAAATTTAAGACCATGAAGTATGCTATTTTGGTTGGTTTTAGTTAAAAAATAAAAAAAAGTTTCAAATTAATTGTAATAAATTAAACTATGTAGTAAATTTTATTAAATAATTGAGTAACTTACATTTTAAAAAGTAATTAAAGTATTTTATTTTAATAAAAAAATAAAGTATACATTATTGTTTTCGTAAATAAGATATTCGTCACCTATAGAGCAGTCGAATTTTGACATTTGATTTTCGTCAAATTCGATTTCGATTTTTTTTTTGGTTCAATAGGGTGGATTTTACAACTATCGAATTTTACGAAAGCAAAAAAATTTCATAATACGAATTTTCGCGGCGGATTGAATTTTACGAAATCGAAAAAATTTCAAAATAGACCCACTGCTCCATAGGTGACGAATATCGTTACGAAAATAATAATGGATACTTATTATTTTTTTACTAAAATGAAATACTTTAATTAATTTTTAAAATGTAAAAGTTACTCAATTATTTTATAATAATTGACTAGTTTAATTTATTACAATTAATTTGAAACTTTTTTATTATTTAACTAAAACCAACACAAAATAGCATACTTCATTCATGGTCTTAAATTTTACGACAAGAAAAAAAGTTTCATAATAGGAATATTCGCGGCGGATCGAATTTACGATTTCGTATTTACGAAATCGAAAAAAATTTCATAATAGCCCCGGTGTTACATTTAAGACCATGAAGTATGCTATTTTTTTGTTGTTTTAGCTAAAATGGAAAATGTTACAAACTTCATTCTAAATTTGACATTAGTTTTGAGTTAACTGTCAAAGTAAAAACGTCATTTTGTCTTTATTCTTGTGTTGTTTATTCTTGTATTTATAATATATTGAGTTAATTAAACAACTTATATTATATAAATTAATTAAATTGAAATCGTTTAATTTAATAATTGTGATAAAAGTGTGTTTTGGGTGCTTATAATATGATGGACACAATTGGATTTTTTGTTGACTCGAGCGATAGCGACTCCGACGATGAGCAAGTAACGCCGGGTTATATTCAAAGGAAACGCCTGCGTATGACTTCTAATCCTCTCGACATGCCGAATAAAAGGTGCCAAACAATAATTACAATATTTTTATTACAATTTCTTTTTTTAATAATTACAATTATTTCAGATTTATTAAACTATTTCGAGTTAATAAAGACGTGTTCAAAATTATTTTGAGGGAAACCGAATCTCATTTTAAGCCGACCAAAAATAAAGATGCACTTACTCCGATACTAAAGCTTGCAAGCACGCTTCGATTTCTAGCTGAAGGCTCTTATCAGCAAGCAATGGGGCCAGATTATCTGATTGGCATGGCTCAATCTACAGTATCGATGGTATTGAGTGAAACATTAAACGTTTTGGAATCAACAATGTGTGAAAAATACATTAACTTTAATATTTCGGAGGAGGAAAAATGCAGATCAAAGGAATACTTTTTGAATAAAACAGGCTTTCCAGGAGTTATAGGCTGTGTCGATGGCACACATATAAATATAATAAGGCCAGCCAAAAATGAACACCATTTTTTTAATAGAAAGGGTGTTCACAGTTTAAACGCAATGATGGTAATGCTAATCGCTTAATAGTTAATTAACTAAAACATAAAACAATAATTTGTTTTTATGTATAGACTTGCGACTGGAAAATGGAAATCACATCAGTTGATTGCCGTTTCGGAGGCTGTTCCCACGACTCAGACATATGGAATGCGAGCGATAATAGGATTGTTATGGAACAAAATTGGAGAGCCGGGGATAACACGTCTTGGTTATTAGGTAATAGTATTATGATAACATTATGTAAATTACTATTATTAAGTGGTTATAAATTATTTAGGGGATTCCGGGTATACTCTAGAACCGTGGATGATGACACCATACCGGAAAACCACTGAAGGGTCTAGTGAAACTCTTTTTAACAAGATCCATGCCAAAGCTCGTTCAATTATAGAACGTGTTTTTGGCATACTAAAGGGACGTTGGCGATGTTTGTTACATTCACGGGAATTACATTATACGCCTGAGAAAATCGCACAAATCGTTAATGTGTGCTGCATGCTTCATAATTTGTGTATTAGGTATAATGTGCCGATAGACGAACATGAAATTGAACCAGGTGAAAATATGAACACAAATGCCAAGCCAGAAGTGATATCGGATAATTTAGCGGAAGAAGCCAAAAGGGTTCGGGATTCAATAAAATATGGTTTATAAACTTTAAATTCATTAAATTAATTTCTTTTATTTAACTCTTCTTCCTTTAGTTCTAATTCTTCCACCAACTTATTTTGTTCTTATTGATTTTCTTTGTGTAACTGCAGATACAAGTAGATTTTATTTATTTATCAACTGCTTGTATCTGCAGTTACACCAAGAAAATCAATAGGTTATGTGCCCAGGGCTCCGATAAATAAATAATTAAAATAATGATTGCGGACAAACGTAAAAAGAAATATATATATAATTAGTCGTCTCGTCGTAGCGTACACTATATAAAGTATCTAATTCAAGTCGGTTGCCGTACCGTACGAATTACATCACATTGAAAGATATTGAATCAGCCAGTCGTCGTTAAGCGTACGCCAATATTAACGGTTATTTGGTTTAATGAAATTAGTTATCGAGCAAAATCCAAAACGTAGTCGTCGTACATCAATAAAATAAAATCCAGAATTTTATTTTAAAAATTTACAAAATGGATTTAAACGATAAACAGGAAGAAAATAATAATGGTCAACGATTAAATGGATCAGATTGAGACATACATGAGAACATGTAGTTTAATGGACAATGTGGAAGGTAAAATGTCAGCAAACACCAAATCCAATGAAATGAAAAACACATTTGATCGTAATGAAGGAAAAGCCATGAATGCAATTATTAAGTCGTTGGATACTGCACGTGCAAATCTTGTTTTATCATATACAACAACAAAAGAAATGTTAGATAAATTAGCTAAAATTTATGAAAAAAATTCAGAAGTTCGCTTAATAAATTTACTTGAAGAGTACTTTGCATTATTTAAAATGAGAGATGATGAAAGCGTGGCCAATTATATTGCGAAAGTCAACAATTTAGCTGTTTGAAAACAACGGAGAAAAGTTATCCGAAAAATTAAAAATGGTTCGCATCATTAGTAGCTTACCTTAAAAGTTTAACAATAATAAAACCGTTTGGTACAACACCAAAGAAATTCGTTCGCTTGATACGATGTTATCATCACTGCAATTGGAAGAAGACAATTTGAACTAGAATAATGCTGGCGAAGAAAATGCAGGTGTTGCTTATGCTTCAAAACTGAGACCAAAACAGAAATTCGGAAGTAGTACGAACATTAATGAATTGAAAAAGAAAACTAGATGCAATAACTGCCAAGAAATTGGTCATTGGGTTCGAGAATGTCCAAACAAAACTTCATCTAAAAGTAGGAATGATGTAGCTTTTTGTGTGAGCCAATTCATACAAACACAGTCAAAATTATTTTTGGATTGCTGACTCAGGGGCTTCAAACCATATATCATTTCATAAAGAATGGTTTATTGATTATGAAGACATTCCCAAAAAAAATCAAACAAACCGTTGAAATAGCAAACGATGATTGTTTAAATATTCGTTGTTTCGGAACAATTTTGGTGGTAGCCAGAGTAAATGATCAGCGGGAGACGCGGCGATTGAGGTTTCAACTCAATCGGTAACTGACAAAGGATTCAATGTGCTTATTTTAAAAGATGGTTGCAAAGTTTTAAGCAGTTGGTGATAGAGATAAACGAAGACAAATAAAAATGAACTTTCGTCGTCCAATGAATGAATGTGCAAATGTTGCATCAGTTTCGCTTCAACAATGGCATCGCCGATTGGGACACATCAATGTTGAAACAATCAAAAAATGGCGAAAGAAAATATGGTCATTGGTGTAAATTTATCTGATTATGATACATTTTTCTGTGAAGATTGTCAATTGGGTAAAATGACAAGAGTCTCACATAACGTAACACCAATTCGTTCAGCCGAAAGAGGAGAGTTTTTGCATGCTGATTTATGCGGCACAATGGAGCAAGAAGGAATCAATGGAAGCCGTTATTTCTTGCTCATCAAAGATGAGGCCACTAACTTCAGATATGTATACTTCTTAAAATCGAAAGCTGAAGTATACACTAATTTGAGCAACCTTATTCCATTATTGATTCATAACACGTTCACAATTTCGATTCGACAATGGTCTGGAATTTGTCGAGATGTCAAAAATTTATTATTGAAAGAAGGAATCAGATGGGAACGCGTTTCTTCATATCCACCAGAACAAAATGGTTGTATCGAACGAGACAATCGAACCATTCAAGAAAATGCTAGAACAATGATAATTTCCAGCGGATTACCAAAATTATTATGGCCATAAGCAGTACGTATACCGCAGTTTATTTATTGGATCGTTCATCAAACAGCAAGTGTGTTAACGGTACTCCATATGAAAAGTGGTTTGGATCAAAGCCAGACTTGAGCCATGTTAATATTTTTGGAACGGAATGTTTTGTTCAAATTCCAAAGCAACTTGGAAGAAAGAAGTGGGATCCAAAAGCTAAAAAGGTTTATTTTGTTGGATTCGAGCCCACCAACAAAAATGTTCGTCTATATGACTCAAACACGCAAAAAGTTTTTATTAGTTGTGACGTTCATTTTAATGAAGCAAATGAAAAAGTTTTTGTTATTGGTGGTGATGATAATGTCATTGAAAATGAAGTTGAATACACCATGACTGAAGATGAAAATGAAACAAATGATGCAGTAGTCACTAATAGTGCAACGGAACATAATGAAACCGTTATTGAGAATGACAGATACAGTTTCCGGCAAAATGCTAAACAAACAGATCGTTTGATTTTGTTAGGACATTCAGCAGTCGAAGTTGAACCAGTTTCATACGAAGAAGCATTACAATCTTCAGATCGAGACGAATGGGAAAAAGCGATTGATGAAGAATTGAATTCACTTCATGAAAACGAAACTTGGGAATTGGTTGAAAGGCCAAAGGACGTAAACATTGTGGGATGCAAATGGGTTTTCAAATTTAAATCAAGTACAAATGAAACTATATTCACAGTTACAGTGAAACGTTTTCACCTGTCGTCAGATATGCTTCAATTCGAACGGACACGGTAATTTTCAGGAAGTACCAAAAGGAGTAAAAAACAACAACCCAAACAAGCTTCAAGAATATGGAATTTGAAATTCACAAAATTCCTCAAAGAATTTAACATGATACAATCAGATGCAGATAACTGTGTTTTTCGAGGTGAAATAAATGGTCAAAAAGTAATATTACTTTTGTATGTTGACGATGGTTTGGTTTTATCTCCAAGCAAAGAAATATTAAACACAGTCATGGACCATTTGTCATCAAATTTCAAAATTACTAATGAACATCATTATAGTTTGTTCGTGATCGTGAAAATAAAAGGATATTTATCACTCAACGAGAATATATCAAAAAACTGATTGAAAAGTTTCAAATGAACGAATGTAAAACAATCTCTATTCCAGCCGATCACAATGTTATTTACCAAAATCTCAAAAGGAAGAGAATGAATCATTTCCATACAGACAAGCTGTTGGTTCAATTATGTTTGCTGCAACTGTATCAAGACCAGACATTTCATATGCAGTGGGAGCTGTTAGCCGATATTTGGAAAATCCAAATTTAATACATGTCGGTGCTGTTAAAAGAATCATTCGATATCTCAAAGGTACAATTGATTATGGTATCGAATACAGTGGGCGAACAGTCAGTTTAAATGGTTTTTCCCGATTCGGATTTTGGTCGTGATATTGATTCAAGACGATCAACTTGTGGTTATGCATTTATACAATTAAATGAATTAATCTAATTCTCAACAGTTCTAGTAAAATTTTTTGTGTTGATATCAATTTTTCTTTTTCGAATTTTAATCTATCATTTTTTGTTTTTCGTATCTTTTTAAGGACGTTAATAATTTCCTTTCTGTGTTTCTAACTATTACCTTTAAATATTTTGAAGTTTTCGTGGTGTTTTTTCTGTATTTCAAATTGGCGTTTTAAAATCATTTTTGATGTTTCCTTTGGTTTGCGTTTTGATTGGCTAGCTAGATTATTGCGGTTTTCAGAATATGACGAACTTTGAGTTGTAGGTTGTATATGGCTATTGCGTGTAGATGGTAATGGTTCTATGGTGAAAATTGTGTAGCTTGAGTTGGCAGGGGGCTTGTCATTGTCAATCGGAAATTCTATGAGGTTTAATTCATGAAGAATTTCCGCTTCAAATTCTTTTGTGGTGATCGAATCGTTGACATCGATATTTATGGAAGCTGTAGGGATTTTACATCCAAAAGCTTTTACTTTAAGGCCCTCGACCTCTCCAGTTATATTGAGCAACCGAAATTTTTTTATTTTGTTCCAGTTAAACATCTTTTATTAAACCGCATTTTATTTTTGACCCGTATATTTAAAAACTTTCCAAACCTATAAGAGATATAACATTAGTTTTACCGGCAACACATATTTACTCATAAAAAATTTTTCAGGTATTGAATTTAATTCGTTGGTAATTTCACTCCACAAATGTTGTGTAGTCTTTTTGTATTGAGGCGTCTTGCCAACATTTTATTCCATAAAATAAATTAAAATCTCAAATTGGCGACCATTGGTAAATGACCTACAAAAAACACACTAAAAAAGTTTCAAATAAATTGTAATAAATTAAAAACTAGTCAATGTTTATAAAACAATTGAGTAACTTACATTTTAAAAAGTGATTAAAGTATTTTATTTTAATAAAAAAATTATATAATTCGTCACCGAGCAGTCGAATTTTGACATTTGATTTTCGTAAAATTCGATTTCGATTTTTTTTTTGGTTCATAATAGGGCGAATTTTACGAAAGCAAAAAATATTCATAATAGGCCGCGGCTGGTTTTGATATCCTGTGAGCCACCTGTACGAAAGTTTTTTGTGCCTTTGATACATCGTTCTTTTCCTCCACTTTCGATATCCTATTTTAAGTGTTTTGCTCGACATCAGTGCAGTTTATTGTTCGTGGTTGTGGGGAACTTGCAACGTAGCATGGCCACTTTATCAAACTAACTCGATATGAGTTTTGAGTAACTTTAGTTGAACAAAGGGGAAAACTCTTAATACGCGCGCTTGGTCGAGTGTGAGCTGTGAGCCTACCCTAATGCGTATGATCGCAACAATAATTTTGAACTGGTGTAGAACACGCGATGCCCGCCAGCAATTCGGGATTTTAATTAGGTAATTCGGTTTTAATTAGTGATTCGATGTATTTGAAGTTTATTCACTAGGCTGGACCATCTAACTCCGTTGCGTGCTATGGATTTGATTTCCACCCAAGATTTGCCGAGTTGTTTCGCTTCTGATAGCATCGTTCGTTTCCATGTTATAACTGGTCGCCCGACTTTTTCCCCCCTTGAGGGTTCCACTCGAGAGATATTTATGTTCCGTTATTCGGTGAATTCCTCATCGTGCAATCAATTCTTATCCCCACTTGCGTTTTCTTATATAGGTCACAATTGCTGCTTGATTCGTTTGTAAGTCTAATGCTGTACTCCTTGGCTTTTCTAGTATTATTCGCTTTGTTTCCCTTTGTATTGAACTCGATTATCGGCATTCGCATTTCTGTACATGCCTTGTATAAGTTCGAATAATTTATGTGGGATGCCGTTTCAGTCTTCCATATTGCGTTCCTGTGTATTGTGTCGAATTCAAATTCCACTCTTGCACATTTTTTAATTTCTAGTTGATTGTTGGTGAAATTCTATTCAGAATGGTCGTTGTATATCGTAACGTATTTTACTTAGGTAATCCCAGATCAGCTTCTTTGAGGATCGTTATAGTCAAGCCATCCTTCCGATTTCGTTGTATTCTACCGATATTCCATACTTGTCCGTTCCTGCGGACTTGTTATTCTTAAGTTCAGCAACTTCTAACTTCAATTGTTCTTATCCTATTTTTTAAAACTTGGTATATTGACGAGTTTTCCAGTTATTCGTCGTTCGCATTGATGTACTGTGCACATATTCCGGGTTGCTGCAGCCTCTTTTACTGTCTTGAAAATGTTTTCAGTGTATTGCTTACATTCACGCCTTCCCATTCTTGATCTCTCATGCCGTATGTTGACCAGGTTGAAGTTTCAGCTCTGAAGAGTTTTGTTGCACATTTTCAACTTGAACTATCTACTTATATTTGCTTTAGCCTATTTTTACACATTGTGTGTCAGAACTAACTGGGGATCTATTATGAAATTTTCGACCGCGGTTTTTTTCGACGTTGTCAAAAATTTGGTATTATGAAATATTTTCGACCGCGTATTTTTTACGTACGTTGACTCTATCGTTACAACAGAGGTGGCTAACAATATGTTTACAGTCTTTGACCAGATTGGGAGTGATCATATGATTCTATAACGAATCTGAACACAGGATTAAAACATCATTGCATCATTGGTGTCATTGCTATAAACTTGGCCTGAAACTCCGGGCAACCTAGATGCCGTAATCGAATATCATGTCAAAGGCAGTAGATTACTAAACATGCACCTAATTGAGAGTAAGACCGGGTTGCGACAAAAACTAACGACTTGGCTAAAGCAAAATTGTAAACTTCAGATCTTCAAACAATAAAAGAAGTCTATGTGAAACTCCGATTTGAAAATAAACTGAAGCATAGAAGTCAAATCCGAGATTTTCCAAATACACTTCTACACTATCAAAATATGCCAGTGAATTTTTGAAGTTTACTTTCTAGGTGAAATCTCCAAGATATAGTTTAATGTTTCGTGTGACACCCATTTGTTTGACAATGTCTGTTCTACTGATCATTTCCTCAAAAAGAGAAGGAGTGCAAGTTCACTAATGTTTCTTCGTCTTAAACATCAGTAAGCTGATAGAGTAAGATGAAAAATATACGCTTAAGTGTTGACCTGAGACTATAATGACCAGTTCATCAGCATAGTGGTTTGCCACACAGTTGTATTTTCCTCGCCTTAGGTTGGTTACGTCACCCAAAATTACCTCCTTTAATATACTAACCCGCTCCAATGTCTTTCCCGTAGTGTCGAGCATACACAAAACTCTGAACGACAATGGATCTTTAGGTGGTATTTTGTCTTTCGGTAACAGCATAAACCTTTGCTTCTCCACCTATCGGAAAGATAGGAAGAGCTCGGGTGTTGCTCAAATTGTTACTGAGTGCCAAATTCAGTATTTTATCCAGATAGCCTTAACCCCTTCATCGACCGTAATGGTTTATATTCTTTCGTCTTCGTCAGTACTGACTAACATTACTGTCTCTTACACTTCTAAGTTTTCAAGGTAACGACTCTGGTTAATTTGTCATGTCCTAGGTGAATTTTTAATACTCTTCCCATTAGCCACTTGGTGGGTGGCAAATTTTCATCTCTTATAAGAACTAATTGGTTTTCCTTTATATTTGGTAGCTGTTTTGTCCATTTCATTCGGTGCTGTATATTATGGAGGTAATTTTTGCTCCCCTTTTTTCATAAGCCTCCATGCATTCTCTCGATTTGCTGCCATCTTGTTAATAGATCTTGGTTCAGAGGTAAATGGTATCATCATTAGGCGGGGCGAGCATGGAATCGCCAATTAAAAAATGCCCGAGTGTTGAACATTCAAGATCATTAGGATTCCCTGATAATGGACATAGCGGTCTAGAATTTTATGCTTCAATCTGGCACAACAGAGGTGTTAATTTTTCATATGTTAGTAGTAGAGATGCTGTGGCCTTCTTCAAGTGCTGCTTTACCGATGACTTAAACATTTGAAAATTGATGGGCCCAGCATAGTCTATTCCCGTATGGGTAAATGTTCTTCAGGGTATTACTCTTGGAGGAGGTAGCCTAAAACACTTCTGGCATTGGCCATTGTGTTGTTTTGTTGCTCTTTTGCCTTGGAGGATCCAAAATTGCTTCCTTATGAATGCGAGCGTTACGTTCAAACCTTCATGCTGAGTACTTTTATGTGCCCAATCGATGATCAAACTTGTGAGATGACCCTTAGGTGGTAGGATGATCGGATGTTTTTCGTTATAATTCAAAATTGAATGTTGCAATCGTCCTCCTATTCGAAGTACTCCGTTCGTGTCCAGAAATGGATGTAAGGACAGAATCTTACTCTTGGAGTCCACTGACCCTTTTTCCTTTAATTTTCTTATATCGTCCTAAATGGAGAAGACCCTTGTACCATCTTTACAATCCTTATTTTAGCTGCTTCTAACTCTTTAATTGTTAGCGCTCCTTCCGTTTTTCGATATATGCGAGTACTCGAATTGTTTTTGTGAGAGAGAAAACCCTTTCTAATATTTCCGGTTCTGCTGTAGTTGTGCTTATGCTGCAGAAAGCTTTCATTTTAATGTTTGAGATTCCTATGGCCTCTGAAACTTGTCTCAGTAGTTTCGCTAACAGTACTGCCCCACAAAGTTCTAATCTTGGAAGACTTAGTTTCTGACTTATTGGGGCCACCTTAGTTTTCCCTGACATAAGTGCAATTGTTGATTCTCCTGCATCTGTCACCTGGCAGTAAACTACTGCAGCGTAAGCTGGAATCCATTTTGTTTTATTTCCTTTTTCATTTCCTCAGGTAGTTCTTCATTCCATGATAGTCCCCTTATCCATGACTCCGAGATAAGGATCGTTTTGTTGGAACTACTGCCATGGGTTTCATGTTGACCTGGAACTCAAATTCATCTCGTTGGGGGATTCCACAATATTCCTAATATTTTTATGGATTCATGGTCCTTATTTATGAGTGTTGTAGTTATGTTGAACATTATGATGATGCGTCAACAATACCCATCCAATTCGAATTTTGCCGTTAAATGTAACTCTTCTTACCAGACCACTGGGACTAAAGTTACTGACTAAATCTACTTGGTTCCCTTGGTATCCGGCTGCCGTTTCCATCACTTCGAACATACCCTTAGAGTCTTCGAACCTTCTTTCTAGAACATCCAGCCCTTATTTCGCCGTGAAGTTACACATCGAGGTTGCGGATTTTGACAAAGAGCTTCATGCGTTAAAGGCCTGATATTAGCTTCCAAGTCAATGATAGTCTCAAGTATTCTATGGCCATTTTACGGTTACCGGTACTTCGAAACTCCAATAAAAGAGACCCCATTTGTCTTTTTGCGGACGTATTTCATATTTTCCCCAAAATATAACTAAGACCAGGATCCAGTTTAACCTAACACAACATGTCCGCTCACCAACATTTTTAAGGATTTACCCCATATCGTGTAATGAGTACTGTAGTTGGAGTGAACGGCTAGAGGTGAGGTAACGGCGTTTACGTGCTGCATGAAATAAGGTTAGTAAATTTCTCTGCGGGCAGATTTGAAACAACGTGATGCATTAATTTTATGGGAAATATAAATGCAAGCTCTTAAATTGAAGCCGGAGCCCATGTAAACGATTCAATAAACTCTTGATAGGCTAGAAGTGGCACAACCCTGTGTATAAACGATTGGCGGTTGGCTTTACGTTTGCGTCGAGTAATTTTTCATACCTTCATCGAAACATTTGAATTCTTTAAACCTATGTTAAGAAGTCCGGGAACCCAGGTGTTAATAAAAAATTTGTTAAGGCAGTAAATCGCATTCGCTGATTCGTAATCCTCAGTTTCCCAATTAGACATTGGATTCGAATAGAACATGTTGAAACCAAATCTAAAGCACAGTAAAAGGGTATGATGTTAAGCGAGAGGAGTATGGCATTTGAGCGCAATCTCATTAAGCGACAAAGCGTATTCGGACATTCATAATGGCAATGAGCAACACTGAAAAGTGGTTTGGTTGAAAAACAAAACGGGCACATACCATTTTATCATCGTAATCATTTTGCCAATAATTTTTGTTTTGTTGGTTTGGCTTTTGGCAATAGAATTGTAATAAGAGAAATATTTCAAAAAGAATACCCAAGGAGAGCCATTTCCATGGTCTAATTAATTGAAAAATTAATTATAATTTGTAAACTGTTATAATTTGGTGTTGCTTGAAAAATTTCCCCTAAATGTTGATTAATTCGTGCCGCTGTACAAAAAATATTTTTAAGCAAATTCGTAACTCAAATATTTAGCAACTAAATTTTGTCGCGCCTTTTTAATTGTCAAATCGTTTAAAATATTTTATTCAGTAGTGTTTTGTGTTTTTGTGTATAAAGTCGTGTAATTTATTTTTTCCAACCTAAATAAATATAATGTCGATTCAACAAAATGAAAATGCGACAGAAGTGAAAGAAAAATTGCCACAAGTATTCAGTCAAACAGCTTTGGCCCACATGCTACCGCTTTACTATAAACGACTGTTTCCTCACCCACAGTTCTATAAGTGGTTGTCTTACGGTGAAGGGAACAAAGAATACTTTCGGAAACGGGAATTTTCATTCACCCTTGCCGACGATATCTATTTACGGTATTTATCGTTCGATGATCAGAACGAATTCGAAAAGGAGCTGTACGCCAAAGCACCAGAAAAGATAGATATTGGGCCTGTGATGGATGCATGCCCCAAACAGCATTTAGTGATTCCAACAATGAAACCGGTTGAGAAAGAACTAGTGTTTGATATCGATATGACGGATTATGATAATGTTCGTACGTGTTGCAGCGGGGCTGATGTGTGTAAGCTTTGCTGGAAATTTATGGCGATCGCCTGTAAAGTTATTGATACGACGTTACAAGAGGATTTCGGTTACGAACATATACTGTGGGTGTTCAGTGGTCGTCGTGGTATTCATTGCTGGGTGTGCGATCAATCGGCCCGAGAACTAAATTCCAAAGCTCGATCATGCCTTGCCGAATACATTAACATAATGTCACCGGGCGGCATAGGCTCAACGCCCACTGTGCATATTATCAATAAAATGCATCATAGTATCAAGCGGTCGCTAAAAATTATTGAACCCTATTTCGAGGAAGTGATACTGCAAGATCAAAATCTGTTTACGACACCGAAAGGCCTTAAAAAATTACTATCGTTTATCCCAGATGAAACCCTGAAACGGGATATAAGCGAGCAGATCGCAAAAGTGCAGTCAAAGAATTCGTCTAAAGAGATTTGGACTAAGTTCGAGCGAAACGTTCAATCGGCCCATCGAACTGGCTCAGTTGGTCGCAAATTAAGATTCTTAATAGAAGAAATTCAGTTATCCCTTCTATATCCACGTCTTGATATCAACGTAACGAAAGGACTTAACCATTTATTAAAAGCACCATTCTGTGTACATCCAAAAACTGGTAAAGTCTGTGTACCATTCAATCCGAATTTGGCGCATAAGTTTGATCCAACAACCGTACCAACGATTGAGTAAGTAACTTGCAGTGCATTAAATATTTTAGGTGAAATATTTTATTCGAATCGTTTTATATTGTTTTTAGCGCTCTAATCGAGGAAATCAATCAATTTGATGCCACACTCGTGGACGACAACAATACCAGCCACAAGTCCAAAATAAAAGATTACAAGAAAACTAAAATGCTAAAAGGTGTTATGGTGTTTGAAGAATTTTTACGTAAAATAGAATCGAAACAGAAATTGGAGCGGCCGCCAAACGTTGAGAGCATGGAATTTTAATTTTGTAATCGATGTAGATCTTGCATATAAATTATTATTTCTTAAATTTGTAGTTTGGAATTTTAATGTTATGAGATCTGCTCCGATACACACCTACGAATATACCGAGGCCTGCTAGTAGCAATGTTTCTGTTCCATGTCTAACTCTAGAACAATCGGAATGGGCTAGACAATAAAATTGTGGACTAAAAACTTACAGATGAATTTTTCTTGGCCAAAAGAGGAAACCGAAAGATATACCCACCTAATTTTGTATATTGTTCAAACCATTTTTACGTTACTTTTAAAAGTTTCTTTCGTTCGGTTCAAGCGAAAAAGGTTCAAAAAGACCACACTTTACCATGTTATTTTGATTCAATTAATATTCCATCGTTATGGAAAAAAATAAAAACCCTGACGTGATCCTAAAGGGCTACATAAAATATCATCGGTCAAATCAAAGGCCGCTAGTGAAACCCACGGCCATTTATAAATATAAACATTTAATTAATAAACGACGGCCGCTTAGTAAAATTTGTTTTTGGACGTACATTTTTATCACCTTGCTGCCCCAAATCGGGTAAGTGCTTTTTTATCATTTTATTGAGACATTTAAATAAATTCGGCTTATTCATTTTTCGTACGAATCGCAATCGTATAATCGGTTTTCTGACTTGGCACTCCGCGATAAAAGTTCTATATTCAAATAGGAAATTATTAAGGTTTAGGGAAAATGGTTGATGTCTCGGTTGAATAATGTGTTTTAACCAAATATTACTGAGGTGGCAAAAAACCTTCGCAAAAATTAAAGCCTGATTGGTAGTTAATAACGGGCGCTTCTTCTGGCTCTTCACTTCACTGGGTCAGTCACGTCTCTTCAAAATTCATCGTTCAAATTAACTAACGAAGTTTCAGATTTTAATTCAAAAGTTTTAGGATTCTGGCGGAAATTAAATCGATGGTTAATCCACGTTCTTCAGCGCGTTCAAATTCTCGTGGTAAGTTTGGAAATTCTTTAAATGTTGAAAATACTCGAAATTGTAAACTTGGTTGTAAATTTTACGGCAAATTTGTTTGTACGACCAACGGAGTTTGGAGAATATAGTCGTCTGAATCGTGTCACTATTCCTGATCGCTATCCAATACCACACCTTCACGATTTTTCATATCAACTTGAATCATGTTCAGTATTTTAATATTGGACCAGTCCAAGCCTACCTTCAAATTTGCTGGTATGATTAATTTTTATAGACCTTTCATCCCAAACACACCAGTAGACCACATCTTAAGGCACCTTTTTGGTTCGGTCATTTTTGCGACCAACTTTCAACTCATGGAAAAATCCAGAAGAAGAAAATCGTCATTTTTAAGCAATATGATTGGTCGAAAACCAACCATAAAGGCTAAAGGCGCCTTTACTCAACGATTTCTTGAAAGGTTACAAAAAAAAAACAGTAGGGACCCAATCGATTGGTCAGCGGGATCTATTGAAGCCTTCACAATTGCAAAGAAAATTGTGACAAGCAACTATTCTCGCACATTCGTACTCTTCTGAAAAATTAGCAATTATGGTCGACGCATCAGACACGGCAATTGGGGCAGTGGTTCAACAGTATAAATGGTGCATGGCTAGATATCTCCGATAAATGAAAATTAAAACAAAACGTACATATTTTGTGTATAACTCTTACCATCTAAAATAAAACTATTTAGGTATACGTTTATTAATTTTTAGAAAATAAATTTATCATTTTGTAATTACAACAGTCTTTGGTAAAATTCAATTTTACTTATTTTTTTTGTTAAATTTTATTTTTTTTTTATAATTCAGCTTATATTTTTAATTTAACAATATTATTTTTTGTTTCTAAACGTATCTCAACATTTTGTTTTTCACTTAGTTTTTTTTATAATAATTTTGTTCAATAAATGTGTTTAATTTCCTTTAATAATAATTAAAAAAAAATAATATTAAAACGTAAATTTGTGTAGTAAAAAAGTATTAAATTTTCTATCTTTCGTCTGTATAGATCAAAAACATAATTTAAATATTTTACAATTTTTATCACATATTTTTTTTATAAAAAATATTTTTTTTGTGTTTAGATTTAATTAATTACTAAAATTAATTAAATTTTTATAGTTAGTTTAGTTTTTGTTGTTGTTGGTTAATTGAGTGTGTATTTTATGTTTCTTTAATGAAGTTAACCCCAGAGCGGTGATAACATGAGATGCGAATAAATTATTGATCATTTGACTTAATTAGGTGTACAGCTCTTAGAAAAGTCTGTTTTGTAAATAGTAGTAGGTATATACCCGTGGTTCTAAAACAGCGACTAGACATTCTTCTGGGCCTTGCTTATATTGAAAAAATATTTTTTCACAATTGCTCCCGTTTTATGTTGCTTAATTGTTAATTAATCGGACGTTAGCAGCGTATGGCTTCGCTCATCGTAGATTCCTTTTGCGTAATTTATCTATAAAATAAAAACATAGATCGTACATTAATAAAAATATTAGTTCTAGAGCAAAAACTTTAAAATTAGTTAATTTTGAGAATTGATGTTAGAAATGCTAAATGGGTGGGGTCGGGGTGTGTAACGAAATCTCGGTTTGTCAAAATCTCGGTTTTGTATAAAAAAAACCCGATTTTTCGGAAATATCGTTTTGAATTTTTAAAATTTGGCATGTGGAAAAATGGGACTCTTAAATGATTATTTGACAAAATTCAAAAATGAGCCTTCATGCCCCAATCGAAGATAAACCCGATCAAACCAATGATGTTTTTACGATTTTCTGGAAAATATTTTACACAAAATACCATATACACTCTGTTTCTAACTGCAATAGGACACGAATGCTATTGAAGTGGGGACACGTGGAGTCAACATCGGCTCTGACCAGCTGCCCTATTCCTGAATACGATACGAAAACGAAAATACAAAATTCATATTTGAATTGAATCAGATTCGTACAATTCTTATTTAAAATCGAATAGGAATCTTGTACTTCCGTTTTCGTATCGTATTCGAATAGGAATAGGGGTTTTCAGGAATAGGGCCCCAGGTATCTAGTAGTTGCGAAATATTTCTTCTGTCTATGAACAACGTCAATAAATCTTCTCAGCGAACCACCCGTTCGAATACTGAAGCATTTTATAATAACGCGCACGTTTTCAGAATATCGTTTCGGTAAATTGGTCGAACCAGCCATGGAAAAAAAACAGCGGGAACATATGCTTCGGTGTCTACTTTAGGACGAAATCCACCCAATTCAAGAGAAACACCAGGCATTTCAGCGAAATTTATCAGGGGTAACCTCATCAAAACTACATCACCACGAGAAAAGTTTCCAACCGATTATGTAGTCGGAAAAAACGAGAATGGCACAGAGAGAAAATAGTTAAAATCAAAAATGTGAAAGTTAGAGATCGATAGAAATGGAAAAGAAATTTTTTCAATAGAAATATAAAAAATGGTTCATTCAAAGTATTGTCCTTCGCTATCTACACAGTTTTACCATCTCTCTGGCAATACACGAATACCACGACGATAAAACGACGCAACTTTGGACCGAACCCATTCATCCAACCAATTTTGCACTTCTTCGAAACTGGCTAAGTGTAGCCCTGCCAAGCCATGCGCCATCGACCGGAACAAACGATAATCCGACGTTTTTCGAGTAATGCCTAGTTCAGATTGATTTGTCGTTGGTAGCGTTGCCTATTGACAGTTTCGACCTGTTTCAGCAGCTCATAGTACAGGATTCCTTTCTGGTTGCACCTAAACGCAGAGCATTTTCTTTCCCAAGCGATTTGGCCGTGAGAAAGCCACGACTTTGTGTTTGGGATTCTTAAAAAGGATCCACTTCTTATCTCTCATAATAGTTCGATGCAGGAAGCTCTTGCTTTCATGCCGTGACAGCAAAATTTCGCAAATGGCTCTTCGATTTTCCATCTGTCTTTCAGTCCACTCATGCGGCATCCATTTTCCCTCCTTTTGAATTTTTCCCATAGCATGTAAACGTTTGGCGAGTCGTGTTTAATGCCTCCACAAGTTAATCTTGAGTTTGAGTAACATCTTCATCCAATAACGCTTGCAGCTCGCTGTCTTCAAATGGTTTTAATCTTCCGGAGCGCTTCTTGTCCTCAATTCGAAATCGCCACAACTCTCAATCGAATTTAAACCAATCTTCACAGGTAGTTTTCGATGGTGCATGTTCGCCGTAGGGCATCTCTTTATTCAACATATATTCGAGCGGACTACACGACATTACATCAGGAGAATTAAAAGTTCTGCAATATGCAGATGTTTTTTTAATAATTGCAAATGGTAGAAACCAGAACGAGGCCTTCGCGAGCGTAAACAAGGGAATGGAGAACTTCCAAAAAAAAACTAAAGGATTTAAAATTAAAAATAAACGGAAATAAGACTACATATTTGATAATGGGCGGAAACATAAAATCACCGAAACAACAAGATAACCATTAATAACATAATCCACAAGGGAAACTAACGAAATGAGAATGGAGGGGATTTTCAGGGGATGTCTGAAACTGGTCTATATTCCTGGGAAATGGACAGAGGTCAGAGTGGTCTTTATCCCGAAATCGGGAAAAAGCTCACATACCTATCCAAAGGACCTGAGGCCTATAACTCTATCATCCTTTCTGTTGAAAACCTTGGAAAGGTTGGTAGATATAGGTATTCTATCGAAAATTGAGCCCACTAGTTGGGCAATGTCGCAGCATGCGTATTGCAAGGGGAAGTCGGTAGACACAGCTCTACACGATCTGGTACGCATGATTGAGAAGTCAATTTACTCGCAAGTTCTATATGGTAGCATTTCTCGACATTGAGGGTGCCTTTAATAATGTAAAAACGGAGGCGATCATGGAAGGATTGTCATTTTTCAACGTGGACTACCCCATAAGTAGGTTGATAAATCAGATGCTGGTAAGCAGGATTATTACCTCGAAACTGGGGGAGGCCAACATTAGAAGGCGGGTGGTTAGAGGAACCCCGCAAGGAGGTGTAATGTTCCCCTTTCTTTGGAGTGTTGTGATGAATAGATTGCTCTTAGAACTGGAGAGAGAGGGATAGGGGTTGTAGCGTATGCGGATGATGATGTAGCGATAGCTGTCTCAGGCAAATATCCGGACACGATTAGGGATGTTATATAGAATGCACTACTGATCGTTACGAAATGGGCCAGCAAATGTGGGTTAGGGTTCAACCCTTCCAAGACAGAGCTGGTACTATTCACTAACAAGGAAGGGGCGCGAAGTGTCCCTCTCCGATTTCGCTAAAAATTTAAATATGTGAAAGTAGACTGAAAAATAAGGGATACGTATTTTTTTTTATCGGCGGAAAAACACTGAGGGGGTGAAACACCCCTCGGAAGTTGGGGGTAAAAAACGGACTTTTGATAATTTCGCCTAGAAAAATCAGTGAAATTTCGAAGAAACTTATTTAGGAATGTGTATTTTAATGAACTAAATAATATATTATTTTTTGAAAAAAATTTGGAATAATCCAGGGGGTGGAACACCCCCTAACAGGGGTAAAAAAATCAACTAATTGATGTAAAATTCTTACATTAACGCGGAAAAATCTGAAAAAAATATATGTTACTTAATAAGAGAAATCAAGGTTGACGTGTTCGAGGATTTTTTGAAACTACCCCTCGTATGGGGTAAACTACCCCTACCCTGAATCTCTGAATTATGGAAAGGAGAAAAAATTTTTGTGGACGCAAGTTTCTTATTATTCTTATAAATGGTTAATACTAACCTTTCTCATTAATATTAAAAAATTTTAGGGTTCGAAACATCCCCTAATCGCCCTAGCCTCTAAATATATCCGACGCACAATCTTTACAGCCTCGCAACCTGCAAAGCTCTGCATAACAACAAAACTAATTTAAATTACTACGACGCCAAAATAATCAACGCCGCGATAAGACATAAGATAAAAACGAGGATCGTAAGGATTCCAAGTCATACGGGAATAACATGAAACGTGGATCTACAAAATCAACATATTCGTTGGAAGAAGCAGACAGAATATTCAAAGCGAGAATATATGACAAATAGAGGACGCGATTCTTAAAATAGCAAAAATACTGAAAGACAGGCAACACTGAGAGAACACAAATGGAATTATTAGAGACAAACCCTGGTTTCACAAAAGAGGGATACAAGCAGGAATAGCGAAAACATTGCCGAGGTTGCGAACGAATTACACGTTCGACACCAAATATTTAAAATTAATTAAAAAAGTGGATGATGAAAGTTGCGACGTTTGCAGCACGATGGAAGATGTAAGACACGCAATAGAGAAATGCCTAAGATACGAAGACGTGAGAATTAAATACAAGATACTAGAAAATAAAGACCTCCAAAGGATCCTAGGGAAAGAAAAAACAGAAAACTACGGGGATATTTATAACTTCCTGAGAAAGGGGGAAATCAATATTAAAAAAAAAACACACATATTTAAACATTCGATAGCGATCGAGTAGGGTACTATAGCAATACAATACATTATGATTTTAAGCGCAGAGTGCAAACAAAACGAATGCTGGAAACAGCTTCAACAAACTAAGCGAGATAGAATCATCGCTATCAATCACAACAGTGACACCACACAAGAAAAAAAAATAGTATAAATTTGTTGGTGATGTGGTCAAACAAAGAAGGTAAATAATAAACAAAAAACTGTAGAAAGTCCTTTCACAAGTCTCACTGCATGGGTGTAGAACTTTGGGTTGAAGCATCTGTATCTCTTTGTTTTTAATTCAATGTGAATTGGATCGTCTTGTCTGACGCACTTGTTTGTCTTGTAAAAATAATCAAATTCTATTCGCACTGATTTTTTATTTACGTCCACTATATCTTTGAATGTCAGTCTATTCGCGCTCATAATTTTTGATATTAAGACTCGCATCATTAGTTTAGGTGTTGGATATTCGATAAATACATAGAACGGCCCTTTATCCGTTGTTGAATATTTATTATCAGCTTTTTTTGGTTCCATAATGTTTATATTTTGATCGCTGTTGTTTTTTTTTTTATTTCTACTTCTATTTTCATGAGGTTGTTTTCACTTGTTGATTTTTTGTTGTAATTCGTTCGTTGCTTGTTTTATTATTAATTTTGCTGCTTCTCGTGTACTGCCTGCCATTTTAATATTCTCTAGTTTTCTTTTGCCTGTCGGAATTTCTGAATCCGAAAATCCATAAAAATCGGATTCTTCATCACTGCAATGTGTTATTTTAGGCATTCTTAATAATGGTGGACCGTATGGGTGACCACCATCTTTTTTTGCATTTGAAGATCGGTCGTCTATTTTCCCACTATTTATCACTGTTTATTTATTTAATCACTGTAATCACTACTATAATTTGGTTTATTTTTTATGATAACTATTTTTTTGTTCCACTGCACAATTGTTTTGTTTTTAGATGTTGCTTCTACCGAAAACAAAATTGAACTGCCTAGATCGACACCTTCCAAAGAAATTTTAAAACTAGTACTGGTAGACCTACACGAAGTTCCAGCAGTTGGAAAAGATATATCGGAATCAACAATTATTGTATGTAGTTAATGCCTGTCAATTATTCTTCGCCAACTGAGAAAATTATTTAAGATAAATTACTCGATGATCGTTAAATCAACCATCGTCATGATCAATTCAGATTCTAGATCGAATTTATCCCACCTATTACTATACAAAACTATTAAATAATTTACAAACTATGTACTTACATGACGTGATGCTTTTTGTGCCATCTCCTCTGTTTGACATCGAACTCGAGGTCGTTTCACAGTCCCAGCGCTCGGTGCAGTTGATTTTATATTCAAACACAATTCGATATAGTGTTGTACCCGTTTTGGTTGATATTCATCAGTCACTGATACCGGATGGCAGGACAGCAATTCGGATAAATTATACGATATGATTATCGTCGTCGTTTCTTCGGTACGAGAAAATACGTAAAAATTTTCCGATGAGACAAGCAGTCGCAAACATGACTCATAGCTTTGATACAGGCATGGTTCGTACGCAATTAGAACCTCATTAAAATTACGTTTATTTATCAAAAATAAATGCTGTTGGCCTTTACTCTGCGTAACCGAGTATGGTGGAATTAATCCGCCCGGGGCACCCGTTACACATCGTGGTAATCGTTTTCGTTCGGGTAATATTCGGTTTGAACTTTTACTCGTTTCTCGTACAGCATTTGCAGTCTCCGATGCTAAATCTAGCATTCCAATCACAGGTTTTGTTACCGTACCCAATACTCCTTTACCAAAGCCCGAGAAAAATCCATATAATCCATCAGACTGTACACCAACATATGTGTGTTTATAAATACTTGTCACGCCGCCCAATAAACCAAAACCGAGTCCTTTAAAACCGGCAACTAAATGTTCTCCTGTCGAATTTGATCCACTCGGCACTTCTAATATTCTTTGTCTCACTTCTGTATCTTCTTCATCCAGTACCACACGACCTAATCCATCTGATAGGGTTTCTGTTAGTTTTGCGGTCGAATTAGATAAACCGTGCGTCACATTTTTCACTAACGATTTCACAGAACCCTCGAATATTAAACCTGACACACCTTCTGATAAATCGTTTGCAAATCCCAATGGATTCCCTAAGAAATCCACACTTCCCAGTATTGATGCTGCCTGCCATTTAAGCTCTTTTTTGTACTGTGATTTAATGGCTCGCCAATACACTTCCAATGTTTCGAATTGATGTTTATACGTGAATTGTTTAAATTCAATCAAAGCGTCTTCAAATTTAATTAACGTCAACCCGAGTGATTTCTTGATATCACTTAATCGCGATGATAGTTTTGATGCCGTTATAACGCTCAGCCTTATTTGTGTTGGACTTATTCGTAAATCCCCAAAATAATACCGTTTTGCGTTCGCCGCTAGCAATTTTGTTGCTAAATTCTGTGCTTCAAAATCTGATTCATCGGTTAGTGATGTTGGATTTGCTAAATTATTTCCCATGCCAACAAAATCGGCCAAGCGCAATATTAGACGCTCCTCAAGATACACAGACAGGGGTCGGATTGACAGGATAAAATGTTCGAATATTACAGCATTCGTGTTCGGACCTGGTAACATTTTTACGTTTAAATGAATTACTGGTAGTCGCATTCGTGTCGGTGAATCACCATTGCCTTTTATCGGAAATACTGTGACCGGGCAAGGTGTTTCAAACAATTGATTGTCGATTTGCATATCACCAATACTTAGGTCGAGCGAACGCATGGATGGCGTTGCAATTAATTCCGATGTTATTTTTTCTAGGGTGATGAAGCACACCTCGTCTCGCGGCCGATTTGAAATAACCGAAACACCAAAACCACGTAATAATTTTAGGTTTATGTGAAATTCGCTTATGTTTTTATGCTCAGGTACGTTGGTTTCGTTGTGGAACCCTAAAGAAGTCGAGCTATTGCTACGTTGATAAAGTTCCCTTATATTAGAGGCGTGTTTCCAGCTAGGATCGATCTGCAGATGAGAATTTGGAAATTTAACGTCCCTAATTTGAATAGTTTTGATTGGACCGTCCATTGTGATGTTTACAGAAAGAACTCCTGAGCCGGGTCGTAATTTTTGTCGCTCAACAGCTTGTTCAATTGGGACTAGCGATTTTGTAAGGACATGCGAATCGGATACAATCATACCAAGTACCGCCTCTGAGCCGGGTCGCAAACCAAAAAATCCACCACTAGCTTGTATACACATACTCGCGTGTTCGCACATTAATCGGCCTTCTTCGGTGAAATGCCAGGTTTGAGTTGATCTTCGTTGTTTATTTGCAGGACGCACAACTAAATTTATAGATTGTCTAACTTGGGGCGGTTTTTCTATATCCAAGACGTAACGAATGATGGTTGAATTTGGTCTGCCATATTCACTTGGAGGCGACGAACCCTCATGTTCGAGTTGTTTTTCATTATTCATGCGCCATAGTTGCGAACGGTCTCCAGGTTGTTTCCGCACCAACACAACTCTAAAATCTGAATTAACACCGAGTACCAGTTGTTGGCTGTCTATGTCAAAATCTGATGTTACTTCTCCATCATGTGTAAAGGTGCCAGTAAATGCGATGTATATAAAATTTTCGTAAGTTAAATTGTATGCCATTTGTCCTAATTCTTTGAGATAATACGATTGCGATACATTTCCGGGCGCCTCAAATTTCAACATTTTCGGCCCATTCGGTTCATCTAATGCATATGCGATTGACGAATGAGGTTTAACCGTTGTAGTTTTACTGCGACTATCCATTGAACTTCTCGGATCAGGTTGATAGAATTTTATTGGCACTTCCGAGTAATTATCAACTCGTATTGGGGGAGGAAGTACCTGCGCGTTCCCAAACAGAAGGAAATATGTTGCACCCTGCATAATAATTTCCAACCTGAGGAAGTACATTTGGCCGTGTACGTCTCGAATGTTGATGTAGTAGCTTTGAGTTTCGTTGCATGGAACACCGCCAGACCACAAACATCCACTAATTTCTGGCAACCGGACACACAATTCTTGTTCTTGATCTAAACGTGGCCAATGGAATGGTAAATGGCAACCGGAAATCGCATCAATAATAGTAGATTTAGCAGTTGTACTTCCGTTCGATGTTGTGTAACATTTTTGAGCAAATTGCAATCGATATGAACTACGATTGTAGAGCTGGAAACGGGGTGAAAATGTGACTACACTTGTGCGCGAATACCGTCCACGACCTCGTCTCACCTCGATACCAACTATAAATGTCTCATTACTACTACCTGAACGTAATTGACGGTGCAAAATATCTTTATGCAGATTGAATAAGTTGAACGGTTGACACCATGGCGGATTCGCACCAAAACGCTTACCCAGTCGGACGATTAAACTTCTCGAACCATCGGAATCCGAAAATGAGAATAAAAATGGCGACATCAATCGCGCTTGCTCATTTTCATGAAATTGACCGGAGCTATCGTGTGATACACCTTCTTGACGGTATACAAGCGGTAACCCGGTTCGATTTATTAACCAGTATTGTACATATATCGTGATTTGAATCCCGCTCTCCTTCGATATTTGAATTGACGCCTTTAAATTTAGCAAGCGATTATTTGTGTCGAAAAGTCGTAGATCCGTTTCAAAGAATCCGATATATCCTGTGACCAGCGACATTTTCCCAGACACCGGGTAACTATCTAGCGTTATGTTAATGTCGAGCTGCTCATTATCCATATCCAGTTCATGAATATTTGCTGTTTCGGATTGTGTTATACGACCCTGGGCACCTCGCTCGATTTTATATAGCAAATCGCATGGCAATAAATTGTGTATTCGAACCGGTGGCCATAATGTAATTGAATGGCCTGGAACATGTTCTTTCTTTGGATATCCTTCCTTTTTAGAACATATAACGATTCGATATTTCTTATCACCATTTCCAGGACATGTTCGAATTTCTTGTCGCACGTCATTTTCATCATCATCTTTCCAGTAAATTTTTCCGGCGGTAAATTGAAAATTATTCGAAAACGATGAATTATTTGATTGTAAATATTTGCAGTATTCATCTCCGTTCAGATTGATTGCTTGGGAAATGGGTGGTGATTGATTTGTAGCGACGTTTTGATTTTTGTACTCATCATATTTCACTTGGCTGATTATTGGCTTAAAGTACATATATGCATGTACATGACTTAACGGAACATAATAGAGTTCGTTTGATGCTACTATAGTGGTTTTCATTGGTGGCCATTTTCGGAAATGTAAATATTCAGAATCGTGTTCCAATTTCAGGAGAATCGGATTATTTAATCGATTGTATAGGCGAAGTGCTGAACGCACTGTAATTAATTTTTGGGCCGATCCTTGTAGCGTTATTTCAAACACAATTCGAGATGCCGGTAATCCTCCATATCTTTCATGGCGTGCATGCCTAAATGAAATTCCAACACGATCTACTGAAATTGGACCAACTTCCATCCATCCCTCGATTCGTACACCAATTTGATGTAATTTTAATTTGTGGGTGTCATGGTGACGAAGCTTTGTTTGCGGACCAAATGTGAATGGAAGCGTGGTTCCCGGTTCGACACAATCCCATGTAGTGTTGTGTATAGTCAAAATATCATTTCGCATACCAATACCACCGGGTGGCGTGACTAATTTAGTAAAATACAACTTGAGGCCAGTCTCATTTTTGATGGCAAACGGAACGAATGGGGTTCGGCGACGAATTTCTGTCGGCATTTTATTGGTTGAATCACTACTGTAGTAATCTTGAATCCAGTTATCCTTCACCAATTGGAAAAGTTCTATTATAGTCGTTGTGACATTCAGCTTTAATAATTCTTCACTTAAAACTTTAAGCTGCAGGCGATTTAACGACGTGCCCATTTGCCCCAAGCTATAACTCCATTCAGCTTCGCACTTCCACGGTTCTATTAACGGTTCCCATCCACTTAGAGCTCGATTAAAGTAATCGCTGGCAAATACTCCTTTAAGACATCCTGCCTTAAAACTACTTCGTTCTGTGCTTAAATAATCACTTAATTCTTGTCTTAAGCTTAAATTTGTCAGTGACACTTCTAACAGTGGCACATCCGCATCTTTACAATCATCGATGACGCACAATGATATACAATTTCCTTGAACTTCAACGGCAACAATTTTTAAAGGATTCGGTTGATGCGAAATTTTTATAGGGCTCGCATTTTGAGTCAGCCAAATTGCGGCGTCACTTAATTGATTTTGGCACACCTCTAGAGCGCGCACACAATCCGCACTTGAAAAACCGAGCGCTATTAACGAATTAACAGAGGCTTGATTAACTCGTACCATAGTTTTCTTATCTTTATTCGATTTGGCCATTTTCGTTTGTTTTGGTAGCGATTCCATCATTCGCGTAAACATTTTCACATCAGTATAGCTCAGACGGATGAATAGCTGCTTCTGCAATTGAATATCTAGAACTCCATTTTTAACATCAAAATTAATTGTGACCGGATCAATAATGGAAAGGGCGGTTTCATCTTCTAGGCCCAATATACACGAGAATACCTCGAGATGATTTAAATTAATCGATATGACTTTATTGATCTCGTGCGGACGATATGACACCACCGTGGTACTTTTTAGAATGATTGCATTCGTATCATGTTTATAGGGTTTCTCGACAAACACCAACTCAGAATCGGTCACGTTTAGTATCAATTCGATTTGTTCAACTTGTTGCACCGATAACAAACTCTGCTGATGTTCCCTCGTCATAATCCTGTTTAAATCGCTAGATCTACTTTTTTCCATTGCGCTAATATGAGTGGCTGGATACTCTTCCGATTGCGATAAAAAGTCGAGTACGATCTCCAACCAATCCAGGATCGCCATTAATCGCATGTTATTCAAGAGGATTATATATTTAACTTGATCTTTTCGTCTTCGGCTGTGTACCTCCGCTTGAACATTATACTCTTTCGTTTGTTTATCTTTGTATATCGGTTTCAAGATATTTGTAAAAACATTTTTCTGTTTGTAGTTCTCATCATCCTCGATAATATTGTTGTTAACACTAAAATTTCGGGAATCGTTTATAAGGATTTCTTGGGATACTAAATCGATATCCTGTGACCCATCACTAAACGAATCGATTTTCAAAAATGATTTTATAAAATTTATACACGCTAAATTTGTATTATTTAAATATTTTTGTTCATCTGGTAATTGCAGCTTTACACTGACGTCTTGTAGTTCGAGTGTGATCGATAAATTATTCCATTTAGTGCTTGCATCAATATTTTGTAAATTTTCATTGGGATCGTCAAATTCGAATGAATTTAAAAGGTTTAAATCGGATACGTATATATCGTCAATACATTCGCCTAAATTATATGAGAGGAAACCTCTGACAAGTTTATATTGTTGCAAACTTAAATCCGCTTCCAGTTTTGACAGGGTTCCATTTACACTTATATCCGGAATATTATGACTCTTCCATGTGTCCATATTACGCTCGACTTGCAATTTTAGATGACATTTATTGTTGAGTAGGCTACGTCCCTTTTTTACAACAACATAGCCACCCATATCGAGTGTAACATCATAATTGTTGGAATTCTCGAATGCACCACTATCACCTTTCGTCACACGTAATCCAGTAAACAAATCTGTATTCACCAAGTCAACCATCATAACATCGAGAATTTCATTAAAATCGTTTGCAGTATCAGATTTAACACTTATTATGGATTTCTCGTTTGAGTAGTGGAAATTATTTTCGAGTGAAAATTCTCCTAGATCGGCAACAATAATTTGATCACTTTTTGAACACATTGGGAGCAATATGATAGGTGATCCCGCCTTAATGATTATACATAGTTGGGTTGGCTTTTGGTATAAATCATAACGGGATTCAGTTGGTTTGATTTTTCGTAGAACCGGCTGAAATTCAAAATTGAAAGCCAATTAAATTTGGGCTAATCTTCCTCTAATGTATTCAATTACTTACCGCTTGCAGTTGTGAAAATTCCCGGAAAAATTCCTGTATTTCGGCGACAAATCGTTTTGTATGCACATATCGGACCGATGACATCTGTATTTTTAGTTTTGCGTCGCTTGCCAATGATCGGCTAGTTGAACGTGGTCCATCCCTACAACAAAAAAAATATAAGTTTAAAAAATATACAGGTGACTAAGAATTTTCATAAAGAATTCCATAAAGGGAAATTTTAATTTATGATTCGAGATAGTCGGAAGCTAAACAGTAATTATCGTCTATTCCCCGACGATAGTTAGTTAATTTCTAGCGACGACTACAAATCATTGAACCCCAAATATAATATTTTCGGTGGCCAATAAAGTTCACTCAATAAAGGCACCAAACATTGATCCTTCGAGCCATCACAACAACCGGTGGCCAATAAAATTCACTTTGTAAAGGAATTTTACTTTGGAATTTCGAGCTACCACAACCGCCAGCCAATACTTTCTAAAAATATATTGCTATAGGCCAAAATATATTGAAACTTCGATCACACGACAACAGGTATCGAAATTCAACAGCCAAACAACAACCGGCAAATAAACCAGAGTCTACGCCGTATAACAACAGTCCTCCACCACATGGAGGGGTTATTGCAGGAGCAAAATGACAATGCAGTAGAGACCGAGCACACCATCTCGAGTTATAAAAAAGGTGATGCAGCTCGGAAAACGAAAAAATATCTTGAGTTGAAAATAGGAATTCTTCAGAAGAGGTACAACGAGTACGACGATGTGGACAACAAAATAAGATAATTCCAACCTGAACTAGAATCAACACACCAATACTATGAAGATAGGCAAATATTATGGGAAAGATTTACAAAACATGTTGACGATATGCGTCAACGTCAAAACTCGTCATCCTTGCCATCAACACCAACTCCGGATGCATCCTCCAAATTCAACTTTGCTCAACCTGAAGGTCAAACAACAACGACCAAGGAAATGAAGCTTCGTCATTCAGCAAATCTAATCAATCATCTGAATCACAAAGAAGCACTAAACATCAGCAAACTCAAAAATTCGTTCAACAATTAAATCAACAGGACGTCTGTATGCGAGCTTTAAAGTCCGCACACCTGAAGACATACTGGCAAGCAACAACAGATCCAGACCAGCTTTACGGCTTAAATTAAGGAATATGGAGAGGATGATGATGCAGATCATGGAGCTACACGAAATAATCTGCATGGAAGCTTTCGAAGAACAGGAAGTCAATTTTACACTACGAAAACTTAAACAACGAATACGACAAAATCGTATTATCACTGATGACATTGTTGGAAGAAGAAGAACAATGCAGTTATGCATTTTGAAATTCGTCTACCACCAGTGGAACTGCCATATTTTCATGGAGATTACACGAAATCGGTTGATTTGTTAAAAAATTGGACAACGAATCACGACGTCTATATGAAAGTTCTCTAGAAAATTCAAGAGAATTCCAAGAGACAAGCCAGTTTTTGAAATTTCTAGAAAAGCGTTTTCAATCCTTAGTCTATCAGTAGCAAAAAGTCAATACCAAAATAACAACCCAGGTATCAAGTACAACAATTAAAGCATGCTTAAGTAGCTGCAGCACAACCAACTTTTATTTGTGTATGCTGTCAACAAAACCATCGAACGAAAGTATGCCAACGCTTTAAAAACATGACCACTTCTGAACGAAATCAAATGGTTATGTTGCACAATTTGTGTAGAAATTGTCTAAGCAAAAACCATACGACAACAAATTGCAGCATTAAAACCAATTGTTTTTACGTAACCAGCTATACGAAACTGAACATATCAACGTCATATCAAGCAGCCATGGAACAAGCGGTCACGGAAGATATCTCGATTAAAAAGCCATGCCACATTAGCAGATATAGATAAGCAATTAAAACGTTTCTGGGAAGCCGAAGAACTACACCCGGAAAGACACCTAACTGCTGAAGAGGAAGAATGTGAAAAACACTATGAGCAGACCCACAAGAGGTCAAAGAATGGACGATATGAGGTTAGAATACCATTTAACAATGACAAACTGAGAGAAGTTGCAATAGAAGATTCTAAAAGCAAAGCAGCAGCTAGATTGCTTCAAACGGAAAAACGATTCAAGAAAGATGAAGACTTGAATAGTCAATATCATAAGTTCAAGAACGAGCATATCGAGCTTAACTACATGGAACTGATCCAAGATGATTCAATAACAGATGGTTGTTGCGTTTACTACATGCCGCATCATTCCGGAATAAAAGAATACAGCACATCAATCAAATTGAGAATAGTTTTTGATGCTTCCTGCAAAACAACAACAGGCACGTCTCTAAACGAAATGATGTACGTCGGTCCAACTTTACAAAACAACCTAACCAAAATATTGATGAGATGGAAGAAGCATCGGTTTGTATTCGCATCGAACATTGAGAAAATGTTCAGGCAAACCAATGTACCCAGGGAAGATCAAGATTTTCAACGAATACTTTGGCGATCAGATCCAAATAAACCAATGAGAAGTTATAGATTGAAAACTGTAACATATGGTACGACATCTGCTACTTATTTGGCTACGAGAACATTATAACAATTAGCCATATACGAAGCTTCAAGATATCCAATTGGTTCAAAGATTGTGCAAACAGATTTCTATGTAGATGATTTCTTATCGGGAGCTAATACAATAACACGCAATGATCGCGCAAACGGAATTATTGAACATCTTTTCCAGTGGATTCAACCAGTAGTGTGAATGTGATCCAGGCAAAAATCGTACTTCAAGACTTATGGTCTTCTGGTGTAGGATGGGACGACAAACTCCACTTGAATTTTGAAAATAGAAGGCTAAACTACAAGCTAAAACTGCGACAGTTAGAGAAGATTAGAATTCATCGGATGAATTACAACAATGGCTCAAAAATTGAACTACATGGATTCTGTGCCGGCTCTAATCAAGCTCATTTGTCTCAGAATATACAGTGATTGCGGAACTAACATTGTTGGAGTGTATCTGCTTCTACAAAGGCAAGCAAAACCACAGGAAGGTGAAATCAAGAACAAAATAGCATAGATGGGAACTGAGTGGCACTTCATGTCCCCGGGAGTCCTCATTTTGGAAGTTTGTGGGAGGCCGGAGTCAAATCAATGAAAGAACACCTCCGAAAAGTAGTAGGAACTTACACGTTAACCTCCAAGGAGCGTACTCAAATAGAAACATGTTTAAGCTACAGGCCATTAGCCCTTCTTTCAAACAACTCAGATCATGAAGGAATTTTAAGTCCAGCACATTTCTTGATAGGCAGAGCTATTATAGCAACACCTCAGCCTGACATCGAGGGTATCAAGACCGTCACAATGTGAAATTTAATGACCAAACTCAGTCAAATATTTTGGAAAAAATGGCGCACGGATTATCTTTCACGATTATACAACGTAGGCCAAAATGGTTACTAGAATAATCTAACCTCCAGGTGGGAGAACTAGTAATCCTCAAAGATGGTGAACTACCCCCGGATTGGCCACTAGCCAGAGTCATCGAACTACATCCGGGACAAGATGGTCTAGTCACGGTAGTTACACTCAAATATAAAAACAACAACAATCAGTATCAACCAACAACACAAAATACAGCAACAACCATGCAAGACGACAATACACAGTCCACAAAGAACAACCAAAAATTGAGAGCAGCCCCAAAAACGAGCGAAAGCAAATCATCTAGTGTTAGCAATGCTTTCAACTTGCTGTTTGCTAGGGTTCGCGCAATCCCAAATCAAAGTCACTCCATTTAACCATGCGACAGGAATATATTTCGGGGATCTAGTTGACAATCATGGAAAGCATTTTACATCTCTAACAGCGGAAGAAGTGAACCGCTGCTAAGTATTTCAACCTACACAGTTTTTATGCGAGATATCACTAACTTTCAACGCAATGACAAACATAAACCAGTGCGAAATAGCAATCTTACAACGAAAACTATCGCTCGACGGATTATGCAATGTTGAGTCATCGAATTCAACCAACCAATGGTTAAAACTTCATGCTAGTTTTGTTTTCGCTTCAACATTTATCTAGAAATAGTGGTCAAGCTCCCACCCGCGTGGTAAGCGCACTATTCCCTAGATAAACAGAATCAATTCAGAATTAGCACAATTCGATTGAAAAACAAAAACGTCTGTTACTTCTGATGACATATTCCTGCCAGGTATGTTCATTGCCATTCGAAAAACATAGTGGTTAAATTTATGCTGATCCAAAATTCGGTAATTCAGCCGTCCTCGTTTACAATGGGATTGAGTAATTCTGGATTAGCACAAATCAATCACAAGCCACTTTGTTTTTCGAATTAGCAATGATCATACTTGTGTCGTTCATTCAACCGTTTTTGTTGTTCAACAGAATTGGTCCAACTCTGGTTTAGCGAATTCAGCCACTATATATTCAGATACTTCGGAAAAACCTGACAGGAATATAAGTGCCAAGCTCGTTGATTTCTAGAACATTTTGTCAGAATTTCATACATTAGGGAGAGGGGAGGGAGAAATGTTACGACAGAAACTACACCATAACGTTAAGCAACCATGGCTTTGGGGGTGGTAGGGATTTCTGTGACGGAATGGGAATGATTTTTAGTTTTCATTAGAAATAAGGCTTGATATTTACATTTCCAGTTTTCTCTAGACTAGCATTTGTTTGTTCTAAATGAGCATTAATTAAGAACATTGGGCTTAACACAGTTTCATTAGGAAAATCACAAGTCCTTGCCGCATTTTCCAACACACAAAAATGTCAATTTGGCTGCGGAGCAAAGGCGATTGTGCCATTAGAAACACTAATAAAGGAGGTTTAAGAAGACCAGCACCAGCGCAACATTAGATCAAGGATCAAAAGGACCAACGAATTAATCCCTCTTTAAGCAATCTTGTCATTCGGCTACAAATCAGGTACCGGCTGGAATAAAATTTGAAAAATTATTTAGAAACACTTTGTCTTACCTCATGTAAACGAAATTTAGCGCCTCACTTCCACTTGTGATGAACTTTTCGCGATAGATGCCACCATGCGACGTTAAATCGTACAGTGACACAGAACCGAGTCGACCTTCCACCGTGCTTGTTTCGTCCTTTTTCGACACAATAAAATGTGCATTGGATACATTCGCTTTAGCCAGTTCATAATCGTCCCGAATTAAAACGAGCGTCAACGATCTTATCGAAATTTCCAATTCTGAATTGCCACGTTTCAATTCCGATTTGTCGGGATCAGCGGCCGTTGCATTTTGATTACGCACTTGTATACTATCTGTATCCTCATCGTCCGACATCAAGCCAAAAAAGTTTAACACAACCAACCAACTCTTAACGGAGATAATTAAATTAAGACAATTAAAATCGATCGAACTCGATTGCCGCAGCCCATTGTACTGGGACATAAATGTTGGACAATCGGGATCAACCAGTAACGATGAATAAATTACTAAATTATCTTGTCGCGTTTTTGGTTGGGGTGAGGGCGGCGGAGTACCTGGGTATATCGCAGCTTGTTGTACATTACGATACGTTTGATTGAAAAACGAAAACCGATTTTCTAAATTGTCTGGTAATGAACTCCCCTGTTCACAGTTTAATCGTGATACACCCGCAAAATTAGGACATGAATGCGATAGAAATACATTACTGCCACCGTTTAAACTATCTGGCGATGACGATGTAACCATTGATCGATTTTTAGATTCGACGGGGCACAATAAATCCTCCATCAGTATGGAACGCAGCGATATCTGAACATTAGTTTCGTATTGATTATTCTTCTCGAAATTAACGTTAAAATCTCGAAATGATATTTCAATGAGGGCCTGATTAATTTCATTCTGTAGCTGGATTACAAATATTGGCAGCTCAAATGTTACTTTTGGCTCTAAACCGGCTTTGGATTCACTCAAACTGGGTTCATAATTTAAACGGCGTTTAAATGTTTTTTCGAACTCAAACGAATCTAGATCGTCGTTATCTGTTTTGTCACTTAAATCTTCGGAACTATGGGCTCGATCTTCGGTAGGTGGTTTTACTAAATCACTTGGCACTTTAAAAATATTGTCGATCGTTTCAAGCAGTTGCTCGAATTGACGCCGTGACATGGACAAGCGTAACGGTTTGATAACACTGCCCGTTACCATTAAAGTGTCCTTTGGCTCAACCGTCTCTATATATAAATCGTTCGTGTTCTCCGTAATACGTGTGATTTCTAATCGGATGGCCGTATCATGTACAATAGCAACGGCATTCTCTTGGCACGAATAAAATTCTTCGGCACGAGGAAGTGCAGAAAGCCGAATTCTTTTACGTTGACTCGTGTCTAGCGAATATAAATTCATATTTCGTATATCAATCAAATATGTATCGAGAGGCTCCTCACTTGTATGGCTCTCTTCAAAACCATCCATGTCACGATCTAGTCTATCAGCCAACGTGACAGAATTATCATCATCGTCTTCTGTAAATTGTTCGGTTATCCCGTCTATTTCTTCAAACGGAAAAATTTCTTCATTAATCGGAATCATCGGCCGCTCGATATGTATTTTCTCATCCACGATACTAGACAGATCCTGGCGAGATGCTGATTTATTATTATTTACAGAAATTTTGCCTAGATGAGCGACTAATACGAGCGGGCTACAACTCGATCTAGGTACAACCAGTACCGGTGTATCTAGAACCACATCTAGCTTTATTGTAACCTTATTTTTCGATTTTGACGCTTTTGTTTGATTATGGCGATGGTGTAAGTGGTGACCAGATGCGTATGGATGAAATGATTTATAAGGTGATACGATTTCGGGTTGACGAGATGCGGTCGTGAGTAAATCGGAACGCGGTTGCACTAAGCCGAGTGCCATATCTGTGGCCTTTTCACGAATCGATCGGGCTAAATTTTTTATGTACTGCTTAAATTCGGTGGCACACCAGCTCAATTCCTGCATGAACCGGGCACAATGAGTATACCAGACCGATGCCATACGAATTTTAATATTTACCGATGCATTTAAATTACGTGAAATTGAAAATGATAACGCCTTTTCGGTTTTGTGTTGCTCTAACAGGTACATTTCTTGGGTCAAGGAACTTAGTAAATCTTGTTCTATATTCGGTGGCTCCGTAAGTGGATCTTTACCGACCGATAAAATTCTCTGGTGATTAATCCCCTCCGGTGTCAAGTCTAACACCTGTAGGCCGCCTAACGAACCTTCGACAGTAATTTCATTTCCTAGTGTTGCATGTATACGAGCTTCACTCATTGTGAACGTGCCCACTTTTCGTCCCACCATGTAATTATCTCGCATCAGTGCACGTAATACTAATACGTTTAAACGATGGAAATCGAACGTAATTTCCGTTCGAATTGGCAGATTTTCATCTTTTTTCATATTGCTAGGAATCGGTTTGGTAATCTCTTGCTTTGAAGAGTTGACACCGGTAGTACTTGTTGCCGGTTTCATAGGATTCATTTTTGATGTTTTACTCTTCGGGAATACGCGATTGGTGAAGCTTATCAACTCGACAATCGTCTCTTGATTAGCTGGAAACATTTAAAAATTATTAACATGAACAACCCCAAATTATTATCAACTCACCAATTATATCCAAATTATTGAACTGAATATTGGCAACGTGCAGTCGTTCGGCGTCATTCTCCGGTGTAATAATCGTTACTTCAATTATGATCAGGGCATCTTTATCCGAAAGGGAAGCATTCCAAATGGGAGAAACAGCTTTTTATTTTTATAAATTAAATAGATCGAAATATTTAGAGACAAATGTCGGGTGCAAAAAATTATTAAACAATAAATTAACGTGCATGAAATGATTTGAACATAAAACTCACCTCGCTGCAAATTATTTAACGCTTTCGAAATGGAGTGTGGACTTGTCGGCCGTCGAGGTATTAGCAACGGATCGGGAGAGGCGGGTGAACTTGGTGAACATGGTTCACTTTGTTTTAGGCTCCCCGATACACTATCCATGCCGACGTGACGATGACTTGCCATCAATAACTCGAAATCGGCACCAAACGACTGAATAGCATCGACAAGCAGCAATCCATGTACCGATAATGTAATACTTGTGTCACTTGGTTGATACCGTAGACCGGCTTTCACACCGGTTACTTGTAACTCAGCTATGCTTCTACCGCGCGATTGTACCTCAAGCGCCATTTGATCAATATTAAACTGTAGTAATATCAACTTTGATGTGTCCTTGAGAATTTCCGGTTCAGGTTCCGACGATCCGTACGAATTATCTTCCGCCGTTGGTTCCACATTTTCTGTTGTTGTTGGCGACCTATACGGTGATTGGGTATCAATGCTTGTGACTAAATTAAAAACATTTGTGATCGCTGCAATTTTTTGCTCGTTCACATGCACTACCAATTTAGGTAACGTTCCTGCCATTGTCAAACTTGGAAATTGAGGATCCGATGTATAAACAATACGGCGCTCAACTTGTAACGAAATATTAAATCGATCGAGTACATGTAGGGCTGATGTTCCTTTTGCACTAGCAAACGATAATCGATCACGCCCTTTACACACAATCACCTGCAACTCGGTTAAATCTAAATTGTAGCGTTCATAAATTTTATCATGGATGGCACCATCGTTTAGTGTACTATCCGTACAATTTGAGATGTCGATTGATTCTGAGCAGGCTGTTCGCAGAGTCGGGGAATCGATGGTGCTTGGTGGTGACCCAGGTGGTGTTGAACATGGGGTCACAAACATCTCTTCCTCCTCACTGGCATCAGTTTGAGTCATTTCCGACGTATCAGGACTCTTCTTACGCATCGACTGTAGATCACCGTTACTTAATTGGAGCCGCCCAAAATCAACCACTACCACACAATCGTTCTTATTCGTTAAATTCTCGGCGAATATAATTTGTGGTGCCGAAATATCAATTTCAAGTGTCCAACTTTTACGCTCGCTCAAATCAATCCCCTCCATGATATTTTCCCAATTCTTCATGAATTTCATTTTTGTCTCATTCTTCATTGCCTCAATTTTTCGTCGTGCCGCGGTTATTTGATGTGGTTTACAGATAAATTCTACAATCCATTTGAACGCTTCCGTATTGTAAACGATATCTAAAGATTGTGATTTGATAAATAACCGATAATCTGTATTGTAAGATAATGGCTTTTGTTCGTAGTGTAAAATAAAAAGTGGCTCAGTATTTGCCGTTGATTGAACATCTTTAGATTTTTGGGATTTTTGCGACATTTTGAGTAGTTTTGGTGTTCGCTCGAGTTTTGAATCGATTTCGTTCGTAAATTGTGGTTTAATTAGTTCAGAAAAATCGGTGTTTGGGGTTAAGCAATCTTTTAGTAGTACGGTGCCCAGTGATAAACCAATAAAGTGAGACGCGGATCTCGGGCGTGATTCAATATTTAGGAATAGATTTTCGAATAGCAGCTGAATCATTGAGGTTTTTTCAGTGTTAATGGTACCCGTACAAATATCTAGTGTGCCCTTTTTAAGCGTAAAATCAAATTTACCAAATACTGAATCACGCTTTAAAAGGGAGTTCGTATCCACCGTGTCGTTTGCGAGCGCATTCAGAATTTCATCTTCGAACTGGGTTTCTTTTGAAATTTCATCAAGCAATTTGGGCTCGTGTGCCCCATTTGGTTTCTGTTCTTGGATTGGCGATACATCAGTTGAAGCAGTTTTCGATGCCGAACTATACCACCACTGCGGAAACCATTGTGAAAGTGTTCCGCCCTGCTTTTGATTAGTTTTCGCAATTTGTGTTTCGGAGATTGGCACACTTTGATAACAGTATTCACGTAAATGAACAATAGCTTCGTAAATTCGTTCCCGTTCAACTTTATCCTTCATATCTTTATCCTCTATGGATAGCGTTTCACTGGGATTTTGAATAACACGCGTATAAATATCTATATATTTTTTATCTTCTAGTATTCTACTCCGGTCAAATTTAACCGGATTGAGAAAGAACCCATTACATTTTAGGGCGTATGTCCACCATGCCTTCGGATTTTCTTTAATTAAGGTTCGAGGCCGCAATAACCTAAATCGCCGAAATTTCGCAATATCGTCTAATCCTTTAATGCATTCCACCATTTGATTATACTGCCACTGTAGATTAGAAATTCGTTAGAATGTTATATGTAATTAATCATAGGTCGCATACTTACGTCGATTAGAGATAAGGAAACCTCATTTAAAACTAAATCACAAACTAACCGCGGCCTTGACCTCGTACGTAACGGAGTTTCACTACGATCACGTTTCAATTTTGCTTGTGCACACACCGGACTTATTAAATAGTGATGACTCCATTGATTTTTATTTTTTAACATTGCCCCAGCCAAATCATTCGAGCTTGTGTTACCAAATGTCTCTGTGTTTGTGAGCGGGTCCCAGTAAAAACTTAAATTCTGTAACTCGACTAATTTAAATGCGGCCGAATGCTGGCTCCAATTTGTTGTGAAACCAGCGATCCAATTTGGATCACAACTTTGTGCTGATAATGATTCAATGGTAATGCCACAAGCGAAGCGATGATCTTGGACGGTAAGCGCATCTTCGTACCGTATATGGACGTCATTGATTTTTAATTGTAAATTTTCAACAATATTGGTAACAAGTGAGGTTCCATAGCTCATCCAACCGGAATATGATGATGCATAGTAACCTCCATCGATAGCAGCCTCTTTTTGTGCTCGCCAAGTAGCCTCTAATCTATCTAAACGTGATAATTTAAAATCTAAATCGGCATGTTCTTCGACGTCGGGATCCCACTAAGAGATAATAAAATTACAACAATTACGTCAATGTTTAGAAAAACTATTTTCTCGCGCACATTCTCTAATTAATACATAAATAGTTGTATTAAATATAGAATGACACAAAATGACGAGTACTATATCCGTTTTAAATTACTTAAGATAATTATCTTACGTATGTACAAAAATAGAAAAGAATTTTGACTTGTTTCATTTTCAAAAATTTACCTCATTTAAATTTACTGGTCCAACGACAACATAAACCTTTTCGATCAGTATACACCATGGTGCAGTCCGGAATTGGCGCACAGGAACTTGTAATTTTATTTTTCCAATAGAACCGCTTAACGCTTGGAGCGGCAAGCCTAGATTACGTAATGCATCGCGACGTAATGGTAAATTTTCTAATTCTACTTCACCTGTAAAAAAAAAAAAGAAGTTGAAAATTTTAAAAGTTTGTAGTTAATCGTTAACGAGAAATTAAACTTGTTACAAATTATCGTCTTTAAATTTTGAAATACCAATGAAATCGAAACCTAAATATTTATGTTTTTTTGATAAGTTGGCTCAGCGAATATGTTATCGCTGTAATTTAAGATTTAAGTAAACAATTTATAGATAAACAAACGATTTTACAAATATGTGAACTACAAACATAAAACTGCTTGAGAATTAGAACACTCCGCTAGACAATTGGAATTAGGCGATGCTATCGCACATAAAATTAACAAAGTCAAAGTTCTTGAGATAAAGCAGTATTAAATTTCACAATGTTAACAACGATCGAATAAAATTGCTTGTTGTCTAGAAATAGAAAAATTTCGAATATCGTTATCAATTATAAATTTAGCATTACTTTAGAAATTATCACATATTGGGTTGGTCATGCTTTCCGAATAAAATGAGGTAAAAATCAACAATTAATGTTTTATCATAAATGCATTTGGTTGAAGTGGCAAGAAATTTACGGGTGTACCTAGTTGGTATCGTATCACATAATGTGCATCAACATTACAAATTTAATTGATCTCGAAGGTTAATGTTCTATCAGGTTTTGTTGGAGGCTTCAGATTAGTATGCTCTATCTCATATCACATTAAGAAGTAAGACATCAGTTTCTGTTTTCGAATAACCATCTAACTTAATCTGATTTTAAGTTCGCTAACAGCTAAGTTTCATTTGGCACGTGACTGCGTACGGTAGAAAGCGAGAAGCGTGAAAAACGAACTGGGAAAGATTTGAAGTGCTTAGAACCCAAAACAGATTGAATTTTCGTAGAATTGAAGAATTTTCGTATTTCACTCAATGGTGTTTTCTCTCAAATAACAAAAACCTCAAATACATCAAATACCAGATCAAATCCACTTCGGTCACCTCTGTGCGATCCGTAAAGGCCGAGTTAAATAATTTCAAATGTTTATGAATTTTCTATTTCACTCAATGATGTTTTCTCCCAAAAAACAAAAATCTTAAATTTCAAAACATGTGGCTTACATCAAATACTAGTTCAGAACAACTTCGATCACCTCTGTGCGATCCGTACGCGCCAATTCAAATAATTTCAAATGTTTAAGAGTTTTCGTATTTCACTCAATGATGTTTTCTCTCAAAAAACAAAAATCTCAGATTTCAGAGCATGTGGCTTACATCAAATACTAGATCAGAATCACTTCGACCACCTCTGTGCGATCCGTATGCGCCGAGTTAAATAATTTCAAATGTTTAATATTCGTATTTCACTCAATGATGTTATCTCTTAAAAAACAAAAATCTCAGATTTCAGAGCATGTGGCTTACATCAAATACTAGATTACCTCTGTGCCGATTGATTGATTGATTGATTGATTGGACTGTAGAACCAAGTACTTGACGAGTGTCCCGGTTAACGCCGGGCCTATTCCTACAGCCTTTTTACACATAACAATAGGAGGGATAGGAAAGGTGTTTTTTTTTGGGACAGAACGACCCGGTTTCAGACACCTAGCGATCGTACGGCACAACACAATTCTAATCTACTTCTAATCTACGGAGGGGGGATAAAGGTTTAATAGGTTCAATGGATAACGATGATATTGGTCTTCAAAAATTGCTTCTGATTTAAATCAGCAACCTGATAGAAAAATATTATTATTTCACGAGCTTCTGGAAATTCCCTGAAATATAATTCAACATTAATAATTTCCAGCTTCCTAAAATAAAATTGATTGATTAATTCACTCCGAATACAGTCACCTAGGTAAATTCAATAGTGAGTAATACAAACACAACACAATTCTAAACTACACAATCATCAATTAATATTTTAAAGAAGTATTAGACTACAAACATCTTAAGACTCCTGAAATTTAATTCTTCATTAATGTTTTTCGGCTTCCTAAATAATACAAACATTTATTGATTAATCCTCCTAAAACTCAACAATTTACAAAAGCACTTCCTGAAATCATAGTTATTAGAATTATATTAATAATAAAACTAAACTGAAATCCAGTAGCATTTAAAAATTATACTGTAAACATGGTTGGGCTGTATAGTACTTAAATTGTCAGACTAATATTATGAAACTTACAACCAATTTCTCAGAATTCCATCGTCAAACAGCCGAACACTTAACATCAAACTAGATTACCTCTGTGCCGAGTTAAATAATTTCAAATATAAGAATTTTCGTATTTCACTCAATGATGTTCTCTCTCAAATAACAAAATCTCAGAGATTTCCGAGCATGTGGATAAATAAGATTTGTTTCTTACATCAAATATAAGTTCAGAACCACTTCGATCACCTTTGTGCGATCCGTAGCGGCTGAGTTAAATATTTTATTTTATAAAAATCACTCAAAACTATTCACAAAAATTAAATGTTTTCTGCTTATAGTTTAGAGGTATAATATTTGTGTTTATTAACATTTTTAAATATTATTATGAAAGTTCAATTTTTGAGTGTTTTTTTTAATTCTAAGTACTTAGACGACAACAGTGTATATTTTTATATTTTGTTATTTTGACATACATTTTACTCCGATTAACTATATTAATAATCAAACGCGTGCGATGTCCAAACAGCCAATCCCGGAGGTGAAGGACTCCTTGGGCCCTACCCCCTGGAGTTATCACGACACTATGGATTATGACAGCTCACAGTCGCCCCCCTGGAGGAGAAGGAGAAAAGGGGACCACAACTAAGTGGAGGTGCAAAGAAATGCGTAGCGTTTTTAAAACAATCGGGGCTTTCTTACGCCGACGCCTTGCCATATTAAAATCAAGGACAGAACTGCCCAAATAATTATGGATGCGACAGCAGAGCTACCAACGGATGGTGTAAGCCCAAATTCCATGAGAGCAGAATGAGAAATTGGTTAACTAAGTGGGTGAAGATACTGCGTCATGGCTTATCAGGGCCACTAAATGACTCATCGAACACTCAGCATGTTGAGGTTCGTCCGATTTAACCTACAGAGATCAAAAAGACTGACTGCTAACCTCCGCCGCCTCTTGACATTGAATAACTGGGACATGACAGTTATACGAGACCTTTGGAATAAAACGGGAAAAATTCTTCGAGTTCCAAACAACGAGAGGCTAAGTAACGCGATTCTTTGCCAACTTTCTCTTAGTTTCTTATCCATAAAGCAATTTATTCAGTCTGCCATCGGTACGACTAACATCACCTTCAACTGCAATGCATCGAGGGAGGTTAATGTTGATCACTTGCATATTAGATATAAAATTAATATTCCTCAGAGTAGAAATAAAAACACCTAAAAACATCACCAAACACCTTGTCTAAAAGGGCTTCTCTCACAAGCAATAACACAGCACTAAGTAGGAACATTAAAGGAAATAGATGGAAAAAATTTTCAAACAAATTCGTCGCCGCTTGTCGACTACACAACTCTACCTCTCTCTTTAGAACAGCGAAATCTGGGATCAGTCAAGAAGCCAAATAGCGAACTGTCTACCTCGAAACAGATTGAAGATAAAACCATGCTAATAGTGCCTGACGCTAAATATCTGGGTGTTGTCATAAACAAAACTAATAAAGATTACTTCACCTGTCAACGAATCTTTACCAAAAAGTGGTTTTAGTTTGGTGGTTAATCAGAGCAAATAAACAGTTGCATAACACTAAATCAAATTCAGAGGCAGAATTTCTCTGTGTCTAAGTGCAACAGAAGCTATGAAAATAACAGCCCTATTGCAGCTTTCGAGTTAAGAAATTAGACCAAACTAAACCTGGGAATTATCAGACTTGATCATGAAAGTAACGGGTTTTTAGAGAAATTTCTCAATCACGAATCAAAATTAACTACAGGTACTGAAGCTGAGCTAAGTCTCACACTCCGCATACCCATACACATGAATGATACAAGAAAACTGAGATCTTCATAATCTTGGACAACAAAGCAACATTGCTAGGCCCTAGTCGGCCCGGTTTTCGATTCTAAGCTGATAGCTGTTATTGCATTTTAAGACAAGGTTACCTTAATTTGTTTCCTTAGCCACGCTGGTATTGTAGTCTAGGAAACGAAGTAGTCGAGCTCTTCGCAAGGGAGTGCGAAATAGGGAAATTCCTAACGAACCGTTACAGAGTCTGCAACACAGCGAGAGAGACGTCTGAACATATATTGTTCATATGTGACGTCCTCCCCCCACAATATTCAGAATTCTCAGCAAATCCATCGCCTCGACGGATTTAAACTAAAATCTGAGCACTAACTTCGAACTATCTTCTAACGACCCCGAAATCATAGCGAATTTGTTTGTGATTTTTTTCATTCTACCTTTAGTGATAAGAAATCACAATTTTAAAATAATTAGGATTTTTCGTCTGGTGCGTAAAGTATTTCACCAATAGTTAAAGCCCTTTCAAATTATGAATGGATTAGCCAACGTTCATCCAAACGTCGAATGAAAGCAAGTCAAACATCATAACACATATCTCGACTCTCACCTCCACGCATTCTTATTTAGTCATCGGAACACACCACCACATGTTACAATAGACAAAGGTCCTGCTAAATTATTTTTGGGGCGACGACTGCGCCAACGATCTTCAATAATATTAAGCCATCTGTATAGAATGCAATATGAACAGACACAACTGCAAAATCCAGCTGTATCGCGATAGAGGTAACCCCAAAGAAAGACATTTCAATTCAGGAGATGACGTATGGAAGCGAACAGACAATGATTCGGAATAGAAGCAGGGAACAATCGCACAACAAAACATCCGATAATAATACAGTGTAAGTTTTTCGGTTCAAACTGTCAACCAATAGCAATAGCAGCAGATCCAAAGGCATCACACATGTTTTACTCAACGTATTTGACTCAACGTGTTTTATTTCCGCCATTATCATGTGTAAAAGACCCTAAACATAACAGTATGTCACTGTATGGTCCCCTGTTGCGATTCTCGGTTATAATAAAACCAAAGTGTTATTCTAATGTTAATAGTAAGCGCCTTTGCGTTATTTCACGAAAGGTGAACTGAACCGGATCTCAGGCAGTTATTATACGATCCTTGATTATCAAATAAGTTATTTAAACACCCCCGCAATTCTAGATTCGACATTTTTGATAATTAGTTTGAGTAGCATATTGTTGTTTCAAAGTCGGCGACTGAACGAATCAACATATCGGTAGGAAAATTTCAGTTTACTTATACCACGGTTTTTAGTTTAAAATTAAAGAGGAAAAAAACGAAAACGAAAGCACAAAATTAATCTTGGTCTCATTTACCTCATTTTCCGAATATAATAATTTGCCCTTAGACATCATTAAAAATAAATTACACAGTTAAAATTTCCTAGAAGCAAATAATTTATAAAAAAAATTGTTCTGAGAATAGAAATTTTGTGAGTTTTCTTTCCGCGAATTATTCTATACAGCTCGTCAAAAAATTTCAACACTTGAATTACTAATCCATGACAAAGCAAGCTTTCAGCTAAATATGTCACCTTTCTAGTTATTTTAAGCCCCATAGTACGTGCATTTAGGCCCGGCTTTATTTAAAATTGAGAAATCGCGGATAAATTGTGTAGTGGGATATCATTCTGGGCGTTTCCTAATCGACGCACTTCTTCAGAAATAATATCTCATATTGCTCTTAAAAGCCGGTGAAACCTTTTCCTTTACTTATACCGCTTCAAACCATCGACATCCGACTTCAAACCATCTCTTTTAGGTTGTGTTTGGTAATAATGTTATATTGTTTTTTTCGATCCGGAAAGTTAAAACTGGAGCACCGAAACTGATATTTTATCAAGTGCTTGCAAACTCATGAATGCATAATCCTATGAACAAATCTTGCAATAATGATATTGGAAAAAATCCGTGAGGATTTACAAAACCGTTTTACAAAACACGGTTAAAATAGAACAATTATACGGCTTAGTAGGGGTGTTGATAGTGTAGCAAGATGTTTTGATTCTGTGGGCACATTGCATACTACACAAAGCGAAGTTCCACCATATACTAAGTCGGTAAAGTTGCGTCCAAAAAACCGATAAGGGCAAATGATACTGGCACTTAGAATGCCCGCGGTGACGAAATGCCCCAAAACAGTGGGCCTACTACTATCTAGCAGAAGAAATACCGCTTTCGTCAGTTAGCGGTGCAAGTAAACAACAAATACTCGTACACATGTAAGTTTTCCATAAGTTGAAGTCGAATCCTCACATTTCTTGGAAAACAATCAACTCCTAGAAGAGAATCACTATAGAATAGAAATTATAAAGGTCAACTTTCCGGAGACCTAGGTAAGCGTTAAATTAAGGTTGAAGGAATACATAGAAACCTAGGACGGATCATGTACACTGAACGACAACAGAAACAGTAATTTGTAAGGCTTTTGAAATAACAGAATACAACCGGCCGATTTCTTCGTTGTTGTGTTCATAAACATGTCTGAAAAGTATCTGCACAGTACTAGCTAGGATCGGCGATTATTTATTTGTATAAAAATGTATCAGATCTTCTAAAAAGGTTAAATATTGCTTTCGGTGAGTCTGCCTGCGATGAGTAAAACAAAGGTTTCAGCACATCACCAACCGATGAAAACGTGGAAAAAGTGAAAAAAAAATTATTTAAGTATCAACGATAGCCAAATCACAATTAGAGGGGCTATCCGATAAAATCGGATTTTTGGCGAAATAATTCATGACTTTGCACCACGTTAATGGACCTACTCACACTTCATTGCTTGTTCGTTGATTTTTGTCCAAAAACGAAACTATAATGATGGCCCAGCCTTGGCTGGCTCCAATAGAATAGATTTAAAGCGCATCGCTGAGAGGACTCGGCGTAATTTTACTTTACGTATACATCGAGAAAATTAAGTAAAGAGTATAAATTTTGAAAATTTTTAAATGCAGGATTGTTTACTATCAGTTTTTAGGAGGGGGAAGCTAAATTTTTCCGGAAAATTTTTCACTTTTTTATTTTTATTAATAATAATTGCTTCGTCAACCTTGCAGACACAGGTCAAAGAGTTTTTATCGCTTCTTCTGATAGTGTCACAAATGTTAAAAAAAAATCAACTTTTGTAAACATAAATTTTGTTTTAATGTACTTTTAATTCGTTTTATACCTTAGAGCAGGCATGTCAAACTCGTTTGTCACCTAGGGCCAAGTTAACCATTAAACATTAAGTCGCGGGCCGCATTACAGAAAAAAAATAAAATTAAGAGAAATCATATTTATTTTTCTTAACATTCTAGCAATCCTTACAAAATAAAATATTCAGAAATTCAACCACGTGAAAAACTAGTTTATAAGTTATACAAAGATATTTTTCCAAGTTAACATTATTTTTTTGAAGAAACTTGGCAACGTTTTTCATTAACCAAATCTTCAAAATTTGGTTGAATTTGTTGAGCTGTACTTATTTTTAAAATTGATTGTACATGCTGATCTGTTAATCTTGATCTTTCCGCAGTTTTATTGTTTTTTAAAGTGGGAAAACAGTTGTTCGCACAAATATGTGCTACCGAACATAGCTAAAGTACGCCGAATTTCACATAATACATTGCGAAATCGGTCAACAGATAAATAGTTATAGAAATTTGGAATCCCAACTTCCATATATTTTTGTTTCAAAATGGAACCATACTGAATTTCAATCAATTCTAATAATCTTCGTTCGAATTCCTCTACTAATAATTTAATTTGAGCAGCATACTCTGCAAATTTCATTCCCGGTGAGTTTTGTAATAATGAATGACAGCATTCAAAATGAGAGCCAAAGTAATAATTTTTGCTTGAAAACGTTAATATTGTCAAATAACATGGTAACCACATGATGTTTGCCTTGCAGCTTAATATTAAGTTGACTAAGATGATTTGTAATGTCAACTGAAAAAGCCAGGTTCTTTATCCATTGATCATCTTGTAATAATCCACATTCATAATTTTTCAATTCCAAAAACTCGAACCGCAAGTCAAAGAATCGCTTAAATAATTTATGGCTTTAAAGCCATCGAATTTGTGTATAATAAGGTAGATCGGCGATGATTAAGGCCTCGCGCACGAATAAAATTTACAATTTTAGTCACATTTTTTAGCACATGTTCGAGATTTAAAACTCCTTACCTGATTTTCTCGATATATACGTAAAGTAAACTTTAGCCGAGGACTCTAAGCTATCTCAAAATATGCTGGACCACGCTTCTGAGATTTGAAAAAGCGGTGGCATAAGTGTAAATTCAGAAAGACCACATTGAGGAGCCGAATGAATAAATTTTTTTCCTTAATATGAAAATTTCCGTAACTTTTTGAAGGCAGCTTGTATTTAGCACAACGTAATACAACTTGTGCTCAAGAGTGGAATTAGTAAATTGCTTTGCCAGAATACATCCTAAGGCTACACAAAGAATCCAAGATCCATGCATAAGCCATGTTCAAAGGAAAAGTGAGTCCAGCCCCCTATTCCTGAATACGATACGAAAACAAAAATGCAAAATTCATATTTCAATTCAATCAGATTCGTACGATTCTTATTTAAAATTGAATAATCTTATACTTTCGTTTTCGTATCGTATTCAGGAATAGGGCTGCAGCTCTTTTAATCAAAATGTAATGGTATTCCCTAATCAGTAAGTGAATTCTTTTACTGATAACAATCGTTTTGACCTCCATTTAAGACGAATGGGGCTAGTTCGAGATTCCTTATGTGAACACTGCCATAAAGAAGGTGACAACAGTGTTCAGCTTTTATAATTGTTTAGCTTTCCAGGTAGTTGGTTCCCGGGGTAATAACTATAAATCTTTGAATGTAGGACACTTGTCTTCCCTGGTTCCAACTCAAGCAGTTTAACAGAGAGAAGAACACTTGCAAACTGCGATAGACGCTTCGGGTTACACGATGGCTCATCGTGGCATTACATGAGACCTCTTTGGAGTCAGCCACCTTTCATATTAATAATAAACACCAACAAGAAAACAAGAATTGGAATCAATGTTATCACTTTTAATTCCCCCGTTTTCGTTCTAATTCGTATATTCGTAATTCGTATTAGAATAGATCCTCGATAACGACTCTGTTGTCTATATTTGCCAGAATTTATCAACAGCTTGTGGAAGATCGTGGACATTGGGTATCGTATATCTGAAAAATGTTTTTGCAACTTATGCGAATTGTGCTCATTACTGACTTGTTGAACTTTCGGGAATTCGGTACTCCTCCATTCGTAATTTTCGCTTAACAGATTCGCTTAGCTGCGTTTCTATCAAACCAAATGTTTTGCTGCCTTACAGAAAAACGCTACTCATTACCAAACCAATCATTCTTGATACTAGAGATTTTCACTGTGGCCAAAATATGCTGACTTTAGTCAATGTTCCGGTATCGTTATTCTGATCTTCTACAGAAGGCACAACAATTAAATAAAAATGAATTGTAAGTACCTGACAAGATGAAACAACCCAAAATTGGGTTTCAGCAGAGAACATTAAAGCTAAATTGAAGCTTTGGAAGTCAAGCATGACTTGTGAATAGATGCCCTATATACGCTAATACTGAAGAGAGAGAAGGTCGGGCCAAAACAGTTGCCAATCATAAGGGGGCCAATATATAAAATATTATTGCGTTGTAGGCATTTGGTTTTGGTCGCCGCCCCGGTGGCAAAGTGGTCAGCATGCTTGCTCCAGCGACCGGAGGTCCCGGGTTCGATTCCCGGTGGTGACAAGGAAAAATTTTCACGGCTGGTTTAGGATCAATGAATTAATCACTCATTATCCGAAATGAAAATATGATTATGAAACCTCATTTGAGGCGGCCAAATCCCTTGATGCGATATAGAGAGAGTTTGGATCGGGAGGGACTGGGTTCGAATCCCAATAGGGGCAGGGATGCAAAGTAAAATTGCATCAACAGATTACGGTCCAACCCAACTTCCATACCCTAAACGCTGGTAAATCGACCTTTAGCCGTACGTTGGCGAGTTGGCTGAGTAGTAAAATAAGGACATAAAAAGCATAACAACGAAAGAGTAAAATGAGCCTTGAGCTCCAAAACAGATTGCATTGTAAATAAATAAATAAAAAAAAATATGTTCACCACGGCTTCGGAGGCACATATCTATTCGTTCAAATTTATTTAATAAAATCAAAATAAACATTTTTTTGCATAGCAATCGGCCCCTACTCCATATGGAATTTAATGCTAAAGCAAAGTGGCTGATACTTTTGCTTCATCTGACATAACACAATAAGCTTCAAAGATCTCATGAACCTTGTGTGCAAATAATCAGTCAAAATCAACAATCGAAGCGTATCAATCGATTCTTCCGATAGTGAAACGTGTTGATGATTCATCAGTCAGATGCAGGATTGGGTTGTGGATCGCAAGCTTCCGTTGTGTCAGAAGATTGTAGTCATCATAGGTCTAGCCACAACCTGTTCAATTGGATGAAAAATTTTCGTCCACTAAAAGTCGTACAGTTAGTTACTCACTTTCAAAGTTGGTCGACGCAAAAAACGAATTTGATTGTATAAAATATTGGATTTAAACAAATGATTTTTGGATTTTGCGACCTTTACTTTACTCCTACACATTGTACACGATTTTTAATTGAACTAATCATTTTTTGTGTATAGATAGACCCAATTTAATTCCATTCTTCTTGTATTATTTTTTTATTTCTGATTTGCTGGTTATATTTTTTTCTTCGAACCCTTGACTTCAAATAACTAATTCCATAATTTTTTGATGGGGTTAATATCAGGAGATTGTGGAGGTGTCTGGATAACTTTTGGGCAGTTGTATATCAAATAATTGCGAATAATATGTACTGTATGCTTAGGGTCATTATCCTCGTAAAATTTAAATATCCTCTGAATAGCCAATTTTTCAGCACTTTGTTTGAGGTTATTTTCCAAAATGTTAAGATATTGCTCCTTGTTCATAATTCCTTTAATAAATGCTAAATTACCTACACCAGCTGCTCCCATACCACCCCATATTATTACAAAACCGCCGCCGTGTTTAATGGTGGAATTTAAATTTCTTACAATGTGCTCCTCATTCGCTTTCCTCCATACCCTAATCCGGCCATCACCAAATAAATTAATATTTGTCCTTATTAATATACTCTTTAGCGAACAAAACCCTTTTCTCCTTGTTAACTTCACTGATGGATAGTTTCTTTCTGGCGTCTTTCTAATTATGATGACCATGTTCGCGGAGCGTTCTTCTGACGGTTTCAGGGTTAACAATCTTCCCAAAATGCTCCAAAACCATAGACGTTAATTTTAATTTTAGTGCACTTAATTTGGGATGTATCTAGATTTGCCTAATTATCCAACGCTTGTCATGCTCACTAAGTTTTTTTTCAGGAGGCTATGGCGATATTAAATCAATGCGATCTTCATTTTTAAATCGACGAGTTATATTTCCTACATATTAAACATATTCGCAATTTCTTGATACGTTTTTCCTTAAGAATATTCAAAAATCACTAATTGTCGCATTTCAAATGTAGTACGTTTTCCTCGGTTATACATTTTGACAAAATAATGCGTGATTTGCTGAATTATGTATTAGATCCATGCTAGAGAACAATTAACAATAATGTTTAAAACAAAACAAAAATGTGGTTTACTTAATTGGAGTTAGAAGATTGTGTGTGTACATACGTATCGGCCAACTATGAAAGTGATGTAGGTTAGGTTAGGTTTCAGTGGTTGCTATCGCACTTAGGCCAATTACGGCCCACTGTGATAGCACAGGATCCAACATAAGCTCCCTTAAACCCATTTAGTACTATTAATATAGCGTAAAAGATCTCGCACATCACAGCTTTCGAGATCAGAGAGGTTGTACATAGTGTATTTGCCAGGTGATCATGTCTTCTGCCAGCTAGTGCAGGACATGAGAATAGGAAGTTAACGACATTTTCCTCCTCCTCGTCCCTGCAGCTTCTGCATTTCGCGAATTCGAGTCATTCGCATCCAGACTCAGCCTTCTCGCATGATCTCCAAAAATGCAGTGTGCGGTAAGTATCTTTACAATTCTAACTAAATCACGCTTCACTAGTGTGATTAAGATCTTGTAGCGCTTCAAGTTCAGCTCAAGCCATACTTGCTTCGCAACCCTACCAGTCGTACTGGCGAGCCACCTAAGGTAAAAGACCCAATTGCGGATCGCTAATTTAAAGTTACGCGTTTGTGTGTTTCTATAAAATTAAATAAATATATAAATATTATTTTACTTCGGTTTTTACAATTTATGTTTTATTTTTTCTAAACTCAGCTGTTTAAAACATTCATTTTGCATTTCTACTAGTTTATTTTTAACAAATATGTAAATTCACTTAAGAGAACAGATTGTGGATCGACTTAGAATTGTGCGTCTAAAGTGGATCGTATAATGTTCTTAATGTGGATATCAGGCTAAAGTCGTTACTTCTTAAATCAATTTAGTAAATAAATTTTTTACTAGGACTTAATAATAAATAAATTAAATTAATATTTTTATAGTACTATAAAAAATAATTCTTTACTTTAAAAATAATACTTATAAACTTCATATTTCAATACTTAGTTATAATAAAAAAACTTAATAAAATATAATAAACATAAATAGTGATATATTATACAATAAATATAATATTTATAATTATCACATAAAAATTCAAATTTTTTAACATTGCAATAAAGTTGTAGTTACAGTTACCTTTACACATCTTGGTTCAAATTAAACTTTTTTTCACGTGACAAATTTATTTCTTGGACGGAATAAATTCCTCGCGCATTGATTAATGCTGGTTCATCAATTTTTTGAATTATATTCCCCTTGCTATACCAACATTCATCATCCTTGTCGGGCCACTTCCAATGATTTCCAGACATATACATAACCCGTACAAAGTATTCATCATCTTTTATATTTTGTATTATTCCCGGAAACAGCTCCCCCTCGTATTTAACAATCACATATTGCTGAACTTTAAGTTCCAAATTTAAATCGGCAGTGGTCATTGATGTTACTGTTTCCGTTTTTTCATGGTTATCAGATTCTAAATCAAAATTGCACTTTTTCTTACATTTTTCTTGTCTTTGCCGTTTTCTTTTTTCCTTTTCATTAATTTCTTTATCTTTTTTTTTTCTAATTTATTTTTTTTATATAAAATTCATTGTTGTGATGAGATCACTGCCGATTTTTCCCGTCTACTGGAAATTGTTTCAAGCTTAGGTGTGGGCCAAATTAAATTCTGTTTGAATGGAGTAGGTAAAACATTATTAATTTTGTTTTCATCGAGTTTATTTGTAGTTTGATATGCACTTTCGACAGTTACTGAACTATCCAATGCGACATTTAGGGTCAGAGCAGTTTCCTGTCCTAAAATACTATCCAAATCAACATCCATTTTATCAAGATCGAAAATGTCATTTCTCGCCGTTTCTCGAACGTTGAGGTCGGAAGGTCCATCGTGACAATTATCCTTCGATTCATTATTATTTATTTCCGTAATTTTAATTTTCAAATATCTCCAATATTCGAATAAACATGTATCCTCTTTTGATCCAGTCCACGAATTGCACAAATGGGCCATTTCAAAGATATTTATTTTGAGACTATTCAAATGGTCTAAATGTTTCTGTATACTAATTAAGTTATCACTATTTTGTTGGTGATAGTTTTGGCTGTTCTCTATTGCGAGTGGGGTTAGTTCACTGCTAAGTAGTTCCCGTATTTATTGCATTGTCGTTAGAGGACATGCTTTGAACCCATTTCTTTCTTCAAAGCGCACGTTGTAAAAAATTGATGATAGCAAAGGCCCAAAATCCGTGCTCCATAATTTTTCATTCGCCAATTTTTTACGGCGTTTCTCCAGTCTTGCTTTAATGCATGAAAGTACGCCACATCCATAGGTTGCAGTATAGAAGTCGCATTCGGTAGCAGTGAAATTAATATTATTTCTCTTGCATTACAAAATTCACTTAGGGTCAAGGTCATGTGCGAAGTATGCCCATCCACGAAAACAACAACTTTTACTAACCATGGGTAGAATATATTAGCGATATACTCGAAAAATAGTTCGCCTGTCATCCAGTCGGATTCACTTCTTCCAATTCCCCAACTATTTGGCATGCTCTTAGCGATGTTAATGGGAATCCGTTTATATGAAAAGACAACCATTGGGGGACCAAGGTTTCCTTTGGCGTTACCCATTACGAGAGTAGAGATATTTTCCTTTTCGTCGTTTGCCGCATAAGAATGTACGGATTTTTGCCCTTTCTTAACCAAAACAGAATTTTCTTTAGGGCTTAAGAAGAAAGCGCTTTCATCGCAATTGAAAATTCTTTCACGGTGATCAAAAATTTTTAGAAATCCGTTAGCCTCTATGTATGTGGTTATTTCGTGGAACCAGTTTCTAAATTTTACTTCGTTCACTTGCGCCCGATGTTTAACTAAGTACTGCGAGAATCCGAAAAACCGTTAAACGATCCACAATATGTACCACGATTCGGATTGTGGTATTTTACCTTAGCATTTGCCAGTGCGAATGCTTTCCTATTGGTTGCTAGCACAGTCATAGGCTTTCCTACACATTTTCTTCCTGGTTCCAGTTGAAGAGCCGTACCGTACCTTGCTAATTCGTTTGCCCTGCAATTTTCCTCAACGTCAGAATGACCCGGAAGCCAGACCACTTGGATATTGAATAATTCCTTCATCTCGTTAAGAGATGTGTGACAATCCAACGCCATCCTTGACGCCAGGGAAACTGAATCCAGTGAAAGAATGGCCGGCCGACTGTCCACATAGATAGTAATATCAATCAAAGGTACTACACTATACTTCAACCAGTTCATGACCTCTTCAATCGCTATAACTTCAGCTTGGTACATGCTGCAGTAATCAAGTAGACGAATGGATAAACTTACGTTTAATTCCCTACAGAACACACCAGCTTCCACTCTGCCGAGCTTGGAGCCATCGGTGAAGAATTTAACTGTCCTGGGCGAAAATTCCGGTTTAATGATAAATAACATTGAGTAATAATTTCATTATTGATAATTTTGCCTTAGTTTCCAAATAGTTATCGAGGTTGCTTCTTTAACCAGGCTATTGAAGCTACCTCGGACCGGAGGTCGGAAATGTAAATATTTTAAAAGTTCAAACTAAATGAATGACAAAAATACAGTCATTCTCATTAGTCATTGGAACGGAATTCATGCCCGGTGTTACATATATAGTCCAAATTCACCAAGTGATGCCTTACAGAATTGACTATAGTTGAGTGCCCTTTTTGCAGGCAAGCCCACCCTGAAGTCGCCGATAGCCGGGCGGCCGTATTGACCGCCCTTTGCTTACCGCTACTATCCAACTAGGGAAGATACAGCATGACCTCTAAGGCACTAATAGGGGCCGGTTTCAGCGCCCCACTAATGAGCAAACAGGTTGCTCTCTGTACTTTCGCAGTCATGTTCCTGTATGATAATTTCTCCAGAGCTGGCCACCACACACGCACACCATACAGCAGTACGGGCCTTACAACTGCCGTGTAAGGCGACGTAGAAACGTAGAAAATTATTTAAAACCCGCTGTTCTTGTTTATTTATTACGTCGCAAAATCCACAAATAATTTGTTTAAATCCAATTTTGTTTTTTGCGTCGACCAACTTTGAAAGTGAGTAACTGTATGTTGTAAGAAGCTTCTCGTATTTTTGTTACTCTTGGAAGGGTGTCTCCTGCCCATTCCTTTTAAAATTTTGATGCAATAATTGTAGATATCGAAGGTCGGTTAGCATGTAGATTTACCGCATACTACAATAAAATAAGATTAGATTTAAAGCAACTAGAAATCTTGCAGCTATCATACATATATTACCGATCATTTCGGGATGACATAAAATACAAATGACTCCAATCAAGCAAATTTCTATTCTAAGATTAGAAATAACGTACCGCAAGGCAGTTTGGACTGATTCCACAATTGTCCTTAAATGGATTTATTACCCAACAACGAGGAAACCATTCGTCGCGACTAGGAATTCTAAAATATCCTCAAAAATAAAAATAAGGTAAAATTAGGAGAAAATGTATTTTTCTCAATGCCTTCATTTTATATGTTCACACCGGAGATTTTTTGGAACATATAAAACTTTTGTTTGAGAAAAGATAAGATGAGGTTTGACGATTAAATAAAGTAGACAATCTAGTGAAGCAGCAAAGGTCAAACATGAAGCAAATTGCTCATCCACTACTAAAGAAAATAATTTCTGGAACACGGATCTTACAAAGAAGAGAAGCGACCTGCAGTGTAGGAATCCCGCTATTATCGATAAAGATGGACGAATATGAGGAAGCTTCTGATTTTCAGTAATGTTAAATCTTTCAAAATATTTTAAATAATTTTATTAAAAAAATTCCCTTGAAAAAATCGTATGCCATTCGTTATCATGTCATTTTAGAATGATAAGACATTCTGTCTGTACTTTATTATCCGGGGATAGAGATATGTTTTTCCTCAAACCGCGGTTAATTTTTGAATTAGCAAATAAACCGACAAATGAATGAAATTCTAAGTTTACCACATAAGGCGAAGGTTTCAATTTATCAACTTATGCAACTTATTTCAGAAAAAAAATCGTTGTATCTCTTTTCTGGCATGTGCATCTGCATAGAACTTTGCCGGTCACAAGTCAAAATCAGCTCTTATGGATTGATAACTTCAATCTTAAGCATGTTCAGCCCGATTAGAAAAAATATTGTTAAGAGCTACCACTTCCAATTACTAAGTATTACGAATAATAAATGTATTACTTTTATTCTTTTTATTCTTGGATATGACATGTTTCAAGGACTTAGTGGTTAAAAAATATTAGTTAAAACGTTTAAAGTTCAAAATAAAAGATTAGCGAGTTTATGAAAAGTTCATAGCGCCGTGCCTATAATCTTATAAATAGCGCAAAGGATTAGGTTTTAATTAGGTAGATCAAAAGGCCATTGAACCTTACTAAACAATTTTTTGGTTATTAAAATAGTTACTAAATTTGAAAGCGGGGATGATATACTAACATTTTATTACTACGAACTCGCATTTCTTGTGAATTGCTTATTACACTAAAAACACTTCATGAACATGACTAATCGATTAAATCAAATTTTATTGGCTAAATTGATATGACATAAGAAGATTGCGTGCCGCAAATCACAAACATCGTTTTCTATTTCGAATAATGTTTTCTTGAGAAAATTGAAATCGAGTAAGGGCATTTTCCGCATTATTTGTTTATACAAAACGAACTTTGCAACAAATTCTACGTAGTACGAGTTAAGAAACACAAAAATTTGTTATTGTCTATAAATAAACACGTCTCCACACATACACAAGTGAGGCGGACAAGAGAAATTTACAATTTACGTTATATAACAAGACGTTGTTTAAATAATAAAATAGCAAAGCACAAAGGCTCAAGTATGATAAAAAAAAATATTTGCCGTGTAATCATAAAAATGTACTCGATATTTACCTGATAGCAAAGCTACAGTCAACTGGGCTGTGTTCAGGTTGCCCACATATTTGCCTAAATAGTTATTTAACACCCAAGCAATTAATTCCCTTAACATTTTAATTGTATCTCGTATAATAAGTTTAGAAGTTTCCACAAAAACAACTTTTCCAGATTTTTTTCACTTCAAAATTGCAGGAACCAAAAAGCTCAACACTCACAGCACTACTTTTTTCACATTCGATTTCACCGCACAAAATTTATTTACATTTATTTAAACCAAAAATAAACTTTTTGTTCATTATTTTCTTTTTATCAAATAAAAAGAAATTCGCAACTATTAATACATTTTCATTTTATTCCCGAAACAACCAAAAATCGAAAAAAAACAAAAAAAAAATATTTTCACTTCACCTTTTTATTTGACATTTACATATTTTTTCATGCGTATAATTTTTAGGTTAGTAAATTACACTTATTATTCACTAAAATCACAATTAAGTAAACGATATGTTAAATAATTTAAATTAATTTGAGTTCACGTAACTAAAATTGACATTTAATTAAACTACTTTATGGTTTTAATTTCTAGAATTTAAATTAAATTTATTTTATTTGTTCGATAAATTCCGTCCTTTGACATAATGATTAGAAAAACAAAAACAGACTGAACGATTGGAAATAGTTGTCAAATTTGCTGGAGAGAAAAACATATTTTATATTCAGCGATTTTGTGCTGAGTACACTGTAAAATTTACGATAATTGGTTGTTTGGGTTATGTTTGTTAAATTTTACCAATAACTACTAGAAAATTTACAAAATTGTAAAAACAATAAATTTCTGTTGAAATATTATTTATAATTCTTACATTTATTTGTAATTTTATTAGATTTCATACAAAATTTTTTTTTTCGTCGAAAATTTTGATTTAGTGAGGATAAATTAAACTTTTATAATAAAAGTTTTACAAATTTTATACGTTGTTTATATACGGCGTGGTGTGTTCAGTTCGGCCAAAATGATAAAAATTATCATTGCTATGTTTCTTATTTCCGATCTAATCGATCTGAGTACTAAAAAGTTGTTTCTCATTTCAGCTCAGTACATGGATTCCGGTTTGATGGAATTTTTTAGTGGGATGGAATTTTGAACTAATCGAGATTTTTGGATTCCGGTTCAGTGGAACCGGAAAATAAATTCCACTTTTGTGGAATGAAATGTCAAATTATCTCGTCGCGGAATTTGCAGCAAAAATAAAATTATTATATAGTGGAATTTCAAGTGGATAAGACGTAAACGTACATATACGTACATATACAACGTACATATACGTACATATACGAACATATACAAATAATCCATAAGATATTTATATTTCCATTATTAAATAATGCCTATTTAATAAAATAATATACCTAATTAAACAATATATATATATAATAAAATATTTATATATATATATAGATTTATATTAAATAATATTATTAAATATTAAATTATTAATAATTAATTAAATTTAATTTTATTTATATAAATATATATATATATATATATATAATAAATTATTTATTATATATATTATTATATATATTTTTAACGCTTTTAATTATTTAATTGATTTATTTGCTACAATTTAATAAAATTAAGAATGTTTGGTTGTGTAGTCGCAAAAATAATTAAAATGACAGAAATGTTCCTTTTTTGGACATTGAACTCGATTTAGAACTAGTACTAAAAATGTTATCTCGAATAAAAAACGAGACTCCCAATTTATGGAATGAAATTATTTAATGAAAAAACGAAATTCGAGATAATCAAAAATCCCATTTTAATTTATTCCATCTCATTTAACCGGAATCCATGTACAGATCGATCTGATCAATTTTGTTGCTATTTTGCTTCAGATTGAATAGATCGATTTTTTTCATTTGTTAAAATATTCCGATATCAGATTAGTTTTAGTTTAGCTAGCTTCAAGTAATTCAAATCTACATTGTCATTCTCATCATTTTTGTTTGTTTTCGCAAACGTTATTAAAATGGAAACAGAAAGAAATTGTAATTATTTTTTATATTGATTTCGTGGTACAATTTCTTCCCTTCGTGTTCATAATTTGAATCCAATAATAATAAGTAATAACAATTTATTTGTTTTAATCGCATATTCTGTTGACAGTTCGATGACAGTTGATAATTTTTTTGATCTAACAAATTTGAAACCTCTTTCTTATTTCAGATCAACCAGATCGATCTAATTTCAGATTTCGAAATCTGCTCGATCTACGGATTTAAATAAGAAACACAGCTCATGATATTCTTTGTGACCCAAACTTCATCCCGTACAGTTTTATGTTAAACCCGAGTGAACGAGGTAATCGAAAAAAATTATAAATTGATTTTTTGCGTCAAAATATTTCTGATGTAACAATAATTTAATGTGTACCAATTACAATATCTACAGCTGTGTTTCTTATTTAAATCCGTAGATCGAGCAGATTTTGAAATCTGAAATTAGATCGATCTGGTCGATCTAAAATAAGAAACAGGTTTCAGATTTGGTAGATCAAAAAACTTATCAACTGTCATCAAACTGTCAAAAAATACACGATCAATACAAATAAATTCTTATTAGCTACTTATTATTTGGATTCAAATTACGAACACGAAGGGAATATTAGGAACGGCCGAATACGAACAAGAAGGGGATATTAACGCGCTAAATTACTTTGAGGAAATTGTACCACGAATATGAAATTGTACCACTTCTTGCAAATACTCTATAAAAAATATGGCTGTATAAAATAATTATTTCATTATTTAATAAAATCAATATAAAATAATAATTAAAAATTTTTTTCTGTTTCCATTTTAATAACGTTTTCAAAAACAAACAAGAATGATGAAAATAGATTTGAATTTAAATTACGTGAAACTAAAACTAATCTGAGAAATCGGAATATTTTTACAAATCAAAAAAATCGATCTAATCAATCTGAAGAAAAATAAGAAACTGCAAGAAAATTGATCAGATTGATCTGAACTGAAATAAGAAACAACTTTTTAGTACTCAGATCGATCAGATTGATTAGATCGGAACTATTCCTTTCAAAATTATTTTCGGTCGAAAAAGAATACTATAACTGTACACACAATTGTGTTGGTTGTACTTCAAATCAAGTGAAATTTTTTATCAAAAACGCCATTACATACTATGGTTTTTTACTCACACATTTGTGTGGTTTGGACTTTAATAGAGCCATTTTTTGTTGGTTGAAAAAGGGATAAGCAAGTCTTCGTAAACTGTACGTTTCTGATACGCAATGTTGGGAGGGTTTTTTGTTATTTTCGAAAATAAACTTATCGATTATCGAATATCTTTTTAATTTTTTCGTTTTTTTAATATTTTGAATTGAAATTTGATATATTTAAAAATCAAATTGATTTTAATATATGTATATATTTAATTGTTTTTGGTAGTTTTATTAAATAAGAAAATTAAACTTATCGACACATCGATATTTATATGAAAATGTCAAAATGTCAAAATAAATTATAAACAAAGCGGTATAGCGACAAATAGTGCGACATTTTTTTAACCAAAATAAATATATTTGTAAATTTCTAATTATAATTTGTGATTGTGAAAAGTGATTTGTGGTAGTGAAAAGTGAACCAGTATAGGAACCATGCGCAGATTTTAGAGAAAAAAATATTCGATATAATTTCCTGTAGTTGCTAGAAAAACGCACGTATAATTTTTAATATTTTATTTATTGAAGCAAACGTGTGTGCAACTTTTGTTCATTTTGTATATGTTTACATAATTCAATTTGACGTTTCGCATTGGCGGTTAAATTTTTTGTTGTTTTTAAATTTAATTTGTCTTAACACACTTTAATAATTAAAAAAGTATATAAGTTATAAGAAAATTTTATTAGACATGAACTCCTATAAATGTATGTGTATTTTATAAACTAATATATTTTAATTTAATCAACAAAATTAGTATTGTCCGTTTCGAGTGCCACGAATATTGAAATATATCGCATCATATATTGTAATTTTACGGGAAAGGATGTGAGCTAGATTAAACTTTTTCGATATACTGATAAAAAGTAAGATGATTTTAATTTTCATTTCAATAAATTTGTCAATAAATTTGTCTGAATTTTGTCTAAATTTGTCTTTCTTTATTAGTTTTGAAGAGATGTACCAATCCAATTATATGTGATTGAAAATGCACATTACCATGCACACCATTTTCTAGGGTCATTTTGTTTCTTGAAAAAATAAAATTAAATATAAAAAATTGTGTATTTTAAAAAAAAGTTTATTTTACTTAACATATCGAGTTTATTTTTTTTTATATGTACCCTCCCATATGTACTGATATAATTTTTGTCTAAATTTATTGAGTTTTTATGTTGGTTGCATGCACAAAATTTGTATAGCAGTTTGGTTGCAATCATTTATTTTTATTTAATCGAAAAAATAGTAGTGTTGCTTTCACTAATCTAATCGGATTAGCTAAGAAATGTGAAAGCAACAACTTTTGGCTTTAATTTTTAATGCGTTTTAATTGTTCTGTGTTGGTTCATTTTATTAATAATTATTTTAGTTTTTTATATTTTATGAAATAGAACAAATTAAATTCGGTATTTTGCTATCAAATAAAAAATGCCAAATTTTACTACAATATAAATTTTTAGAAAAAATAGAAAAAATAACGCCTTGCGGTAAACACCATAACCATAAAATGATTTTATTTCCCCTAAAGGTAGATTTACATATCCGACGATTTTTCGGCGAAGCTGCTTGCCGCAGAAAATTCGGCGAACGCTATATTATCGATGATTTACATATCCGTCGATTTTTTTTCACACATACATACATAAACAATATTTTGTATACAATGTCAAATCGTAGAAAAAATAAAAAAACAAAAGAATTTTTTTTTTATCGATGTGTGCTGTGACGTTGCGCCGAAAAGATAAATTTTGTTCATGTCTTCGCCGTGCCGAAAATTCGGCGAAGAAGTTCTTTCTGATTGGTTGAATGTGCCACGTGATGTTCGGCGCAGAAAAATCGTCGGATATGTAAATCCACCTTAATCCTAAATTTTTTTTCTTAACATTCTAAGAAAATCGGTTTAATACAATGCAATTGTTGTTGTAAAATTTTGAAAGCAACACAGCTATTATATCTAGTTTTTTTTCGCTAAAATCTGCGCATGGTTCCTATGTGATTGTTATAATTATAATATTCTATTGGTAGGAATATAAGCGAAAAAAGCTTGAAGATGGATTCAGACTATAAAGCTGCAGGTTCGTTTCAAGCAAACAATGAGAACAAAACCAAAAACGTATTTGTTGTGTTGCCAAACGAAAAGAAGAAAATAAATCTAAGCCCCGAAGAAAAGGAGGCATTCGACGAGGAACTACTAAGATACGTTTTTGATCGGCCACCCTTATTTAATTATTGTTTGCCGATACAAGACAGAAGTCCTGATATTGTCAATCGGTTGTGGGCCGAGGTACTACAAGTGATGCTTCCTTCTTATCCAAATATAAACGTTGCTATATTGAAAGAAGCATTTAAGTACCACCGGGACCTATATATGCGGTACAAAACAAAAAGTACTAAAGTCCCCAGTTGGCCAGCGCCAAAACATTTCGAGATATTGCGGCAATTAGACAACGTAATTGCCAAACGAAAGTATGTAATTCGTTATTTATGGTTATTTTTTATATGTACTTAGAACCTAATTTGTTGTTAATTTTAAAGGCAGATAAGTGACGTCGAGTGGATGGAACAATCGTTGAACTCTACAGCCAATTTTGGTACGTCAATTTGTTCAAATCATAATTTTGTACATATATATTTTTAAGTTTATTTTCAGAGTACGTGCCACAACAAGAAAAAATTAAAGCATTGTCTACTAGTCCTTGCTCTGCTCGGTCCCAGCCAGGATCTAGTACGTCAACTAGATCTAATTCTGGTATATCGGAGGCAACAAGCGAATCAGATATCGATGAGCATATAGGTGAACATGTTGGAGCGGTGCAGCTAAGTGCAACCCAACGAAATGATCGGGCTCAAAATTTTGGAGACCAGGTGGCATGGCACATGCGTGGCCTCAGCGATGTTGAATTTTTTGAAGCTGCCGCTTATATCAATAATTATTTTTATGAAAAGGCCAAAGAAAGGCAGTCAAAAGAAGACCAACAGGAGTCGGCATTAGAGGGAGCGTGCGATGAATCGGAATAGTAGGAGGACCCCTAGGTAAACGTCAATATCTGTTACTCGGATTAGAAGCTAAAAGTTTTTTTTATATAGTTATTTATATATTTTTGTATATTGGATTTAGTTTTTAATAGATTTGTGTTAAATATAATTATTACCTATATACCTTTTGGAATTTTATTGCATCCATATGTGCTTTTCCTATATAAATAAATAATAAAATTAATTTTTTCAACATAAAATAAAAGTATATTTTACCTTTTCCCTCGATTTTCATATTTACCTCTATTGTGATTGTCGTTATGATAGATAGTCGACTCCATAGTAATGCCTTTACAATATTGGGTTTTAACAAATTTTTTAAATCAAATTTGGCTCAATAATTTCTAATCGTGATCTAAATTTACCATTGACATTAAAATTGTTGTGAATAGATAAACTTTCACGATTCGGTCGATAACGACATGAGGGCAACACAATAAGGGCGATTGACTTAAGCTGCATAGGGCTTTGTGCATCCCAACGGAATTTTTGAGACTTGGTTCAGCATTTAAAGTTAAATAATTATAAAGATAAATTCAAAGTAAATGTTAAAAAAAATGAAGACAACAAATAAGTTGAATTGAATTCAATCCACAATTTACAATATTTATTGCATTCGCCGCAGCTACAGCTATGAAAGATGGTTATGAAAGAATATAATATATTTTAATCAAAAGTCAGTATTACCTTGTATTGAAATTTGTGGTAAGATCCTCACTTCCATTCGCAAAGTACCATGAAAAAGCTCGCCAGTAGAATTTTGCCGATCAACTGATCCCCGGACTAAATATTTTTTCTGGTGTGCCTTTGTTATTTCCTCCTCCAGGCAAAAGTTCTGTTGCAAACAACTGCTATTACAACTTTTTTCGAGTTTTTAGTGCTTACTGCCACTGAGTTCTGTTGCACTCTCACATCTACTGACAAGTGGGCCAAAACTGAATATCAATTTGGAATATTCCAAATTATCACTTGATTTACCTGAGTATGGTGTCATTAACCACGTTCCGTGAAATAATGAAAATGAAAAGTTCTTTTCATTGGCAATCAAGTAGTTTGAATTATTCGCACGTAGTTTTAAATTTTACTGTGTGAAATCAAAATTTCTTATGGGGATTGCAAACCTACTCGATTGCTGATGAAAAAAACTTTTTATTTTCATTATTTCACGGAACGCAAATTGACTCCTAGGTCTTTAGTCCTAAAAATGTTAAATAAAGGATAATTTTTATTAAAAATACACAGTGAAAATTATAAACATACCGAACGTTTCATCGCATGACAAATAGTAAGGTAAACTTGGACCCTCCTCAATAATTTCTTTGGGGTCGAGCAAATTCATCGCGGAATTATAAAAACGTTGAATAATCCCACCGCCACTTTGCCGTCCCAGTACTCCGACATCGTTTGCTATGAATCACGAAATAAATTTCATATTTATATTAGTAATAAATTAGTAGTAATTATTTAAGTCCATAGACTGTATGGCCCCCGTTGTGAAACACTGAGTAAATTATGGAAATACTTTCGTATTATTCATTTTTTCATGTATTTTGGTATAAAAATCGATTGTAAATCCTTGATACACAGTCCAAATTTGCAATGCCGACGGAATTTCGTTTACATTCGCGTTCAAAAACCACACTCTTTCTATGGAAAGAACCATGTTATGTACTTGAAAATCCGTACTACTCGCCAAAGAAAATTGTCACAATACTTCCGGTGCCGGTGTGAATCACGTCTAAAAAAAGAAAAAAACAAAGTGGAAATAAGGGGGATTTCGTCGGAAACTCGGGTATATTCCATATACATTTCCTTACTAATTTAACACACTTCACCGCAGGCAAATAGATCAGCTTCCCATAGCACTTTTACATGGGATTAATAATAATTTTCTATTCAAATTAAAAAGAAATATTTGTTGTAATTTGTATATTTTTATTCACATATTCAATAGATATTTCCCTTTTTATTTAAATTTTAAAAATCCGCCTATGTAGGGTAATGGTTTACAATATGTTGATGCGCCATCCAATCCACCTGTTAGATTTTCACACAGCATCTTAAAAAATAAAAAAAAACATTTTAAGTAAAAAATTTGAGTTTTTATTACCTCTTTAGCCCAATCCGATCGCAACCATTTTATAATTAAACTAAATAAAATTAATGTTACTGTAATAATTAAAAACTATTAAATTAAAACAACACGAGAAAATAAAATAAACAAAAACACCCGAATGCACAATCGTTTGAGTATTCACCCGTCGACTTGTCAAATGAAACTGACAAGAGATAATATAAAAGACTATGTACAAATAGGCTCTGGCTGGTACAAACAAAACTTATAAAACACATATTACCGCGAAAGAGAAGAAAGACAATTATTTTTCTCCAAAATATAATTTATTGTGTCTTTGATATTTTGTAGTACGGAATTTAGTATGGAATCAAAACATTTTTTTCCACACAGTGGAAAAATTGCATACAGCGTAAGGATTATTAACGTAGTATGTACAAGTTTATTTTATTATTTTTGTTCATCCATTGTATTCATTTTTATTTATGTTCAACCATTTAACGAGCACGTTAGATTTAGTTAAGAACTCGAGAGAATAAAGACGTGAAATTCGATCGCAACCTTTTGTTTTATTAAATTCACGTGGTAATTAGTTCGCATATTGATTAATTATTAATAATTTATTAAATAATATTTATTTTAATAATTTATAAAAATAGTATTTCTCGTTTTTAATTCGAGTGTAAAAAATCGTGTAACCTCAAAATGTTATTAACAACAGAGTATTCCGTAAAAATATAGTGTTACCTAAAAATCTGCACTCATTTCAATGAATTAAGGCCGACTGCATTATTACGTCATGACTCAGGCAAAATCCTCATTAGCAAACAACTTAACGTGAGAAAATCATTACAACCACCAAATACTGGTCTGTTTTTAAAATTAGAACGAGCGGAGAAATATTTCACGATAGAGTTAACAACAAAAACATCAGAATTAACAACAAAAACATCAGAATTAACAACAAAAACATCAGAACCAACGCTATCTACATTCGATGAAAATCGCCAATACGAATAAATCAAAAAACATAATTTTACAAACATACTTGAAGAAAGAAATGCGCAAAGAAATCACATGTGAACGTCGATTGATTTTTTGAAGTGATGGAATCACGACGAAGCAAACTTACATTTGAATTAATTTTTGATACGTTTTTTGTTTATTTTTGCGATTGCACAGTAATGCCGGGATTCCACAGTGAAACAATTTTTTTCAGTAAAAAATACTGAGAAACCGAAAAGAGTAGAGTATATTTATTAAAATTACGTTAGAGTGACAAAGACAAACAAATGTTGCCATAAAAATTATTGAGTTTCATAAGTTTTATGGCAACATTTCACCAGTAAATTTTACTGAAATTTTGTTTGTTTCTTTCTAACAAGTAAAGGATTTATATTTTTATCTCGTATTAATTTTACTGAAAAAAAAATTGTTTCACTGTGGAATTCACGCTTTCAATATAAAAATTTGCTGGATAGTTTTCTAAGCCGCAAAGTTTACAATCGCAAAAAAATAACAAAAAAATTATAAAAATAGTAAATTCGAATTCAAATTTGCTTGGTAAAATTGAATGAGTAGCCAGTTTTTGCGCTAGCATATTGCTTGCTTGCTGGCTGATCGAGCATTTACCCCAACGTCCCAGCCCAGGAGTGCGTTCACGAGAGTTACATTGTTACAACAATGACAACTCAAAATCGTTCTTGAAACTACTTTGTAACAATAACCACGTGCGTTTTTCGTTCACGAACTATACATTGTTACAAATGTCATTCTGAACCCTACTTGAGACTGCCTCTACAAATGTCATTTTTAATGGTATATGTATCATGATTGTACTATCAACAACCATTATTTGTAGTTTTGAAAAATAATTTAAAGAACAAAATTCAATTTTTAATATATTTATTTTAAAAAAATTTGTGTTTTATGGATACTGTGATTATTTTGATGCTCCATAATATTATGTTACTCTTTATGTTATGAAGAAATTAAGAGATCAACTTTTTATTGTTTTCATTTGTTTTGACACTTGAGACAATCTCAATGTTAACTGCTACGTCATTTCTACAATGACAGCTGTTACAATAGTTTACAATGTGAATCTCGTAAACGCAATCCTATTTTGCTTTGGGCTATTTTGAAATAATCCGATATCGGATTTTTTTCGGATTATGAAATTGTTTGGTCGAATTTGTCAAATATAAGCATGAAGTTAGCAATAATGCGTTTTGTAATTAACTTGATGTTGCTAAATTTTATTTTGTTGTTTTTTAATTGGATAATGACTTGTCAGAAGAATTCTATTTCATTTTCTATAATATTCTGTGTGTGAAATATACGTATATGTTATGGTTATAGTCCGAAATCGGTAAATGTCCGAAATTAAAATTTTATAAATTCGCTTACACGATTAAAAACCGGTTGTCCAGAGAGGTCCGAGGGTTTTGAAACATTTTTTGACTTCCCCTCCCCCCCTACATTCTCGTAGTTTGAGTTACTTTCCGTCAGAGGGCTAAGCGCCATGAGAGGCACTTTATTGATTCGAAATCATGAATTGAGAGTCCTATATTCTGGTTCACTGTTAACCCCACAGAGTAAAAAAATACTCCGTGGGGTGAAGGGCGAACCATTCCGAGAATATAGGACTCTCATTTCATAGATTCAACTCAAATTGTCCCCCAGTTGTTGTTTTCGTCCTAATAAGTTCAAAATAAATAATTTAATTATAATTATCATTTAAATATGGATATTTTTTATTTAAATATATTATACTTACATTTTAAATATTGTTTTATTAAATTTTTTTTAGTTTTTATATTTTGTAAAAAGGCTGCGTAACAATTGTAGAGTAAATGTCAATTTTAAGCAAATTTTTCGGTAAATTCATTTATTTTTGATCAACTCGATGGCAAACTGTTTAAAAAATTACCCAATTACCCAAGTCAACTAAATAGCAGCCGGATTTTGACATTCGATTTTCGGAAAATCCGATTTCGTTTTCCCTTTTTAGTTTTGTAATAGCGGATTTTTCGATATCGGATTTTCATAATAGCAAAATCCGCTTTCGGATCCGATATCGAATTTTCATAATAGCCCCCCAGATATTGAAGCAATTGAAGAGTCAATTCGATATCACAAACGGAATCTAAAGGCATCAACTGATTCACTTTCAGGACCGTAGCCAATTTCAAACAAATACAACACACAATGATCTAAAGACCAACATACACATGAAACATATTATATTTTATTTATATCGATATTAAGAAAAACTGAATGGTCGAATAGCTAATAACAATTGAGCTACATTAAAACGGTGGACACGTTTCATTTGATCATGATACCTTTTCGATAACTCATTAGAGTTCGCCATCAATAAATTATAAACATCCGGATTATGCTCCTGTTCGGCCGGTACCATTTTATAATTTAAATTTGTTTCACCGGTTTTAGATGTTACTTCTGCCACTTCTATCGTATAACATGTTTGGGGTGTCACCATAACCTCTGTAAACTTATCCGGCAGCTTTACATTGTCAAGCTGTTCGTATAATTCAAAAACAACTGTACGATGATTCGATACTCGATTGAATGGTGAGAAGCGAAAATAATGGGAAAGGGTAAATTGTGCCATACAATAATACGTGTGGTCCTCCATTGATCGATGTTTTTCGGAAATACCTTCAACATAAAAACGTGTATCACGTTCTGGAAATACATTCAATCCGCTCTTCCGTAAAAATTCTTTTAAATCACGATATTGCATTTCTGTTTTATTTGGCACAAAATTTATATTGTTCGGTAAGATACGCTCGATTAAATATCCATCCTCAACTATTTCAATTTTGATTTCAGAATATTTTCCGATAATTTTCAACATTACTGAATGCCTTTTATTCGCATTGGGGTATACCTCCCAATAATTTAGCGGAAAATTGCAATACCTCGGTAACGCAAACCCGAATGTTCCAAATCGAGAAATTTGAAATTTTATTTCGCGCGTCTCACTGTCGAACCCGAGTTGATTTATACCACTGGTTATCCATTTTCCACCGAAATGCGGAATTAAACGTAATTCCTGTTTATGTTTTCGAGTGTTTTTAATTATTTTGACAATTTTTTCGGGCGGCGGAGGTGCCACAATTTCTACGATTTCCGCGTTATCTGTTTTCGTACGAATGCTTTTTATTTTTGGCGATTTTTTATTAGTTTTCTTGGGCTTTTTCTTTGTTTTAGGACTAGACTTTTCAGTCACCTTTTTTGTGGCTTTTGGCTTTTTTGTAGATTTCTTAGGAGTTTTTTCCTTGCGAGTTTTCTGAATTTTTTGAGATTTATCTAGAGTACTGGTATTCTCCTTGGTTGTTGCCTCGGGCAAATCCGGCGACGTTGCATCCTCAACTGGCGCAATTACTTTCATTTGTAAATGTTGTGGTTTATCCTTTAAAATCGGCTTATTCTTCTCGGTTAAAAGAATTAAGTAACGAAAAAATGTTGACAACAACTCAGTGTCGGTTATTTGACCGTCATAAGCTGGTGCATCAGTTTCATTTGGAACATCAAAATTATAAACTGTTTCGTCATTTACGATTTTTAACGGCATTTGTTTCTTTCTGACAAGGTATAACTCTCTCGGCGACGTTTTCTCAACATGACTCCGTGTTTTCTCAATGGCGGAGACATTTTCAGTTTCGAAGGCTAGAATTCGTAATCGGAATTGTTCGTCAACATAGTCACGATATTTGGTCATCTCGTCAAGATCAAAATCTCGTAATTTATCGTCATTAACTGCTTTCTTGTGGTTTAAAAATCTCCCGATCTGCAATTCATGCTCGCCCAAATTAATTAAATGATTTCTTTGCTGCACATAATATTCATCAAATTCTCTTGTCATTTTAGCTATTTCTTCATCAATGTGGGCTCGAACTTTTGCGAGGTATTCTTTCATTTCGGCATCAAATACGAATCGCCGTCTTTGTTGTTCTTCAAACCGTTCCATTTCAACTTCTTTTTGGCGTAATGCTTCTTTTCGCAAAATTTCCCTAACGGCATCCAATTCAACTTCAAATTTATACGTGATCGGCATACGTGGCACCAGATATTCATTGATCAGTTCTAAAAAATCGATGTCATGTGGCAGCTTATTTAACTGAAAATCTTTTAAACATTTCACGATATGGTACTTTAATTTTGGTTCAGGTCCTGAAAATAGCAATTGTTCTAATTTTTCTGTATATTTCTTGTAGTTGATATGAAAATCTTGAAGTTCAGGTGATAATGCCAGAAACTCGTCACTTTCTTCCCACGGCTGCCAATAGCAAATAATTGGATGTACCCACCAATTTACATCTTTACTTAATTTTACTCGCACTTCAATTAGATCAAAATCTTTCGTCGCAACAAAATTGGCGTGCTTTAAAATATGTCGAGTGTCCAGTTTATAAAGGAACTGCGGCTTAAGTTGAGTATACTGTTCTGGCCTTATTAAATAGTTTAAGGCATAAACTCCACCAATTATTCGAAATTCTCGTAAATTAATCTCATCTGGAGAAAGTTTGAATGAATCTGGAGAAATTAAAGCATTTTGTTCCGCTAACAGGTCTTCCTCGTATTTCGTATACTCCGCTGATACATCTACTACCGTTCGCTCGGTTACTAGAGGCGGCCCAGGTTTATTTTTTTTCTTTTCACTCTTTTTTAGAGGACCTTTACCACGCTTCGTTTTTCTCTCCTCCTCTTCTTTGGCCGCACGTTCTAGTTCCTTTTGTTCCCATTTTGCTCTATCAGCTCTCATTTGGTCCAGTATATCGGACATAATTTCTTCTCGCTTTCTCCACTCCATGTCATTTGCCGATCTTAAATCGGGTGTGGGTGGGAATTTAATGGTTAAGTGATTACTTGGTGCCGTGTCGCTAAAATGATCAAAATTTTTTAACAATCCTCGATATGAAAATCCATCGGATCCGATGTCATTATTTACAAATAATGATGCATCAATTTCCGGAAAATCAATTTGAGTGTAACCTATAACTGTCCAATAGCTTGAGATTTGCGGTACTGGTCGAGTGGTCCAAAATGATGAACTGAAACTTTTTGTTTTAAAACTAAGCTTCGCAGTCCGGGCGTCGATTCGTTGCATATCACGTTCAATATTTGTTAGGATGCGGAACGTAAATTGATCTAAAACCTCTCCCAGCTGCGTGCGCAATTCATTTTTGATCTGAAAATTCAATAATAATTTAGTTGTTTGAAGTAATTGATCAAATTGCGACTGTATACTTCTTTTAAAGCCGGATCCGTGGAATTCATTAATGCGAGATCCAATTCCTTCAACAAAGCTAGACATTGATCAATTCGTGTTACATATTGGTTACCAATGGTTGGTTGCTCGTTAGAAAGTTTCCAAAAGCAGAGATTTGGTTGGAACATATCTTGTGTTAACAAGCTTAGTTCGTTGACGTCCAAAGCCCATGAAAAATTATTGGTTATGTCATCTTGAATTTCCTTCCTCCACCGATAGATAAATTCTCGCATTGCTGGCGGATTATTTGTGTTCGGTAGAGCTGAACATGTTACATACTCATCCCATTTTTTTACTTCTAACTTGTTCCTTCTATATTTTATATGTGCACGTCGCATAGCATCAATGGATTTAAGTACATCGGATAGTAAGGCTGCTCGAATATTTTGTTGGCGCAATTCGCTAACATATTTCTCATACATTTCATTTTCCTTTTTTTCGTGATCTTGTTGCAACTTTTCTAAACGTTTCTTTTCAATTCTTAAATAAAATAAAACATTGTGAATTATGTTCTTTTAATGAATGCTAAAGCTAGACAATAGAAACACATACTCCGCTTTCTCTTCTTCTGTTAATCTGTTCAGAGTGCGTGCCTTACCCCCTTTCTTGTATTTCATTGCAAATATTTAATTAATAAATTAAAAACTAAAAAATATAGAAATCTTTTATATAAAACGAGGAATCTTCCCTAATATGAAATTACAACTAAAAAAATTATGCGTAAGAAGCCAACTACGATGACCAATGTCAAATCCCCAGTGACATAAGTTACAGTTTCCTAACCAAGTAGTTGGCATCTGCAACATAAAATGTGGACGTTCTAAGGGCGAAATACAAGAAAGGATTTTTTACCATACGACTGATCTAATCTTTAAAATATTATATTCCTTACAACTCTAAAGCTGCAGTACCCATCCAGTAGAACATTAGAAAATACTATGGAGAATTATAGCCTAATAATTTTTAGCACCATCCCTTGCAACTGTGTGGGTAACTGCAGCCGAGAAGCTTTGGAATTTCAAAATGAAAATTTGCGTACCGATTAGGCCCAATTTGTGCTAATTAGTGCTCACGGGGAAAAAATAGTGCTAGTGCAGGAGCCGAAAAAAGGGGGAAAGAAAATTTCAAATGTCGCCTAAAAGACTAAACAAATAAAACCTGAATTCTTTAAAAGACCAGAAATAATTTAATTTTAACACTTCCGAAAGGCGGCTAATCTGACAAAATCTTTGCTTAGAAATATAATTTTCATAAATTTTCATTCATAAATTGAACAAAACAAACTTGCCCCTAAAAGATACTATATTAAAGAAAACATACAGAGGTATACTGTTCATTAATAATTGTGTTGAATAACAAATTAAATAGAAGAAGTAAAATGTTTTAAAATCAAAGATAAGCGATTTAGATAGCATACTCCTGTGGCATGTTTATTGCCATCTGAAAAAATAGTGGCTGAATTTGTGTTAGTCAAGAATTGGTCCAATTCCATTGAACAACAAAAACCGTTGAATGAATGATTTCCTGGCATAAGGTGTTCTAGAAACCAATGAAGTTGGTACTTCTGATTATATATTCCTATCAGATATGTCCATTGCCATCCGAAAAACATATTTGCTGAATTTGTGCTAATTGAGAATTGGTCCAATTCCATTGAACAACAAAGACCATTGAATGAACGATTTTTGCTAAACCATAATGTCTTGTATCAACAACTATAAATACCGCTGCTTCCATTTTACTTTGTTTTTTCAGGACTGGCTAGAGGCAATCAATTTATAACAGCAACTTGATATTTTTACAGACTACCAGATAGACTACCTAATTTAGTTGAGCTTTAAACCGTGTCTCGGTATTCATTGAGTTCTAAGTGTGCATGTATTGAGATGAGCATATTGGCCAGTTCTCGAATAATGTCGTTGAAAAGGTTGGGCCAATTTCTGAGACCATATGGCGTTCATTACGCAAAATTTAAACACCTCAAGTCTCACGACATTTCCCATCAAACAAAAGTTAACACCTACAGGTCTAGCCGTTTTTGCACCTCTTTCATATTCCGTTTTTCATGCCGATTGCCCTCTATATATTACCTCTATATATAACACATACGGCTTACGCTGAAAACTTTTCTTGTGAATTGCCAATCGCAAATCACCGCCTCCGATGACCCTTACCGTACTAACAATCACAATTGGTGGGACATCTGCAACCCGCTTTAGTCGGTATCTCCTCTAGAACATTTCAATATTCTATCCAATGAAATTTTATCCGATTCAAAAATGACCCTGGGTTACTCCCCGCTGATTTTCTTTATCTGCTGTGTCATCCCCACCACTTGATTCTACAAAGCCCATAGGTTCCTCCCAACCAATAGCGCCAACTACGTGACCTTCTGCATCCGGTTCCACCTTATTACCCACAGCGATTTCGAACATTTGCTTTCCACTGTTATGTGAATATTGCTCTTTCTATTCCGTATCGTCTAAGTCATCACGCCTTTTGATTTCTTTCAATCCTTGCCTGATTTGTTGCATTTCTTTACTACTTTGATTAAACTTTTCGTTCGCGTGCCACATCTATTCCAATGGTTCATAAATTACTATAGGCAACTTCACGTCGTTGTCACCAATATTTTGCCGGCACTCATTTTTGTTTTTATTCTATCGTATGACATTCCAGACTAGCCTTGATTTCAACGCTTATTCCATGGGAAAAATCTGCTGTCAGCAAAAATAAAAGCGAGATAAAATTTCGTCGTTGTTTTCAACGGAATTGGGCGAATTCTGGCTTAGCACAAATTCTGCCACTATATTTTTCGTATGGCAATGAACATGCGTGACAAGAATATGCTATCTGAATTGCTCAGCCTTTGGTTTTACAATAAGTTATTTCTATTTTTTAATTTGTTGTTCAACAAAAATATTATTGAACGGTATATACCTCTGTATTTTGTATGTTCAATATAGTATCTTTTAGGGGCTAATTTGTTTTTCCTGTATTTATGAATGAAAATTTATGAAAATCACATTTCTATGATAAGCACAAATTTCGTCGGTGTAGCCGCTTTTGTGAAGTTTTAAAATTTGGCTTAAATTATTTCTGATTTTTTCTAGAAATTGGGTTTTATTTTTTTCGTCTTTCAGGCGAAATTTGAAATTTTCTTTTCCGGTTTTCGCGGCTCCTGGACTAGCACTAATTTTTTCCCGTGAGCACTAATTAGCACAAATTGGGCTTAATTGGTATGCAAAGTTTCATTTTGAAATTCGAAAGTTTCCCTACTGCAGTTACCCACACCGTGGCTTTTTGTTAATTTTATAATTTAAATTTGTAATATAATATAATTTATTATTTTAAGTTATAATTATTTCTAACTTATGATAATTTTAAAAAACATTTTAGAAAACAACATTCAATTAAAAAAACATTTAAAAAACAGTAATTTTAACAAAAACTTTCTTTTTTCACAAATATTAGAAATTTATATAAAATTAATAAATACTACTAATCAGGAAAAAAATGGAACTGAGGATGGAAGAAATTTCCGAAACTAGTCTTCCTGATTTATAAATTTTATATAAATTTGTAATATCTGTTTTATTTTTTTTTATTGTTAACTATGCGATCTGTTTTGGGGCTCAAGACTCACCCTGCTCTACCGTGGTTATGCTTTTTACGTCCTTTCTTTACGCCTCCTGGCCAACTCGAGGACGTACGTCTATAGGACCGAATTAAGACCATCTGCGCATTGCAAGCTCCATGTCAGTCGATACTGGCATGGAAGGTAGGTCGGCCCATGGGTTTTGCACTCCGACAATCATAGATGTGTTACATTTCACCACAGATCGTAATCTAATACTATTTGAAGTTAAACAGTCACAAAACTATCTCTAATGCTACTAGCTAAACCTAGATGTCACTAATGCCACAAAAAAATGTCATTAATTTTCCATAATGAGCAATTTTCGTTTATCTCATCGATGCTGAATTAATTGTCCATCAAACCAATAGCGAGATCTTAACGTCCCTGAAGCTAGCAGAAACCACACAGCAGAACATTACAAGATCGTATAGATGATTGATAGGCTCCATACTTTCCTTATATATCAAAAAATGATTTAAAACCAATTTTTTTAACAATTAGAAAATTTATGTTTAGTTTTAGGTTAATTAAGTGCCCCATTAAAATTTTTTTATTCTGCTCGTTCTAGAAAAAGCATTAAGCTTTATCTTTATAATGCAAATCAAGATATATTATCATATCAATAGATTTTGACTTTTTATGGCTTAAATTCCCCAGTAAACAATTTTGGGCTCCGTTCATTCTTGACGCTAGCAGAATCCAAATCGGGCTAAAAATGAAAATCGGACTAAAACCAACATTAGAACGCAAAACAAGATAAACCGACACATACAAATCATTTCAAGCGCATTATGGCCCAATCAATTAGATTAGGCCATAGTGAGCCTACAATTATTTTTATGTCAATATATCAAGTTTTCGATTTTCAATTTGGGTTCTACTAGCTTTAGTAGAAATGACCTGAATTTTGGTCAAGAACGAGTGAAGCCTTAAATTGTTTAATGCAGCATTCGATTAGGCCATAGTGAGACTAAAATTATTTGTATGCCGATTGATCTTGTTGTGCGTTCTAATTTCGGTTTTGGTTCGATTTTCAATTTTGGTTCTGCTAGCTTTAATTTAAATTATATTAAGTGGTGCAGTGGTTAAAGCTGCGGCACTTCGACCGGGAGGTACTGAGTTCGAATCCCAGCAGAGGCTGGATGCAAAGCGAATTTTCATAATCGATTACAATCGGTGATGTTAATAAACACAACTAAGACCCTTGGTTGGAATGCAGAATTCAGCGCCGACCCACCGTCCATGTCAGTACACCGGTTGGCATTAAGCTTGCAAGGTGCAGGTGATATACTGTAATTGTGTGAATGAAAAGGGCGGTATTAATTGACCTTCAAAGGACATTAAATACACTGGGCAATTAACTCTTTCTTTTTTATAAAAAGAATGACCTTAAGCTTATTCAAGTAAGAATAAGCGACCACCTACTCATTCACACACCAAGTTACCGTGTCTGGCGTCCCTTTACTAGTCCTCAGGCCGAGAAAATAGGGCAAACGATTTCAAATTTTGCCTTAAAGACGATAAAAATTAAACCTGCGATTTCTACAGAAAACCAGAAATCCATATTCCATATGTCCGTTATCATCCGAAAAATATGATGGTTGAATTGGTGTTATTCACAAAGGCGGTTGGATGAACGATTTTCTTAAATTAAGTCTTATAGAAAGCAATGAACTTGACACGTGTAATCAGCATACTCCTATCAGGCATATTCGTTGCCATCGTAAAAATGTAGTGGTACCATTTGTGCTAATCATACCTGATAAGAATATGAAATCACAAGTGCCAAGTTCGTCTACTTCTAGAATATCTTATGTCAGAAAATCGATTATTCGACTGTTTTATTGTTCAATGATGGAGTTTTGTCAATTTTGGTAAGCACAAACTCAGCCACATATAGTTTTCGGATGGGTTAAAGGCAAAACCTTCAAGCTTCACAAACATGAGAAGATTTAAAACAATTAATACGACTGGCCTATTTCTGAGCAAAAACAAGAATTTTAAACAGCGCCCACCACAATTTGAAAAAGCATATTCAAGCATGGCTTTAATACAAGCATAATAAAATTTCAATAGAACCGATTGTGGAGCAAGCTTGGTGGTTACTCCTAAACGTTCCTGGCGCAGGCCGGTTAGTCTACGGTTGGATAAGCAGCGATACACGGAAAAAATCCGGATATTATTCTGGATGAGGCCAAGTTTGATGTCTTTTGTATTAATTTTCATCGTAAAGTATAGGTTGTGTTTAATCGGGTAACTCTATTCCGCAATTACCGGGATGTTATCTATCTATTAGTAACAGTATTTGTAAATGCGTCAAGGACGTCTCATACAAATGGTTGGGTGAGGTTGTCTCTAATACTATAGATATCTGGAGTGGTTACCAATTATCTGTAGGCGATCCTTTTAAATCTCTGCTACTATGTATACACTTGGGTTCTCGGTCCTTCTGAGGATCGTAAAGTTGCATTAACGAATATTGGATTGATGAACCCGACTGTAGTGATTACGGGATGGAAGGACGTCCGAAACAAGCTGAAGGCTAACAACCTGATTACGCTAGTCGTGTCATTTGTTGATTCAAGTGACTCTTTTAATATGAAACCGTAGTCGCCTGCCTTGTCAAAATATCTAAGCGTAGTCACTTCAAACGACAATCTACTCGACTAACATAATCGATGCATAGGATCCTTTTTATGTTCGCTTTCCTTTGACCTCTGCTGGTTCTGTTATTGTCTATGCTTATAAAACAGATTAAATTGCGCCACTGTTAGTCAGCCTCCTTTGACCTAAGGAAGTTGCTTCCAGTATCGCAAACAGATATTTGCCTGATTCAGGAACCATACCTTCTTGGTAAAGTAATTTCTTCTGCAATTAGAAAATTTGTTTTGGTAACTCCTGTTCTTTATTTGGGATCCCTTCTAGTAACCGGCATCGAGTTAGAGATATTCGATATGGTTAATTTCGATGGATCCAACTCGGGTTCTGCTTCAGGTCTAGGTTGTGAGGTTCTACAATCGTATGGTGACCGTTTTCACACGATTTTTCAAACGTAACTTACAACGCTTTACCTCTGTCGGGTTATTTCAGGGACGTAACTCATTCAATATCTCATGTTTCTCTGGCTTGTAATTTAATGACTTCTGCATACTTAAAGTGAAATATAACAACGTACATCATAGCATAGTAGTATTTTTTGAGCTATGTTGCTGCTTCTCCACGGCATGGTTTCTGGATTAGACCTAATCTTTATCGGAATCCTCCATAACTCTATAAAGGGTCCGACGTTAATGTTAGAGCTTCCGTTTTTATTTCCCATAATATTATTGCTCGTCATTCTTGAATCGCTGAATACATGCAAACCACTGGTGGTAGCATCAGTGTATCTACCTTAAGCTTGTTTCGTGGAGCAGGTCAAACCAAGTGCGTTAGTGGTAGGTTGCGATGCAATGCTCATCGTACGTTATGGGGTAGTTCGAATTTTAATAACATGGGTGTATCTGCTTAGCTGTATAAACATATCTGAGCTTGAAATCCTTAACATAGCTGCGAGCCAACTTTCATCAATTCAGTAAGAGATTCGTTCGACTTATGACATTGATTTTGCTAGCATTGTCTTTGTCAGGGGCAATCACATTAGCTTTCGAAAAATCTTATTACAAAACAAATATTAAAAAAATAAAAAAAACTGCCTCCTACTCTTACCTTCAGGATGATTGGGATATTTTGTGACATCTCAAAAAAAATTTAAATACGCTCGCAGGGCATTTTGGATTAACTTCTGCGAAGAGATTAATAGTCTTTTTGGAATTGTCAAGCTCAATTGGTATAAAAATTATTCTTGCAGACTCTTCCAACAAAGAAATTATCCATTTACTGCTTTCTAAAAACTTGATTTTATTGCTTGCGAGCAACCTCAAAGAACTGTTATTTCGCCCGGTTGGAACCTAGCCGATAGGCTAATCACTTGCGACATTTTGCGTTGGAGTTAATACTCTTCGCAACCCTTTAAATCAGGTGGTCTAAATGTGGTCTTTCTTGCTTAATTACAGAATGGGTTTCGTCTCATTCAGGACCACACCATGCATTGCTTTCGGAACTGTTCCACAATCTTGGAATAGGAGTAGAATTATTTTCACCCCTATTTTTTTAATTAAAATATTCAAAATAATTTTTTGCGAAATAGAAAAACAACATCAGCATATTGGGAGCTTAGGCTCGCATATTTCCCACTCCTTTACACTGCAAAACCTAACAGCTTACAAGGCATTCATTTTGTTTGTGGTTATACAGGTTTCAAAGTAGGCAAGTCCCGGTTTCTTCCAGCTGCGTTTCCTACCCTGTTCAAGCTTATGCAGTTTACTAGGGCTGCCGAGTGCATTTGCATGTTGTGATGGGATCCTCGGTTTGCACAATGGGACCAGTGAGGCATTGAGTGCAATCACAAACCATATGACTCTGTTTAAACTGGCAAATCATTTTGAAATTAAAACTATTGTGTTGAATGTAGTACACTCCGTTACTGGCGTCCACCAATGCACTAACATATAATAAGTCGGATCCTTTTGGATATTATAGAAACTCGATACCACTAGCTAGTTGTGCACTAGTCAGCAAAATAGTTGTATGTCTGAACTATCCAACAGTATCCAACAGTAACGTGACCATGTGTACATTCGATTTTTTTTTGCAATAAGTCAGGTTCTTAGCTTATTTGGGAATGTCAATTGGGTAAATTCCAATTGGTAAAATCATGGTGAAAATTTTAACAATAATCGATTCAGTCACACCAGTTTCTTCATCTCCTATGACACCACCATGTATTCGGACCCTGTTATCGATAATGCCAATGTCTTTTGGCGTCAAACACGAATATACCCGGACGTCGACCGCGCGGTTCCAATCTCTCCCGCAGTCTGCATCACTGTTGCGTTTTACCGCATTCACATGCGCTGCCGGTGATTTTTCCAAGTATCGACTTGCATTATTAATATAGCAAAACTGATGTTTGGTCATTTTGGAACGGCTCAATACATTAAGCTACGAACCACTTCACGATACGAAAACTTATTTTTTCCATCCGCATCAAAATCGCCAAGATTCTGTACACTCTTCGACAGAGGAGCCACTGCCTTGCATTCCGCCATGCCAAAACGGTTGAGTACCTTTTGCGCATACGCCTGCTGATTCACATGAATCGATCCATTTGGTCGTTGTTCGATTTCAAGCCACAATAAACATTTGAACTCGAATGATCTGACCTCGAATTCCCGCCTCAAGTCTTCAATGACCAGAAATTTTGCGTTTCAACCAAACCGTGGTTGACATACATAAACCGCAAGTATCATCATTCCATTCTTCACATTTCAACAAGAACACATGAGTCCGATTCACTGCTGAATCCGACGCTTGTTTCAATCTGTTCGAGCTCAAGCACGACCTCCTTCAAATTATTATATCGAACTGCTGCAATCTCATTCGTATTGATACCGCCAGCGCTAGAATTGTTCGAATCGATGTAAATTAACCATACAGGGCCGAAAATTTCTGTGTAATCGACGTCATGCCCATGTGTGAACTCCGCACTACCAACCGTGTTATGTATCGGTCAATACTTCCATCTGGATTTTAATTTAGTTTGTAGACCTAAGGTTTATCAATCGCCCTTTGATCTTTTGGTGGATTGACCTCATTTCCTGCTCTTACTGCTTATGATCATCCGATCCAATCGCCTGCTTCTATGCCCTTAGCTCTTCGCAGATTTCATTCAATAATATTCCTCTTATCCAGATCGCATATTGCACCATGTTCGATTGGTTGTGTCGGTGTTATCACAGCATCGTTCACCTCTGATTTATTATCTGTCACTTTCGCGTTTTAATCCGCCTTCTTATTAGTGTCACTAATGCGCAGCCATTGATTCTTCCAGAGGAAAAACTACGCCACGTACTATCTTCATTTTGTTCGTCTCCGGATTCCACGCTCGAGACGATTTCGAATGGTTACTATATCCGACAAACACACACTTAACTGTCTTTGGATCCAGTTTTTATCGTTTTTCCCAATTGATCGATTTTTGAAATTTTTACTTTACCTATACGGCGATTTCTCAGGCAATGTGCTCATCCGTTGACCCATCCGTATCGTACTTTAAAAGCAAAAAATACCTCAACTTTAGTTTATAACTTCCAGAATTATGTTTGCCGTAGATGCACCCATCGCACACAACATCCTCGTCCACAAAATCGATTTCAATATTTCGTAAAAATTTTTTTACGTTTGTACCGATGTGAAACTAGCACGTAGAGTTAGCACGATTTTTTAAAAATTGTACGTATGGCAATAATTTTTATCACAGATCTTAACCAATTATTTTATATCAGATAGTACTAAAATAAAAAAAAATGAGGAAATGTCATAATTCACATATTTTGAAAATTAATTATATTATTTAAGTAATTTATAGAAAAGAATTAAATAAATTAAAGATAGTTTACCGCCAAATTTAAATACTGTTAAAGTTAGCCGAAAGTTTCCAGCCGAAAGATAATGCAGATAGTGTCTTGAATACAGCAAAAATCAGTTATGAACTCGAATTTAGGAGAATTTAGGATCGAATTACATCATTCGGGTAAATTACATCATTCGGGTAAGAAATCATTTAAGTTTATAGGAATTTAAAAATCGATAGGAGCGAGAGTATAAAGAGAGTTTAAAAATAGTCAAGACACTATCTGCATTATCTTTCGGCTGGAATCTTTCGGCTAACTTTAACAAGGTCAAATTTAATCATACATTTATATTATTACTTTAAAAAATTAAATTGATTTGTGTTCTAAAAGTGGTTTGAGTATTCGATAGAGTTAGCACGAAATTTTAAACATACATGCAATATAATCAATATATAGAAAAAAATATAGAAACTTACTTATTCATTAATTTGAAGTTATTATTTTCAATTTTATCGTACTAGATTATTAATTAAGTATTTCGCACAATCGGAAACTTCAATGCAATCATCTTTCAACCAGCAAGTATAGGTCGGACGGCAGTACTAATGGTTCGAGCTGGCCTTTTCCAAGCGTTTGTCGGACATGGAATTAATTTTTTATTGTAGAAGAATCCTTAATGAACTTCTTACACAAATTTCAAAGCAATCGTATGGGTCGGACGGCAGTGCTAATTGTTCGAGCTGGCCTCTTCCAAGCATTTGTCGGACATGGAATTAATTTTTTATTGTAGAAGAATCCTTAATGAACTTCTTACACAAATTTCAAAGCAATCGTATGGGTCAGACGTCAGCACTAATGGTTCGAGCTTTCCTCTTCCAAGCGTTTGTCGGACATGGAATTAATTTTTTATTGTAGACGAATCCTTAATGAACTTCTTACACAAATTTCAAAGCAATCATATGGATCGGACGGCAGTACTAATTGTTCGAGCTGGCCTCTTCCAAGCATTTGTCGGACATGGAATTAAATTTTTATTGTAGAAGAATCCTTAATGAACTTCTTACACAAATTTTAAAGCAACGTATGGGTCAGACGGCAGCACTAATGGTTCGAGCTGGCCTCTTCCAAGAGTTTGTCGGACATGGAATTAATTTTTATTGTAGAAGAATCCTTAATGAACTTCTTAGAGAAATTTCCAAGCAATCGTATGTTGTACGATTTATCGCTTCGATTGTACGATTTATTGCTGAAAATTTCTCTGATATTAATGAAGTAAGAGTTGGAGGAGGCGTTGGAAATTGTAACTCTCTGCTTTACAAAATATGTTTGAGTCTTCATATTAAGTGCAATAAACGTAATCGACTAAAGATCGTAAATTTATTACGAAATAATGAAACAAGAAATCGAATTCAAAGAGCAATGTTTGATAAAAAGAAATTTTTGGACATTTCTTTGAGTGAACCAAATAATATTGTTAATGATAAAATGGTTGAAAATATATAGATACCGATTTTGTTAATGATTATAATGAGGTTTCTTCTGTGGATAATATTGATAATGAAGAAATAGAAATGAATGACAGCGAAACAGATATTTTTAAAACAAATAAATCTGCACCTACAATGTTAAAGTAAAACAAAACCAAACATTGTAGCTCTTTTAAAAATTGCTTTAAAATACCTGCTAATGAATGGCATGAAATTTACAATCTAAAATCTCGAAAATTCATTCAATTTAAGTATGCTACTGAAATGACAGTTATTATCTAAGCATAATATGCTTGCTAAGCATAATACTCAATTAGTCACAAAATCGCAAGATGCGTTAAGAAAAATACGATCTGAAATAATATTAGCAAATGATAACGCTCGCGACGATATCGAAGATTTAAAAATGGAAATTCAGCTGCAGGCTAATACGAACGAACAGTACATTCAAAAAGTAGGAGTTGTGCCATTTTTGGTTATGACTTACAGTAAATTGCAAAACAACGTACTAAAAATAATGCGTGACAAGCTAAAAGAAACAGAATTGGTAGTATATCTTGATGGTACAGGAGGTGTAGTTAGAGCGCCTTACAAAAATTGGCCTTCAATTTACTATTATGCTTTAATAATTCCAACATAGGATTTTATATCATCAAGTCACAATGTTGATACCATAGGCGGCTGGCTTAGATCATACAAACTTTTCACGGAAAACAGTTTAAAAAAGTGGCCAATTTTCAATGCTGTGGTAACTGACTTCAGTTTTGCGGAATTAAATTCAATTCTAAATGCATTCAATCAACAAAATATAGTCGAATACCTTAACATGGCTTATGAATTTTTAAATGGCAAAAACCCAGGAGCATTTAAAAACAAAGTTAAAGTTTATTTATGCTGCTCTCATCTAATGAGAAATATGACCAGCGATATAAATCAAAATTTCGCCAAAACATCCACCAAAAATAAATATTTAAAAGAAATAGTTTCCAGTTTTTATATTTGCAGTGATTAGATCCAAATTAAAAATATTTGGAAAAATTTGAGTATTTTGATGATGAACAAACATGATGAACAACAACACAACTTCTACAAGTTTTGAAATTAATTTTGAGGAAGCGAACTATGTTAGAAAAAATAATTATGATTTAAATTCAACCATTTATGCACAGAGTTCTTTTTTTCAAGATTTTCGTAAAATTTCCGAAAATTGTGTGATTAATAAGAGTACAAAAGGGGGAACTATTTATACAATCCAGAGTTTTTAAATCTTTTTTTAAAAAAATATATTACGTATATTGCTCTATGGAGTGGTTTATTGCATGCAGGAAAACGACACAGCAATTCTCACGTTGAAAATTATTTTGCAATAATTAAACGTAGATGTAGAGATTGCCCCATTATAAAAAGTATACCATACTAAAGCGCTTAGATTTGCAAAAGAGATACATTTACGAAACAGCTCAATATTTAAACAGTTAGTTGCAGAAGTTCCTAAAATATCCCTCAAACGCCACTACCAAAAAATATCGCTACAATTACCATCAACACCTGTTGATTTGTCATTAATCGATTCGAAAAAGGAGGAAGAGACTTGGAAAAGAAAGTTATCACTAAACATAAAAAAATGTGAGTCGAATTTTCAATATAAAAAACTAAAAAAACTTTCTCAGTCAAATGACAAAGAACTTCAAAATAATTTCTATTTTGGCAAATAAATGACATCAAACAACCCTAAACATCTAAAACTCAGTCGTGGCCTCATAACTGGCCATTACTTGAAAATGGGTGCCTTAAAAATGATTATTATAAAAATACTTGTGCGTTCGATTCTTTCATTTAATGCGCTTTAAACTTATTTGAGGTTAAGGGAATGAAAGAATCAAAATTAAAAGATATTCTTGAGGCTCTTGCAGAACAAGATATCAGTCAAGCCTATCATATCAGAAACGAAATTTTGACCGACATTTATAAACACCAAACCTTCTGTGACTGTAACATTACAAAAATTTCCGATTATTTCATGAAAATGTGTTTCATGAGCGCATTGATTAATTTTAAATGTCCAAAATGTCTTCACACATCATTAGAAGAGAGATCATATTTAAATTTAGATGTGTTTCAACTAGAAAAAATTGGATTAATTGAATTTGCGATATCTACTTAGATATTTGTAGAGTTAATTCATTGGGAGTTGTTGCAATACAAACAGAATTCATAAACAAGCAAGCACCAATTCCAATAAATCATATTCAAAACAACATTACCTATCAAAATTCTAAGTATGAACTTAATTCAATAGTGAGTATGTGCCATCAACAAGTCAGCCACATTACCTAAGCGTTTGTCGAGTGGAAGAAAGATGGATGAAATATGATGATTTAAAATCATATGCGCAACAGATATAGGAAATTCATCTAAAGAGATGGTCATACCTCACATATTAATGTATAAAAAAAATAAATTTAAAACCCTAAAACCTATAAAATGGTAAATGAAATAGTCTTCTGTTAGAGCATCTAAAATATAGCAAATCAATATTCAAATATTGCGCTTAAGAAGTTTTAATTTGAATTAAAATAATGTGAAGGGTGGGTGCGGAAACTATTGAAACAACCACGAAAAATTTATTAAAAATTTATTAAAAACAACAACAACAAATAATAAAAATCCGATGAACCAAAATCATCTCTCTGAAACGACTGGAAAAATTATACTTCTAAAAAAAAAATAAATTCATGTCGGACAAACGAAACATAAGTATTCCCTACCCTCAAAATAAAAATTAAATTCATGTCCGACAAATGCTTGTCAGGAATAGGCTCGCATCATTATATCCTCTCTTTAGACCAACACGATTGCTTTGAAATTTGTCTAAGAAGTTCATTAAGGATTCTTCTACAATAAAAAATTGATTCCATGTCCGACAAATGCTTTGAAGAGGCCAGCTCGAACCATTAGTACTGCCGTCCGACCCATACGATTGCTTTGAAATTTGTCTAAGAAGTTCATTAAGGATTCTTAAGAACTCTCTTAATTAAGGATTCTACAATAAAAAATAAATTTCATGTCTCATAAATGCTTGGAACGGACTTTTATATGAAGTTTGATCAGATGTTTTATTTTAATTATTTTTATCGGTCTTTGCGGCTTTCGTGCTACATTTTATTATGTATACATAATCTAAGTTGATAAATTTTTCACTTAATTGAAATTTTTTTCTTGCTAACTTTTATAAATTTATATCAAATTTCACAATTTTTCGTGCTATCTTGTACTAAAAATTCAATATTCAAGATTCAAACCCAAGAGTGTTTCCATCGCAAATATCGTGCTAACTTTACGTGCTAACTTCACAGACATTTCTTGAGCGTTGCCCACATTGGACCTGCCGAATGACAATTTATTATTTGCAGCAACGGCTGCTTTTTGTACGTCGTTGAAATGTTCTTTGCTCATCGCATAATCTGACCTTCCAATTTTTCAATGCTCACGTGATCGCCTTTCATTTTGTTTCGCTTGGAGTTGCGTACCAAAATCATAATTAATAAAAAATCACAAAAAACCACGCTTATTGTCGTCTTCTGAATTCTTCTTTTCACACGATGGTGAAATTGTAATAAACACTATTTTTTTCCGATGTAACCTCAAATTTATTAAACACGTGCACACAACTCGCACACAACTCACACACAACGGTGTACATTTGCGGTATTATTTTATTTTTCGTATGTATTTCACCATCATTTTTAGGTTTTGTATGGTTAGTTCTAAAGTCGTTTCTATAAATTTTCACCAGCCCAAGAAATTAGTCTACATATGAAAATTCATCAATCGGCGAATGGATGAACTCTTTGCAATCATTAAAAATAGATAAAACAGACTGTTGCTTTTGTTAAATTTAATTTGATTCTTTGCATGGCTATACTGAATATTTAACTTCCATTGTAAAATAATTCTTTGTAACTTGGCTTCCATAAATATCTTACAAAAACAATTCAACCACTAAAAATCTCCGCACGACTAAAATACTTTCTTTACTTCATATTTGGAAAGTAAAGGAAAAAAGTAAAACTCATGTGTTAATATTTGTCCACTGTAATAACATCCATCATAAAAAAAGCTACCACCAAAACACCATTAAACATTACCATCCATCAACATACCATGCATGTCTATACCAATTTAAATCAATAATTTAGACCCAGACTGCCACAAACGCAATAATTTAATTTTATCTTATTTTTTTTTTCATAAATGACTGTCATTCATAATCATCAACATCATCATTATCATCAACCAATATAAAACAAAAATCACGAATCGTATATGAATCAACAAGAATATATGAAAGATATGGAAAAAACAAAAATATCATAACGACGATTTAACGACGAGCTTTAAATCGTTTTTTAACTTTTTTTTCTTTTTTTAATTTTTCATCGTTAATATTTTCTATTTTGTTTTTCAGTTTCGTTTAGAACGGCAATGTGTTCGGTTGTTTTTTAAACTGGTAACTGATAGCGTAAAGAAAGTGTTTTATTTGTGTGTTTGTTTGTTCATCGATATTATAAGAAATAATATTTTTGTTTAATCAAAATTCCTAATATAAGAAATTTGTGTGTGCTACAAAAGTGAGTTTAAATAATAATAATAATAATACGAAAAGTGTGGTTTATATATAAAAGTAAAAGAAGATTAACGAAAATATAAAAAGATTAAAAATTTTATATAAAAAAAAACGAGAAATAAATTTACCGGCATTTTTTTGTATATTAATTTAAAATTTTTAAATTTTTGTGAAAATTGTTTCAAAATTTTAAAATTATTATTTTTTTTTTGCTATTAAGAAATCTGTAAAAAAAAAGTGTTGATGGAGTGTGAAATGTTTTCTGTGCGTGTGTCTTTACCGTGAACTGTGTATGAATGTGTTTTCAAAGTTCTTTTAGGTTTTCTTAAATTCGGGATTGTACAAGGTGATTATAGTGATAAGAATGATTAATCTGTGATGAGTACCGCGCGCTTTTATATAATGTTGGTTTTAGTAATTCTGCGGTTGATTACCGGAATAATGATGCGCAAACTTTTTGGTTTGTTGAAGTCATGCGAATATTTTTTTTTTTTTTATAAATTTGTGATAAATATTTTAAAACCACACAAATTTTGTTTTTGTTTTTTAATTGTGAAATATTTTCTTTACGTACGTCTTAATAATCTTCAAAATAAAATGACGTACATTGTGTAATTATTTACTCCAGATAGTTAGTTTTGAACCGCCCTCAGCCAATGCGTCGTGTTCAGCCTTAACATAATTTTTCATTTCTAAGTATGTATGACATGTGGGAGTGTGACTTTTCATCTCTGTCATTATAAGGCTGAGACTAATTCTCTTCCGAGGCAGAGGTAAATGAATGTTATGCATATTCTAAAATTAAAATTTTATTAATCGGTGGCTACACCTCCGTAAACCGTTTTGTAAAAAGCCAATGTTATTAGTATTTCAATCACATCGTAACTATGACCTCGAGGATTGAATGCGTGATCCTTATTTTAACACATAGAATCTTATTATCTTTATTTCTAATCCTATTTTCAAACTAGTATTCTTGAGTACAGAATTGGTTCGGAAAGCAAGTAATTTTATGTAATTTTTCTAAGTTTTGGTACAGGGTAGGTGAATTTTACTACCATGTCATTTTTGCTGAATAGTTCTACACATTTTACAACAATTTGCTAAAGGCCTAGACAAACTAAACTGGGGGCTGTAAAATTTATTTCATTGTGAACTGATAATTTTGTAATGCACTTTGACCGTCCAAATATGTTTTTACTATTAACTAAAAACCCACTTAACAAATATCTAAACCTCCGACGGCTAAGAATTAAAGTTAACGAAAATATTCCGCATGCAATTTTTTTGTCGGTAGACTAAATGGGGGAATCAAAAAAATCGTAATAAAAATTTGTTTTTACCGTTATTTCATGTAGATTTACCGAAGTTATTGAACACTGGAAACGCTATAAACGTTCATAGAGGCATTGTTGCCTGATATGATGACGTTTTAAAGTTTTAGGGCTCTAGGCCTTAGATACTCAAACCGCTCTATTGTGAATTTAATCATTAACTGGGTTATTTTTGCGTTATCCGTCCGGATAAATCACTTTATTTCAAATTTTAATTTCTTATCCTGTCTTGACTCTTGACGCTTGATATGATACGGTTTATATTTATTCATGAAACAAAAATGTCGCTTACTTTAGCTTTATCCAAATATTTAATTCACAATTAAATTTAAAATTTGTTGTGATGCAGATGAATAAGAGCTACGAAAAACAACAATCCTGCCCGACATTAGTTAGTACCGTACTCAATTGTGTTCTAGGCTGCTTAGAAGATAATAACTAACCCTGTTACTTCGTTATCCAAGTTAGCTAAACAACGAACATATAGTTTTGTGTATACTCCAACTTTTAAAGCTATGTATCAAATACCCAAATTCTGATAAACCACAACTAAAACCAATATAATCCTTGGCCTTAGTTTTAAAACTTCAAATCTTTACTGCCGAGGAAAAACGATCAAGATTATGTTTTGTGAGCAGGCGCGTTCAGGTTAATCATCATAACGTCAGTTACCCACACTGTTAAGTAGCGGTTTATACGGCCAGAAGCGGAGGAGTTTTATGAATTACTGCATGGACCTGGATACCTATTTCAAAAATGAAAAATTCAAGGGTGAATATGTTGTGGCTAACCACGACTTTTTTGTACCAAGAATGTATGTATGCGAAATTGTATTTTTTTAGTATTTAATGTTTGCAATCTGTTCCTGGGCCGAAACGCTCCCAACATTTTCGCAGTTCACTTTTCACGTTTTTACCTTACGCAGTCGCCTGCCAAATCGAGGACGTACGTCACAAATCGTAATTTGATAGAGACCTCCAATCCACCAAAGCTTTATTCACGCCGTTTGGTCGTTAAAGTGAAATATTAAATTTTTGTAAAACTCTCTTGTGTAATCAAAAATAATTATTCGAACTGAAATTTTAGAAAAGCAACCCTTGTTGAAAATTTAATCTTAACATTTATTTCAATCTCATCATAATTCTTTGTCGTTTTTGTAAATGTTAGCTCCCTTGGAAGCTGTCACTTCCGGACTGTAGAGATGCCGAATCTTGGCGAAATGATTTTTTTATAAAAACTCGTCATTTCCGGTAAAATTTGAAAAATTATTTTAACTAATTTTGTTTAAAATTAATAATCTTTTTAAATCGTTTTTTCGAAGGTGTTAAATACTTTAAAATATTTGTAAAAATTTAAAAAGCTCCTTTGAAAGCTGCCACTTTCTGTGGACCGGCTTCGGCTAAACATCAAAAGAACCTCCAAATTTGTGAGAAAAGCTTCAGTCCGTCTGGGCTGAACAGATGCCAAATTTTGGTTGAAAAACAGTTTTTTGTCGGAAATCGTCATTTCCGCTTAAATTTTGTAGAACTGATCTGGACTGGTATTATTGCAAAATTAATTTAGAACCTTTCAGTTTATAATCGTTTTTTTCGTAAATAATGCTTTTCAAAATATTTACAGAAAATGACTAATTCCTATGGAAGCTACCAGTTCCAGTGGACCGATTTCGGCCAAAATTCACTTGGATTTCCAAATTTATGGAAAAAGCTTAAGTATGATGTTTATCCCGATTAATAAATCCTGAATCACTGGAAGTGACAGCTTCTATAGAACAGAAGTTCTTTCGCTTTTTAAAACGACCAAAAATCAAAAGTTTCTAAATTAATTTTGCAAAATTACTAGTTTTTCAACAAAAATTCGAAAGTCGATGAAGTTGGCCCGAAAAATAATCCCGAATATTTTGAACCTTCCTCGCTACAGTGTAGTCATCCCGAAAAAAATTTAAACATTGAAAGCGTGTAGTCTTATCCTGAAAATATATGCAAAATGTAGATACATTTTTCATGAAAAGAATGGTATTAAGTATATGTATGTTATTACTTATTACCATATTAGTCTGAATTTTAATAATATCAAACTAAATGATAGGCCCTGGTCGTACCTAATAAGCATAGGCAACACAGGCGCATATCATGTGACGATAAGATATAAATTTATAAATATTTGTTAATCGTATTAAGACAAAACTTTAAATTTTTGGAGCCTGTGTTGCCCAGGGTTACTAGATATGGCCAATTTCTGTATCGCCGTATATGCCACTACACATGTTTTCTCTAGTATCTCTCTGGCACTATATCCCATCAAGGGATTTGGCCGCCTCAAATGAGGTTTCATAACCATGTTTTCAGTTCGGATAATTACTGATTAATTAATTGATCCTAAACCAGCCGTGAACAACTTTTTCCTTGGCACCACCGGGAATCGAACCCGGGACCTCCGGTCGCTGGAGCTGACCACTTTGCCATCGAGGCTAGTATATGTTCTAGAAAATTTAAGATCTTGTCTTAACACGATAAACAAATATTTATATGTAAATTTATATAATATCGTCATGATATGCACCTATGTTGCCCAGGCAATAAGTAATAACATAATACCAATTTTTCATGAAAAATGTGGGGTTGGGCTCGATCTCCCGAATTTCAAAATCCCGAAATCAAAATCCCGAAATCAATATCCCGACTTTCAAAATCCCGGCGCTCAAAATCCCGAATTTATCAATCCCGACTGTCAATATCCCGACTTTCAAAATCCCGACTTTCAAAATCCCGATTTTCATAATCCCGATTTTCAAAATCCTGACTTTCAAAATCCCGATTTTCGCAGACGAATTCGCGAACGAAAAAAAGCAATATTTTGTTAATGCAACATTTTGAAATGCAATAATTGTTGAGGCTAACGGCTTTGATAACTCTCATGGGCACGCGGGAGGTCGCTGCGCTCCACCCCGCTTAGCCCTCCGAGGGGCTTTAGAAATGAACTTCGGGAGACGTAGGAGCCGGGATCAGCAAACATGTCGCACTGCGTGCCGCACGTAGGAGCGAATTGGATGTGTATCGGAATCCAAAAGAACAAAATCCAAAAGACATAATCCAAAAACCAAAACCCAAAGTTATAAAATCCAAAAGCGACAAAATCCAAAAAATACAAAATCCAAAAAATAAATCCAAAAAAAAATCCAAACTTTTTGGAAGTATTGTTTAAAATGTATCTTTCAGGTGAAGGAGTCTTTATTTTTAATAGGTGAAAGGAAAAATGCCCTACTTCAATCCCTATTGAAGACGAATTTCAAAAAAATCGGCTAAGAAATTGAATAAAAAAGATCGAGTTGAAAGGGTTTTAAATATTTATATAATTTTTGGATTTTGTCTTTTTTGGATTTTTCACATTTGGATTTTATCCTATTTGGATTTTACCTTTTGGATTTTTAAAAAAATTTGGATTTTGTCCCTTTTGGATTTTGTTTTTTGGATTTTGGGTGACATCCAATTAAATTTTACAATTATTGGTTGTGGAAAAGCCTAGTTCAATTGAGCAGGTCCAATTCTTAATAAAAATGAAGATAAAAAAACAAAATTTAATATTTAATATTTTTTAAAAAATCCCGAATTTTGTCGGGATTTTTAAAATTTCAGCAAAGTCGGGATTTTGAAAATCGGGATTTTGAAAGTCGGGATTTGAAAAGTCGGGATTTTGAAAGTCGGGATTTTTAAAGTCGGGATTTTGAGAGTCGCGATTGATAAATTCGGGATTTTGAAAATCGGGATTTTCTTTTGTCGGGATTTTGATAATTCGGGATTTTGTGATTCGGGATTTTGAGCCGATCCCAAAAATGTGTCTACATTGTGCATACATATGTATGTTTTCGGGATAAGACTACACTTTATTAATGTTAACATTTTTTTTTCGGGATGACTATACTCTAGCGAGGAGACTTATCAAACAAGTCGGGATGGTTTTCCGGGCCAACTTCAACGACTTAAAATTTGACCGCTGAACAGCCCAGACGGTTTGACTGATCGGGATGAAACTCCATATTTAAGCTTTTACATACGAGTATGAGGAGATCCTAGTGTTCTTGGTTAAAACCAGAAGCTTTTCTCTGTCTTTTTCGTTTTTCGCTAATATTTTGAAAAGTAAAAAACTGCAGAAGTTTTAAATTAAATTTCAAAAAATTTGTTCAGATCATTTTTTTTTAATTTTTTCGGAAATGACGAGGAATAATTGGACAAAAAAATTTTATTTCACCAAAACTGTGCATCTCTATAGAACGGGCGGATTGATTACTGATCGGAATACAATTTTATACTTAAGCTTTTTCCTTAAATTTTGAGATCCTTACGAAATTTGGCAGATATTTATGTACCGGAAGTGGCAGCATGTTTGATTATATAAGAAAGTTTTAGTTTCAATTTAAGCTGTGGTCCAAAAATTTTTAATAGATAATTTACTAAGTCTAAAATTATCCTTTAAATATTCATTTGGTGTTATTTTCTTGATGGCGCCTTCACGGAACGGGATAATTTTTTATCCAAATATTTAGCCAAATATTTAGCGGATTTGTTGAAATATTTCCATCTTTTGAGCAAATAATCTTTGTCGAACCAATATAGTAACAAAAATAACCGGAAGTATGAGCAATAATTTTGCTCAAATATTTGTTGTTGTTTATTTCCTCAATATTGAAAAAATTATTTAATAAACTATAATTAGTACATTAAATTTTTCTTCAGAATTCGTTTAAAATTACTTGCTAATGTACATCAACCTGACTTTATTATTATTTAGACCTAACCTGAAGAACTAAACGTTTCAGTTTATGATAAACACTTAAGTATCCTATTTGACTTAATACACTCTACAATGCGTATTATTGCAAGACAGGCTTACTGGTTTTTACTATAGACGACCAACAAATATCGATGAACTATTTGCATTCTTTTTGATAAAACGATTATCGGATCAAATATCGTCAGACAACGTGATGTTACCTTACAGTAAGACTGTCCTGAAAATTTCATTTTAATTATTTCTAATTTATTAAAAGTTCTAAGTACTGTTTATTGATGACTGTAAATGGGTGCTGTTAGATCGCAGGTACAACTTAGCCTGAACATTTGAATTTTTGATGAATATTTGACATTGCAAAAATACAAAAAGTTTGCCGTCTGAAAATTCCATGCTATGTTGATTATCCTATTCCTGATTCAATAAACTGTAAAATAAAAGTTATTTATTATTGATATGGTTCATGCTTTGGGGGCGCCACGAATAAATCTCATTTATAAGTTTTCATGAGATGCACGCATTTTAAACAAATTTGATCTGCTAACCCTAATCTTCAAGGAAATTGCTATAAACATCACAAAACAATCAGTAGTAGGCCATGTATTCCAAAAATCTTCGGTGAATTTAATTACGAAAGTTGATTATAAATATATTGAAATTATGAAAGTTACGATAGTTGAAGAGAAAACAAGGACCGAACTTTTTTTGATCACCAGCACTGTTATACGAATTTTTTTCGAAAACCGCGACCTGAGAGTTGGGAGTTTTTCTGTTGTTTCAGCAGCACACTAGATGTAAATCTAAAATTAAATTATTATGTATTGAAGGAATAAGTTTAGTGCAAAATTTTCAAAACAAAGCTAGTTGGGAAACTTTTGTTACACCAAATTTTTATAGGGAAAAATATTTTCCTATTTAACATTGCTTCGAAAATATTTACACCAAATAAGTTTGAATACAATTCGATATGCGATTTGGAAAAAGTAATACTCCATATTTTCTCGCCAACTTTGCAACAACAACAACTACAAAAACAACTGATGTAATGTCAAAAAATTATAGTCCACAAAGGGCTGATCAATATTTTTTCCATTTTGATTTTTATCAACACATAAAAAAGGTTGTTAAACATGATTGACTACCATATAATTCGTTAAACGATTCGAAACCATATGATTCAACGACATTTTTTGCCGTGTGTATATTGTCAAACTCGATATTTGATCAATGGCAGGTTAATTGCGTCATAAATAAAGTACTTCAGATTCCAGTTTGTAACGACGTGTAATCGTAACTTTAATTATTTTCTCATAAATGGCAATATGGACAATTACTGTTATTCGACGCCTACGCCAAAACCACCCAAATGCAATTTTTTTTAAACAAATATTTATAAATGTTATGACCGATTTCTTTTTCTTCAAACTTCTATTTTTATTTTCCTAATATTTTTATTTATCCCGCTAACTGAAACTAAGGGAACTGTAAGGCAAAAGAATCATGTCAAAAAGTTATGTTGGTATGTGTTTTGAACCAACTTACACATTTGTGCATCCCTTTCAAACTTATTTTCGTCCGAAAAAATACTATACCTATACACACAATTGTGTTGGTTGTGCTTCAAACCAAGCGAAATTTTTTATCTAAAACGCCATTACATACTATGTTTGTTTACTTACACATTTGTGTGGTTTGGACTTTAATTGAGCCATTTTTTTTTGGTAGAAAAATGGATATAATTCGTTAACGATCCAAACCATATGTTTTAACGATTTTTTTGCCGTGTACGCCAAAACAGATAGTCAAATGCAATTTTTTTAAAGACATTTTTATAAATTCTACCTCGATGTCTCCTTTCTAGATGTTACAGATTGCCGTGTTTTTTATTAGCGTAAATTTTAAAGCGATAGATGTATCCAGAGCATCTAATTTTCTATGTCCAAACATATATTTAGCGTGGTATTTTTGCATATACATAATTAATTTATTTAACTCCAAACTAATATTTTTCATTTAGCTGTTTAGTTAAAAATCGATATAAAAATATTTTGCTCTACCTACTTATCGGCCGCCGCGATCGGGAGCCGCTATCTATTTCAAAGAGAAATTTCGAAATGCCTTTGTTCAACCCTTAAACCAAAGCAAACTTCATTTTCGTATACAAATTTTAACGTAATGCCAATTTACTTTTTGTTTTGTAGAAAAAAACTTTATGCGAAATTGTTTAATTTTCTAGTAAAAAGTGCTTTTGTGTATTTTAGAAGGAAACCAAGAAAGAATAAACAAATGACAAACAACAATAAACACAAAAGTAGAACTGTCATTCGACTGCATGAAGTTAAGTACAATTGTTTTTTGATTAGTAGCGACACCAGTGAATAATAAGTGCAGTTTCAGTAGAAATTTCCCATTCGGCGCCGGATGGTGCTCGAATAATAAAACACGGCTGATTTCTTATTCCATTTCTCTTGCAAGATGTATTCAACACTTGAAAATGAAACCTTTTAAATTGATGAATTAAAGCTTGGTTTTTTTCTCCCGCACCAAATTTACGCTCTGAAATTTTGTTAATTCTGATCTTAGTCTATGTTTAGTCTATATAGTTTGTCCTAAAGCAACAACAAATTTTATGAAAAATTTAGGACAGACATTGTATGATGATGACTATGTGTTTTATTATTCGAGCAGTATCTGGCGCCCCGGTGGCAAAGTGGTCAGCATGCTTGCTCCAGCGACCGGAGGTCCCGGGTTCGATTCCCGGTGGTGATAAGGAAACAATTTCACGGCTGGTTTAGGATCAATGAATTAATCACTCATTATCCGAAATGAAAATATGATTATGAAACCTCATTTGAGGCGGCCAAATCCCTTGATGGGATATAGTGCCAGAGAGAGAGAGAGAGTATCTGGCGCTGAATGGGAACTTTCTACTGAAACTGCAGCTATTACTCACTGGTCGCGCTACTAATTAAAAAATTAAAATTGCACTTAACTTCATTCAGTCGAATGACAGTTCTACTTTTGTGTTTATTGTTTTTTGCCATTTGTTTATTCTTTCTTGGTTTTCTTCAAAAATCACTTTTTACTAGAAAATTAAACAATTTCGCATAAAGTTTTTTTCGAAACTACAAAAGAAAAAGAAAATTGGCATTACGTTAAAATTTGTATACGAGAATGAAGCTTGCTTTGGTTTAAGGGCATTTGCAAATTTCCCTTTGAAATGGATTAAATTTAATAAAACAAAAACGGCTTAATTTATTTCCAAATTTATTTTTTTGTTGAAAAATAATCCTCCTAGTTATTTATGGAAAATGATTTCATTCAAATGGGAGCCGCGCTGGCCTTGTCGTACTCCATTCGGTCGGTCCAATTTCTAAGAACATTTTGGATTCTATGCGGACCTATTTCAGCAATGGTTACTTCAATATTGGCTTTCATATGCTCAATTGTTTGTGGTTTGTCCGTATACCACTTGTCCTTCACCCCACAAATAAAAATCCAAAGGCTTCAAATCACAGCTCGGTCAATTCACGTCACTATTTTGACTGAAAATGCAGCCCGATGCGTAACGCCCGATGCGTAGCATGGCGCACTATCTTGCTGGAACCAAAGGTCGTTTACTAAACCAATATCTTCAAGATATGGCCATAAAAAGACGTTACCATGTGGCGGTAGTTGATTCCGTTGATAGTAACAGTCGCGCCGGCCTCATCTTCGAAGAAATACGGTCCAATAATGCCGTCACGCCACAAGCCGCACCAAATAGTAACACGCAATGGATGCATTGGTAGTAACACGCAATGGATGCAAAACGACGAGCACGGGTACGCGTGGGATTGTCGACTATAGGTAGCCCGTATCACGCACTTTATGCACAAACTTCTTGATACCGTTGGGTATGTCCCGTGTTTTGACCAAATTTTGTATGACATTTTCTTGCGATTTCGAACCAATTTTCTTTGTTGTGGCAGTAAATTTCCAACATTTTTCACTTTTGTTGAAGCGTTAAGCGAATCATTTCGTCAACTAGAAATAATATACCTACTGAGTTTCTGTCAAAGAAAGAATGACATTAGTGGTGTCAGAGCCAAAATAAGCGATATGTCAAATCTGAACCGGTTATTGTGATACCCTTTACAACTTTTGTATTTTACACCGAGTGTTCCCCTAGGTTTTCCGGAAAACTCCTGTTTTTTAATTGGATTGGGTCAAGGTTCAAGTGAAAACACACCCCATTACACCCAGTGTTCCCCTATATTTATAATTGGACTTGGTTTCGTCTAAAGTGAAAACATCCATTCCAGCAATTGTAACCTCTTGCAGGTCACCAATTGGATTTTTTTAAGTGGATTGGGTCTAGTACTACGGCCCTCAGTAGGCCAGAAAAATACAATTTAGACGAAAATGCTATGAGAATGTTTATGCCAATTCCCTATTCCCAGGCTAGTGCCACAACATATTTACATAATTCCAAATTATTCATCATTTTCGAGCTTAGATTTTTATTTTTTAGAAACCGACTTTGGGTTAAAATTACCTAGATATTTTCGCGAATTACTTCAATATTACAATTCCAATTACTTCTAAGCAGCTGCAATTATCAATCTATTACAAAAAAATTCCAAATCAGGGCAATTTACAATTTTGCAGTTACTATAACAAATTAACAAACAATTTCTCCAATCATTTTGTTGTTTGTAAAATTGTTAAAACTAAACCAGATTAAATCTTATTTACGCACGCTGCTTATGAGATGATAGTGTGTAACACTTTTTTTCGTCGCACAACAAAAAATAAATCCGCAATAATTACATTTTTCATTCCATCAACATTGAACTGATTCTAATATTGTTGAAATACTTGATCAACAAGAAACTTCTATTAAAAATACGAAAACATAAAATTGAAAACAATATAAAAAAAATGTCGTCAAATTTATTTTTATTCCTCATCTTATTTCTAGGAAAAAACTAAAAAAACGTTTAGTGAGTGAAATTATAAGAAAAGAATAAGAAAAACAGGAATTTCATAAATTATTTATAAGAGTTATAAAAAAAAAATAAAATAATATTTTTGAAAAATGTCATTCGTCAAACTGGCGACACTACGGGATATATCGCGTAGTCAGAGCATATCTGACACAAGCAGCTGTGCATCAAATGCGAGCGAATGTAGTAATTTAACTGCATCGTCGGCATCCTCATCGTCGGAGGCGGCCACATCAAGCGAATCAAAAACAAAATCAGAAACTGCTTCCGAGACGGAAACGTCAGAGAGCAGCGCCAATAATCATGATAATACTAATCATAAAAATAATATTCGTAGCAATACGGTAACAAGTAGTTTAAGCCATAATAGTAATAACATCCACAATAATAATAGCCATACAAATCACAACAACAACATAAGTAATAATAGTAGTGCCATAAAAACAATTATACCAACGTCGACCGGAAATAAATTTATAAAGCAAAATTCTAATGTGACGACAACAAATGCCACAACAGACTCATCGATAAATTCAGGTGGTGAATCATCTGATCCGTTGGAATCGGATTACAGTGAAAATGAGTTAGAAGAAGATATACCAAATGTGGACGATATTGAACATGATAAGGGTGATGTGAAACAACAATTTGGCAATGCAATTGGGCATGGTGACGATGACGATGAGGAAGACGATGATAAGGAGTACGAATTGGATGATTTTCAAATAATAAAAACTATTGGTAAGTGATACAATTTTTTATTTTTACATTACATTCGTTAATTTATTCTTTAAATATATCTAGTTATATGAGTAAAATATTTTCTTACGTTTTTTTACCTACTCTTCTTAAGAAAATAAAACGCGAGTGGCGCGAAGAAATTACAATAATACTATTTATTATGATTATTGTAGAATTACGAGTGTATATTTTGACTCGAACATTTGATTAACAAAAAGTGTTAACAAAACTTACCAACAATTTTACTTTCTATTTTCTTTTACGGGCGCGCGCGACTATGAAAGTGATTATACGATGTCATGGTTAAAGATTATACCGTTTTGTTTGTCAAGGTGAAGTAGTACAAAATTTATGGAGAGTCATTGGGCGGGTATTTAACTGAATCTATGTATGTGTAATATGTATTATCATTTTATTCAGGGAGCTATAATTTTATATAATATACATCAGTGCGATTTTACAATTTGATTAATGATTTATTTTCTTAATAATAAGTTATGAATCGGGTTTGGGCGTTTTAAATTGCTTTATTTTGATTCGAAAAGTGTGGATGTCACGTTTTGGTACAGCTACATTACGCAATGACTCAATTACAGGAAATTAAGTTGTATAAGGGTTAATACTTTGAATCTTGTATATACATAATATGATATAACCTTGCGTGTTGAAAATATGTAAATTACTTACATCATGATTAATGAATTTTTGATTGTACAAATAAATTACAACAATAAACTTAAACGTTCATAACTAGAGTAGAATTCCTAGAATCTAGTAGAAATTTTATGGAGTGTGCCATAAAAATTGCATGTCCGGCTGTTTTCATCCAGAGGCCATTCGAATTAAATTTATATATCAGAATGATAATTCGTTTATTTGATATTTTTTTTTTTAATTATTTAAATTATTACAACTGTATACAGTTTATCTGGTAATTTTTCTTTCTTAATTTAGTCACTTGTGAATGAGAAGAGGCCCATTAGCCAGCTTAATTTATAGGTTATTTACTGAAGTAAGGTAAATGTACCATATTCCGGACTTATAAGGGTTTTGAAATTTTAAGGGAATTTTTTAGTTTGTGGAATTCAAAATATCCATGAGATGACAATGTTAATAAAAAATGTAAAACGACAACTTTCATATTAACATATAAGTAAGATTTATTTACAATAAATTGATTTTTATATTATTTATTGATTATTTAGTCAACACTGATTTGTCTGTAATTCCATGCTAGAATTTTGTCATTTCAATTTATTCCGTAAAAATAGAATAAAAAATTAGTGTTCAAAAAAATTCAGCCTTTATTAATGATTAATAAATATTTAAATAATTCAAGTAAAACAAAACTAAAATAAGATAATTAAATAAATAATTCAAATTTCAAAATTTCTTGAAATAAATCACACGTCGAAATGGCATCATATACATTAAGATATCATTATGATCAGACCAACGCCAATTAATCCCGCGCTCATAGTCATCGTTTTCACTTCGTATTTAATTGGCTCCTCATTAATCACGTTCGTCACAATTCCGGAAAAATGTTGTCCCTCATCATATGTAATGACTACATTACACTAATATAGAAAGTGTGGATTCACTAGATGTTTTAGCCCTCCTTTAGCCTCTTTAGTTTTCTTTTTCAATTCAATCTTGTCCAGGTTTGTCCGTTTTTCTTCTTCGATATGCTTTTGATATTCGTGTATTCATCGGCTGTTTGCACTGTCGGAGTTAATTTTGTTTTAACTCGTTTCTTTACATCATTTGATGTTGAAGTTTGTTCCCAAAAAATGCATTTTTAAATGTATGTGGAAATTCTTATGCTTTCGAAACACGCGCTTGTATATCTTCCTCAGCTATTTGATTTTGTACTGATACAACTGTGGTTTTTATACCTCCTGAAGAAGAAGGTGCAGCTCTTCAACCGTTTTCAACAATCATTATCTCTTTCTTGTTCGTATTGTCCTCATTGTTTTCTAGAAGATCTGATGTATCGTTTTCGCCTAATAATTCATCTACAATTATACAGTTTTCTACTGTGGAACCGTTATTCGATTCGAGTATGGTTTTGTTGGCTTTTATTCTAGATCGATAACTGTGACATTATCTGAGCAATCGATACTACTCGTAAATGTTTCGGTATAAAAATTTGCCTCCAATGTAGAATTACCAAAGTCGATTGATTTTGTTCTTATATTTTCGGTATTATTATATAAAATCGATTAGTGAGTCGAACTTGGTAATAAAGCTGTTAAAATGATTCCGTTATCTCTACAAAATTCACTCAAAGGGGAAGATAAATGAGATGAATGGCCGTCCAAAAATAGAACTATTGGATTCTTGATTTTTTCTTTTATCAGGAATGCGTGAAAAACATTTGTGACATATTCGTAAAACGTTTGACATGTCATCCATCCACTATGGGACCTACTATGCGACCTACCGATTGCTCATTTTGACAACGCTTCGGGCGTATATGTTTTTTGTGGCATAATGTGATACAATTTATAAAACTACCGACCAAATGGCACAGTGTTTAAAGCTTTTGCGTTTGGATCGGGAGGTACTGGGTTCGAATCCTGATAGGAGCAGGATGCAAAGGGAATTTTCATGATCTGTGATGAAATGGAACGCGCATTTATGACCCCCTGTCGGAGTGCAAAACTCATGAGCTGACCCATCTTCCATGTCCGCAGTACTATAGCTAGCCGTATGTCTTCGATTTCTCATAACTGCTTAAAGCCGGTCAGGAATAACAAACTGCGAAAGAGTTGGAAGAGCCTTGGCCCCAAAACAGATTGCAGGGATAATACAAAAAAAAAAATAATTTTAACTCACTCTATGTTCCACAAAACACAAACAAATTCTGTAAAAGAACGGAATAGTGTACGTGATCGAAATGGATGTACTACAAAATTCCGGTTTTCAAAAGCTCGGTTTTCAAAATCTCGGTTTTCAAAATCTCGGTTTTCAAAATCTCGGTTTTCGAAAACCCAGTTTTCAAAATCCCGGTTTTCAAAATCCCGGTTGTCTGTTCTTCTAATTCTAAAGTCTTGATTTTGAAAAAAATATTTTTTTTTAATTCGGGCCTGCCGGACTAATAATTTTTTAACATAAAAATAAGATATCTTGAACAAAAATTTACTAGAAAAAACCAAGGCTACGAAGTCAGAGGCGAGAGTCGGTTTCGTAGAGTCGGTGCTATTTTATCGGAGTGGAAGTTGCTCTAGATTTAGTCGAATTCCTAGTTTTTGATGGTTTTAATAATAAATAAATAATAAATGCGTAATATATTTAAATGGAGAACCAGGTCCTTATAAAATGGAAAGTAAATAAAGTACTAAGTGAGTTTTGAAATATTGTTTAACATTTAATAATGTTTTATTTCTTTTTGACTTTAGTGGCTTTACTATTTGTTTTCGAATATAATTGATTATAAGGCGGAAGCCGAATGTCAAAATTCCACGTATCCAAACAAATTAAACAAAATTATTTCCAAAACAGAAAAGTAACCCCTTTGACACATTTGGCCCGTCGACACATGCGGCCCTTCGAAACATTCGGTTCTTCGACACAATCCGTCCTTCGTAATTTTGCCGTTCGACATTCGGTCCTTTGTCATTCAGCTCTTTGATATCATACCGAATTGTAGAGGTTTCATTAACTCACGAGGGCCTTTAGAATAAAATTCCAGGAGAGCTGCGTTCCAAAACATGTTTACTAGTTTTATTCTAAGTATTGTGTATTTACCTCTTTAACACATAGGGCCCTTCGACACATGCGGCCCTTCTAGATATTCGGCCCTTCGACACATGTGGCCTTTCTAGACATTTGGCCCTTGGGCACATTCGGCCCTTCGACATTCGGTCCTTCGATATTCAACCCTTGGATACCAAACCGAATTGTAGTGGCTTCAATAACTCTCGCGGGCACGCGGGTAGTCGCATCGCTCCTCCCTCTCCGTTTAGCTCTCCGAGGATCTTTAGAATAAAATTCCATGAGACCGGGGTTCAAAAAACATGTCGGGAATAAATAAGCAGTTTTACTAGTTTTATTCTAAGCGAATGATTCGAATTCAAAACTTATTTCTTGACACAGTTCTAGAATACGGTCGATCGGGATGGAACTTCACCATTTTTTTCTAAATGGGATTTTAAATGTTTTTTTGTTAAAGCTCTAGAATATGGCCATTAGCAACAGAACTTAGCTATTTCTTGACAGATAATGATAAAAATCGACATGTGTGATGGAAATAAGATTCTAAAATAATTTTTTGACTAAGTTCTGAAATACATCGCCCTTTTTGTTCAGATACGCAGAGCTGTATCAAAAAATCATTTAATAATCCCATTTAGATCGTGTCAAATTTAAACATAATCGGTTAACAAATAGCCAAATTCCATCTCTATTGTCCATATCCAACAGCTTTATCAAAAAATCATTTAAGAACCCCATTTCTATGGCACGTGACGAATTTCAACATAATCGATTAAGAAATGTCCTAGTTCCATCCCTAATGACAATATTTCAGAACTTTATCAAATATCATTTTAAAATCCCATTAGATCCCACATGTCGATTTTCGACATAATCGGTTAAGAAATGGCCAGGTTTCGTCCCTATCCGCCTTATTCCAGTACTTTATCAAAAACGCATTTTTTGAATCCATTTAAGACTCACATATCTGAAATATAGCGATAGCTATATTTATAGGAATTAAGCAAGTTGCATTAAGCAAGAATTAAGCAAGTTGCATTTAAGGTTTTCCTATTTTACCGCTTCATTTCCAGTAGTCCGCAATTATGTACTAGCCCGTAATTTGGTACATTTACCTTAGTCTTTGCACTGGTGTCCTTAGTCCATTAAATCAATTGGTTTCGTTCTCTGCAATCGTCTTACTGCATGTGGCGTGTCCAACATACCACGAAGCTCTTCATTTGCATGTTGATAAATACGTTGTCCTGCAATACTGCAATTTTTTTTATTTCTTCTTGAACCGTCTGGATATTTAGGTTCCTATGTAGGTCATCATTCCTAATGTACTACGCACGGAGCGTTAACTATACCACGTAGCACTTTGTTTTGAGAAGTTTGTATTGTTTTGGTTTTGGTTTTCTTTGTTGTGTGCTTTAACATGCTCTTTCCATCTGAGCCTGGTGTCTAAGGTCATCCTAGATATTTGCGATTTGCGTGGATTTCGATTAAATGAGCCCGATATACCACATTTTTCTCCATTTGATGTTTTTGTCACATGCTTCTTGAAGTTTCGTTGTCGATTCCTTGATAGTGTCTTGTACTGAGAGAACTGCAGTGTCATCAGCAAATGTTTCAACGGTAACATCGTTTAATTGTGGCAAATCTCTAGTGTAGAGCAGGTAAAGAATAGGTCCCAAAACACTACTTGTGTTTTTTTGTCTGTATTTCTATTTTGAACATATTTCGTCACTTCCGGATTAATTTAAATTTTCCACGAGCATCAAGTTTCTGGCAACTTTCTAGCAAACCTTATACATCTTATTACACTTCTAACAAACGTTATAAATGTAAATAAATCCTGACAAATGCAAATTGACTCATGATGCAATCTAATATTTAAATTTAATTTACAAAAGCTCTGTAGACCATAATCTAAGTTGAATTGCAAAAAAATAATCTAATTAATCGAAAGTACCAAAAACTATTTTAATACAATATCGAGTAAAAAATTAATTAACTTTAAGGTAAAAATATGATGACTAATATATCATTAAACAACGAATTACTAATGCCATTTACTCAAACAGCTACCGTATACAAATTAACCATAAGGGTCTGGTAAACTAAAACACACTTTAGGTTTTAGAAATATAGAGGAGGGGAGCAGCTACGTGGCTTCAAATAAGTCAGATATTGCTTGAAATGACGTCACTAACAGCTTGTTAATTACCATTTAGAAAAGTTTTCCAGCCACTGCGACAGTGGCTCAAACAGCCACTGTGCCACTGTGATTCTTCTGTACGTGTGTATGTGACTGAACTCTTCCTAAACGGCTGGGCCGATTTTAATGAAATTTTGCGTGTATGTTTGAGTGGGTTCCTGGATGGTTTAGATTTACAATTGGACCCGGTAGGTGGCACTGCGATCGAGTTCTAGGATTTTTTTTTGTTTTTTGGCGAAACTTTATTTTGAAGCATTTTTCTTAAAAAAAATGCGATATGGTTTCGGTTTGCCGTCTGTCCGTCTGTGTGCACGATAACTTGAGAACGGATGGAGATATCAACTTAATTTCTTCACTAAAAGTTCAAGCAATTCATGGGAATGATCCCTATTGATTTGGACATTTCTGTGTTTCGGGTGTTCGGAGATATGTAGGGTTTTGTTAACCCCCCCTCCTTAAAATTGATAGATTTTTTTATTTTATTTTCTATTCTATTTTAATTTCATCGAGCATGTGAATGTAGAATAAAAATGCATCTCGATGTGGATTTGTGTAGGTGGTGTGGTTATGGGGGTGGTAGGAGTGGTGGTATGGAAGTTGGCGTGGGTGGGATGAGGCGTTTTGGGTTTGGTGAGGGAATTTTGATTTGGTGAATGAGGATTTGTGTGGGTGGTGCGTGTGTCTGGAAGTGAGTATGGAGGTGTTAAAGGGTGATAATATGGGTGGTGCGGTATAAGGTGGTGCGGGTGGGATAGTGGGTGGGGGGTGGTATTAATGTTTAGATTTGGTGGTTTGTGGTTGATTGGGGTCAGTTGAGATATGGTGAATTGGGATCGGTTGGGCTGGGTGTAGATGGGGTTAGGTTGGTGTGGGAGTGGGTGGCCGTAGTATTTGAAATACGCAAATCACACGGCATAGAAGTTCTTTATAGGCAACAAAAATGCTTATAGAGTTCGGCTCCGAACCTTTCCCGTCTTTTTTTATTTTTTTTAGATTGTTTATATATTAGAACATATAACCCCAAAATTTCACCACCCACCACACCCCAATCTTTATACATATATAATTCTCCTGTACGTGGTTATGTGACTGAACTCCTCCCAAACGGCTGGGGGCTCCCCTCTTCTATATTTCCAAAACCTAAAGTGTGTTTTTGTTTGCCTAGACCTTTATGGTTAATTTGTATATGGTATGGCTGTTTGTGTAAACTTTCCTAAATGGCATTAGTAATTCGTTGTTTAATGATATATTAGTCAATATTTTTACCTTAAAGTTAATTAATTTTTTACTCGATATTGATATTAAAATACTTTTTGGTACTTTCGATTAATTAGATTGTTTTTTTGCAATTCAACTCAGATTCTACATAGTCTACAGAGCTTTTGTAAATTAAATTTAAATATTAGATTGCATCATGACTCAATTTGCATTTGTCAGGATTTATTTACATTTATATCGTTTGTTAGAAGTGTAATAGAATTTATAAGGTTTGCCAGAAACTTCATGCTCGTATTTTCCTTAGTTATTTATTTATTATGTATTGGTGATGAAAGGTATTTTAATTGTTCAATCAAAGTTTTGCTAAATGAGACAATAGGATTCGCTGCCACATTTGACCATAACCTCTCGAAACTTTCTTCCACGAACACTTTCTTCCACTGTGATTGTTAGTTAGTGCTTGAAAAAATTGAAAATACATATTGATAATCGTGCTACGATTGAATTCCTTGTAAGTAATACTTCTAAGTGGTAGTCCTTCTTTTAAAATAATAACGACGTGGGTCCTTTTATTCAAACTATAGATAGAACAGGGGCGTATTATACGGGGCTTTCACATAAATTGAAAAATGGTATCAGGAAAAAACGAGGTGGTGTCAAAAAATATTGCTTTTACATGACAACGTATGAGATTGTGGGTTACATCAAATACCGCATCGACCTTACACCATAGACGTAAATGACCCCAAGTGATTATTTTCATTTTACAAATTTGGAAAAAAAAATAATAATAAGGGAACTGAGATTTTCAAATGACAGTAAATTCTGCTTTAGAAGAGTATTTTGAAGAACAGGAGAAACCATTTCATTTTGATGGTTTGCACAAATTCATTGAAAGGTGTAATAAGTGCAAAGTGAAAAGTTGATAAACTCATATTGAAATAATAAACATATAAAATTTAGCCAAATTTTTAGGTCAGGCAATTTTTATGTCATTTGTTATGTTTGTTTGAAAATCTTAAAGGAAATTTCAATATTTTTTAATTTTAAACCCAATTCAGGGACTATGAGATTTAATGTTTTATCACCTACTTCAAGATAATGCCCCATTGCCAAACAAAATAGAAATCATGCTAAAAATTGCTCCATAATTTACAGGCATAATTTCAGAACTGTTTAATTTTTCTTTAGTAAGGTAATCTTCAAGATTATTTTTACAAGATAGCAGCTCGCTGTAAAATATAGAAACTTAAAATTAGATTGTGCCCTAGAGTATGTTTTTAGATGTTTGATCGTGTAAAATGCTAACACGTTGTTATTTTTGACCTTGTGATGACCTTTGATGTTAGAAACACATTTATAAAGATTAATTTCGCTAAACATTAAATTTGTTATTCTGGGGGCGACCGCCTTTTATCTGACGTCATATTTAACTATTTAAAAAATTTAAACGAACTATACGTTATTTGATCTCTCCTTTGAAGAAATTTTATTTACACCTAAACTTCTAAATCGTTAAGCATGTTGAGAATAGTCTCGACGGAGCGGAGACTGAGCTTCGAGACGAACGCAAAACAAATTTGTACTATCAGAGAAATATTTACGTTAAAAATTGTAGTTTTCCAACGGTCATTTCCTCATTTTCAATTTAGTAAAGCAGTGAAGCTTTATAATTATTAAAATTTAAAGGAACGTGCGAGTCGTTTCAGCTTTACGTAATTTGTCGCCATATCGGTAACAATTTTTAATTAGGTATGACACATGTCGAATTTCATTGAATACGTACTGGAATCGATTGACGCAACTGTTTACAAAACGTGCGAAAAGTTATGATTTGATTTGTTATATTGATAATTGATAAGACAACAGGTATTACATTCCAAACTATACAAAGCAACATTATTACACAATTTTATCTACATATTTGATTTAGAATGAGAAAAACTATTTAAAGCATTCACCTTTTACTTTACAGTAACACCAATTATTATGTTGTTATGTACTCTGGGTCAAAACAAATTACTAAATAGTTGTACCTTTTTGTACCAAAAAGCATAAAACAATGGTCATGTTTTAGTGAAATTTTTAACATTTTATGGGAATATTTTAAAAGTGGTATTTAGCGTTCGTGCCGGACTAATATATGGAAGAAAATACAAAAGCACTCAGCAGAAAAAATAATTTGTTGTAACAAAACATAATAATTTAATTATCTTTCAAATTGCTTAGATCTCTGTTTTACAGAAGTTTTGCGTTCTACAATTAGTTGAAACAATTTAAGTAACATTTAGAGAATTAACCTTTAACCGGAGTAAAGTTTCTCATGTTATTGCAAGTATAACAACATAAATTAAGACAAAAGTGTAATGTCCACAAAAAAGTGTAATGTTAATGCACGAGAATAATATATCTTTAAAATATAAATTAATATTTATTTTAGATATAAACCATTAACCCAGGTAGCCATTTTACTCTTAACAGTATAGGCTGACGGTCTATGGGCTGGTATTAACACACAATGGTCAATACTGAGCTTTCAACGAAGAAAAGCTTTCGAGAATTCAATATGCTTAGCGCTAGGCGAACCGTAGCTACTCCTATCATGTTTACTTGAGAGACGGTATAATGTAATAACATCCCCACAACCATGCTGATAGGTACGATTAGCCCATTTGTTCTGTCTTCGCTATGTGTAAATAGCGCGCTGCATTTCTCCATTTGCCCATTTTTGGTGAGGTTATCTGTATCTTGACGAGCTAATTCATCTGTCTTTATATTCCCCGTATTATTGAAGTACCTTGGCACAATATCATTTTCTGTTATAACATTTACCTCCTCCAGCCTTCAACGTCGACAGTTAGTCATATTTCATTGTTCGCTGTACAAAGAACAAAAAAAACGAAAACAGGATTGCCGCTATGCTCATCCTTTTAAACTTTAAAACGTCCCTTTAAATTAGAATTTAATTTGAATTATAGATGGAAGGTTTGCAAGAATCGCAACAATCAGTTTCGAACTTAATGAGATTATTGATTTGAAAAAATCAGTCATCTCATCAGGCCGCGGCGACTGACGTTGATATTTTACATAGGAATATTGTCCATATATATAGAATAATACCATGTATATGTACCACTAGCGAATTACTTCCTAGTCTACAGAATTCGATTCTTTCATATTCTCCATCTATACTTCATTTTTTTAACAATTAACTTTTCGTTGTGTACGAATTACATTTTTTTTTTTTTTTTTTTTTTATATTTTACGTTGTTGTCGTATTTATTGTAATGGTTTTTTGTTGTGATTGTTCCGTACATTGGTCTATTTCAGTATATCTCGAATTAAATACACAATCGTAGGAAATTCTTCCATTTGGCGTCAATTCTGTGTGACAACGACTATGATGATTCATACTTACTTAGACACAATCAACTTCCCAACCACCCCATACTTTTTCTTTCCTTTAACGCTGGATCGCGGATAAATTAGAATTTAATTTGAATTATAGATGGAAGGTTTGCAAGAATCGCAACAATCAGTTTCGAACTTAATGAGATTATTGATTTGAAAAAATCAGTCATCTCATCAGGCCGCGGCGACTGACGTTGATATTTTACATAGGAATATTGTCCATATATATAGAACAATACCATGTATATGTACCACTAGCGAATTACTTCCTAGTCTACAGAATTCGATTCTTTCATATTCTCCATCTATACTTCATTTTTTTAACAATTAACTTTTCGTTGTGTACGAATTACATTTTTTTTTTTTTTATATTTTACGTTGTTGTCGTATTTATTGTAATGGTTTTTTGTTGTGATTGTTCCGTACATTGGTCTATTTCAGTATATCTCGAATTAAATACACAATCGTAGGAAATTCTTCCATTTGGCGTCAATTCTGTGTGACAACGACTATGATGATTCATACTTACTTAGACACAATCAACTTCCCAACCACCCCATACTTTTTCTTTCCTTTAACGCTGGATCGCGGATAAATTAGAATTTAATTTGAATTATAGATGGAAGGTTTGCAAGAATCGCAACAATCAGTTTCGAACTTAATGAGATTATTGATTTGAAAAAATCAGTCATCTCATCAGGCCGCGGCGACTGACGTTGATATTTTACATAGGAATATTGTCCATATATATAGAACAATACCATGTATATGTACTGTAGACTAGGAAGTAATTCGCTAGTGGTACATATACATGGTATTGTTCTATATATATGGACAATATTCCTATGTAAAATATCAACGTCAGTCGCCGCGGCCTGATGAGATGACTGATTTTTTCAAATCAATAATCTCATTAAGTTCGAAACTGATTGTTGCGATTCTTGCAAACCTTCCATCTATAATTCAAATTAAATTCTAATTTATCCGCGAGCCAGCGTTAAAGGAAAGAAAAAGTATGGGGTGGTTGGGAAGTTGATTGTGTCTAAGTAAGTATGAATCATCATAGTCGTTGTCACACAGAATTGACGCCAAATGGAAGAATTTCCTACGATTGTGTATTTAATTCGAGATATACTGAAATAGTCCCTTTAAAGTTTAAATAACAACAAAAATAACTTTAATCTCGAAATTTTTTTTGTCCTCATCGAGTGTTTACAACTCCCGTCCGAATGTTAGAAAAATGGAGATTTTATCACTGGCCTCATATATTGTGGTGTTCATAGCGAATCTTATGCTTGATAAATACTTTGGCCCCCCAGTATGAAGATCTTTAACTAAAATCCCCAATTTAGTTTTCAGGGCCCGATTTTGGTGTTCCACTGTATTGGCCTGGGGATGATACAATGAGGTTAGGTTAGGCTAAGTTTCAGTGGTTGCTATCGCACACTTAGGCGAATTATGGCCCATTGTGATACCACGGGATCCGACATTATTAAAACCTTTAACTCCATCTAGTGCTATTCACAAAGCGTACAAGATCTCGCACATGTGTCCACTGTCCGGTAAGTACCCTTACAATTCTGCCTGGTTCCAGTTGAAGGGTCGTACTGTACCTTGCTAATTCGTCTGCTCTGCAATTTCTCTCAACGTGAGAAAGGCCCGGAACCCAGACCAACTGGATATTGAATAATTCACACATTGACGCCAGGGAAACTGGCCGTTTTGACCGCCCTTTGCTTATCGCTAATATCCAACGGGAGAAGGGACAGCACGACCTCTAAGGCACTAGTAGTGATAATTTTCAGCGCTAATGAGCAATCAGACTGCTCTCTATACCTTCGCCATCATGTTCCTGTATGATAATTTCTCCAGAGCTGGCCGCCATAAACTCACACCATACAACTGCCGTGTAAAGCCAGTGCACCAGCTCCGGTTTCAAGCCCCCATTTCTTTCCGATGGCAATTTTTACAAGAGTATAGAGTGCCACAGTGGCCTTCTTCACCCTTTCTATCTTGTTGGGTTTCCAACTGAGCTTACTGTCTAGAAGAATCCCTAGGAATCTCGCCTTATCAGTAAGAACCAGCATATATTTCTTTTTATAGCAAAGACGACCAGCTTTGTTTTAGATGAGTTAATCCCCAATCCAGATCTGCTGCATAAGCAACCACATCTATTCCTTCCCCCTCCAGTTTCAATAGTAGTTAATTGATTGCTTCATTCCAAAGAAGGGGAGAGAGCACACCTCCCTGGGGTGTTCCCCGAATAGCCCGTCTTCTGACGGAAGCTTCCTCCATCCCCGCTATAACCCTTCTGCTACCTAGCAAGTTACTAATTAGCCTGGCTAATGGCTTTTTAATCTCAAGTGGCAACAATCCTTCCATAATTGCCTACACCTTCACGTTGTTGAAAGCGCCCTTGATATCGAGAAACCCCGACCCGTGACTTCTCAATTCCCCGAACTAGGGTATGTAATGCCGTATCCAGGGACTTGCCCTTATCGTACGCATGCTGAGACCGTGCCCAGTTTCTGGTAATAAATCTAAAACGAATCCAGCGACATCCAGCGGCCTTGCTATGATTTTCAGCAGAACTCAACTGAATTTATGCTGGTACAATCCCCAATATCCTCTGTACACAACAGTTGAGGTGAGGTTTATAAAAGTTTAATTTATATTTATTATGGTGGAACAGTGTGTGCGGTATCGTGGTGTGCAGCGGTGCAAAGAGGCGTAGCTACTTGTTCGGGTGGCTGGCTGAGATGAACTAGTTAAAAATAAAATATACTTTTCTTAAAATAAATTTGTTCGTGTCGCTTTTTAAGCATTTTTGTTAAAAAAATTGCTATATGGTTTCGGTTTGCCGTCTGTCCGTCTGTGTGCACGATAACTTGAGAACGGATGGAGATATCAACTTAATTTCTTCATTAAAAGTTCAAGCAATTCATGGGAATGATCCCTATTGATTTGGACATTTTTGTGTTTAGTGTGTTCGGAGATATGTATTGTTTTGTTAACCCCCCTCCTCAAAATTGATAGATTTTTTTTTTTTATTTTCTATTCTATTCTGATTTCATCGAGCATGTGAATGTGGAATAAAAATAAAACTCGTCTGGATGTGGGTTTGTGTGAGTGGTGTTGTTATGGGGGTGGTAGGAGTGGTGGTACGGGAGGTGGAGGGCTGGGATGAGGCGTTTTAGGTTTGGTGTGAGAATTTGGGATTTTGTGAATGAGAGTTTGTGTGGGTGGTGTGTGTGTGCGTGGAAGTGGGTATGGAGGTGTTAAAGGATGATAATATGGGTGGTGCGGTATAGGGTGGTGCGGGTGAGATGGGTTTTGGGGTTTTAATTGGATAGTGGGTGGGGGATGGTAATAATGTTTAGATGTGGTGGTATGTGGTTGATTGGGGTCAGTTGAGATATGGTGGATTGGGATCGGTTGGGCTGGGTGTAGATGGGGTTAGGTAAGTGTGGGAGTGGGTGGTCGTAATATTTAAAATACGAAAATCACACGGCATAGAAGTTCTTTATAGGCTACAAAAATGCTTAAAGAGTTCGGCTCCGAACCTTTCCCGTCTTTTTGTTTTTGTTTTGCGTTTCCGTAGGGTTGAGTTAGCGATGAGTTTGTGAAATGATATATGTATTTAAGATATGTGTGAGTAGAATATTTTGATTGCAAAATATTAGCCGCGACATCACCTCCCTCCAGATGAGTCACAGAGTAAAGAAGTTGAATGTCGATTAAGGCTATTGTTGTGATACTGAAGGCTATTTACAGTCCGTTATTGATGTAATATCTTATCTTTTAATATCGTAAGATTAGCTGATCGATTCTTTGTTAATTAATTAGTGATTGATCGCGCGATCGTTTGATTGATTGATTGAGATACCTAAAGATATACTTTCTTTAAGACATTTATCTTTGCGGTAGTGATTATAGCTAGCGTGTTGGTGTAAGGCAGTTGTTTGTATTCAATGTAAGCTTAAGAGGTACATAAGCTCAGTGAATAACTGTGTGCCTGATCGTGATCGGTCGTTATGTTGACGGATACTCCGAATCTAAAAATGTAATTTTCGGAGTGTGAGTAAGAGTTTGCTGATCGCGAGTGATTTTTATACCTGAAGGATATTCGTCGCTTGCGACATCTTATCTCTCGGTATTGGTTTGAATGTTTATTTAGTGGAGTCAAGAAATTGGGGTGGGAAAAGATTAGTTTGATTAAAAATCCTAGGTTTGAGTTGAAACTAGTGAGACTCATGGACCCAAGGTAATCTTGAAGTTCCGAGTACTGTTTTTGATATGCAGATTGGGGTCACTGTGAACGTTGGTGAGTTTTTGTATAACTCAAGCGACGCAAGAGGAAAGCGACAGTTAGTGCATGGTTGTGGTGTTCACTGCACCATGCGAGTCGTTGAATCAAGGATCATGTGACTTGCATGATCCACACAAGAGGGCGAAAGTGGACGTAGTGGTGATCTTCACTTGTCTATGTGTGCAGATGGATCATGGAAGTTGCATGACAGAGACCGACACTATATAGGAAAGGGAGTGTGAACAAGTTGTTGTTGTTCACAGTATGATTGTCGTGTCGATGTCGATCGAGAAACGTCTCCATAATACTGCCACATTAAAATTGCAAAATAATCAGGTTTTAAATTTTTTTTTGAAATCTATACAGATGGTTTTATGGCCTCTAGTCGTAAACTAAAATGTCATCGACAAAGAAAAGTAATGAATTTATAAAGTTTTATAGTAGAATCGTTATCGATGCGACAACCATAATTGGGGTAAAAATAAAATTTTCTATTTTTTTATCCCAATGGATAATGGCGGAGGGCTTGTGTGCGGCGTGATGTTGGCGAGCGCAAGTGATTTGCGCATCTTACTGCGCCGACTGATTGAAAACGAACTTTCGTTTTGGAATTCCCGTCGTGTTGTTTCCGCCTTGCGCGTATATGTTCATCGGTTGATACATTTACTGTTTGCACTTACAGAGTAATGGGTGATGAGTTAATGCACTGATGTATTTGAAATTCGTGCGATTAGAATATTTTGATTGCAATATTCTAACAGCTACAAACTTTGCTCAATTCCCAAGCGGCACGTAGTATATTGAATGATTTCGCTCGCGAACTGGGATCTATAGTCTGAAATGGGCCGCCTGAGTACTCTGTCAAGCAAGGTTTTTGTACAAGCCAGAGCAGTTGCTGAGAGGAGCGGAAATAGTTCCATTCCCGCCATGTGACAACATCCACCGCTATCAGCGTGTGCTAATAACCATCATATGCCTCAGGTAATGATCCGAAGAGGTCGACAGCCATAACTTCCATTCGTTGGGCTATTATCGGTGTTTCTAAAAGCCCGCTGAGCTTTAAATATAAAACTATACTTCTGACATCCACATAATTACGACAGAACTCGGTAACAGAACGGCGCATTCCCGGCTAGAAATATTTCACCTCAATCTTTGACAGAGTTTGGTCAACCTCATAATGTCGGTCAGATCGGTAAAATATGGTTGCGAAGAGATGTAGGTACTATAGCTTACAAGCTTCTACGACTTGTTCGTTGTTATGGCTTTAAATTACTCGTTGCTCCATAAGATATCTCCGGGAAATATAATTTTCGCGATTCGAGTCATCAGGCTTTTCTAGGTATCCGTCAGGCATTCGTCTTAACTCGGTTTATCCTCGCTGGGAAAAATCAATCCCAAAGGCACTGTCCACCTTCTATGTAGCGTCAGAACTTGCATATTCGATTAGTCTGTTATCATGTAACAGTACAGGACCCAGGATAAACGAAGGGAACGCCACACTGAGTATACATGATCCACGTTTCCTTTTTTGACTTCATTTCATTTCGAGGAACAGCAGACCCTTTTGCTGGTTCCGTTGCTGCCTAAAAGGCCGATGTTTAAAATAGGTCACTCCCAGGATTTCAAATCGCTTCCACAAGTTTCTAAACTATTGAAATTGATTATTGATTGAGGTAGTTGACCTTTACACTTCCTGGTATACACTTCCTGACTCTTCCTGGTGTACCACACCCATAGCATTTTATTTCGGATGATGACGGTTTATCATATGACGTGCTTGGTGATTTATTCAGCCTAAAATAATTTTCTTTGGTGTGACCCACAATTTTATGATAATTACACCGATCTTTACTTAATGCCTTCCCTCGTTCATGCTTAAGATTGACTTTGCTTGTATTCGCCTTTGTTAAGAAAAAGTTGTTCTTGTCGGGTCAGTTCTAAAAATTTATCTTATGTTTGAAAGTCAGTTCGTTTAATTCGTTGTTGAATTTTGCATGACAGCTAACCAAAAATCATATCAAGTTGTGTTTATTCTATACTATATTATGTTTTGCATAATACTCGCACTTTTGCAACAAAAAGATCACTGCCTTGTTTCAGGTTGAAAATTCCATGTAATCATCTTGAATTTTGGACGTTACGCTATTCAAAAAGCTGGTTGCAACAACTTTTTCGTTCCGCGACCAAATGTCACTGTGGTTAAAGTTTTGGCGTTTTGATCGGGAGGTACCGAGTTCGAATCACGATAGGGGTAGAGAGCCAAAGCAAATCTTCATCAACAGGTTACGAGCCCCCATCTTCTATATCCAGTACTATAGGCTGGCATGGAGCAATGCAATGCGCAGATAGTAACGTAATTCGGACTTATCTTTAGTCCTGAAATATACCAATGTATGGAACAGTCACTGGCTCTATTGTAAAAATAAAAAATTTGCTACATGAAGTTTGGTATGTGAATGTATATTAGGTGGAGAATCTGAAAGAATTGATTTCGTAGGCCAGAAAAAAATTCGCTAGTATTAGAAGTATAAGATATTTATCTTAATATATAGACAAATATTTCAGAGAATTCAAGGGTTATTCCGGATTAAACTCTCGGAAAAGCCTTATACCAGAAAATCTTCTCTAAATATAGGCCAATTCAACCTATATGCTGGTACCTTGTCCCAGTCTCTGAAAACTGTTATTGACCCAGTTTAATAAAATACTCCCGATTTATGGTGGAAAATTGCTGTTAACAACAAGGTTAGATTTTCTCCGCGCGGTAATACCTTATACCGGAAAATGATCTCCGAATATAGGCCAATTCGGTCTATATAATGGTATCTTGCCCCAATTTCTATCAGATTTATAAAATCTCTTTATTTTGAGTGAACAATTACAATAAACAATTCTGATATTTTTCTGTTAAAGCTTTACATTTTATTTATTTGTTAAATTTTTAAAGTTTTCCTTATAAACGATGAATTTATTTAATGTAATTATAATTTTTAATAAAATTTTCATTAATTTCCATTTATAAAATAGAGTTAAATTACCAATACTAAAACAATTCAATATGGCGGCTATTGGGATTTATTTAAGATTATTCTTTCGGCTTTATCACAAAATATTATTTTTAATGGTTAGGTTACCCATACAATGTTTACGAGTTTTTTAGTCGTAGAAAACAAAGAGCCCATTTACTCACAATATTTCTACAAAAGTAGAAAAATGCAATTTCCCCACATTTTTAACCCCAGGGTACACAAAGATGCACAAACTTTTACAAAAATGAGAATTCCCTTAGGTAGCTTCTTGGCAGCATGGTTTCGTACTGATAAAAAGGTCTACTCATCAGGTTGCAACGAACTGCAAAAATCAAACTCTTGCTTTGTACCGATAGTACAAAACAAGAACTTATCGATTTAGCGAATTATATAACCAAATTAGAAACTTCAGGAAATTCTCACTATGTACATACGTGTGTATTACAGCCAACACATAATAACAGTCCAACACATAATAACACATAACAGTACGAAACCAAGCTGCCAAGAAGATACCTAAGGAAGTTCTCATTTTTGTAAGGGTTTGTGTATCTTTGTGTAAGTTCTCTGGGGTAAAAAAGGGAGGGGGGCGAGTCCATTTTTTTCTACTTTTATGGTAGAAATATTGTGAGTAAATAGACGTATGTGAAGTTATCCTCGGATTCTATCCCCGAAATTAAAAAAAATTAATCAGGCAACACTAACATAATTATATCCCTCTAACTCTTGTGTGAAGTTAGCACCGCCCCGTTTTATATTATATTTTAATACAAAACCACTTCATATGTGAAGTTATCCCCGAATTTAATTATATGAAAAATAAAAATGTTTATTAAAATTATTTTAATTCGGAAAACACAAAAAATAAATGTAATAATTTAATAAAATGAAGTAAAATAATTTTTAAAATGGCTCATAAATTTGTCAGATTATAATAATAAGATGGAACATACATATCTCACATTTAAGAAACACACGAAAAAATCGTACCATTGCAACCTAGCGAAATTAGACTCCGAGCAAAATATTTCCATGTAATATATTTTGGACCAAAAGTAATATTTTGATTTGACATGTAAAAAGTATAAATTTGTTGGATGAGAGCTACATGGTTTTGAGATGGTCAGACCCTTACATCACTTTTCCCTAAATATGAACAAAATTTGGCGAAAAGTGACGTTAGGGTCTGACCATCTCAAAACAATATATCTCTGATCCGACAAATTAATACTTTTTACATGTCAAATCAAAATATTACTTTTGGTCCAAAATAAATTACATGGAAATATTTTGCTCGGAGTCTAATTTCGCTAGGTTGCAATGGTACGATTTTTTCGTGTGTTTCTTAAATGTGAGATATGTATGTTCCATCTTATTATTATAATCTGACAAATTTATGAGCCATTTTAAAAATTATTTTACTTCATTTTATTAAATTATTACATTTATTTTTTGTGTTTTCCGAATTAAAATAATTTTAATAAACATTTTTATTTTTCATATAATTAAATTCGGGGATAATTTCACATATGAAGTGGTTTTCGCGGGCGGCGAAATCCCTTCATGGGATGTGAAAGCCAGAGAGAGAGAGAGTGGTTTTGTATTAAAATATAATATAAAACGGGGCGGGGCTAACTTCACACAAGAGTTAGAGGGATATAATAATGTTAGTGTTGCCTGATTAATTTTTTTAAATTTCGGGGATAGAATCCGGGGATAACTTCACATACGTTTTGGCCTACGACTAAAAAAGTCGTAAACATTGTATGGGTAAACATTAAAAATAATATTTTGTTCGATAAAGCCGAAAGAATAATCTTAAACAAATTAATATAACGGATGATTATGAAATACTTCTAAATTTTAATTTATTTGAATCCAATAAGAATCCTGTTTCCGCTATTTTTTCAATTTTAACCGCATACGTATTTATTGTTAGAAACATCGGGCTCGTAATTTACTACAATAGAGTCTCTGAGTGTTGTTGTGCCGATTCTTAATTTGGTATTTGAGGACTTCTGCAAAGCACTTACTAGCTTTTTATTCGTGGGTTTTCTGAAAGACCTCCTGTATTTTTCACCAATTTGTTGAGTTCTCGCTGCTAACACAGAACTATTCAAACCACGGAATTTTTTTGCCATAAGTCAATCGGCATTTCTTCTAATTCTCCTTTATTAAATTAGAGAATTAAATGACGATTGACCTATGGCAAAGAAGCCACGGAATATCTTATCTAGCAGACCATTAAGCTCTTATGTTGATATATGTGGGTTCTGAAATTTGTACCGATTTATTTATTTATGAAAAAATCTTAATTCATTTGACAATACTCCAATCATAAAAAAGCTACATATAGGTATGAATTTATACCATCTAACCTCCATAATAAGCATAATTCAAATTTATTTGATTGGCCATAGTGAACTTGCGTTCACGAAGAATACGTTTAACAGTAACTGAAATCGCTCTTTGGTAATCCAACTTTTCTCTTTTAAACCTTCGTATTAAACTTCCTACAATGGCAGGTGGAATATTTTATCCATCATGTGAAAAATAAAGCGACATTACCACAGATTTTTGCGATCAATCTCGCTAGCTGAAATTTAGTCTGAATTATTATGATTTAGTATCAGAAAAATATTTAGGTTATTTTTAGAAATAACATGGACACGAATGTTATTTGCCTGGAACTACTTGGACTCAAGTAGCCTGTCTCCCTTGGCCCAATGTTCTTGTACCATCCTGATTTTGAGTATAGGCGTAGTCGTTGCGTCTTAATCTTTTATAAGCCCATGATTCAGTTTAATATTTTTTACCGGTTCTCTCCGCTAACGCAATCTTACCCAAATTTACCCGCAACCCATACCGATGCAGTAAAGATTAATTTTTAAATTTTTTGTATTTGGTCTATTTCATATCAACTGTTTAGACAGTAGCAATTTTGTGTATAAATAAGACATTTTAGATAAGAATCAAGCAGAATTAAAAAATATTTTCAAACGTATATTCTGATTATTTAAACCTCACCAGTGATAATTTAAATATAAGTATTAAAGAAAATCACTGCATAGGATTAGAGCTTCCTTCTCAGAGCTTTCAAGACATATTCATCTATTCTTGTTTTATCGTTAGAAATTGGTTTTAAGAGATTGGCTTCAGTGCGTTTTCCTACCACGCAAGGGATTCTGATTTAAAGCTCACACAACATTAATTTGCCCTATCGGCGTACAAAACTAATGGGCTGACCCATCTTCCATGTGCAGTATAGGCTGGCATGCAGCTATGCAGTGCGGAGATGGTAACTTAAATCGGCCCTATAGCCGTACGTCTGCGATTTGGTAGATGATGCGCAAAGTAAGACGGAAAAATAAACCGCGAAATTAATTCGAATTAATTCGAATTTGAGAGCCGAACACTTAATTTTTGTTGTTATACTTTCATATATAGTTTCATACTTATGTGTCACAAGTCCCATTGCGTTCTGTAATAGGAATTTCCAAAGTACGTAGAATATGACCTATATATTATCCTAAATGAATCATCTGCATTATGATACATTGAGTAGCATGAAATATTTAAGGACAAATAACAATGAATGAAATCGCTTAAAACAAACTTTATTGGTCAAAACTATTTAGTTGCAATCAAATATGAATTCGTGTGCGTCACCTTTTCTTATTGCTTTATAATTCATACCATTCTCGTCTAACAATGTTGTTTTGTAAAAGAATAAATTGTTTCCATTCTTGTACATAACTAGCATACCAATTATATGAGTTATAATGTTTTCAACTTGCTCCTTCTTGCTACACAACTTGAATATAAATTTATTTTAAAATTAACCATTCAGAATTATTGTTGCATGCATAAACTATTTTATTATGATTGTAATTGAGTACCTAGACGTAATTGAAATCTATAAAGGTAGACATAAATAAATAAAACAAAACTGAGTTATCTACATATATCACAATTAGCATTCCGTATGTACTTCAAATGGCCTTGACTTTGTGATAAGAATTGAAATAATGGCTAGACATAAAATCCAATTTGTCAGTTCACATAACGTAAAATGTGAGAATACCCTGGCCGTCGGTCAAATCAATAATAAATTAATTATGAAAAGTAAAATACTCGGCGGGATTTTCGTTTTACAAAAAAAAAAATGATCGACTTATCCGCAAATAAATCTTAATGACGTACGTACTTTTGGCAATGTTCGATTTTAAGAAAATCGTGAAGAGGTTTTACTAAGTAAGTGAATTCGGTCGGTCAATAGACCAAACGGCACAGTGGTTAATGCTTTGGCGTTTGGATCGTGAGGTATTGGGTTCGAATCCCGGTATAGCGGCTCGATGCTAAAGTAATTTTCATCATCAGATTACGATCGGTGATGGAAATAAGAAGTGCAGTCGGATGGGCCGACTCATCATCCATGCAATTACTATATAGGCTGGCATGAAACAATGAAATGTGGAGCTGGTTCGATTTGGCAGGCAATGCGTAGGACGTGACTGCGAAATAGTTGAGAGTGCTTTTGCAAATTTGATGCGAATTAAGGTTTCATAGATGGCTACGCCTGAAATTAATTTTCGTAGCACCATCTTCTATCGTCGTTCGTTGTTAGCGATGATAAGGACATGCCTAAAGTTGTTCTTACTTCTGTAAGCAAGGTTGATCAAGGTTTTTTGCCAGAGACCATGCTAGAGCAAACCAAGAATATGAAACTTACTGAACCTAGATTTCAAGAAGTATCAATTTATATTAAAAATATAAAGATTACAATTCTACAGGTGGTTTTGGGAACAAATCTAATCGTTGGTAAACTGTAGGAGACACAAAACCATAGGTGCATTTACAGGCAGAAACCAATAACTTTGTTTATTGTGAAAATGAAAACAGAGATGGCTGCACGGGCTTCAGTTCCTAGTGCAAATTTAGATAACACAGGAAGAGTAGCAACTAAACCAACAGAAAACAATGCTGGAAACTAGCATACTGTTGGTAAAAAACGCAAGAAACGTAAAAACAGGGAACGTTGGCAAAACCAGACAAAAACAGCCTGTCAATAAAACATAATGATCCACTATGTAAGAAACGCATCCACCGAACCAGTGGCTGAAAAGAGATTATTTAAAGTTATTATCTTTGATGCTGCTCAATAAATGAAGATCTCCTGAATCGAGAGATTTTAATTTTCTAAATAGAACTGGTGCGAAGAATAAAGAGACCGCTCACAGGGTGGTGGAAGTTGAACTGGCAACCAAAAACGTGTTGCTAAAGTATGAAAGACTGCACGTGGACTGTTAATGATCCCGGGTGAGAGAGTTTGTAACTCCAACTAGGTGCTTTAGGCGCCAGTGATATGGTCATATTGAAAATAATTACAGGGTGCGAAGAGAGACCTGTTCTCACTGTGCACAACATGGCCATGGTTATAAAGGTTGTTCAAATAAAAACAAACCAGCCAGTTGCGAAAGCTGCGAGGATATGTAAAAAAACACACGATAACCAAGTAGGTTGCGCTACCTGTAACGCATACAAAAGTGCTGTGCAACGTCTGAAATCTAACACTAAATATGATGGTTAGTCAAAATTTAATACTGTTAAAGTTAGCCGAAAGTTTCCAGCCGAAAGATAATGCAGATAGTGTCTCTGCTATCTCAGCCAAAACACTAACTAGACAAATGCAATACGACAAATGCAATAATTGTAGAGGCTAACGGCTTCGACAACTCTCACGGGCATGCGGGACGTCGCTGCGCTCCCCCCGCTTAGCCCTCCGAAGGGCTTTAGATTTGAACTTCGGGGGACGTAAGAGGCGGGATCAGAAAGCATGTCGCACTGCGTGCCGCACGTAGGAGCGGATTATATAGAATCTATTGACAGCTTTATCGAAAAATCATATCGTATATTTTTTCGGCTGGGATAGCAAAGACACTATCGGCTAACTTTAACAAGGTCAAAATTTAAGATATTGTAACGTATTGCCCACCTCAACATGCAGGGGGCCAAAGAAGCCGGTTCATCATACCGCCAGAGTAGCCACATGCCACTCTGAGAATCCTATGAAAGAAGTTGATTTCTTCTACCTATTTTCAATATACGCCCAATATGGGAACCGATCGAGTACCATTTGTGTAAAATCGAAACGATCATAGACTCTATCTCTTTATTCCTCTTTAAAAGTGGAGGACTTCGTGTGTAGGGGTAGCTTTTCCATAATGAACAACCAGGGAAACCGAACGACGTTCTCGTCTAATGGGAACTCTCGATAGTTGGGTGGTTATAAAGAAAGAAAATTAGACATCTGTGACCAAAGAATCATCACGTTTTAGTTATTAACTCGCCCCAGAATAGTCCGCTCGTAAGTAACAAAACTCCGAGTTTGCTACTAAGATAGCCGAGTGGGTCTTTTTACTAGACACTGTGTCGGCCGCTGGGACGGTTTAAAAGAACTTTCAGAAATTGATTCGATCGATGAAATTGATGCTCGTGTAGACTTGATCTCAACACAGATAACCAGTGTCTGCAATAACTCAATTCCAATGAAGCTAGGGAGCGAAGTAGTTGGCTAGGGAGCGAAGTAGTTGGTAGAACTCTAATCTAAAGAAAGCTAGATGTTCTATGTACAAGATAAGAAGGACACCAAGCAGGAAAAAACCAAGAAGCAAAAGAGTTAAAATTGTCACTTTTTCGAGCGGTACTACCGGGCGAAATTCCAGATGAAACTGAATCACATGCAGTTATGCGTGAGATCTCTACCAACAGTAGTTGAACAACTACGATTACTGAAAAACGATTACTTGACATATGCGGTGCGAAATGGTAAAGTCATCCTCGCTATCCTCAATAAATCCAACCACTCAAGTCAGTCAGTTGCCGGACTTTTTTCGTCGTTCAAACATAATAAACGAGAGAGAACGTGTTTTGGCCCAATCGGTAAAGAAATGGCCAAACTCTAGTTGAATTGGCGTGCAATCAGGAATTAATTTTGTAAAACCATATTTGAATCTCATATTTCGTTCTAATTTAATTATTCTATCATTAAAAAAGTCTTGAAGCATCATGCCGTAAATTGAAGCACCTTAGTACTCAAAACTACGTTGTGGCGCTGGACACAGTTACAACTATTCTAATTCCCATATATAATCACATGGCATATCGTTGGATAGATCTTGGAAAATGCTAAAATTTTGTAATCAGCCTCTAGTTCACAGATTCACCGTTTCGAGACTGGTAGCTAATTAGTAAATTTTTATAGAATATACACGGATCGCATATCATTCAAGGCCTTGAATAATATCACAAATTTTGTGATGCAACATAGTACTTAAAACTTTGTTACAGGCTGACTGCTGCCAACCTGCAGTTATCACTAAGCCCATGCAGAGGCCTCCACGGTGATTTTTGCCGGCTACGTTCTCAGGGAGAAGTGCTAAGGTCGTGGGGTTTGAGGCGTGCATGTGCTTCTGGCTTACACCGTGATGATTACAGAAAGTTGGGGGAACGCAAATAATAATAATAACCCGAGTTCCGCCGAAATTCGTTGGCCGGAATCTGAGGAACGAAACGAATAATCAAAATAAATCATAAGAAAAATAATAATAACGGAAGAGGTGCCTTGGTGCACGCATCCATTCGAATTCAAACGGGGCAAGCCCTGGTTACGAAATTGGATGCGGGCACCAAGGGACCGCGAACACTTTGCCGACACAGGATGGGAAGCCCCCCCCCCCCCTCATCACACCAACCCGAAAAAATTTAATAATTCATTTTATTTCCGATTAGAGAAAAAAAACGGACAAAAGAAAAACAGCTTCCCCCTCCACCGCACCACGATACGAGAGAAAGAGAGAGAGAGAGCAATACTCACCGAGCGCCGTGCGCTCGATTACAAAATTTCAAATTTAAATTTAATAAACAAAATTTAAGAAATATAATAAAATAAATAAAAATAAAAAAAAATAAAAGAAATGGTACCTTAACTAATAAAAACGTTGCGGCCTTGGTGCCGTTATTGTTGCGGAGCCTCTCCCCGATAAAAATTGGGTTGCGGCCTTGGTGCCATCTTGCCACAGGCAATTACCAATGCCCGGACCGTTGGGCGTCTTCCCGCCGTAAATAAAAACCGAATGGCCTTGGTTGACCACCCGTGTCGTTGCGGGGCCTCTCCCCGATACCAAATATAAATAAAAAAAAACGAACAGCCGGTTGGCTACCCGTTAGAGGCGATGTTACCCCGACCAGAATTGTTGAGCTACGTTGTTGGTCACTCGTTAATAAATCATCAGTCCTACACTAAAATTAGGCGTACCGTTGTTATTTATGGGGTACTGTAAAGTGTTACGCATGCGTTGGGCCTTGTATGCCTTCGTTGGGCTTTGTATGCCTTCGTTGGGCTTTGTATGCCTTCGTCCACAAAAATTGGGCGTCCTTCGCCTCAAATAGCAAAAATGAGTGACCTCAACTGGCCACCCTGTACTGTACCGTTGCGGCACACCCTGGCCGGTAAATACTTTGGCCTCGACCGGCCGATTGTTGCGGTATAAATTGCTTTCACCGTAAATAAAAATGTCAATGACCACGTTGCTGTTGTTGGCCACCCGTTACAATTAGGTGCCTGTTAATATGAGGCGACCCCCGTCGAATCGTAAAACGTGGCGGCGTCTACCGGTAAATTTAAAATAAAACTGCGAAACCACGAGCTGGCCGCCCGTCAAATAAATTTTGAGACTAGCTACTTGATACAATCTGTTGGCTTCATAAAATTCTAGCGGCGCAAGCCCAATCAAAATTTTAGTTGGCTGTATTTCCAAGCGTTAGAGAATCTACTTTTCAATTACTCTACACGTACGACTTCTTCCACTGTATACCACTAAACACACTTTCGTATTTTCTTTTCAATTTATTTATAATACCAAACACGAACAAAATAAACTTTTTTTTTCGATTTATTATTTTGATGTGATTAATTTGATGTGATGGTATCAAATTATGAATTTTGTACCAATGCAAAATCCAATTCACAAAAATAATTTTCAGTTTTTTTTTTATTTTTTTTTTAATATTTTCAAGAAAACAATAATGGTGGAAGACCAGAAAAATTTTAGTTTGCGATTTAACTCGACTTCTACATACCAAAATCAACACTCGACTCCATTACATAAAAATTCTCACGCCGAAATACGACGCGCAAAACATTCCAGAAGAATTGTCTTTCTTCTCTGTTTCTCGTTTACATCAATTCGCATTGATGTAAACGAGAGGCATATAAGAAAAACATTCTTATGGAATGTTTTGCTTTACACACACACTCGATGCGCATTGCTCTCTCTCTCTCTCCCATTTTCGTTTGGTTACCATTACCAACAAAACAAAAACGTCGCGGGTGCGTTCTGCGCACAATTAACAAACAACTACCGAGGTGAATATAATTTGTGGTTGCGACCACTCAGTCGTAACAACTTGAAGTTGCTTTTTTCTCATTGTCAACTTTATTTGATAATTCCACCGTTTGGCGCTGGTAGTTAATTATAGATTTATTATCTATATATATCTAAAGAAGAAAAGTATGTATGTATGTAACTATGTTTGTTCCACAAAAACTTTTGATCCTCTCGAGCGATTGCTCCCAAATCTGCGAGAATACTTTTTAGCAGCCGAGAAAAAAACACAGGGGGGTTAGTGATCAATAAATGTTACCCCTTCTCTATGCTGACCTGTAGTAAGCAGGAATTTACAATACATATATGAAATTTTTTGATGAACTCGAGCGATTGCTCGTGGAACGCTGGAATGCCTTCCCATATCTTGAAATTGAAGAAAGTATCACTAATAATGCTTCTGTGGAATCTGGACCCGCCAAAACTATGCAATGGAACACGACTCTGTGTCAAAAATCTTTTGCCAGATTTCAACGAAGCCACTGTATGGACGTGGATTGCAAAAAGAGAGGACGTGTTCATAACTCGGTTACCATTGATACCAACTGACCTTCCTTTCAGCATCAAATGAGTCCAGTCCCCAGTTACTTTCATTTGCCATAACCATCCACAACACGGACAATCCCTTAAGTTTGAAGGCGTGAATTTGGAAAGTTCTTGCTTCCATTATGGCCAGTTGTATGTGGTAAGCTCTGGAGACTTCAAAAAATTTGTTTGTTTTAGCTCCGAGAGGAAAATCAAAAAATATTTAATTTTAACCCGGGCAAAGCCGGGTGCTTCAGCTGTTAGAATATATAAAAGTCACATATCAATGAAAAGATCTGAAGAACCTTAGTACCACCAAATTTTTTTAATTTCTAAGTTCTAGACACCTCGTGTGTTTTCAGCCGCTAGCACTTTCAAATTTGCTTGTATTCAAACAAATATTATTTTATATAATTTTTTTTGAACTTCCTATTGTAAACGAATTTTCATCATTAACCAAGTTTTACTTCATTCATATCGTTAACAAATTGCTTAAATTGGCAGAGCTCATATTGGAAGCCCTTTTTCATTATATAAATTACGTTTAATCCCGATCCATTAAAAATGGCTTAATTCCATTGGAGTTGAACATTTTTTAAAATTATAAGCCTTTGTTGCATCACAATCTGTAGGGTGGTTAATTCTACACAAATTAGCTATTTTGTAGAACCGTAAGAATTGTCGTTTTCGACGGTAGCACGACAATTCACCGAAAATAAATTCACTGAAATCGACAATTTACTGAAATCTTCAATTAATAAAAAAACAAAAATCCACCGAAAACAACAATTCATTGAAAATGACAATTCATCGAAAATGACAATTCACCGAAAATGGCAATTCACCGAAAATGTTAATTCACCGAAACAATAATTCACAGAAAACAACAAGTCCCTGAAACACAATTCACCGAAGACGACAATTTACCGAAAACTACAATATAATTTAATGAAAACGAATATGCTTTCATACAACCTTCCGATCGTTCCTTTAAAAGGCGGATTTCAACTAATAAATTTAAACAGACAAAATAAGTTTTATTAAAATCTCGAGATTTAAAATATTAAATTTCTTTAAAAAAGCTCATTGTTTTTTAATATAATTTTAATTTAATTAACTGAATTCTTCACATTAGTGAATTTGGTGCCCTTTTATAATTTGTTACAGCGCCAATTTTAAATTCCAGTCATATTTATAGATTCCCGGTCCTACGTCCCCAGAAATTGGAATAAAAAGCCAGTCGGAGGGTTAAGAGCCGTAGCCGTAAATTTCAGAACTTCATAGTTTCGGGATTTATTTTTTCAGTATTTTTCCGCAAGTTTTTATTTCAGTAAATTATTAACAACCCTTTAATAATACGAGGCGTTTGAAATATTTTTGATAAATTATCATTTCCGGTGAATTATTTTCAGTGAATTGTGTTTTCGGTGAATGGTGGTTTTCGATGATTTTTTTCAGTAAATTGTCGTGGAAGGGAACATTTTTCGACAAATCAAAGTTTTTGGAAAAAAACCCTTTTCGGTTACTTATTGTGTACGAGTCAAATGTTTTTTCGGTGAACTGAGTTTTCGGTGAATTGTTTTTGGAGACATGTTTTTTAATTAATTAATTTAAAACCCATTAAAAATTACGGGTGATGCCTTTTGACCAAATCGAAATGTTTTCTGAAAACCATTATTTTGGAGGTTCACCTAGAGAGTATATATTTAATGCAGGTACAAAAACATGATCACAGTCTAATGGAAAATTTATCAATCACATAATGACTTGGCTAAAACGAATTCTTATTATGTCTTATAACTAATGAATAGCTCATATATACCTACCTACCTACCTATATTTTGTATAGAGGATAAACGAGCAAAATAGAAAATTCATCTTTTCAACAAGTTGCATTAAAATAAATATTAGTTTTATCTAAAAATAAATTTACACAATTTTATCTATTTTTGTATCTCTTCTATCATAATACGATACAATATGTAGTATATCCATACAACACACATGTCTGATTCAATCTAATAAAGTTGTACGATAATAAATTATAAACGAATTTTTCGTTAGAAGAAAATTCTATTTCCAAATAGTTTCTATCTTGTTTTTTTTTTTCACAATATGATGATATTGAGTTCAATCGAACTTTTGCGCGATGACTACACAATTATGTATGCGTTTATATCGTATAAAAAAATTCAACCAACGCATTCTAAATAAATAGTATGACAATTTTCACGAAGTGCGAGAAAAATCTATTTTTACTTTTCCATAAAATTCAAAAATAATATTAGGTGTGTTAACCCGATTATAACTTCAATCGCACCATGTCCCCATTACCAATGTCAAAACTATTTATCACACGTTAATTAATAGTTAGATAATATATTATGTGTTTTGTCGTCTGAAGTTCAAAAGTGATACATGTAGATAGCTGGTGGGCCGTTGTTCAACAAGTGTTTTTATCCCACTCCTGAATGGGTTATATAATTGCGCGTAGACATTGCGTCTAAATACGCAGTTCCACGACAAACACGATAAAACCAATAAATCTAGAAAATATCCTTACGAAACCGCGACTAATGACAAAACAAACAAATTTTCTTTTGTTTTTATTACCCCGATTCTGGGTCAAGGGAATTTTAATGTGCAAACAAACCGAAAATCGTTTATCGTAGCCACTTGTACGGAATTCGAACAAAACAACAAAGGAAAATTATTTATTACCATTTTTATCTAATTAATAAATTTTCACGGTTGTGTTTTGTTTTTGGTGGAAAAATAAACTTGCTGTTTTCTTTTCTGTTTTGTTTTTGGTGAATAGCCCAATTTTTATTTTTTATGTGTTTGTCGAGTCGCACAAAGCATTGTCGATAGTATACGCGTACCGATATGTCGTATATAATTTAATGCTCGTTAATAAGAGAAACAATTAAGGAAATTTATCATAAAGTTTTCCGAAATGGCTTTTTTGTATAGAAGTATAGGAAAAAGAAGAACAAAGAAAATCAGGAAAATTATACAAAACATGTAAGAATAAAGTAAATTAATAAATGTTATTTTTTATATAAAAATATAAAAATAATATATACCGGGTGATTCTTAAGTAAGTTCACAAATTTGATAGATCTCGCCAATATTACAGAGAGATTCAAAAATCGTATATAGGGTCGCCCCTTGTTTTCGTCGTACGTATTGTTTGGTGAAATTCTTATTGTAAGTACGCCCTATAACATAATAATATTCAAATGAATTACAGAATCCATTATTGTATTTCTGTAAGTGTGCTGGCTACAATTCAAGTTTCATTCTGCGATTATTTTCTGATGCGAGGCCATAAATAAATTATCTTTTCATTATCAAAGGTGAACCACGATACTATGTTTATTTTGAGATAATTATTACAAACATACATTTCATTTGTGATGTTGCAATTTTTTACAAATCTCCGGAAGTGGTTTCTCGGCTGAACACACACGGCACATAAAAAAAGAAGACGAAATCTTCTTTATTGTTAAAGCACTAACACGCATAAAAAAATTCATAAATTTATGACACTACACAATTCACTGTTTATGAAAACCAAAAACAGTTTTTACTCTTATGGCTGTCCGTCGACTCCGATGTAAACTTTTTTCGTCCCTCAACTAACTTTTTTTGCCTAAAAAACATCGATCTGATCACATGCTTCCATCATTCAACAACGATAAACAAGAAAAAATACTACGGTTACAAACATCGTAAAATTCATTTACTTGACAGTGGACTAAAAACTGCTAATTGTACCCGTATTTGCGTTGCAAACAGAAAAAGTTCAACATTTAAACAATTAACGTTTTATGTGGTAACAATTCGTGGGGACGACTCACTTGAACAGTTTTTTATAATTGTACCCAATTATACCCGAATATCTTTTGAATGGTACAAACCTGAGTTTTTGTGTAAGTCTCGGGCTCGATATGCTACATTTTCTACTTTGGTGTCCACAATCGCTGGTAGGTATTTCCATGCTATTTTGCCAAATATTTGTTTACAGAATCGCTCTGTGGGAATGTTTGACAAAAATTATTTGCCAAACTGTTAACTTTTCTGTTTCGACTATGAAGATTATACTTCAAAGCATTCTTTTCGTATGCCACTTTTAAGTAGTGTAAAACCTTCTCTCGAATGGAATCTAGATTTTCGACTTTAGATGTTGTAATTGACGCATTGTTACAATCGGGATCAAGCAAACGACGTAGTTCATACTCCGACCCATGAATGAATACTGTTCCGAATAGCAGCTGCCACTTCTGGAATAGCCTAGGTATTTAATCTCTTTAAGCAAGAAGAAGTAGATCGAAATATTTCTCTAGAGTTTCTGATGTGATTGATATTATACGGGGTACCGAATTAAAAAAGTCTGAATTAAAAAAGTTTTTTAAAAATGAATTAAAAAAGTTGATTTTTGTATGAACATCTGCGACTTATTTTAATTCATATTTTTAACATAAAATTATGAATTAAAAAAAACGATTTAGAAAAATGAGAAATTTCAAAACTGAATTAACAAAGGCTTATGCTATTTCATTTTTAAAACACCTACCTTAATTCATTTTCAAAATGAATTAAAAAAGACACATTTTATTTCATTTTAGTTTTAAATAAAAATGAATTTAAATGCAATATAATATATTATTTGTTTTCTATAGATTTCTATTTTTATAATTGTTGCCTCGTTTATTTATTATTTAATATTTAATTGATTTTAGTTAAATATCTTCATTAATGAAAATAAGATATTCTAATGTCTGATTTTCAGGAATGAAAATGTCTCTGGAAATCAACAGTTTTATTTGCTTTTTCATTAATGAAAATACAAATCAAAAATTTTCCAAATTTTTACGTGCCAAATTTAAATTTAAATTCCAAAAAATGTTCATTAATGAAAATAATAGTTGCATGGATTTACATTGCCTTAGAGACTATTAATGATTCAAAAAATTTAAATGTAAGGATCGGAAGGATTCAGTAAAGAAAATTATTTCGTGTTTCGTAATTCCTAACAGTTTAAATATATATTTATTTTCCAAAAAATATTGTAATTCATGTATAAAACGAAATAAAAAACGCTTATATTATTTCATTTTATAAACATTTATATTAATTCATTTTAAAAATGAATTAAAAAATGCCTTTTTAAATTCATTTTATTCAACTTTTTTATTTCTTTTTCAACTCTGACTGTAATTCATTTTTAAAATGAATTAAAAACACTTATTTGAATTCAGAAAAAAAAACTTTTTTAATTCAGACTGTTTTAATTCATGTAGCCATATTATACCTGGTGCATAAGGCGGCACATTGTCTGTAGCACAAACCGATTGGCAAGACCGTGAACTGAAATAAAGGTCTGCCTGGAATAGTAAAAGCGGTTTTATATCTGGACTGCGGGTCTAACGGAATTTGCCAAAAGGCGTCTTTGCCAACCGCCCCAACAGTCCATCGACTAGCGGTAAGGGTGTTACGGATGGCTCGCAGCCTACCGGCACATTTCAACTAAGCACGCAGAATCCTCATCACTCACTGTGATATTTTGCTGGTTATATCTCAAGGGAATTGCATTGTTCGTGGAGAAATACAGGCTTACGTGCTCCTGCCTTACACCGTAGAACAGAATCAAAATCAAAATTAAAAAAAAAAAAAAATTAAAGAAAAAAACTGAAATTAAATTAGGGACACTAGAATTCGTTGAACGAAACTTAAGGAACAGGAAAAATTTAATGATAACCGGGTATGTCCAACCAGTGACGACCGGATCTTCCCGAATTACAAGTACCCAGTCTGCTGAAGAGACCCTTCGAATGACCCATCGGCCCCGAAAGACCGATGCCCAACCGCAACAAAGCAGCATTATAGGGTAGGGACTCTCTACAACAGACCAGGCCTCCCTTCACCCAGAAAGACCTCCAGCTAATCCCCTACAATTCACTCTTCGACAGCATGACACCGACGAATGCCGCGGGGGAACCGTGTGGATTTTAGGTAGTCCCCGAATGGACGACACATATGCTGGTTTCGCCACTCCGACTCTGTGGATGTCCTGCCAAGGGGATAATGGGGAGTGACAAGCCCAGCCTGTAAATGTGGGACCGACATAGAATAGAAAACCGCCTCCCACCATACCGAACCGAAAAATTTAGCACTTCATTTTTTTATTTTAACAGCACAAAAAAAATAACTAGGCTAAAAATAAAACCAAAGGACAAAAAGAAAATGAGGCCGAATGCCAAGAATCGCCGTACAATTTTTATTTATGTATAATATGGTACTAAAAACCCGAGAAGAAAGGAGGGAACAGAAGAAATTACCGGCCAAAACCAAAATAATAAAAAAAATAAAACAAAAGGAAATGAATGTGAAAAAAGTAAAATAAAATCAGAAAATGAGCGAATCAAATTTTCAGAGGCGAAACCAATGTGCAACCCGTTCGCTCATGCGACCACCGATATGGGTCCTCGATTCAGATATTATTTAAGGATTGAGAACAACTTGAAATTATGAATTTAGAATAAAAATTCAAGAAAAAACATATAAAATAAGAAAGAAATTTAAATTAAAAATATCTAAATTTGGCAAGTTAAACCTCGGTAAGGTCATCCTGTAAGGTTCGGCGTCTTCCCGGCTTTGGTAAAAATTTGGCCTTGATAGGCCGCCGTCGATAATGTTGGGCGTCTTCCCGTCTAAATTCGGCCACGTGGCTAGCCAGCCGCAATAATTCCAACGTGACGGCACGTCCGTAGGTATATAACCTTAAATGGCCTCAACAGGCCACCCGTAATAATTCCAACATGGCGGCACGTCCGCCGGTATATATTTAGCCTCGACTGGTCGCTATCAAAACTGTTGGGCATTGGCTCGCTGTTAACCGCATTTTGCCTCGATAGGCCGTCAAAATTTGCGCCTCGATAGGCCGTCAAAATTTATTGTCTCGCCTTTCGACAGGCCGTCAAAATTATTTGAGCGTTGGCTCGCCAAAAACCGTAAAAAACAACGGTGTGCGTCCCTCCACCTTAACCGTAGAATTTTTTTTATAAATGGCCGGTTAGCAACCTGTACGTTACCACAGAAAAATGAAGTGGCCTCAACTGGCATCCGGTTAATGAAACCGGTTAACGAAATTCTGATGGGGATACGGGGGTCCAATTTGACAAAACTTCCATAGTTTAATTTCTGAATAATTCATTGAATGGCCTGGCGCTCTTGCTTAACCTTAATTCGTATTGATGCCACTATGACCATTTAATAGGCCCTAATGCCTGCTAACAACAGTCCAGTTTTGAAGAAATTCTGATGGGGATACGGGGGTGTAATTTGAAAAAAAATTCCATAGTTAAATTTCTGAAAAATTCATTGGATGGCCCGACGCTCTTGCTTACCTTTAATTCGCATTGATGCCAGTATGGCCATTTGATAGGCCTTAATGCCTGCTAACAACAGTCCAATTTTGAAGAAATTCTGATGCGGTTTCGGGGATGTAATTTGAAAAAAAATGCCATCGTTCATTTTCTGAAAAACTCATTCATGGGGATACAGGGGTGTAATTTGGCAAGATTTAAATAATTCAATTACTGAAAAATTCATTGAATAGCCCGGCGCTCTTACTTAACCTTAATTCGCATTGATGCCACTATGACCATTTTATAGGCCCTAATGTTTGCTAACAATAGTCAAATTTTGAAGAAATTCTGTAGGGAATAGGGGGTTGTAATTTGACAAAGTTCCATAATTCAATTTCTAAAAAATTTATTGAAAGGCCCGGCGCTCCTGATTAACCTAAATTGTTAAACCTAAATTGATGCCACTATTACTATTTGATAGGCTCTAATGCTTGTTAAAAACAGTCCAATTTTAGAGATATTCTTAAGCTTGTTAACAGGCATTGAGGCCTATCAAATGGCCATAGTGGCATCAATGCGAATTTAGGCTAAACAAAAGTGCCGGACCATTCAATGAATTTTTTAGTAATTGAACTATTGAAATCTTGTCAAATTACACCCCGGTATCCACATCAGAATTTCTGCAAAAATGTACTGTTGTTAGCAGACACTAGGGCCTATAAAATAGCCGTAGTGGCTTCAATTCGAATTAAGGTTAAGCAAGAGCGCCGTTCCATTCAATGGATTTTTCAGTAATTGAATTAAATCTTGTCAAATTACACCCCCGTTTCCGCATCAAATTGTACTGTTGTTAGCAGGCATTAAGGCCTATCAAATGGCCATAGCCGTAACAATGCGAATTAAGGCTAAACAAGAGTGCCGGGCCATTCAATGAATTTTTCAGAAATTGAACTATGGAATTTTTTCAAATTACACTCCTTTATCCCCATCAGAATTTCTTCAAAAGTGAAAAAAAAAACTTTTATTTTAATACATATCAGCTTAAAGAAGTTAATTGAAAAATTATATAATTTTTCTTAAATACCTAACTTTCGGCTGAAATATATTGATCAACATTGACCTTGTTAAAGTTAGCCGAAAGTTACCAGCCGAAAGATAATGCAGATAGTGTCTTGACTGTTTTTAAATTCTTTTTATACTCTCGCTCTATAAACTGAAATAATTTCTCCTTCATCAGAATGATGTAACCCGATCCTAAATTCGAGTTCATGATTGATTTTTGCTGTATTCAAGACACGATCTGCATTATCTTTTGGCTGGAAACTTTCGGCTAACTTTAACAGTATTCAACATTGTTGAATTTTTCTTTTCGGCTATCAAACCAAAGACACAATCTGCATTATCATTTTTGGTATTTTCGGCTGGCAACTTTCGGCTAACTTTACCAAGGTGGAGAATCACTCATCGTTTAAATCAAATGTAGCGGGTTATGGCTTTTCTTGGTTCCTGTGTACATTCCATATGGCAGCATTGCTGATACCAACAAAGGTATTAAGAATTTTATTAAAAATAGGCTATTACCGATAATAAATGCGAAAGATAAAATGTTGTTTGCAAGCGATTTTAATTTACGAAAAATTGCCTGGAGATTAGTGGCATATGATTTTTATGGGTCAACTATGGATGACATGTCGAACCACGTATTAGATAACTTTGGACATTTTGGGACACGTCAGTTCAACACGGTTTTTGACGATCATGGACATATTTTGGATCTAGTTTTCTCATCTTTAGATGACGCGGAAATCGAGACGCGTTTCTTATATTGATTTTGACTCTTGCGAATTTAATAATAATGAATTTAAATATGATTCTGTGAAAACCAATGTGTCGTCTTTGATTAATTTTGTTCTAAACGTTGATTGAACAACACTGTTCCACAATCTGAATATCTCGGATGCCGTATCTGAGTTTTCTAAAGTTTTCATTTATTTGTACCAAAAAAACTCGTATATTCCGTTTATGCTGTGCCATGATTTAGTTTCCGTTTGCAAATTTTTGCTAATCGCAAGACTAAAGCAATTAAGTCTTATAAACGATTTGGTGACATTAACGCTAAACGAAAAAACTGTAATTTGTGTAAAGAGATACAGACAGAGAACGAAATATGTTCCAGACCAAACCGGTTTTTTCATTCATTAATACGAAGTGGAAATCACAGGGCTATCCGCCTGTAATGACCTACAATAATTCGTCTGTCACTGGATCCACTTAATGGGTTAGAAGATTTAAAAATTGACGAGGGTGCAGGTTCCGATGGCATTACTCCATTGATATTGACCAAATGCGCTTCTTCTGCGGCCATATGTCATCCATTGCTTCACTTGTTTAGCTTAAGTCTACCCATTGCTTCCTTCCCCGAGTTTTGGAAACTGTCATTGTTATATCAATATTTAAATCAGGCAATAGAAGTGACATTACTTGTTATAGATGAATTTTGATTCTGTTCGTGATTCCGAAGCTTCTCGTAGCTTTAGTAAAATGGAGACTTTATTTTCATAAAATAGAATTATCGAGTTCCAACATAACGAGTGTGTGACATTCCAAACCGAATAATTTTATCAAGTAAGCTTACATTCAATAAACACATTGATTACATAATTTGTAGGGCGAATTCTTTGTTGGGTTTTAGAGACATGGCGGAGAATTTCACGATCCATACACGTTAAGATATCTTTATATTACCTGTGTCAGGCATATTTAGGAGTACAGAATGCCTTATCATTCTATCGGATTCGTACTGATAGAATTGACTATACTCGCTAAATAGCCTATGTTGTGTTGGTTCTTGATATGTTCTGCATTATAGGATTCATAGTCCGGAGTTGCTTGGAAAGTTTCTTCCCACAGAAATTAAGGATTACGACCCAATTTTTTCCGAATTCCATTTTGTGAGTAATCTAACTGTCCATTTTATATGATTGATGAAATAAATAAAAAAATAAATAAAATACCAAAGTAATTAGTTTCTAAAACTTATCATTTTCTCGTTTTCATTGGAATTTTATTTATCTCGTTTAACTCAATAACCGATACTTCAAATTTTGAAGAAGTTTAAGCAGAATTAACTAAAAGGTCTCAAATGATTTGCCTCACGACCTCCAGTACAATTTGAAAAACCTTAAAATGTCTCCCTCTCAGATTTGGTAAGCATCGTAAAGAATAATTTAGGAATTGGTTTTAGATACTTTTCATCCTGACAGAGTGCACTTGATAATATGGATTCCATATCACTGAGACATATTCAAGTACTGGAATAACGTAAGTGACACACAAGGTTTTTAAAGAGAAAGCATCGCAAAATTCTCTTCCATTACGCTTAATAAAACCCATTAGGGAGTACCCTTTATTTATTATGTGATCGATGTGTTTTTTAAATGTGAGGGGAAAAATTTGCGAATCGAACACAAAAAGAATCTTTACTAAGTGTCATAATCTTTGGAAAACCCTGTAGTTTTCTTTTATTATTATGAATGAAAAATATCGTCTCGTGTTAAGCGGAATTTCATTTTCAATTTCTAAAATATTTTATAAAAAAGTAATTAAAAAATTTAAACTCTCTACATAATTCGCATGTTTACGTTTGTCATTTTCGCTCCCAGAATACTTGACTATCCTGAAAACTTTAGATTTACGGTTTGCAATATTTTTTAAGCCACGATTGAACCAGGGCTCTGCAAAAGTTGAGCGTGTCCTTTTCATCAGAACAAATAATTCGAAACCACTTCTAACAATTCTATAGAACTCTAAAGTTATTTAACAAAGGAAGATGCGTTTTCCCAAAAATCATATTTAAAATCATAATCAACCAAATCACAATCTAAAACGTAACATTTAATTAAAAGTGGTGTGTAAAGCCAGTTAAATTCGGACAAAATTCAACTTCAATAAAATCTAACGATGAAGAAACCCAAGTCCAGAAAGTGCCCATAATCATTAAAAACAGCGTTAAATTGTGGCATCCCACAACTACGCGGCTAGTTAAAAAGGATCCTATGGAGCCCAGAAAGTCCCATAAAATTTTAGGTAGATTAAAATCGCCTGCAACGAACTCCTGGTCACTTTCCTCAAATAACGGTAGTACTGCGCATTTGCAACGAATTGAATGAAACTCGGGTAAACGTCAGCAGTACTTCCATAAGGTATGTAAACTCCAACAATAAATAGCCAAAACGACCATAATGATTGATTCAGCACGTGCCGATTGACTGCCCCACCGACATTGATACTATTAGTAAACTGCCTCAACAAAACTTCAGATGGCCATATGTCAGGCTGTAGTATAAGTCTGGATCAACTTCAATTTTTAAAAGAGACAAAATTGAGACGGCTAACATTTTTGTTTGCAGGAACCAGCAGGTGGCAATTAATGTCTTCAACAGAACCCTCGAGTTTATCACTCAAATATTTACAGAGGACATCAGGCCTAGAAGCGTTGAAAAACTTAAGTATATATGAATTTTCTATCTGGAACGACTTTAATAAATTCATTAATTTCCTTACATGAACTGTCAATAGACTACTTTCGCAGAGGGAGAGGGGTTGAACCTCATCCACTTTAGGAGCAGAATGCGTACTATTACAAATTAGAAAGTTGATCTGCTCCGAAATCGCATGAACTACTTTTTGAAAACCATCATTAATACTTCTGATAAACACCATAACTTCCTGAGACAGGAGAACCAGTTGTTCTTTAAGATAAACCATCTCGGTCGACCCACTAAGATCAGAATCATGTTGGCAATCGTGGTATACATATTTTGCATATGGCCGTACTTTCAACAATTTGGCCAAAGCTTCCATCTTATTATCGTTACATTCTGGATGAAAAGCAATCTTACAATTACCAAGCCAGAATCATGAAATCCGAACGGAGAAATCACTTGTTTCAAAATATTTCTATGAACAAGTAAAAAATATTTCGAGAACTGATCAAAGTTGGCTTGAATATTTTATAAGAAAACACAAATAACAAAAAATTCACGGCACAATTTTTCCCGACGACTATTAATTATCAAGCATTTTTGTACGGACATTTTCTACCGGTAGAAATCCTAATAGCTAAATCATTACCTAACTTATATTTACTTATCAACTATAACTATCACTCTTCATCCGATATGGAAAATTTCTAGGCTAGAAAATATTTTTTAATCCGGTCGTTTTTCATGATTCCCGCCCTGGCGAACTAAATCAGATGCAGATTTTTTTACATTTGTCACACTTGTTCGATATTGCAAAAGTTTACGATAATTCAACACAAAATTAATAAACCATGGCGTGAAGCTTCGCTTGTGTAGAGTTTCAATTAATACAGCAAAATTATCTCCGAATTTCTCCACAAATAAATAAGCGAATTACTGAATTTTTTGTTTCAATTCGATGTTTCTAGATAAAGGCTAGTATGCAGCTGACGTGAAATGTAATTTTTGCTTGTCTTCAAAACTAATCAGATAAAAACTCCATAAAAAAATTGTTTGTACAATTTCGTAAAATTTTGCACGCATTAATTTTGCAATTAATATTTTTTATAACTTCATGTCAAAATGCGTTTATTTAACAACAAATACAAATAATTATGAAACGTCAAAAATTTAGCTTAATTTTATCATACCTGCACGAACCATACCAATTTCACTTTCTAAGTATCCAGCTCGCGCTAAGATAAATTTTTACGCGGTTTTCGCAAGCCTCCACTAAATTATAGATAAATTAGTAAGCTAAAAAGTTTATGTAGAGATAAATTTTCGCGTTTGTTTTATTTTTCCTACAACAAACAAAAATATAGTTCGAAGCTATTCTATAGTCTAGAAAATTATTTTTTTATCCATTTAAAAAAAAAATGTCACGTTTTGCTGTCAAAATTTTTCTAAATTTAATTGTTCTAGGCAGATAAATTGCTGGGACAACGTTTGTAGAATTATCACTAGCGCACTCTATATGTGAATGAGATAACTACAAACTTTTCACGTTAGAAGCGTACTGCATTTGCGAAATCGTAAGCTAAATATTTTTTTGTTATTTCGCTAGCTAATTTTTTACGTCAAATTTGTCCGTAAAATTTATATACAAAAATCACACTAAATTTGTCTAAATTTTAATTAAATTAATAAATTTTTACGAGACCAAATCTCAGTTCATGACAATTTTTCCAAGACACGCTTTTTGATTTTTCCAATTTGGAAAGCAATTTTGATAATATCACATTACTTCACAAATTCGCCGTTCTGTGATTGTTGGAAAATTAATGGTTTAAGTTTATTCCGATTTGTGTTTATTCCGATATAGTCATGAGGCATTTCGTTTTGCTTGCAGAACTTACTTTAGTTCACAATTAAACCGTGTTGGCGCTATTGCGGCATATATTATTGGCTTACCAATTTTCGAACCGTAATTGATTACATTGTCAGTTCTACCCTTAGCTTTTTTTAAATTAAAAATTAATATTTTTGTTCGATTAAAACAATTTTCATCGAACTGCACATATGTATCATATAAACAGTTCAGATATTAATACGAAGTATATGTACTCGTATTTTGACCCAAGTGACTTTCTAATTTCTTCTGAATCACAAACAAAACTAATTTTCTAGTTTTTCTTTAATGCTTTTATAAATGCAAGCAATTTTTCTTGTATAGCAAACAACTCACGTTCACCAAAAGTTGAATTACCTGTATCCACCGAAAAAACTCTTTCCACCCCCTATGACAACAACAACAACATACCGTATACCAAAAACAAACTTTAAAAAGAAAAGTGAAAATTAATCTATCACAAAATCTCCTTTTGTATTATTCCCCATTCGAAATGTTTAATTTGCTTGTGACGTAGTAGTACACGTTAAGCTGAGCATAAAACAAAAAGTTTTACATCAAATTCGGATGACTGATGAAAATGTAAACATCTGAGAGTGAAAATCTAATCTAAATGTTTGGTTCCTCGTCTTATCTAGATAATTTTTTATAACAAGTTACCTAATAAATTTTTGTTTGATGCGTGCCTCTACATTTACTATATAACGTTACCTCATCTCGTCAACGGGAGGAAACTCACACCACACGTTTGATATTGAATTTTCGCGTGTACACCAAAAAGTTGGTGTGTTCTTTTTGTTGGGTAATTTAAACCTTATGAAAATGTGACGTTAATTGATTTTTTTTTTAAATTATGGACGTATAAAAGTTTTTTTTAGCGGTGACTCGCGAATTTGTTTTTATCATTGACGACATTTTTTTTTGTAAAGTCCACACAGCTGTGTCATGCTTTTCAATTTAGTTCGCCAGACATGATGGAATCTTAAAGGTGTTCGGTACATAAATATTTTGGGTGTCTTTGTACGAAATCTTGTTGAATGTCGAGTTGAATGTACGTCCACACGTAAAATGGATTAAAACAAATTTGCGCTAAGACGTATACGATTATTGTTGTGCTGTCTTAATAAATTATTTTGATTAACATATTGTGTTTACTAAATTGTAGTAAACAATAACCCTTTAGTCGTGTCGACATTGGCGCATTGTTCAAAGTTTCAATTCGTATATTTGTGTAAATTGGGACACGGCACCGAAATTATCAAATAATCTATTTGTGATTAAACAGAGATAAGCAGTAAAAATATGTTAATGCAATGACTGCCGGTTCGACTTACCCCTTACACATTTGTTATCTTTTAAGCTGAGGCATGTAATAAATTTTGTGGGATTTGCTGTACGTTGTATCGTATCATACCTTCAATCTAAAAGATAATGATATTGTTCAGTGTAAATATTTTTCGGTGCTTAAGGTTTATTTGGTGTGAAATAATTTTGTTAATTAGTAATCGGGCGTTCGTATTTATTCGGGTATACTGCGATACCGTTACTAATCTTAACGCGATTAAATTGATAATATTTCTATGTGAGAAAGTCATATGCCATATAATCAAATTATGAAGTATGCCAATTGATTTTGTTTTGCATTCAGGGAAGTGCGGAGAGTGTGGATATAAAATTGTATTTTATCAAATCAAATTCGATGGATCAAATTCGATGGATTCTTAGATGAATTTTGTCAACATGGCGTCCTGAAAACCTGTGTACCTCAAAATGAACGAATCGATTTTGGTGAAAAGGCCTAACCCTGTTATTAAGTTTAAATAACCCTCGGGTTTTGTTTCAATTAGTTTGAATATTTTTATAGTACGAACCGAGTTTCAAATTATTCGCTTCAGTAAGGTCTTCATTCTATCCGGTTTACCAATTTTCCAATACAACATTTCCGATACCATGAATTATTGCAGTCGATTCCTAATTTTTTTTTATCATTCAAACCAATTTTTAAATGGGGACCCCTAAGTGAATGTTTTCGAATTTAAAACTCATGATAATCGAGTCTTAGCACTTCAAAACCCCCGTCATTCATTTTTATAAATCGTTCGACTCGAAAAACCTGAAATAAATTTTCCGAAAATTTTGACTCATCGTAGTCCATTCCTGGCAATCTCGAATTAGAAAACCCTTATCATTGTAATTGTTATGAGAATCGTTCGAGTCGAAAAAAATTTAAAAAATAGTCTCGAGATGACCTCTAAATGAGAACAGAATCCATCGCAATCGAGTGTCGAACTCGAAAACATCTTCTCAGCAATTTAATAAAAACCTTGCGAGCGTAAAAAAAAAAATTAAAGAAATGAACTCGGGCCCACCAGACAACATTAAACTCATTTGAAGCGGAAGAATATGTGAAAATTGACCAAGCTCGTAACATGAATTAGATAGTGAATACTGAAAATCAATATTGTTTCTAATAACAACGAACATTTTCAAAAGACCTGATTAAAGAAAACATACAACATGTCAATGTAACGCAACCAACCCAACATGGTACAACATTCCTCAATATGATGAAACATCTAACTAATGCAAGACCCAACGAGAAGCAACTTCTAGTGAAACATCACACAACATTCCTAATACAACATCACGCAACATGTACAGTATTACGGCTTTCTCGGAGGACCCCTAAATGAATTTTGCGAAAATTAGAACTCCTTGTAATCGAAAATCCTTATTGTCAAATTTTATCAAAATCTTTCAAGCCAAATAAAATGTTAAAAGTATCCCCCAAACCCAACCAAAAACCTCCTTGTATGTATAAGGGCCCACAGTAAACGATTTCTGGTACTCGAAATCCCCTTCTCAACAAGCTGCGTATCGAAATTATTCGAGCTAAATTTATTTTCAAAAAATGGGACTCGGGACCGAACAGGGGATCTCATAAACGAATTTTCCCGAACTAATCACTCATCAAAATCAATTCAAATCATACGAGCCGACAACAAATAATGGAACCGAGCCCCCATCAGATGACACCCTAAATGAATTTTCTCTGAAATCTGAATCCAACTAAATTGGTTTCTGGTACTTGAAAACGCCTTCTCAACAATTTTTAGAAAATCGTGTAAGCCGAACAAATAATGCAGGATATCCGGGTTAAATTGGATTGGTTTTGCCCCGAAATCAGGACTAATCGCCAGAATTCCTCGTATTTGAACTCCTCTCTTCTTCACTTATTTTTATCAAAATCGTTCGAGCTAAAAATAAAAATAAAAATAAAAAGGCGACCCAGACCCCAACTTGATGACTTTCTAAACGAACTTTTCCGAAATCAGGACCCATTGCAATCGATTCCTGGTACTCGAAAAACCACCCTCAGAAATTTTCATGAACGTTGTTTGAGCTAAGACAAAATAAGAAAAATGGATACCGGGTCCCACTGGAGAGCTCCCTAAACGAAACGAATTTTCCTGAAACCAAGATCCATCGCAACTGATTTCTGGTACTCGAAAGAATAAATTCCGGTTTTCAAATTCTTGGTTTGGATGGAATTGTTGTTCTATTAAGAATTTGATAGGCCGATTAACCTCGACTCTTTTTTAACCGACTGTGGTCAAATTCGATGATGGTTACTTATATGAATTTTGTCAACATGGCATCCTGAAAACCTGTGAACCTGAAAATGAACGAATCGAATTTGGGCAAAACTTAATTCTTGGGATACTAGAAACAAATTTTTTGAAATTTTAGAATTCTGTCCTCAATTTATTTACTATATTTACTATTGCTAAATAGATTGAGATCATAACACGAATGTTGAACGAAACTCTGGAATTTGGCCATACTGAATAGAACTAGCGTTTTCTTAGCGAGTTTTGATAAAATTTAGAGCTGCTTCGAGGATGCCATTCAAAACACTTCAGCCAATAAAGCAAATTACCGTACAAGTGGCGCATTGGTTAAAGCTTCGGCATTTGAACCGGGAGTTACTGGGTTCGAATCCCACCTGAGGCAGGATGTAAAGCGAATTTTCTTCATCTTACGATCGATAATAAACACAACTTATGATATACTGTAATTGTGTGAGCAGGTGAATGGGTGGTTGTGTGCGTGAATATTAATTGACCTTAAAAATTAGGACATTAAATCCATTGGATGATTAATACTTTCTTTAAAAAAAATAAAAAACAAAAAAAAAAAATGGGAATAAAAAATAGAAGAAATTTCGGTCAACAATTAAATGGCACGCCAATGAAACAAATTCTAGACTGTAAAAGGTCCTTTAATCAAAAATCGCATAAACCACTTAAAATTAAGTCTGAACTTTTTGATTAGGATCGCTTTTGAATTTTTGACTTAAATTTCTTTGTACGAGGGGCTGCCGTAAAAGTTTTTAGAAAATGGTAATACTAGTGTTTTCCAATGCAAATCTGCAAATCTCTGTGTCAGTCAAATTTGTAACATTTTCGGAGGTTATGTTTCTCAGAAGTCATCTGCCAGTTCGCGTCACAACATGGTTTTTTATTTACTTGATTAATTAAATTCAGTGAAAACATGGAATTATCGCGTGGAAATTTTCGTGTGATGATTTTTTACGATTTTCGAAAGGGGCTAACTCAATAACAGTGCATCGAATCACTTCATTTTTTTCGCGATGAAGCACCATCCTTGACTAGTGTTTATAATTGGCACAATGAATTTAAACGCGAACGACCTTCACTCAAAGAGGAACCACGTGAAGCTCGTCCAAAAACAGCTGTTGTGTCAGAAAATCGATGCTGTGAGAAAACTGAGTGAAGAAGTTCGTCATGTGACTTATCGTGAAATTGATGCATGCCCATGCATTAGTAACATTTAAAGCTGCAGAAGCTATGTGCACGTTGGATTCCACATTTGTTGACAGACGCATACAAAAAGGTTCGTGTCGATTGGTGCCGCAAATGCTTGAAAAATTCGTTGAAGGTATGTACTTCCAAAAACGTATACAAGATAGTGACAGGTGACAAGTCATGGATATATGAGCCGAAAAAAAGATCAATCGACTGTTTGGGTCTTCCAATTCGAAGAAATACCAACAAGCCAATGGTAGCGTGTTTCTTCACGAAAACCGGTCATGTGGCTACTGTGGCTCTTGAAAATCATAAGACAGTCAATTCACCTCGGTATATGATCATTTGTTTGCCCGAGGTTTTTGAGAGAAAACAACCCAAATTGAGAGAAAAAAACCCAAAACGGCGTTTAATTTTGCTTTACGATAATGCGAGCTCACACACATCACATCAAACAAGCGAGTATTGGAGCACTCCAACGATCGAACTGGCACCCAATGACTTCTTCCTGTTCCCTACAATCAAATATAAGATGCATGGACAAGCGATTGAAGCGGTTAAAAACCACTGAGCATATACAAAAGTGTGTAGATCTTAAAGGCGAGTATTTTGAAAAACAAATTTTGATGAAACATTTCAATTTTTTAGTTAATAAATTATAGTAGAATAATTTAATTAATGATCTATTGTAATTTAAAAGTTATGCATCTAAAGAGTATTTATTCCCTTCCCCTTCGTCAATAACCACCGCAGAATATTACTTTGTAAAATTATTGTACCACTTTTAATTGATTCGCTCCGTATTCTAGCATACGATTCTTATGATATTCGGATTTCATTCACTAAACTGTCAGGGGTCGATCTTTCGTCGATTGCAGTCGAAACAGTCTCGACTAGTGTATGTTAGGGGTAGCTTCTTTGCAGTTTGGGCTGAGTGTTGTGCAATTCGCCAAAAAAGACGTATATAGGACTGTGGTGCGAAAGAAATTGGCACTGGTACTTCACCTCATGTACTTGTTTTTAAATCAAGATTAAATTGTCGGATTTGCATGGGATTCTACATGAATTGGAACCTTTTAATTGTTTACAAGATGTCGCTCAGTTTAAAATATTTCTCCTAAATGTCGATTAAAACAAATTTAAATGTCGTTTCGATTTATGTTGCTGTACGGTTCCTTAATGAGATATTTTGTAAATAATTAGCGCAACAGATTGTTTCTATGATGAGCCCCTATCGGAGTACTAACTCATGGACCGACCGATCTGCCTTATATTTGTATGCAGTCTGGCAAGGCGAAGATGGTTTAACGTAAATCGGACCTGTATATAGCCGTAAGACCTCGAATTGACTTCGGCGCATAGTTGGCATTGGTTTTATTCTAAAACACATTAAAATTAATAAAAAACAAAACAAACCAAAATTTAGTCTAACTAAGATGAAATTATGTTTTTAGGATTGAAATTTTGGATGTGGTTCTTAAACTAGGTCATGAAATTAATGGAACTTGATGAACTTCAATGTGAAAATCACACCCAAATCAAACAAACAAGGTTTCGTCCAAAATTGATTAAAAATAACTTAGTTTTATTCAAATACGAGTAGGTAATTTTTTTGGCCAAATCGGTAACTTGTATTAGTATCCAATTTTCATAATGGTAAAACAATTTTTTCCAAACCAGCAGAGAAACGGCGACACGTACACAAAGCAATTAAAATATAGGGGAATCCCCTAAAATGTATATGTATGTACATAAAAGTAGAGATAGAACTATGTACAACAAACGAAAAAATGAAAAAATAGAAAAGAAATTCCATAAAACGAGGAAAAAAATGAAGAACGTAAATCGAAAGGCGACATAAATCGACGATAAAGTTTTCAAACTTTTCTGCGACGCAAATCGAAACGACGTTAAATTTGAGATAGAAAAATAAGTTTACCATAGATTTCTCATTTTTATAAATCGAGGATTTACATTGCGCACAATGTAAAGTCACAAATACAATCATGATATTTGAATTATCGGAAGTTTTTAGTTAAACTTAACTTATTGTATCGATTTCTAAAGCTCATCGAAAGCTCGAAATTTTATGTCCATCTAAGTAGGATGTAGATTCTGTTAGGATTTTGGACCTGTTGAAATTTTAAAGAACTGATTTAGCGAAATATAGCATCTCCATTCACGAATAATCAAATCGCCCCTATATTGCCAGAAATTTTATTTTTGCAGCAGAGAAATATTTCAAGGTAAATAATCCAAAATATATCATGGTCTCGTTCTGCGTTTATACGAATTATACGAATAATGCTATTTTAATACAAGAAGATTATCATTTTTACCTACTTAATCTATGACATAACCACTGTCGGAGTGCAAAACTCATGGGCCATCCCATCTGCTATGTCAGTATAGGCTGGCATGGAGCTTGCAATGTGCAGATGGTCTTAAATCGGCCCTATAGCCGTACGTCTTCGATTTGGCAGGTGATGCGTAAAGTAAGACGGAAAAAATAAACCGAGGAAGAGCAGGGAGTGCTTCGGCCCCAAAACAGATGGCATGGATAAAAAAAAAGAAGATATAGAAATGCCAGAAATTTCAGAACAACTTCCGGAAGGAATATATACGTGCTGTAATTTTGATGGAACGGCTTTGTGAAATTTGTACATACAGTCGAAGAGAACAGTAAAGAAAATTCTAAACAAACTTGTTATATTTTAGCCTGGGGATTGTGCAGAACCGTAACAAACTCTTAATTAGGTCTAGGTTAATTGATCTTATATGAGAATACCGAAACCAAATATCTAAAAAAAATTTATCGAACGTAACATAATAGGAAAAAAAAAATAAAATAAATCGAGAAACAACTCTAGCTCTAACTAACTAATTTCGACTAAAATTACTTATTATAATGCTTCGGGGCTTTGGGGAGTTTTCTGTTTTAGTATAGGAATTAAAAACAAGAAAGGTCTCACAATTTCGAAATATTCTTGCGCAAAGTAGATCAATGGTAAACGGCTTTGGGGAGTACGTTATTTTAGAGTGCGGGGGTTTGAAATGAAAGGTGGATCAGGATAATTATTTTTTATAAAAATATTAAAACTACTTTATTTATATTTCTCAAAATTATGAAAATTAAAGATTAAGACGCTATTGAGGGCGATAGCGACAATAAACGGACAAGTAAAAATAGCCTCGAAATTCGACGAGCACAAAGTCGATAATTTCGTGTTCGATTATTATTTTCTCGAAATCTTAACGACCATAAACTCAGACCCGTTTTTTTCGTCTAGTTTTTCAAATATTTTTTTGACATTTTATTATTAGATTTTTTTTCGCTTCGATTTTTCGCAAACAGCATTTAACCCAGACCCTTAACAATATTTTCGGCAAATTGTCTATTTCGGTGAATTGACGTTCCCTTTGAATTTTAAAATAATTATTATTTTCGGTGAATTGCCATTTTCGATAGACTATATTTTCGGTAAATTGTCGTTGTCACATGATTATCTTTTTCGGAGATTTGGTTTTCAATAAATTATCATTGAACCATTATAGGAAAATATGTGACGGAGAGAGATAATGCGACAATAACTTCACCATCAACGTCAAGTAACCATTGTTTTGGTTATAGAACAAATTTGGATCGCAGCATGCAAAAGGCAATAATCCCTCTCCTAGAATGCCGCAATTCTGCCATTTAATAATTCGTTAAAAATGGCGAAGTCACCTCAATAATCCTAAGACAATTCGCCGAAAATGGCAATTAATCGACAACAATTTCCAAATTAGTATTGAATTAGCTTAATTGGCCTAAAATTGGGTATTTTGCAGAACCCGTTCTCGTTTTTCAAATTAGCCATTTTGCAGATCTGTACCGAACTTAACGAATTATCATTGAACACTTTTTTTTCCTTATATTTCACAAAATAAATTTAAAACACTCTTAAAATTGCGCCAGGAAGTGCACGTAGAAGATGCAACGGTACAAAATAGGATGGGGAATCTCAGAAAACTGTTAAAAATAATAAATGAATGAATTTGCATATACCGGAATTGAAACAGTAGAGGTATACTGAACGAAAAGCACAGCCTTAGTCTATCGCAAAAATTTAAAACCCTTGATATATAATTTTGAGTTGAATGCTTGACTAACCAAATTTCTTTCTATTTCATTTCAGGTGAGTGATTCAATTTTTAACCGGGGGTCGACATAACGTTATTATATTTCCAAGTAAGTTATAATTTTGTTCTGTATACTGATAAGTACGATGAACCCTGGTACACAAGTAACCTTCACGCCTGTATATGAATTTATAAATGCGTGCGAATATGATCACTTGTCTGTTCGTTCGTGTAACATGAAGCTTATGTTGTCCCGGGATTTCAAATTATTTTTATTATCTTGTTAAATTTGAATAAATAATGAATGGTCATCATATTGTGTAACAAATAATATTGAATTATTGCCAGATTTATGTATGTTAGAATGGTTTTCTAATTTAGACGAAATATAGATAGATGTGTAGAGTGGGTGCATTCCAATTAAGATTGCTTTTTCTTTTGTATATTTGATAGATTATGAAATTTTAGGTTATTTTTGATGTGTACGTCTATATGCTAATGATGCAAATGTGGGAAATGCATCACAAAAGATCATCGTCTGTACGAATGAACTCTTTTTGTCGGAAATAAAATAAAATTCGTAAGAAGCCGAGGAGTTATATAAATCATTGAAGTGTGGCGTGTTTGAAATACGAGAGTAAGCGCAAAATATAAACCGTTTCGAGTGGCCTAGAGAAATCATGTTGCACAGTAGTAAGTATATACAGTTGTTTTGAATTATTTCAAGATTTTTTTCTGTATAAAAATTTTTTTTATTCGTATGAAACTGTTAAGATTTTAAGATCACAGTATGATGCCTCAAATGAAATACATTTTGTACATGTTTTAACGCTTTGATGGAAAATGTTCTGCTCTCGTTTCCTTTTTCAAAATTTTAATCTTTTGTGTGTATTGGTTTCATAATATTACGGACGGGTGTTATAAAATTCTCCCGGATTAGAACTGCACTTGTATAAAATTATGATTTGCTTAATTTATATATAGATATAACTTTCGATTGACATTTTACTAAATTTTGACATAAAAATATTGATATAAAATAAAGATTAAGATTATCTGATACATACTTGTTGTTTTTGTTTGATAAAACTGTTCTAATTTTAAATTTTGATAAAATTCCAAGTACTCCAAATATGATTTTCATTATTTACCAACATGCAGCTTTTAATTGAATTTTTGTCTTTGGATTGAATCAAATTAGATTTTCGTTTGAAATTTCAATGCTAAATTTATTTTGTTGGTGTATTGATAACAAATATTGGACGCCGGAGGTCGCAACCTTAAAGTCGTATAATAAATTTCTAAGAAATACGTTTTCTTAGATTTGTTTGTTTTTTTTAAAGAATCAATTCTGGTAACCCGACCCAATTAATTTTTATTTATAATTTTATTATTTTTGTAATTTGAATCTTTTACAAATTAATAGCTAATTTCTTCTCGAAATCTGGGATAGATAATCTGTACAAATATTGTACCATAGAGTTATTATCAATCAGTGTTTGTTCTTTGGTTGCAAAGCGCGTATTCCCTTTACCTAGGAAGGATATAATATCGAGCGTAAATGACACATTTCCTATCTAACGCTCGAGACAATGAAATAAATGAACTCTGATCTTTCAACTGAGGTGTACATATCCGACCCAACACTACTATAGCTCATTTCAATATTAATGATGATTTGTCGGCTATCTTGCTTATTTACTACTGGCGTTACATATCGTTTGTCGATATCCAGCTGCGCTTTTGATGTTATTTCCAGAGAACGTGGAAAGAAACCAGGAGCCTTGCTTATTTTCATTTTTGATATTATGGATGGTCGAAGATATTTCAGTGTTGATGTTGGAGCCGATGCAATTCGATTTAAAAGAGATGATAATTGCATGTTGTGATTGGCGATATGACTCTACAACTGGCTGAAAGTAGTAAATCCTAAAGTTATTCTAAGCAACTGATTCAGGAATTTGTCATTAAACATGAAAGAAGATTTCTGCAACATACCAACAGTGAAGCAGTAAAACTATTTCACATAACACAAGAACTGAGACGCCTTAAAAGAATTAAACCACATGAGCTAGTCATCTAAGAGATGAAGGTTCATTATTGGGAGCAGAATTTTGATTGCTTGTAAACCCATACTCGCTCCCCTTGTTTGTTTCAAATAAATGCGTTATCATCATTAGTAATAAATTATCATGTGATAAGATTGAACTAAAAAAAAATGAAGCATTTTTTTTTTTGAAGCAACATGAACTTCAGTGATATGGGTGGACTGTTTAGATCTAAAAGACTGTCCCTAGTAAGTTATATGAATGGGTGTGACAGAGTGTTCCATGAGTTTTAAAAACCTTATTTTCTTAATTGGTCTTAGTTACATTCCAATGTCATTATAAGTATTTTCTATGCATTTAAAGTTCAGTGATATTGGTAGACCACTAAAACCAAAAGGAGTGGAGGGCCAACTGTTAAGATGTTTCATAAGATTTACACCCCTATTCCCCTAATCGCATCACTTCAAGTGATGTGACTACTCATCTTCTTGGTTACTAGATCATTAAATCAAAACGTACAAAATAATTGTTCAATAAAGTCGTTCTGGCTGTTTTTTAAATCTTAGTATGCTGCTTTATAAATATTTCCTGTCGACTGCTATCACTTCAAATGACAATTTCTATCACTTGAAATTTTGATGTGACAAATAAATAAAAAAAAATCAAACTAATGCAGCCAAAAAAAATTTCATTGGAAGTTTTGCACAAAAATATTTAGTAAATTTTGATTTTAAAATCTAGTAACCAGGAAGATCCATAGTCACGTCACATGAAGTGATACGTCTAAAGGAATTGAGTATTTAAAAATGTGATTTTTTAATTTGGCCGTCACAATCAAATAACTTGCTTGGGACATTTCTTTTGGTCTAATTAATCCAACAATACCCTAAAGATCATGCTAAACGGCCCATAAAAAATCACATTTTTTAATATTATGGAACACCCTGTCAGACCCATTAGAAAACTAGGTTACCTTCTAAGAGCACACCTTATCTCCTTTTTGTTTCAGTAGCCCATCGATATCTCTGTTCATTGTTAGTGCTTAGAAAATATTTAGAAAGGCTTTAGAATGTAATTAAGGCCCATTAAAAAAAAATCACATTTTTAAGACTCATTGAACACCCTGTCAGACTCATCAGCAAGTCATATAATTTATTAGGAACATTCTTTTGGGTATAAACAGTCCACCAATATCACTGAAGTTCATGCTAAATGCTTAGAATAACTTTGGAGGCTAAGTCCCATTAAAAAATCACACTCCTAGAAATTACGCAATATAAATTCGCCTGAATGTTTACTTAAACCAATACTATTACAATAAGTTTGTTGTTGTTGTATTTTTCGGATTAGTTTGAATAAGTTCACGAGCATGTCCGCGCCTCAAAGTTCGTAAGTGTTATTAGCAACTTTTATGATTCACGATAGATGGCGCTGTAACGAAAAAAATTTGATTTTCGCAAGATTCTGGAAAAGAAACGTAGGTTCGAAAAAAACTGATGCTGAGTATTTTTTTAACAGCTATCGAGTGACAATAAACTCGACCCCACTTTTTTACTGATATAATACATTTATCCTAACCCAGAAATAACGACGAGGTAGTTGCCTTGTCTCTGTTTTTTCGTTTTTGCGATTAGGCCTGTCTTTTTTCCCAGAATTTGCGAAAATCAGTTTTTTTCTGAATACGGTACCATAAGTGAGTAATAAAAATGAGGGGTCCAATTTAAAATTTTATAGTTGCCCCCGCCTGACCCTCAGATCGGTGTTGAACCAACTTGAAGGTTTCACAGGATTTAAAAAAATATTGAGTACCCGCTTTTGGTTTTTGGTCAGGCTTTTATTTTAACTAATTTATTTTTCTAATTTCAATTTTCGTTTTCTTTGTAAACTATTTTTTGTTTTTGTTTATACCGTTGTGGTCGGAAAATTAGGGACAGTGTCTGTTAATGTTGAATATAGTTCAAACATAATCAGTCGATAAATCTCTCCCTAGGTTTTGGGAAGTGGAAGAACTTCCAAAATGCCTAAAACGAACACCAGAAGAACAAAAATGCTAGGAGTTATTCGTAGCATCAACTAAGCAAGCAAGGAAAAATCGTTTTACAGTACACCTACCATTCAAGCAACCGGGTAGCATGCTTGGGACAACTTATTATGCTGCTATGAAGCGCCTAAAATCAATGGAGAGAAATTTTGAGCGAGTTAAGGGGTTTGGAATTATGTACAAGGCGTTTATGACAGAATATGAGCAGCTAGATCGGTATGATATCAAAGGGCCGAATGTCGAAGGGCCGAATTTCAAAGGGCCGAATGTGTCGAAGGGCCGAATGTCGAAAAGCCGAATGTCGAACCATATGTCGAAGGGCCGAATGTGTCGAACGGTCGAATGTGTCGAAGGGCCGAATGTCGAAGGGCCGAATGTGGAAGGGCTGAATGTGTCAAAGTTCCGATTGGGTCGAAGGGCCGAATTTTTTTTTATTTTTTTTTTGTTTTTACAAACATATTTTTTTATTTAATTTAATTATTTTTTTATTTTTTTCAATATCCCTTTTTCAAACACAAAAAAGGGCACTATTTTAGTCCGAACCACACAAATGTGTGGGTAAAAAATCATATGTAGTATATGTAATGGCGTTTTTGATAAAAAATTTGGGTAAGATGAAATTTTTTTAAAAAATTTTCTTAGTAGGATTGTGCATCTATCGTTTTTAGGAAGCGCAAGCCAAAAATTGCGAGAAGTTATCACATTTTCCGAGAAAACTTTGAACTTTTCATTTTTTTGTGAGATATTGCTTATTATTTTATTCAAAATAGTACAAATGTGTAATTTTTTTTTAAATTTTGATATTAACATTGTATTTTAACAGTTTTTCGACAGTACAAGTAATTTTTCGGAGAAAATTTTGCAATTTTTCTAGGAAAATTGTATTATTTTTTTTACTTAGTTTAAAATTATAAATAAAATTTGCCACTTGATTAATTCTATAAATTCTGGAAAAGCAGGGGTTTGAGGGCAGCCCTCATCCTTTAAGGTGTACAACGAATTAAAATTACATTAAAAGAATGTTTTATATTTACAAAAGTTGATCTTTTTTAACATTTTTTTTAACTATCAGAAGAAACGATAAGACCGATAAAAACTGTCTGTAAGGTTGACGAAGCAATTATTATTAATAAAAATACATAAAACTAAGAAAAATATTGAAAAAATGAAAAAAGGGAAAAATTTGGGTGATTTTTCCGAAATTTTTGGCTTGTACCTCCTAAAAATGATAGATATACAATCCTATAAAGAATTTTTTTTTAAAAATTTTCGTCTTACCCGATTTCGGCGACGTATACGTCATCTACACTTACGCCAAAAATTTCGCTTGTTTGGAAGTAAAACCAACACAATTGTGTATATAGTTAAATTGTATTTTTTTCGGACGAAAATAATGTTAAAAGGAATGCACAAATGCTTAAGTTGGGTCAAAACACATACAAAAATAAATTTTTGATATGCTACTTTTACAGTACCCACAATTGTGTTAACGGGCAGGAAAAGTTATATACCTATTGGTGGCGCATGACAAAATTGTCCTTCACCAAAATGTACCGCTGACACCGGATACGTGATGAAAAATAGTAAAATACGTAAATTCATAAAAAATTTATTTATGTTTAATAAAAAAAAAATTACAAAATGTTCAATAAACAACAAAATTAAAAAATTATATTTCTAAAAACAAAAAACAAAAAATTCGGCTCTTCGACCCATTCGGCCCTTCGACATTCGGCCCTTCGACATATTCGGCCCTTCGACACATTCGGCCCTACGACATATTCGGCCCTTCGACATTCGGCACTTCGACATTCACCCTTCGACCCATTCGGCCCTTTGTACCTATTCCGCTAGATCACATGGTACGAGTACAAGAGTTCCAGAAGTCGAATAAATATTACCTGCCGCAATGAAAGCCAGTAGCACAACCACGAAGCTTTGTGTGGCATTTGATGCTTCCACCAAGTCATCTTCAGGTCTATCATTGAACGATATTTTAATGATGGGTCCCACTGTACAACCCCCACTTATTCGTATTCTCCTTCGATTTCGACAACATGAGTTTGTGATATGTGGGGATATATAAAAACGTACCGTCAGTTGTAGGTTTCGCCAGAGGATCGAAAATACCAAAACATCTAATGGCGTGCCAGTCCAAATCAGCAGGTAGTGACTTATGCATTGAATACGCCCATTTATGGTACTGAACCTGCCGCCTTTTTAGCAACCTGTACCTTAAAGGAGATTGATACACAACTACAATCATCTCAGCCGGAAGCAGCAAAAGCCTTACTCCAAGATATGTATGGAGATGATATAATGACCGGAGTGAGCTCAATTCAATCTGCCAAAATAGAGCAAATAATCAAAGCTTTAGGAAGTCATGGGTTCAAACTACGAAAATTTCTCACGAACAATGTCGCACTACGATCATTCATACACAACACAGTGGAGAAACTTCTCAAGGATATCGGAGAACCAATGGATGCATCAAAGGTGTTAGGCCTTCAATGGAACCCATGTGAAGACGTTTTCCAGTTCAAGGTTGTATTTCCAGCCAAAAGCTACATACTAAGCGCACTTTATTGTCGAACGCTAGCCAAATATACGCTTGGCTGGTTATCCCCGATAATAATAATGGTGAAAATTTGGCATGTTACTTCGAAAGATAATCCGGCTGACATCGTATCACGAGGTACAAATACGATCAAATTAGCGAAGAGCAAGCTGTGGTGGCGTGGCCCTGAATGGTTAGTCGATGCGGATCAGAAAAAAGCGATACAAACAAAGAGCAGAGGTGCACAACGTTTGACAAGTGCAGAGCTTCGGCCAGAAGCAACGAACAATTTCAAAGCAGATTTCGTAAACCGATACTGCAGCTTGAGCAAAACGACCGGAATATTAATACTCATACGAAGATTTATCTGCAACCCTTAAAAACAATCAACACTTCTTACTAAGAGAAATTCAACAATAGCAGTATTCAACAGAAACAGCTGAATTGCTGAAATACGGAATACTATATGTGACAAAAAGTCGTATTGAAAATAAATGATAAGCCTGCGTGCTTTAAAAAAAAAAAAAAAAAAAGAGGGGGGTACTTTTACCAATATGGCGGATGAGAACTTATAACATCAACATATGTCACCATTGACCAAATGGCAAATAATAAAAAAAAATGCAAAAGCATTTGTGGAATCGCTGGCCGAGAGCGAGATTACCTCACCATCCTGCAAAAAAGAACAAAATGGGCTAAGGGGCATACCAACATTGCGATTGGAGTGCTAGTATCTGAAGCAAACTTACCACCAACATGTTGGGGTTTAGCAAGAGTAATTTAGGTCCACAAATCAAATGATGGCAAGGTACGTGTGGTGAGCCAATACAGGCTTCCAGTCTAATCGTCTGAATCAACCGATTCATAGGCGGCGGAATGTTAACGTTGAATATAGTTCAAACATAATCAAAACCTGAAACAAAACATTATTAGAATTTATGCAGTTATTTATATGAAATATTATTGTACCAAACTGTCCTTTATAATCAAAACACTGTACCCACACAATTACGTATACATAGCGTTACACGAATGTCAAATCCATACTGAAGGCCATTGGTTGTACACGCATTAAAATTATAGTAAGTTAGTTTGTTTAACTAGAGATTCATAGATGCCACTACTATACTTGTGTAGAAAATAGAGCTACTAGAATTAAGTTTGTAATATTAAATGTAGATGCAGACATCATGATCCACCGACTTTTAGCAGTTAAAATTACATGAAGAAAAGGCTCAGTTAGAATCGGGATTTCGACAGGAGTGCATTAAAACAACGAGATCTATTTTGTGACAAAATTTATTACTTGAATAAAATAAGATAAATAAGTATCAATTAATTTATTGAAGTGCTTGTGGGGGCAAAAATACCAAACCCATTCTGTTAAAATGTTAAAATACTTGTTCCTTGTGTTTTTTTCGCTGTCCCTAATTTTCCAACCACGACTGTATATTGGCTTCTGGGTTAAATATTGTTATTAGTACTTTACATAATTAACCAACGCATTAAATGGCTTCTGAGGAGCATAATTTACGGTACTGAAATTTTCTTGCGACCTGTTAAATAAAATTGTTTTCAACCATCTCTAAAGCGCGATTAATTGACTTTCATTTTTTTTCTGATTCGTCGTAATTGCATTGTGCCACTACGGAGACAATTCCTCAGCAAGGTCAATTTGGATAAGAATTATTTCAACATGTCTAGCCGAATGCGCCTTATCGTTACTGAAGCCAACATAAAAATAGATTTAGATAAGGTGAATGAATGAGTTTCGAGTATTAATTAAGTAATCGGAGATTTTCTATTTACATATAAAGATATTTTTTTATCTTAATAATTATGAACCGGTTTATTGATCTAAAAGTGAGTAAAAAAAAAATGAACTATCTAATGCGCTCATTAGTACGAGGGGTAATGTTTTCTTAATGCGTTTCCTTCAATTTGAAATGAGCAATAATAGCCGCTTACAGTACAATTTACCAGATGCAAATAAATAAAAATTATATTTTTTCAATCATTCAAATCAAAATTTATTTGTTTATTTATTTAAAACTTAAAATAAATTAAACAAAATAAAAATTATATAAAATTTAAATGAGTAATCTGTGATACAAAATAGGTTATCCACTTATAGTAGAGACCTATACAAAAGCGAATGAATTCACTTTCATACGCAAACGTGTACACGCGTATCACGATCATAGCGGAATAAAGTACCCATAGGCTAATTACGAGCTAGAGTATAAAAACTTTCTTAATTCAACTTTACTTGTTTTTTTTATTAATTATCATTTTTTTTTGCTTCTTACCACAAATTATGAACGGTTCGACTTTATGCCTGTTCTGCTGTATCAGCTGTTGCTTTCATTTTGATTTAACATATAAATCTTAATTTGATTCGACTTTATAATATATGGATGTGTGCGTGTGTGTGTGCGGATGAAAACCGAATCGCGGACGGAAAATTTATTTACAAAATATTTTGATCCGATTTTACATTTTACAACAATTTTATTATATATAACAAAGGCACACACACACATTTTATTGATGGCATCATAAGCCAATTTGCCGCTTACTTAACTCGTTTATGGCAGAAAAATTATGTTCACATATACGACATAAATCGCTTACAGGTTACATAAATTGGGTTATAACTCTGGAATTTAATTTGTTTCTTTTGACGCGCATATTCCTGATGTATATAGCAAAAAATAGGTTTTTGTGTTTTGCATACAGATCGGCCACGTTTAACGTCACCTGAAATAATGCGAAAATGCTGTGTTAATTATGTTGAGCAAAATTTCGAAATATCTAAGTCTGAAATCCAAAAATTGGTAATTACATGTGTTATCAAGTTAATGTCTTGTAAAACGTTAACCGTGGCACTCCTGTATACAAATATAATTTTGTTAACTCTAAGAAAAAGCAACAAAATAAATGTTAATAGAGTTTTTTGAACATCGTCGATAGAAGAAGACGGTTGTAATTCCGTTAGTGATTTTATTTTTCTCGTCTTGATAGAGGGAATCCATTAGTATTTCGTATTAGACATTTAGGTCACGCGCGGAAAAAAAATGTTCTTTTAACCAAATTATTTTTTATTTTTATTTACTTCTGTTTGCAGTTGCTATAGTTTTAACTTTTAAGACTTTCCTGGCTGTCGATTGAGTTTATTTCTCAAATCGATTTTCGAATTTTAACAAAAATTTGGTTAACTCAAATTTGAAATGTTTGGCGCATCGAGACTCGTGTTCCTGTATTGTACAGGAAAAGTTCAGTGTTTATCTTATAACTGTCAACGTGTTGATTTTCGTTCAACAATTTTTTTGAAGATGGTCAATTTTCCCCTCTCATTAATTAGTTTATGCCATGTCTCTAAAAAATTCATTAAAAATTCTTCAGCTTTTCTTTATGTTAAATTATGAATTGATGTTAAACCAACCCTGCATGCCAATTTAATTAATGTGTTTTATTTTATTATTATCCATATTTATCATCCATTTGCCCATCAATTTATTAGTTCTACCATCGATTACTAAAATTTTCATAAAACCATTGAGTTACATTACATCAAAGTTCGTAAACCACCAATGAATGACAATTCTATTATATGAGCTTTAGCGTCTGTTTGTCTATATATTAATTAATTTGTCCACCCATTTACTAGTTTTGCTCACGTCAACAAAGCTGTGCACTCAAAATTTAGCTTTTTAAACAACTTTCAATTCAATTGTCAAATGTACATATGACCTAAATGTCAGTTTAATTGTTGAATTTATTTTTTGTTGGTCGATTTTGTCCATCAATTAATTAATTTTGCTCACCTACCTTAAATAAAGTTATTTATGGAATATTTAAATTAAAAATGTCCGTATAAACTCCAAAATATCAATTTACAAAAATTAATTGAGCATTTTTAGTGAGCAAAATTAATAATTTGGTGGACGAGCAAAATGCACCCAAATGAAGTTTTCCAAATATTTTTATAATTGAACCAAATTTTTTTCCAAATTAGGCCCAGCCTTGCCCGCTCAATAATCAATTCTGTCCACTCTACATTACTTTCAAATTCAAATGTAAACGAATGAGTCATGTAATAATATTGCCCGCGTTGTGCCTAATTTTGTCCACCCAATAACTATTTTTGGTCAACTTTCTAAAGTTTTGAATTAAAAACTGAAATTGCCGTAAGCTCTTGAGCCAATTAAAACAATCTTCGTAAATCACTCTTAAATGCAGATTTAAAGGTATATTTCACCATTTATAATATTTTATCATTTATAATGGTGTTATACCAAAGTTTCTCATATAATGCAAGAGCAGGATAAAACCCGATTTTATTGAAACTTTACATACACTTGTATCTCCAGTGACAACACGTCTTCTAACGGTGATGTTCCTATCAAAATTTATCGCAAAAGAAAATTTGGAATATAACCCGATTTTTAAGAAATTTCGCACATACGTGTATCTCGGGGCGACACCATTTTCTATTAAAATTTGGAAGTAATGAGACCCCAGGGTTGAGAATGATTGATTCATATACATTTTTGGGAAAAAAATCCCATTGCATTGAAAATTTGCACACATTTGCAGTGACAACACGTTCTATTAAAAATTTGGAAGTGATCGGATCCCAGCCAGGAGGGAAGTGGGGGATACATATATCTCCGGTTAGAGTTCTACACTGTGATATCGAAATTCTTATGGTGTTGGTCCCCGATTATAATATGCGTTTGGGTGTAACTTGCAATCCGAATGTAACAATATCGCACTAATGCCTAATAAAATATTAAAATAAACCCTTGATTTCTACAAAACCCTTCTGTTTTCTTGCGTCTTAAATATATTTACTATTTTACATAAAAGAACTGTCAAACGTTTGGCCATTAAAAATTACTGAGAAACTCTTCATAAAACGCCAGAAAAAGCTGGCTGAACCCTTGAAACTTCTAAATTCATTTTGGCCTTTTGAAATAGGAAATTTTACGAGACATTCTCTTTTACCCTGATCTGGTTGTATACCGTCTTCGCTTAATCGAAATCCTAAATAACTGATTTTTTTCATTAATTGATCATAAATCCGCTCTCCCGAATTAAATGGAAACGGTGCAACCATTCTTCAATGGTTTCCGTAGTCTGGTGTTATGAATCCTGCCTTATGCTTACTCGGTTTGTAATTGGAACCTGATGATACCCGGAAATAAATTGAGACTCGTGAAATACATCTTTCTCCCAAGTCTATCTAATTGATCATCGATCCATGGACTGGGATAATGAACCTTTCAGTATTTTTAATTAATTCTCCAAAATCTATAGAAAGTCAAAATTTACTTGTATTTTCCTTACAAGTATGACCGGATCCTCAAACTCCGATACACTGTCTGCAGTATTTCCGATTGCTTTCATTTTTTGTATCAGTTCACTCGTTTAATCGAAATCGTAACTCCTATAGGTTTAACGGAACTTCCACATAATATAGACCTAAACCATCAGCTTTGTCTATTCGTAAAATGGAGCAGCCTCTTCCAGGATCAATATAACATTTGACCTTCTGGTTTAATATTTCCGCCATCTTAAAATACTTCGTATGACTATTCTCATCAACATGTAAATCGTTTGGTTTTGCGCTTTTATTATTTGCGCCCAAATGACCACTTTATCAATGCTTCTATTTGTAACACGTGTCAATCGTCATCATTGTACAAAATGACCCTCTTGTTGACAACTGAAACATCGTATATCGTAATTTATTTTCATTCAATCATTTTTACGAGCATCATTATTTTTATACGACTTTAGATCGACTTTTTTAAATGTACGCGATGAGAGTTAAAGTAGTAGGTCGGGTTTGTACATTTTTCGTGTAGTTATCAGCTTCCTGTTGATCCTGTTGACTTTGGCCATGCATCCATTGTGAAGTCTAGATTTAGTACTAGATTTAATTTTGGTAGCATTTTCACGATTTCCTCGAATTTTCGTAAGAATGATTTCCTCCCCGTCACCCGCTTTTATACGTAATTCATTTAGGTTTTCTCTCGACTTTCTAATCCTCCAAAATTGGCAGTTGGGCCATTGAGATGTATCCAGCAACTGCAGTGGGAGACTTGCAAGGACAGATGCAAGGACAGTTAGGTCACCTCCAAGGGTCTGGAAACAACTAAGAAAGCGGAATCTTAATAAATCAGACGATATGATAAAAATATGAGGTAATGAAAAGTAACAGTGACCTACAAACAAGAATAAACATGCTTGAAAACTCACTGTCAAAACCAACTTCCGCCAGTCCAGCTTCGTTGTATCAAGTGACATATGAAACAAGTGAGGACGAAGTCAATAGAGAAACGTGATGGATTTTGAGCGTTAACAAAAAAATCATATACTCAAGAAGAGTAAACCGCCATAGATTTGACCCGAACAGAAGCAACCAATTAAGGAACTTTCAACCGGAAGTAAGAATGTACAACAGGAGAAAAAGTGCCATAAACTTCAAATTAAAATTGCGAATTAGAATAAAACTAGCTTTAAATTAGTTCGTCGAATTTTTTTTATCAGGCACACATAATTTTAATCCGTGCGTCTGGCGTTGATTATTTTGTAAAAAATTACTGACTAACTGATGGTTAATCCATACTTGTTGTTCATAGATGGCATAAAACACGCCGTGTCTGGTGTTTTTTTAATATTTGTTAGCCGTCAATTTAAATAGTCCGAAATTTAGACAAATATGTCGGCGTAAGGCACACGACATTAAACGTTAAACTATGACTTATTGATCAACTAATTGGTTAGTTCATACCAGTAATTGATAGATGTCGCTAAAGTCTGTATGCTTTTAATTATATTTGAAAGTTGTAACTTAAAACTTATTAAAAACAGTTAGGAATAGTGTGCAACTTACTTTTATGTGTGACTCCGCTTAGTTTAATCTTCCTATTTTTCTCAAACCGTTTATACACTTTTTGTCATTCGGATCAATATGAACAGTATTATTTTCTTAATTTATGAATTCAGCAAATAATAATAATAATAATAAAAATATTTTACAATATTAAAAATAAAAATACAGTAGGCTCGCGATAATATGAACGCCGTATACCGTGAACTACGGGTAACATGATCACTACTTGGTAACGTGAACAATTTGAAAGTGCGATAACGTGAATTAAATTTTGTAAACAGTCCCAGTGTTTTTTTGCATAATTTCACTCAAGTTAAGCTGAAAATGCGACTCCAAATTTAAGCATGTGAAATTATCCCAGTTTTATATCCCAGGATTTTTTTTATTATTATTTACACGAAACTATTCTATTCCATCCCAGATTTTTTATTTTATACCTCTATAAGACGATTTAAATTATAAACACAACAACAAAATATTCCATCCCAGTTTTTCTCGTTTATTTGTTGTTCATGTAACACAAATACATACTTGGAAATAATGTATTGTGTTTTGGAAATAGTAATTCTGTACATTTTAAGTTCGAAATAATAACGCGCCATATTATAAGTTTAAAATATAAATGTTAGGATTGGTACAATCTTCCAGCTTCGATATGGCCCCATATACATTTATATGAAAATCGTCTATAACTTCCAAACCTTCTTGGCCTGGAAATAGCGAATGATGTTTTGAGATAGTACGTAATTAAGTAACTGCAGACCAAGTGGCCAGCACCAGCCGTATGTTCAAATTTGAGGAAATGGCCAAGTTCCAAAATCTCAGGTGAATATAATAAAAATGTATATCTCTTAAGAACTTCCTAGGCCGGAAATGATTTTTTATATTTCGAGTTGTTAATGATAAGATCAAAATATGGTAAGCTCCCCAGTGCCAGCCGTATGTTAGGATTGGCACAATCTTCCAGCTTCGATATGGCCGCATATAAATTTATTTGAAAATCGTCAATAACTTCCAAAACCTTCTTAGGCCGGAAATAGCGAATGATGTTTTGAGATGGTACGTAATTAAGTAACTGCTGAAGTGGCCAGCACCAGCGGTATGTTCAAACTTGAGTTAATGGACAAGTTCCAAATCCTTAGATTAAGTTCTCCATTGGTATTTCAATGTTGGCTTGAATCATGTCTGAAATAGGAAATAATTAGTTTGGCCCATTATTATGAATCTATCTTAACTATTAACAAATTTAAATTCATAAACAGTTAGAAAAATGCACTGCTGACTTTTGAGCGATACAGTATGGGGCGATATCGAAACAGGTAAATATTGTGCAAACTTACCTACGGGTGGCACTGTACCGCTCACCATTATTTGTTTTCTTTTTAATATTTGCAATCTTTTCTGGTATCGAAAAACTCCCAACTATTTCGCAGTTTGCTTATCACGTTCTTCCTTAAAGAGTGGCTACGTCGAGGACTTATGGCTATAGATCCGATTTCTGTAGAACTATCTGCGCATTGCATAGCGCCTTGACAGTACTAGAAACTGACAAGAAAGAAAACCGTGAAATCTGCAACTCGAAACATAAAAAACCATTTCCGGCCTAAGAAGTTCTTAAGAGATATACATTTTTATTTAACTTCACCTGAGATTTTGGAACTTGGCCATTTCCTCAAATTTGAACATACGGCTAGTGCTGGCCACTTGGTCAACACTTACTGAGTTACGTACTATTTCAAAACATCATTCGCTATTTCCGGCCCAAGAAGGTTTTGGAAGTTATAGACGATTTTCATATAAATGTATATGGGGCCATATCGAAGCTGGAAGATTGTGCCAATCCTAACATACGGCTGGCACTGGGGAGCTTACCATAGTTTGCCCTTATCATTAACAACTCGAAATATAAAAAATCATTTCCGGCCTAGGAAGTTCTTAAGAGATATACATTTTTATTTAACTTAACCTGAGATTTTGGAACTTGGCCATTTCCTCAAATTTGAACATACGACTGGTGCTGGCCACTTGGTCAGTAGTTACTTAATTACGTACCATCTCAAAACATCGTTCGCTATTTCCGGCCCAAGAAAGTTTTGGAAGTTATTGACGATTTTCATATAAATGTATATGGGGCCATATCGAAGCTGGAAGATTGTACCAATCCTAACATTTATATTTTAAACTTATAATATGGCGCGTTATTATTTCGAACTTAAAATGTACAGAATTACTATTTCCAAAACACAATACATTATTTCCAAGTATGTATTTGTGTTACATGAACAACAAATAAACGAGAAAAACTGGGATGGAATATTTTGTTGTTGTGTTTATAATTTAAATCGTCTTATAGAGGTATAAAATTATAAAACTGGAATGGAATAGAATAGTTTCGTGTAAATAATAATAAAAAAAATCCTGGGATGAAAAACTGGGATAACTTCACATGCTTTCCAAATTTGTCCTTTTTTCATAATTTTACACGAGTTAACCCCGATATTACCGATGTCCTTTATAACGCCACACAAAACACTAGAAAATTCGAGTACAACTTGTGGAAAGTTTTTTTTCGAAAGTCCCGTTAGGCCTCTTTACTATATAAAAATTCATTCGTTGCAACGTTTTTTAGTATTGAAGTGTTTGTGTTTGAACAAATAGAGTGCATTAAAATTAAGAACTAAATTTGAAGTTTAAAATACAATTCGGGGATTCCCAATTTATTCTTTTTTTGTTTTTCCATAATTTGAATCGAGTAAAGTTGAAAGTGCAACAGTAAGAGGAAATACTTTGTGCGAGAAACTTGTGTGTTTTATAAAAGTTTTATTTGCTCTGCGATTAATAGTTTTTAATTAAAAAATGGACAAAAAATAACAGTTTTAACATTAAATGAAAAATCTGAAATTATTGAACAATTTCGTAAATGCGCAAGTACTACAAATGTATCCAAAAAATATAATGCTGCTAAAGCATCGTTCTCATTAGTCAAGTTCAGGTAGTTGAATTCAATTTACTTGATTTCAAGTACTTGAATTCAAGTAACTTGAGATATACTTGCATCACGATTTAGTTAGAGGATTTGAAAGGCCAATTTCACTATTACCAGAGACAGTTGATTTAGTGATACTGGCTAGCTGTTCTTTGCATAATTGGCTTAGAACCGCATAACTGGAACTGCAGAGCAGTAAGAAAAGCATAATACAGGCCATATAATTCCTGGATCATGGCGAGAAATTACTGAGAAAAACAGAACAAACAATGTCAGATATTACATCCGGGGTGGGTTCGCATAATTATTCTCAGGGTGCCGGAAAATTAAGAGATTCATATGCGGATTATTTCACAGGTGTCTGCTCAGTACCATGGCAATTAAACATGATTGGCGCAGAATGAATTAACTACCAATCTAATTTCTTTTTGTGGTGGTACAATGTAAAAAATATGTTGTTGAAAATTAATAAAACTTTAACTTACCAAGTTTGATATTACTTTTCTTGAAGCGGTAACGCTTCATAAAAATTATCTGCCACCCCAAACCAGCTTAGTTTTGGCTTATATATTTCGTCAGGTGACACACCACTTCTTTTTCTTCGATCAATTTGCGTAATTTTTAACTGTATATGGTTTTAAACGTTTTTATTTTTATGCGAACTTCATCCATATCCGATTTTAAACCTTTCTCCTTTACTTTAGTTAATAAATTTTCAAAAATTTTCATCTCGGGCATTTCGGTCGTTATATAAAGTTAAATCGATGTTTCACAAAACTACTAAATTGTATAATGAAGCTCATCTCAGACGGCTCAACTTGAATACAAAAGTTGAAAGGTTCTCTACTTTACTTGATACTTGAAGTAAAGTAAAATTAATTTGAATTCAAGTAAAATATCACGTTCATATTGGTCAAGCAGATTCAAGTTACTTGAATTCAACTACTTGAAATCAAGTAACTTGACTTATGAGAACGAGGCTTAAGTCTACTATTTGTAGAAATAACAAAAAAGTGAAGAAATTTTAAAAGCGGTGAACAACACCTATATGAGGCTTGGTAAGAGAAGAACCCTTGGAGCTACAACGTTTCAAAATTCGTTTTGGTGTGCGCTTGCTTAAAATTACTGAAGAAAAATTGTATTCTCAACCTGAACTTGTGGGGCCACTTAAAAGAAAATTATTGAACTTGGTCTGTCTGTAAACCAAATTTATAATGCAGATGAAACAGGCTTGTACTGAAAACTAGAAAATACTTTTGTTTCGTCATTAGAAAAGAAAACGCCTGGATTGAAAAACGAAAAACAACGCATTACTTTTGCAAATGAACTCCATAAATTACGACTGGCTTAAACCTGAATTAAACAAGAGCATAATCTTTCATTCATATTATATTTAGTGGTATATTTTAATGTAGCTGACTATGTGTACATTTTATCAAAACAAATCACTGTAAACTTGTGAAAACCCAAATTTCATATGAAAAAAATCAACCCCCGCAAACATGAACAATCTCGTAAACATGAACATGTTTGGGTTTTATTTTGTTCACGTTCCCGCGAGTCTAGTGTGTATATAAAAATTTACTCTATATTTTCACGGGTTGGACAAAAATGCCGTACATGCACCTTTCATAAATATTCCGCGCACTGACTATATGTTATACTTGGCTTATTATCATTTGTTATTAGCCAAAAATTATATCTTTTCCGCTTATGACTAGTGTTGGCTCCATTTCGCCATTCCACACTTTGATTCTTGCGTCGTGTTTCTTTCCTCGTTTCCTTCCTCATTTTCCAAAAAACTAACAACAGTGTGTTGGTGAAGGGGAAGGAAACGAGGAAAGAATCACGTCGAAAGAATCAAAGTGTGGAACGGCGGATTTTTTCTATAAGTCGTATTGGCTTGTACTTGTTTTATACAATTTTAGAAACGTTTTCACAATATGCAATCATGAGTCATTCTGGATTTATTTCACACCAAAGCACGAATCCATTATAAGCTGAGATATCAAGCATGTTGTAAAACAAAGTCATCGATCATCGCTTTGTTTGTCTTCTGCATGTATATGTGAGGACTAACTTATCTATGGCCGGTTACACAGAAAAATGACTAACGGACCGGTTAGTTGTGCGCCAGTAAAATATTTTATATGAAATATGTTTCCGCAATCAGCAAAAATCTAATGCAAACTTGATTAAATATATTTCATTCCATGAAAATATTTAACGACTATAGTTAAAAAGTTATTCAATCAAAATTGGCCATTTAAATATTTATACGCAAGCTAAATATTTCCTCGGAATAAAATCTATTTAATCAAGTTTGCGTTGATTTTTTCCCAACTGCAAAAACAGGGCTGGGATGTTTAACAGCACGATTTTTCAATAATTTATCGAAGTTTATTTCTCGTTTCTGTAGAACAAAGTTTGTCTCTATTTCAATTTTTATATCATTACCAGCCTGCTAGATTGCAACATTGTAATGTTTCTACTGCGTTTCTGTCACCAAATAATTTATTTTCGATTCTAGAATGGATATTGATCAAATATATTCTAGTTGGTTGTAATAGCAATAGAGAATAAATAATTGATAAACGAAACAGATGACAAACTAATTCAAGCAGAAACAGACGTAGACTTCGATAAAATTTCGAAAAGTAGTGATGTTAGAACATCCCAGCTCAGAGTTTATTATAAAATATTTAACTGACGCACAACTAACCGACCGTTATTCATTTTTCTGTGCAACCGGCCACTAAGGTGGCAACGGCACTTATAGTTTTATTACAATTCACGAGTACGATTGGCTTCTTCTTGTCATCTCTGGAACTTACACCGGCGTCTCTGTAGGTTGTACTCATTAACGTCACCGACTTGTTCTTTTTAAGTGTAATGATACAACGGCTACATTTTCATAGAAGAAAATTTCGTTTTATCCGTAAAATTTATTGGTAATTCTGGTTTATTTTTTCTAATGGTACCGAGCATTGTCAGAAGGCATGCGTGGAATATATTGTTGGAAGAGACAACACCCGCGAAATGACACCAGCTGCTCATCTACCGTAATATTTTCCGTGAGATTATAAAGATTTGGCAAAATTTCAACACATTTATCCCATATTACCTGAAGAGACGCATGTTTGCCCTTTGGCGCCGTAGAGTTCTGGTATCTTTGTCGTCAAATCTTATAACCCGTGATTATAAGATGAAATGTTTTTTTACTAACGAATAATTTATGTGATTTATATAGTAATTAACAAACTGTATGTGAGCTCTGTAACTATACAATTTTCGAAATGTACTAAAATGGTATTCACGAAATACAACTCGGCTCTATAAACGTAAGTTTTGCTCTACAGCACCAAATTTGATGGCGTAAAGTTACACATCAAGATGACGATAGCGAATATCTCGAAAAAATTGTCATTTTCTGAAATGGTTTCCGCATAATATATGTTGTTACCAATAGTAGCGTCTCTATCTATATACCAACAAAATTTGAAAAAAAATATTTTTTTGGTAAATTTTTTGATCTCTTATATACGCCTAAATGTTGATTATGAAATATTATATGCACAGTCGAAACAAATAGTTTGTCTGCGATATGCACAGAAAAATTATTGATTTTAAGGTATACAAACGAATATCGCCAACTGTACTAATATCTTAATTGACAACTGTACCATACAGTTTTATTTTTATTTATTTTTTAATTAGTTTACATAAAATTCAATATTTTTATGATATATGAACATAGTAAATTTTATTTATTTCGCTAATTTTTTGTCAATATTCGAGAGTCGCCATCGAATTTTATAGATAATTTTAAAATAAAACGCAATATGGTTGTAGCGGCGAAAAGTCTACAGTTTCAGAGTATAATTTTTTAGAACTCTGTATTTTTTAATCTGTAGGCAATATCTATAGCTATAGAATTTTTATTTATTCAGAATCGCGTTCCTATTATCTAAATATAAACTTTTTGACTCCTAAGATATTTAGACAATTACCTCATTTGTAAACAGCATCTTTATAGTTTCTAATTTTGTTTCTTTGCTTGTTGACGTTGTCTACATTATCGACGTCATGAACGCAAACAAATCACTATGTAATCTACATAATAAATTACGTGTCGACAACTATGTAGATTATATTGCGTATTCTACCTCACCCATCTCTGCTGAATAGTTCGCACCAAAAACGAGATGAAATAAAGTGACCAGTTTTTGCAAATTTTAATATATTTCTAATAAACATTTACAATACCCATTTGTGATAGAAACCAAAAGTCAAATTAAACATAAATCGTTCATATAAACAAACTTAAAATAAATTTACATAAAACTTGCATATTCACTTTCTCGTCTGGACACGTAAAATATTTGTCTTTCTCCCAAAAGTTCAACACCGAAGTGAAATTATTGAATGTAAGTAAATTAAAGCATATAATGATATTTAACGGAAGGTAAAAGTAATTTTTAGTTTGTTTTTTTAAATGTGTGTTTTTTTATATGAATTGTCCAATTTGTATCTTTAAGTATATAAAAAGTATAAAGATAAATTAAATAAAATTGCATAAAGATGGCAAAAGAAGTAAAACAACAATTTATTGACCCAGATTCGTACGATATGGTATAGAAAAAAAAACGAAAATTTATCTTATTACCTTTCTTTAAATTATACTTATGTAGAGAAGTTGCTTATTTCTTAAACACACGTATTTACGTGCTAATGTGTATTTACAAAGTAAGTGAATTACACAAAGTTTACATTTTTATACATAAACATATACGCGTAAAAATTAAACGTATTGAACCATTTATCATTTCGACACAACAGACCATATGTTGTCAATGTTTGACGTGTTTACGTGTTAAGAAATTGTAAAACATCAAAGAAATTATATGCCTATAACGCGATCCCTTTATACAACAAATACATAACTGGCCCTGGTAGCTTTCTTCAGTTGTCGCTGATTTGTCAAAATTATATTTTTCTACTGCTGTCTATAAGCAGCAATATTTAAAGTAAAAATATTATTTGAGATGCTTTTATGAAAATTCATGTGTTCCATTTTAGCGCCGCTATTAGTTAGCGTCTATCTGTTTGAGGGTTATTCATTAATTTTTATGTAAACAATTCTTGTGGTGTTTACAGTAATGAATTTAAGTGCTTGTCAAAGGTGCCTTTGGATTTATGTACAGTGTGGCATCTGCAATTACCGTCTAGTTACACTATTCATCCAAATTGCAAGTGAAGAACCGCAATAATTTAAATTCATCATCTGCATACCTTGTATACATAGAATGTCCGCATTGCTTGTAGTGTTTTGACATTTCCTCAATTCCAATATGGCGGCATCAAAATATATGTTGTCCGTTCGAATTTATTTGTTTTAAAATTGAAAATGAATAAATAAAATCGAAATTTTGGTTGTGGTTTTTAATGTTTTGCACATTTTCGTGATCATTTCGTTCTTTAGATAGGTGACGGTGGGGAGAGTAATCGTAAACAATTTCTCGTGTTTCAATTTAATGTGAACATTTAACCGTAGAACAGTTTATCTTAGATACAATTGACCGTGGACCCAATTTATCGTGTGGACAATTTATCGGATGCCAGTTTATCGTAGTTTGTATATTTGACCGTATATAACAAAATTATGTGGAAATAAAAATTAGTGTCCGGTTTATAAAATTTTATTGAATTCGGCAATTTATTAATCGATTAAGATGGGATTGGATATGTTGGATGGAAATGAAAATTTTAAATGATTTTTGGAAGAAGTTATGGAATATGGCCACCTGGGACGGAACTCGACCTTTTCTTAACCGATGTTGATGGAGTTTTGTAAGTTGGACGGAAATGGGATTTTAAAATTATTTTTGTAAGACGTTCTTGAATATGGGCATCTGGGATAGAACTCGGTAATTTCTTAACCGATTATGATGAACTTAAATATGGTGGAATGAAATGGGATTCTTTAATGATCTTTATGAGTGGTTCTGAAATATGGCCACCTGGGACGGAACTCGGTTCGGACGATTTCTAAACCGACATTGATGAAATTTTGTAATTTGGATGAAAATGGGGTTTTTAAATGATTTTAGTAGGAAGTTTTGTAAAATTGACATCTGGGACGGAACTCGGCAATTTCATACCGATGTTGATGGAATTTTGTAAGTTGGATGAAAATGGATTTTGAAACGATTTTTGTGAAGTTCTGGAATATGGCCATCTGAGACGGAACTTGGTCATTTCTTAACCGATATTGATGGAATTTTGTAAAATACTACAAGACTCTGGGAGCAAAATACTACAAGACGACTGGAAGAATCTAAATACTAATGTTTGATTAATTAAATAAGCAAAGTAGATTATAAATCATATAGTAATTCTTTTCGCACTCAAACACATATGATCAAATTCCATCAATACATACTGTGGTTACTGCTGAAGATGTTGTATTTGAAAATTCATTAACCGATGTGGTAACCAGGAAAATTACTGAGGTCGCTATAGGTGCATTGAGAGATGCCCTCGAGCCCTCTGAGAATCAGCCATTAACACTTGCTCAAAGTAAACATACGAGTCTACCCAGTAAAAAATATAGTCGAAGGAAGCGTATCCGATCCCAATTATTTCCACAGCATCTAAATTTTCTGGATATGTACTGAAAATAAAAAATAACAGTCGTGAATTCCAATATATAATTTGGGAAAAACAAAACTTAACGTTGCATATTAACGATATAGTATTTCGAGACGAAAAAGAATTACCACCAAATTTGAAAGAACTTAAAACCCCATATAATTGCTTCAAATATTTTGGGAATGATGATATTGTTAAGCACATAACAGAACAATCAAATCTATATGCGTGCCAAAAGAATATTGGGACAAAATTTAAAGTCGATTCCAACAACATGCGGAAATGTATAGTCTATATGTCTGTGTGTCGCTACCCCGCTACCCCAATACACGGTCATACTGGAGAAGACACTGATTTGAAGCGATCCGACAAGTGATGCCTCTGCTTAGGTTTGAAGAAATTCGTCGATGTCTTCACTTCAACGATAATCCTCTTGCAGTCGATAAAGATCATCCAGATTTTGATCGGTTGTTCAAGGTTCGACCACTCACAGTATACTTTAACGAAATTTCTGTTCAGTGCCAATGCTACCTTGCGTAGATGAGCAAATGTGCACAACTAAAATGGTAGGAACGGTGTTGCGTTAATATATGCCGAAGAAGCCGCACAAATGGAGTTTCAAACTGTTCTCGCTTTGAGATCCCAGTGGCTTCTCATACGCATTCGAAATTTATTGCGTTGCTGGGGATAGTAAAATTCCCGAAGGCGCACCTGATCTTGCGGGGCATCGTCGAACATAGTTGTTCGCCTTTCAAAAAATATACCGAATTTCGTTAACCGTATTCTATATTTTGATAATTTTTACACGTGTATGAGCCTGTTAACATACCTACGTAGCAGAGGGATATTTAGCTTGGGAACTGTCCATGTGTCTTTGTATGATCTCGTCAATTTTATAGAACAGAACAGTGCGGCTTCTGTCAACGTATGTTGGCACGAAACCATTTGTTTCCAGCAAATGCAACTTGCAACCAAAGAAAACTGCAACATGGGATAAAAAAAAGAAAGCAGTATGAAATCGATTGTCCATACATAGTTAAAGAGTGCAACTGGCATATTAGGGGTGTCGATCTAATGGATGGATTATTAGGCCGTTACCATAAACCCGAAAATGATCGAACCATATATTTTATTACCTTATTGACGTGAATTCGGACTAAAGTGGCTGAATCACTCTGTTCGAGCGGAATGATGGCAGAGAAGAGAAATGTTGGGCGATCACCTAATGCATCTCAAACACCTTCCCCAAAACCAGCCAAGAGAGCATATCTCCCCACTGTAGATGTCCGTTACGATCAAGTAGGTCATTTTGCGTGAAATGCAATATTAGTTTATGTAACTCACCAAACAAAACATTTTTTTATGAGTTCCACAATAAATAAATAAAAATATCATAAATCACATCATATCAATAAATAAATAAAGATGTGATCAATTATCCATCATCGTCCTATATTTATTTTGCAATGAATTTCGGACTTTGAATTTTCACGTGTGGCTGAATGGGTTTGCCTCAAAAATAATCTTTGACTTTAAATTTGTCCTATTCAACACAATTTCATCCTAATATGAATTTACCAGCTCGTAAAAAAATCATGCATTACAGGGTTTATATAAAATGGGCGTGTTTTAATAAAAACATATTAATATAAAATTGTACCGTGTACAAGCGAAGGATTCGACGCCTCCCTGCATAACTGCACAACGACGTCAAAGTACTGTTATTGTTAATTATTTTAACTTCGGTTTAAATGATCAACTTCCGTCCCAAATGGCCATGCTCCAGAAATTTTTACTAAAATCAATTTAAAATCCCATTTCCATCCAACTTACAAAATCCCATCAATATCGGTTCAAATTCCAAGTGGTCAAATTCCAGAACATTTTACTAAAATCATTTAAAGAACCCCGTTTGCATCCAACATACTGAATCACATCACAATCGGTTAAGAAGTGACCGAGTTCTGTCCCAGGTGGCAATATGCCAGAACTGCATCCAAAAATTATTTAAAAACCTCGTTTTCTTCTGACATACTCAATCCCACATAATCGGTTAAGGTATTACCGAAATTATGTCCCAGATGGCCATATTCCAGAACTTCTTAAAACAATCATTTAAAAATCTCATTTTCTTCTAACTTCCATCAACATCGGTTAGAAATGGCCGAGTTCCGTCCCAGGTGGCTATATTCCAGAACCACTTCTAAAAATCATTAAATAATCCCATTTCCTTCCACCATATCTAATATTATCATAACCGGTTACCGAGTTCCGTCCCAGGTGTTCATATTCCAGAACCTCTTCCAAAAACGGGTTTAGAATCCCATTTCCATCCAACATACAAAATCCCATCAATATCGGTTAAGAAATTGCTGAGTGGGTAGCCATATACCAGAACTTCATTCAAAAATTATTTAAAATTTTCGTTTCTCTACGACATACTCAACCCATAATAGTGAAGAAATGGCCGAATTCTTATTCTTTTTTTATGTTTTAAGATATTTCAAATCAAAGACAAATGGTGTTATACGATAAACTGTCCTCACGAAAAATTGTTCTACGATTAATTGACTCCACGATAAATTGTTTCCACGAAATTATTCTACGATAAATTGTTTTACGATAAATTGTTCACGATAAATTGTTCACGATAAACTGACAGTAAATCTTTAGATATCGAAATCCACTACATCAGACACTTTGACAATTTTTGATAGCACGAAAAAGTAGATTGCAATGGCATACATGTGCCAGCCGATTTACTGTCAGTTTATCGTGACCAGAACAATTTATCGTGGAAACAATTTATCGTGGAACAATTTATCGTAGAATAATTTATCGTAGAACAGTTTATCGTGGATTATCGTATAACCTGCAGTTTATCATGTGGACATATCGTATATCACAATTAGTGTCTTGGATTTGAAATGAAAACAAAAAAACAAAAAAGATTATGATGGAATTGGGTATGTTGGATGGAAATCGGATTCTTTATTGAATTTTGGAATAAGTCTGGCAAAGTTGCCACCTGATTGATTGGGCGAAAGTCGATGATAAATTGCTGTACTCGGTGGTGGATGAATAAACCAAATTCTATTTTCTATTTTTTCTAATAAATTTTCTAGTAAAATGTGTAGCCATCGGTGGAGTTATTTACCCAACTCCCAAACCATCAAGGCTCTTGTAGTATAATTACGTCTAGAGTGCAAATTTCCGCTACGATCACGGTTTTCAAAACCCCCTTTTCAAAATCCTGGTTTTCAAAATCCCGGCTTTCTTTTCTTCTAGTTCTAATTGCACAAAATAATTAATAAAGTTTGTTAATTGCAAGTTTTGGTACTTGCAACATTTTATAGTCACAAGATTAATAAAAAAAGCAATATTTTGTTAATGCAACATTTTGAAATGCCATAATTGTAGACACCGACGTCTTCGAAAAGTTTTACGGGCACTTAGCCCTAAAACTTTATCGCAAACTCATTTTTGAATTTAGTCAAAAAATTGTCAAACAAATGTTTGTTCCATTTTCCTACATGCCCAATTTTAAAAATTTTCTAAAAATCGGGTTTTTTTATACAAAACCGGGATTTTGAAAACCAGGATTTTTAAAACCGACATTTTGGAAACCGAGATTTCGTTACACACCCCATATTCCCGTATACATTTTTGGAGGTTGTTCTTACTATCAAAAGGTTAAATTTATCCGAGGCCTTGAGGTAGATTTTACAACCAGATTTTTCTGAGAGCAGATAGTTGGCTTGCCGCTCAATCCACTTATTGAGTTGACACGTGCGTTGGATGGACTAGTGATATACATGTACATAGAGCAAGCTCCTATTCCTCATAAGACAGACACCCATTTCAGTCACCTCTAGCCTGGAGAACATACGCTGATGTGGTATTGGATTGGTAGCACCCATAACTCGCCCTGACATGTGATGCCAAAGGCCATAAGCCAAATTCGTCCTGCCTCGCTTTATCTCGACTTCCGTATTCGTTTAGAACTACCCAGCCAGAACCGCAAAGAGTTAAAAACTTAGATCTTTGCTCCCAAATGTTATCGTCACATATGATATTAAAAGATTGACGATATAGGACAGAAACTTATCTATCATTACACATTTTACTAAAAAATAGAATTTGGCTTTTCCATCAAATAGCGAGTACAGCAATTTATCATCGACTTTCGTCCAGTCAAGATGCTGATAAGCAATGGCCGAGATCCGTTCTAAATGGCAACTTTTCCACAACTTCTTCCAAAAATCATTTAAGAATCCCATTTCTATCCAACATACCCAATCCGATCATAATCGGTTAACAAATTACCGAGTTCCAACCCAGGTAACCATATTCCAAAACTTCTTTCAAATATCATTTAAGAATCAAATTTCCAGCCAACATATACCCATTCCCATCATAATCGGTTAAGAAACTACCGAGTTCCGTCCCAGGTCATATTCCAGAACTTCTTTCACAAATCATTTAAGAATCCCACTTCCTTCCAGCATACCCAATCCTATTATAATTGGTTAAGAATTGATCGACTTTCGTCTCAAGTGGTCATATTCCAGATCTTCTTCCATAAATCATTTAAGAATCCCATTTTCATCCACCCTACCCTATCCCATCATAATCGTTTGATAAATTACCGAGTTCCGTCCCAGGTGGCCATATTCCAAAACTTCTTCCAAAAATCATTTAAGAATCCGATTTCCATCCAACATACCCTATCCCTTCATATTTGGTTAATAAATTACCGAGTTCGGTCCCAGGTGGCCATATTCCCGAACCTCTTCCAAAAACGGGTTTAGAATCCCATTTCCATCCAACATACCCAATCTCATCATCATCGGTTAATAAATTTCCGAGTTCTGTCCCAGGTGGCCATATTCCAGAACTTCTTCCAAAAATCATTTAAGAATCCCATATCCATCAAGCATCCACCAATCCCGATTTACTGTCAGTTTATCGTGAACAATTTATCGTGAGCAATTTATCGTAGAACAATTTATCGTAGAACAATTTGTCGTGGAAACAATTTATCGTGGAATCAATTTATCGTGGAACAATTTATCGTAGAACAGTTTATCGTGGGCAATTTATCGTACAACAGTTTATCGTGGACAATTTATCGTATAACAGTTTGGAACAGCTTTAGTATCGCAGTCAAATTTTTTTGACAGTCTGAGCGACGGTAGCGCCACTTTGACCAAGAGCGGAATTGTTTATAACTAAAAATGTGCCTTTGCTTAGCATTTTGGACCTAGTGCCATCTATTGGAATAAAAACGAACTAAAATTTTAAAAAAATACGTTAAGGCGTGCTAAAAAAAATTTAATAAAAAATATTGAAACTCATTTAAAAATAAATGAAATTTAATATTTTTTTATGAATATATTAAATGGAAGAGTGGGAGTCGCACTGCGTGCCGCACGTAGGAGCAGATTATATAGAATCTATTAATAACACCTACGCTCCTCCCCGTAGCCCTGCGGGGCTCTTTAGATTTTAATTTCGGGGGGCGTAGGAGCCGGAATCTTCAAACATGTCGCACTGCGTGCCGCACGTAGAAGTGGATTATACAGAATCTATTAATACACCTACGCTCCTCCCCGTAGCCCTGCGGGGCTCTTTACATTTTAATTTCGGGGGGCGTAGGAGCCGGGATCTTCAAACATGTCGCACTGCGTGCCGCACGTAGGAGCGGATTATATAGAATCTATTAATGACACCTACGCAGCTCCCCTAGCCCTGCGGGGCTCTTTAGATTTTAATTTCGGGGGGCGTAGGAGCCGGGATCTTTAATCGGTTAAGAAACTACCGAGTACTACCGCAGAACTTCTTCCCAAAATCATTCAATAATCCCATTCCCATCCAACATACCAAATCCCATCATAATCAGTTAAGAAACTACCGGGTTCCGCCCAACATGGCAATATTCCAGAACTTCTTCCAAAAATCATTCAATAATCCCATTTCCATCCAACATACCCAATCCCATCATATTGGGTTAAGAAACTACCGAGTTCCGTCCCACATGGCAATATTCCACAACTTCTTCCAAAAATCATTAAAGAATCCCACTAATTTTTTGATACCACGTATGAAACCTTTCTACGATAAATTGTCCACGAAAAACTGTTCTACGATAAATTGTCCCACGATAAATTGTGTCCACGGTAAATTGTGTCCACGATAAACTGTTCCAAGATTAAATGTTCACGTTAAATTGAAACACGATAAATTGTTTACGATAAAGAGACCGTCACCCAAAAATCCCATTTCCATCCAACTTGCATAATCCCATCTTAATTTATTAATCAATTAAAATGGGATTGTTATACGGCCAAATTTACAAACTACGTTAAACTGGCATACGATAAATTGTCCTCACGATAAATTGTGTCCACGGTAAATTGAGTCTACGTTAAACTGTTCTACGGTTAAATGTTCACGTTAAATTGGTTGCCAGGTAAAATAAATTTTGTTTTAGCTAGACTAATACCTACAGACACATTACTAGTTTCGTAACGAATTCGGGATCGTAGAGTGCGTTTTTAGTGACAAAACTGAACAAAATTTGTTTCTGTCAACAATTCCGAAAACGCAAACAAAATTAAATGTTTAGCTGCGGAATTCTCTATTTGTCAGGCTGTCAAAAAAAAACACATTCCAAACTAGTACTATAGATACATTACCAGTGACATAACTAAGATTTCGGAATCATAATTCCCCAAAAAAGTCACAGAAACTAATTTTTTTGGTATACTACGAGTATTATAGGCGCGGAATCATTATTTTCGAGTTATTCGGCGTTGTGGGCATTAAAATGCATCTGAATGAGTAAAAATATCCCGTCCTGAAACTATGTTTAAACCAAGTTGTAAATCATGATTGGACATGACTTATCCCAACTCCTCCGTCGTTTATACCCGAAGGCAACGTAATTGCACGCATCTACAAAATATTCGGGGAATTTATACAAACGTTCGGTTCTGTTCCACACTAGTCTGCTATTTAACTAAACTGTTATAAAACTAGTTCTAATGCTTAAATGTAGATGTCACTATTTCATATATTTCATTAAATTCATAAGCAGTTTTACTCTGAATTGACTAACCCAAGTAACCGATCTACGTTGCACTAAAGTCTCGCCCAAGTGACAATTCCACACGGAATTGATGCCCACCAAACCACAATATCCGAGATCGTAGATGCTGGACTAAATTTTTCACAAATAACTTTTACGATAACACACTGTGTCTGTTTGTTGCAATCTTCCGGTTCTATATAGGCATCGTACATCTTAAATTAAATCTATCTAATTTATTAATTGTGATTTATAGCATGCTAAGCTATCCGCACCGATTAACTATAATCAAAATAAATTTAAATGACAATCGTAAATAATAATTTTATGACAGTTTTGTTTAAGATGTGTATTTTGTAGGTACACACGTATCTAATATACAGTAGTCAATTAACGATTTAAATCTTTTTTATCTACTATACTAAGTCACATAGATGTAAGAAGATGTTTACGATCGTTCTCTTAGCCTCGACTCGCGAGTCGCGACATAATACATGCACAACAACTTCCTTATAAAGTTGTAATCCATGCCCATTAAATTCGTTTTTACTTTTTTTTTTTAGTTGATTTCGAAATTGAAATGGTTAATAGAATTGTTTATAATAAATATTAAAATTATTATTTTACATCAATTTTGTAATGTAAATATTTAATCTTTTGAGATATGTATTTTGTTGTAGTTTTTTCTCTTAATCTTTTTCTTTATATTAACATTTTTAATCAACATAACAAATCCAAACTAACATATCTCGTTTATGTGTTTGTTTAGTGTGTCAATAAAATGCATTATGTTGAGACTTGGATATGTAAGTATGGAAGTATGGAATAGTAAGATTTTTTTTATTTTTGTGTGGTTGAACGAACTAAATGTTTACCTTGATTTATGAATATTTGATGGTGACTGGTCTATTCATAAAAATCATAAACGTAAATCACAATTTTAAAGTTTTCTTCCATTTTATGGGTTAGTGACGTTCATAGCGGAATTTTACTGTCCTACATGATGAGCGGATACAATGTGATCATGATGACAAATTATTAATAGAATGGGCAGAGTCGTACAGAGGTAGTAGTCAGCTCTTGATTAATTTGTTTAAATTCTTTGGAGTTTTTCGAAATTTGTAAGGGTGAAAATAGCATGGCTATTTAAATTCCAAAATTAAATTTGGATGGTCGAATGACATTTGGGTTGTTAGAACTTTAATATGATTTGGGCCTGGATATAGCATGTAGCTTAATTTAGTGTTAGGTAAAACCACATAGTACTTTCTTATCTTATCAACTTAAGTTTGTTGCAAGATGATTTTAATCTGCGTATATTGTAAATATGTATTCGGCGTTTTATGGCTCATTTGTGTTTCTTTTTTGATGCAAGTAATTTCTACAAGTCTTTTATCATGTGTATGCAAGTGTAAAAGTAATAAATTTTCTTCTTTAATGCTACTCAAGCACTACAAATTATTGCTGAATAATTTGGGCACAAAAATAGCTTGTTAAACCGTCGAGACTTTTCACTGATTCATACCAATTGCGTTTTTTCGACCAATAAAAACAATAATGGTAAATGTACCAGCGAGCCGGAATGTGTTTAATTAAGCCGCAAAACAGACCCACAAATAGCTAAAGGAAAACTATCCGAACGAGCTCGAAAAATCCACCTTATCACGGATAAAATAAAGCTCCTGCGTCTTCAAAAATTTAAGGACTCTTAAATGGGGGCAAAAGATTCAGATTATTTTTACCGATGAGAAGCAGTTTACAATGCTTTAATCGTCAAAATGACCATATTGGGTCAAAAGCTCCTCCAATGGCAGTAATGGCACTATTCTGAATTTATATGTATTTTTTGTTCAAATATTTTTTCCGGCCTACTGAGGAGAAAAGTTTGATGTAAAAATTTATAAATTGAGAATAATTTTTCCATATCTAAATTGGCAGGAAAATTATTCCCAATTTAATTTTGTTTTCAAAAAAAATAATCCTGCCTTTTTACCTCAGTATGCCGGAAACAAAAGTTTTAATATAAATTACGTATAAATTCTTTCCTCAGTTCGTTATTCCCGGATAATTACCAGAATAGTGTCACATGAGAAGTTTCAATTACTGCCAGAAGAGAAAGAACACCCACTTTTAATAACGAAAGAGCTCCGAGAAATTTTTGAGAAAGTAGTGCCTTCTCGAACTTATAGACATTATCAAACAATGATTGGACCTTTCAATAAGATTTTGCTTCAACACAGCGCCATTGACGTAATGGATTGGTGGTTATTTTGAAAATTTTGATCGAAAGTTAATTTTTGAATTTTATTGTCACCAGCTATTATGGTCTAAGAAACTAAACTAAAAAAATTTTGATATTTAATTTAATTGAATTTTTTTTTTAAATCCTTCTTATTGCAAATAGGTCGCCCTGGTCACTCAGCAAACTTCGATGGCCAAAATTGAAACGAATTTGGTTCTTACTATTTATGGAGTGGGTATTAAGGAATTAGTTTCTGAGAACAACTATCACAATAAAATTTGGAAAATATAGTTAATTACAGCGCCTACAATGCGAAGGAGATATCATGAACTCATTGACTGATCATTGGAATAGACCGCAACAGTTAAACTTTATAGTCTAACGTAATATCTTAAAAAAATCTAATTGAATGATTCTGATCCCGACTCGGACTTAGATTAAGAATCAATCGCAGTCGGACTCAGATTTAGACTTAGACTTAGATTTAGACTTAAGACGTAGACGTAGACGTAGACGTAGACGTAGACGTAGACTTAGACTTAGACTTAGACTTAGACTTAGACTTAGACTTAGACTTAGACTTAGACTTAGACTTAGACTTAGACTTAGACTTAGACTTAGACTTAGACTTAGACTTAGACTTAGACTTAGACTTAGACTTAGACTTAGACTTAGACTTAGACTTAGACTTAGACTTAGACTTAGACTTAGACTTAGACTTAGACTTAGACTTAGACTTAGACTTAGACTTAGACTTAGACTTAGACTTAGACTTAGACTTAGACTTAGACTTAGACTTAGACTTAGACTTAGACTTAGACTAGACTTAGACTTAGACTTAGACTTAGACTTAGACTTAGACTTAGACTTAGACTTAGACTTAGACTTAGACTTAGACTTAGACTTAGACTTAGACTTAGACTTAGACTTAGACTTAGACTTAGACTTAGACTTAGACTTAGACTTAGACTTCATACTTAGACTTAGACTTAGACTTCATATTTAGATTATACTTAGACTTAGACTTAGGCTTAGACTTAGACTTAGACTTAGACTTCATACTTAGACTTCATACTTAGGTTTCATACTTAGACTTCATACTTAGACTTCACACTTAGCCTTCATACTTAGACTTCATACTTAGACTTCATACTTATACTTGATACTTAGACTTCATACTTAGACTTCATACTTGGACTTCATACTTAGACTTGGACTTGAACTTAGACATAGACTTAGACTTCGACTAAAGTGGTAGCCATACAAAAATTAAACAAAATTATAAAAGTAACTTTAAAAAAATTAAGATTACGATAAAAGTTGTTTTTGTGCTTTTGACCATGAAATTTTTTATTTAAATTAAGAATTTTAACGAAGCTTCGTTAAATATCAATTGTCATCTAACACAAAAATTATTGGAGCGAAATTTTGCGTCTAAATTTAAATAAAAATTAAAAATCATGATATCTGAAAATAATTAATAACAAGTTGTCAAATATAATAAAGGAAATTGTTTGATAGATTTGATTCTAACAATCATTACAAATGTTACGGAATGTATGTCTGGAACGTCAATTTTATTTTTCGTAAATATTTTAAAATGTTTTGCCCTTTAGATTTAGATTTATGCTGTGTGCCTCAGGTTGATTTTTTCTGCTAAATTATGAACCAAACTTTTTAATGTGACCTTATGCTATTCGCCGCCAAGTTACAAACAAAAAGTCTCCTCGCAAGTTAACTTTTCAATTTAGTTGTCAAATGCGATTATTTGGTATTCAATGCAAATGTGTTATTGTGTACAAATTTTTACATGACACTTTTTTTATTTTTGAACATTTTGTAGTTTATAATAACATTTGCAAATAATGCAACTTACATATCATCCTCCATTATTTTAATTTAATTTAATATTTCCTTTATCCACGAAAAGTTGACAATTTATTGTAGTATTTTGAATAGTCAGACACAGCTTGTTTTGTTGATGTACTGCCACCTATGTATGTTTATTGTGAATTACTGAGCAATTTAGTTTAGTTCATAATTTAGTCGAAAAAATCGACCTGATGCACACAGCATTAGACTTAGGACTTAGAACTAAGGACTTATGACTAAGGCCTTAGGACTTGGACTGTGCTCAGGACTTTGGTTTTAGGGTTTAAAACTTAGGACTTACGACTTATAAGTTAGTACTTCGACTTAGGACTTAGAACTTAAGAGTTAGGACCTTAACTTTGGACTTTGGACTTAGAACTTAAGATTAGTACCTAGGACTTAGAACTTAGGACTTAGTTCTTAGGACTTAGAATTTAGGACTTAAACTTTAGAATTTGGACTTAGTACTTAGGACTTAGAACTTAGGACTTAAGACTTAGTACCTAGGACTTAGAACTTAGGACTTAAGACTTATACTTTAGAATTTGGACTTAGGACTTAGAACTTAGCACTTAAACTTTGGACTTTGAAATTAGAACTTAAGGCTTAGTACCTAGGACTTAGGGCTTAGGATTTAGGACTTAGGATAAAGGACCTAGGACTTGGACTGGGACTTGGATTTAGGACTTAGAAGTTAGGACTTAGAACTTTGGACCTAGGACTTAAGAATTAGGACCTGTGACTTAGAACTTAGGACTTAGAACTCAGAACTGAGAACTTAGGAAATTAGAATATAAGTCTTAGGACTAGTATTTAAGACTTGGGACTTATGCTTGGCCATACATAAATGTTTTGATTGTACTTCAAGCCAATAATAAAATTTTCGAAATTTCTCAAATGGTTTGCGTTTTATTAAAAAAAAACAGTTGTCAAGTTCTTATTGGAAAACCCTGTAGTCAATTGCAGTAAATCAAACAATTTAGATACAAATCTATTGTTAGTATAGTGTATCAAAGAAAATGTATCTCAGGCTGAAAATTCCAATGAAAGGAACCCTAGCTCGGCCGACGGCATCAAATTGTTTGAATGGTTGAAAGAGAAAAATGATTTAATTCTAGTGGAGTCTGGAATGCTAATGCGAGAATATGGGGTTGATTAAACCACTGCATGACGGGAAATCTGGTGGTAGGTCAAACCATATTAGCGAGCCGGCAAAATTATTCAAACATTGCTGTCCTGTTAGGAATAAATTACTTTCCTATTTATTGTTTATTTTAAAATCTGAGAGCCCGCTTAAATAGGATTAGAATGTCAAGTTTGGTCTAAAGCTAGCGTTATTACAGGCAAACTTATTCTAAATGAAATTTTGGTTCAAAACCGACTTGTTTCATGTCGATTTAACACTTAAAACAGGCTAGCTACACTGGAACAACAGGAAATGCTACGCGTTGAAATAAATATTTCTGTTGAGCTTATATGGGATATTGCTGCGATTACAAAAGAAAAGGTAGTCGACTTAGAAATGGAGTAAACTTAATTTAATTTTGTTTTTTGTAATATTTTGACAGTCAAAAGCAAGCAGGGCCCATATCACAAATTTAATTGTGAATGGAAAACACGATCCTAAGCGCTGAGTGCAGATGTTAATTTAATCAAACTGTGATTTTCATTCATAAACCATAGTTGTATCCAATTCATAAATTCCAAATCACTTAATTTAACATAACATATTGTGTTTCGCTGCCAAGAGCAGTATAAATCTAGAAAAGAAAATGATTTATGGGTTCTGCTAGTGATAGGGGCGACAATCTGTAAGGCGTCCAAATTTAAATTTTAAAATTTCGCATAAGGTTTCTCGTTCAGAACTTTTTTCGGCGCTGTTTACTTTTCCGCCATCTGTTACTAATTACTCCTTATGATGACGAAGCATCTAATACATGGATAAAACAGTACCTGTCAACAGTCAATAAGGAAAATTTAGAAAATTCTGACAAAGTAAAAATGCCATAAGAAATTCAACACAAGAAAAAGTGTTGATGTTTTGACGGCTATTGACATGTGATCCTAGAGATGGGGACGTAGATCTGACTAAAATCAACTACACTTTGTCTTCGGTATGGCAGATTTGAATTACTTAAAAACTAGTGTTTGGCAGGTCTCGCTAACACACTCTTTGTTTCGGCACTTTTCTAGATATTTGTACTTTGATAGATTTTTCTTAAATTTCCATTTTATTCGTGATTTACTTTATGGCTCCTAAAAATTCCGAAAACCAAACTTCTTGGAACCACTTCTTAACCTAACGGTTCCTAAAACAAGTACAAATTTAAAGTTAATCGTACCGTTGCGATTGGCCAATGTCTATAACAGGGATTTGATTTAATAACTCTTATAAACCAAACTTGGTAGTAGGTTTATGTTATAATAAATACAATAAATTTTTAAAAAATCGTCCCGATAAATTTCTGGGTTACATATCACACACAAGATTTGTAAAATTTTTAAAATTGCCTATGACTCTTCATAAAATTTTTAGTAATAATTTCCAATCAAATCGAAAGTTGGTTAGCACGTTGCTGTACGATTTACTATTTTTGTTGCCATCTTAATGTTGCGTAGTATTTTAGGAAACAAATAAAATTGGTCCGGTAAACCGACCTACGTCACTACAATTTTCGTTAACAACAAACAGAGGATATTTAACCCAAAAAAATACTGGATATTATGTTACTTGAAAGATTTTGAAATTTCCGGGAAACGGATTTTTTTTTTTTAAATACCACAAGATCAGTACAAATCAAAACAATTGTCTAACGCGCGTACCAAATTAATTCTAATGCTTTTACACACAATTTTGTTTATGTTACGAATCGAACAAAAAATCAATAATAATTCAAATCAATTAATGTGTCGAAATAATAAATACATCGAATATAAATAAAAACTATCTAATTCTCGAGTTTTATGGATATTTTTACTTTTATATTTTTTTTTTATTTTTAAATTTCTAAACAAACAGAAACAGAGTTCGCGCGAGTCTAGAGCACCAAAACTATAAATAAAATTTTTTGTGCAATAAATCAAGCGTACAGTGTTTGATTAAAATTATTTTTGGTTATTGTTACTTCTGGTTTTGTTGTAATTCATGGGAAATTAATATACTCTTGAAAAATTTGTTAAACGTCTTCTTAAGACTTGTATATTGGCTGGTGCCGAACAAACACCAGAAATGTATTTTTCCCGTATGGGGGTAAATAGTGAAATTGATCGATGTAGATGAGCCCCACATCATGTTGGTTGCTGGTGCATGTAAAAAGAGAATATACGAAGAGATTGATGGATATTTTCTTTTAATCTCTATGTAACGTGATTCTGTTTTAAAAACAGCAACAACACGCAAAAGTAAAATTTAACCTACAAATCGAAGAAGGTGAAAATGATTGATTGATGATTGATCGCATGCCGTATCACAGAGAATCGAGAAAAGATCGATTTTTAAAAATTAGCATCTTAATTATTTAAACAAACGAAAAATTAAAAAAAAAAGAAATTTGGTGTATATGTCTCAATGTTTATTAAGTTTGTTTTTTGTGCATCGCACCGACCCATTCGACTATGTAACGTGTATGTATAAGAATAAGAAAAGAAGCAACAGTTATAAATATATGTATATACATATAGAGAAATTAACTTATATTGTTTTCTTCATTGATTTTTATGTTTTTTCAAACGATCAATATCAATTTCATCATTGTCTAGGTCAATGTTAATTTAAATGTATTGATAACTTGTAAATTAAGTTATGATTGAATGATTGTTTAACAGAAAACGTTCGATTTTACGTACACGAATATTCATTATTACTAACAGGCTATGGGTGGCTTGGCTTGTTCAACAGGAACATAAATATGCCATACCACTCAGGTATATTAGATTAACTTTTACTAGTTTACGGCGATACATTTGTCAATCTGGATTTTTGAGTGATTAATTTGACTCAAATTCAAAGTTAAACTCAAATTCAAACTCAAAATCAAACTCAAACTCAAACCCAAACTCAAACTCAAATTCAAACTCAAACTGAAATTCAAACCCAAACTCAAACTAAATTTCAAACTCAAACTCCAAACTCAAAATCAAACTCAAACTAAATTTCAAACTCAAACTCAAACTAAATTTCAAATTCAAATTCAAACTCGAACCAAAACCTAAACTCAAACCCAAACTGAAACTCAAGCTGAAACTTAAACTGAACCTCAAACTCAAACTCAAAACTCAAACTCAAATTCAAACTCAAACCCAAACTAAATTTCAAATTCAAACTCAAACTAAAACTCAAACTCAAAACTCAAGACTCACACCTCACAACTCATAACTCGTAACTCATAACTCATAACTAATAACTCATAATTCATAACTCATAATTCATAATTCATAATTCATAATTCATAATTCATAATTCATAATTCATAATTCATAATTCATAATTCATAATTCATAATTCATAATTCATAATTCATAATTCATAATTCATAATTCATAATTCATAATTCATAATTCATAATTCATAATTCATAATTCATAATTCATAATTCATAATTCATAATTCATAATTCATAATTCATAATTCATAATTCATAATTCATAATTCATAATTCATAATTCATAATTCATAATTCATAATTCATAATTCATAATTCATAATTCATAATTCATAATTCATAATTCATAATTCATAATTCATAATTCATAATTCATAATTCATAATTCATAATTCATAATTCATAATTCATAATTCATAATTCATAATTCATAATTCATAATTCATAATTCATAATTCATAATTCATAATTCATAATTCATAATTCATAATTCATAATTCATAATTCATAACTCATAACTCATAACTCATAACTCATAACTCATAACTCATAACTCATAACTCATAACTCATAACTCATAACTCATAACTCATAACTCATAACTCATAACTCATAACTCATAACTCATAACTCATAACTCATAACTCACAAATCACAACTAATAACTCATAACTCATAACTCACAACTCACAACCCACAACTCACAAGTCACAACTCACAAGCACAACTCATAACTCATAACTAAAACTCACAACTCACAACTTACAACTCATAATTCATAACTCATAACTCACAAATCACAACTTATAACTCATAAATCGTACATAACTCATATCTCATAACTCATAACTCGTAACTCATAACTCATAACTCATAACTCACAACTCATAACTCACAACTTATAACTCATAACTCACAAATCACAACTTATAACTTATAACTCGTAACTCATAACTCACAACTCATAACTCACAACTCGCAACTTACAACCCATAACTCATAACTCATAGTCCATAACTCATAACTCATAACTCACAACTTATAACTCATAACTCATAACTCACAACACGCAACTTACAACTCATAACTCATAGCCCATAACTCATAACTCACAAATCACAACTTATAACTCATAACTCGTAACTCATAACTCATAACTCATAACTCACAACTTATAACTCATAACTCATAACTCATAACTCATAACTCATAACTCAAACCTCACAACTCACAACTCACAACTTACAACTCATAACTCATAACTCACAACTCAAAACTCGATACTCGATACACGATACTCCTCGTAACTCAAAACTCGAAACTTAAAACTCGAAACTCGTACCTCTTACCTCGAAACTCGAAATTACAATTAGAATTACAATTACAATTACAATTAAAATTAAAATTAAAATTAAAATTAAAATTAAAATTAAAATTAAAATTAAAATTAAAATTACAATTATAATTATAATTATAATTATAATTATAATTACAATTACAATTACAATTACAATTACAATTACAATTACAATTACAATTACAATTACAATTACAATTACAATTACAATTACAATTACAATTACAATTACAATTACAATTACAATTACAATTACAATTACAATTACAATTACAATTACAATTACAATTACAATTACAATTACAATTACAATTACAATTACAATTACAATTACAATTACAATTACAATTACAATTACAATTACAATTACAATTACAATTACAATTACAATTACAATTACAATTACAATTACAATTACAATTACAATTACAATTACAATTACAATTACAATTACAATTACAATTACAATTACAATTACAATTACAATTACAATTACAATTACAATTACAATTACAATTACAATTACAATTACAATTACAATTACAATTACAATTACAATTACAATTACAATTACAATTACAATTACAATTACAATTACAATTACAATTACAATTACAATTACAATTACAATTACAATTACAATTACAATTACAATTACAATTACAATTACAATTAAAATTACAATTAACTCATAACTCATAACTCAAATCTCACAACTCAGAACTCACAACCCACAACTCATAACTCACAACTTACAACTCATAACTCATAGCTCATAACTCATAACTCACAAATCACAACTTATAACTCATAACTCATAACCCACAACTCACAACTCATAAGCCATCATAACTCATAACTCAAACCTCACAACTCACAACTTACAACTCATAACTCATACCCCATAACTCATAACTCACAAATCACAACTTATAACTCATAACTCGTAACTCATAACCCACAACTCACAACTCATAACTCATAACTCAAACCTCATAACTCACAACCCACAACTCACAACTTACAACTCATAACTCACAACTCAATACTCGATATTCGTAGTTCAAAACTCGAAACTTAAAACTCGAAACTCGTACCTCTTACCTCGAAACTCGAAATTACAATTAGAATTAGAATTACAATTAAAATTACAATTACAATCACAATTACAATTACAATTATAATTATAATTGTAATTATAATTACAACAATTACAATTACAATTACTATTACTATTACTATTACAATTACAATTACAATTACAATTACAAATTCAATTACAATTACAATTACAACTACAATCACAATTACAATTACAATTACAATTACAATTACAGTTCCAATTCCCTTTACAAATCCAATTCCTATTCCAATTCCAATTCCAATTGACCTATTGAGCTGGAACATACATATCCTAACTAAATTTAATAAAAATTTGGGTTAACGAAAGAAAGTGGAATTATAAAATGTGTTTTAGGTGAAATTGTGAATAATTGTACAGATTGTGAATTGCTAAACCTGAAACCGGAAATGTACAATGATATTTTTAATCGTACATAAAATATATTTGTTTGAAGTTTCGGAGCGTTATCAGTGTATCCGAATTAGGATTTTAGAGCGCCCGTGAAGTATTCCACGAATTTTTCCACGCCTATACGTATACAAATCTAATTGGAATTTCATTCAATCCAATTAAATTCTTATTGCATGTATAAGTGTTGGTGTATTTTGTACACTGTTATGATTATTAATTTACAAAATTTTTAATAAAAATGTAAATTAATCGAATTGGTTTTAATTCAAACATGTTATTATAGGAGTAAAGAACATGTTTTAATATAAACTAGATCATTAATCGGACATTTTTATTCACAAATATGTGCACATGTAAAATTGAGATAGCAACAAGTATTGAATAAAAAATATAAGCACACTAAATTTTTTTTTCAATTTTCTGGATTTTTGTGTAATGAATTTGTAGGACTTAAGTCAAATTAAAATAAAATTAATAGCTGAATAATAATGTAACTATAGTTTAAGCAAAACAATTTAATTTTTGTTATAAAAAATGCGATGAACTAAATTGGTTGTTATTTTTTGTCTCATTCCTGTAAAGACAATAGTATTAAAAACAAAGACGCAAACCTCTTAACCAAGGTTGCAAACCAATTAGTACACGTTAAAAATAATTCCAATATGAATATTAAAATCTAATTCAAATACTTCATACCCGTGATTTTAAATGCACATTTTTGGATTAACCTAATTTTGCCTTAAAATCTCATAAACAGAACTAGGGTTTTCTTCAATCATCGTAATAAATTCGGTAATTTATAAATTTAGTCTTTCAAGTTAGTTAAGCCATACTAAAATTTACTAAATATATAGTTATCGAAGACATGCACTTTTTTATGGCGTTGATATTTCAAACTATAAAATTGGCTTCTTAAATTCGCAAAAACAACGGTAATGTTGGAAATATCGGAAGTTAATTAAATACGGCGTATAAGTTATTAAAATCCTAATAAAATTGGTGACTATGGTGTAAAATCATTTTTTTTCGACGTATTGAAGGTGATCCCAAAAATGCAAAAAAAAAGTTTGTCCCTCCGTCTGTATGTCTGCACCGATGACATTTAAAGGACGGCTTATCCGATTCTAATTTTTTTTCGCCAATCTTATTTTATTTTTAATTCAGATAATTAAAAAAGTTTTGGAATCTCTACCTCAAGGAGATCGGGTACCAGCCATAGGAAATCACGCAAAATACCACCCAATACAACGCTTATGCTTTACATTTTGCTCATATACTCGTGTAGTATATCGTTTGAAAGGACTTGGATCAAAAAACAATTTCGATACAATTCGAGTTCAAAAAACTACCGTTTTGGCGCTAGTACCTAATTTTTCGATTATTATTATACTATTTGTTGATATCTTTGAAAAGGTCTTGAATAATGCCGTGACTTTTTGTGGTATTCAAGACCTCACGATTTAAAAAAAGTAACACTTATTTATAAGCGATTTAGTTGATAAATCCGCCGTTTTGGTGCTGCTTGCTAATTATAGATTTATTATAGAATATTTACGTGTAATTTGTCAATGAAAAGTACTAAAAGAATGTCCACTCCAACTTACCATTACCGATTACAGATTCACTTTGTCTTATTCTGATATGATCATGTGGCATATCATTTTTAAAATTTTGGACATTGGAAAACTTTTATCAACAATTGGCGCTGTTGGCAAATTATTACTTTGGTGTAGTTACATTAGTATTCAAAACTACCGTAGTGGCGTTGGATGTTACATTTACCAGCACTTTAGTTTAGAAATTCACCGCTTTGGCGCTGGCGATAAATTAATCCTTTTGTATAGAATATATAATAACAATAACACACAACATGTGTGTTACAATAACATAACATGGTATTTTTAAATTTTTAATTTTTACAAAGTCAATGGAGAATCTCAAAATATTTTTGAGCTGTTTTTCGATTCATTGTGTATCATGAAGATCTGTTACAACTGGTATATTAAGAGCTTGTTTCCCTGTCATTTTGCGACCAATTTTCTTACTGGATATTTGCGATGTTTCCCAATTTCCAGTAAATTTTTTGGATTTGTCAATTTCCAGACCTAAGTTCTGATGACGTTGTAACTGTTTTACTCTCTATATCACTTTAATTCTTACTTTTCATTCAACTAAGTAATCTACGTATGATTCAAAGATTGTCATTGCTGAGCGAAATTTGAGCTAATAAAGAAAAAAGGTTTTGTTAAATCTCGATCGATCGACGATGAACATGTTTGGAATATTACACAGAATATGAGTAGATACGGTGGGCTTATTACAAACCCCAAAGGACGGATAAACAGAAAGTATTACACCTTAGCCAAATTCAAAGTAATTGTACAGCCGTTTACGAATACGGCTTTTAAATCCAAGACCAAAAAATAATAAATTAAATTACACCCTTGACCGGCCGACAATGACCATATAGACATTGTGGTTCATTTACTTTGCCAACAAAAATAAATATTGTTACTCGTACGTATGTAAATCAGACAAAAAACATTATTTCTAAGACGTGATTAATATTGTCCGGCTATTTATAGAAATTTTACATATTTAGTGTTAAAATAGTTTTAACATTTCAATTAGAATCGCATCGTATAGCTTCGTTAATTTACAATACGTGACATAATTTTCATAATTATTTGTAAACCCAAAATCTCGTATATGGTCGATAATTGTTTTATGCTTTATTCGCTGTGCATGCCCTTACATAGATCGCATACGATATGAGCTGAGCAACCACAGATAAGCATCACGCCTAATTGTGCACCTGTGCACAAATTTAGAAAAATAATTGCTAATTAAATGTTTCGTTCTACCAAAATTAATCTAACGTAATTAATTTGTTTAATTTGAGTTTGCATTTTGCACGAGTAAACGATTTTCGTCTTTATATGAGATCACATATTATACATGCGGTTTATCTAGTTCAAGGTTCCGTATGCATAATGAATCGCTTCCGATACACAATCTTAAATTTCACAAATTGTAATGTTAACCGATCAATTTATAACACATGTGCGGCGATCATCATATATTATATACTTTCTTATTAATGTCAAACTCATGTTCTTAACTTTCTATTTTACTGGTTTCTCGATACATCTTCGCCATTGCTGCTGCGTGCGCTATCCAGTCATAGTGTATCTTATGTTCTATGTGTTTGTTGAATGTGTATCTTTAAATTATGAATTTTTATCTTGTTTTATGAAGAGTTGAACAATTTATGAGATTAAAATGCAATGATGAGATTATTAGTGCTTTCATTTCTTCTTCGTTTAAACGTCAAGTTTTGTGTCGTTTTAACAAAAATTTTGCGATAATAACGATTCGATTTTTTTTTTTTAAATCTTTTGTAAATTGTTTTGGATATCGCACCAAAAAAAATCTCATTGTGAAATCTCATTGCGTATTATGTTGGTGACATATTAGCTCTAGTTTTAAATTCAGCCCTAGCGAGTAACATTAACATTGTGTATCACGCCGTGGAAAACCACTGATCTATATCACTCTTTTGGGTAGCCCCAAAAAATAGACGCCTCGGGAAATCGAGCTACCGGAAGTTAAACGTAAAAACCCAAAACGATAAATTCCCAAGTCCTCAAATCGAGCAAATCCTCGATAGCCTGGGTAAATCCGTTTACTTTTCAACAATAGACCTTTAATTTGGTTTCCACCAGATTCCAATGAACGTAAAATACGAGAAGAAAAGAGCGTTCTCAACGGACAAGGGACGCCTGATAAATGTACCGGCCACCTTTCAAAGATGGACGAATAATCTACTCGAATGACATTATCATTGTAAAACATAATTTACAAAACCACTTGGGTAACATTGACACAGTGTTCCAAAGTTGATCCCAATTCGATCCAAAAATCTGGTAACTGTGTGTTTCTAAAAACAAAAACGGAGTTTCTGGAACACACTGTCACCCAAGAACGTCAAAAGAAATCAAACAGTTCCTGAAACTGACACACAGGGAGTAGACTATTATGACTATGACGTTATTTAAGAGTCGAATATCCATGATAAACGAGGTTTACTTCAATTTCAGACGCTTCCTGGAAGTTAGAAACAGTAATCACGGAAGAAATATTTCAAAACTTTATTAGATTTATTGTTTCCAAGAGATTCTGTATCAAAAAGTACAAGAACTATTCAGAGTAAAGTCGTCATCGTTGAAGAAAATGATCGAGCGTATATAGAGAGATAAACGAAGTGGAAAATCAAATTAGACATTCTACTCCTTCACAAATATTTTAAAAAATATCAGAAGCCATATTAACGCCTGCAATAAATGCCTTATACACAGGTATGACACGTAGCATTACAATATAAAATTATCGCCTAGGCCGGTCACGTAGAAACCCCTAGGAAGGATACACATAGACATTTTTAGTATCAGTAGAACAAATTAAATCTTACGACACGTTTTCGAAATATCTGCAGATGATTCAAATTGACACCAAAAACTTGTTAATCGCAACTCATGTTATAACTAAATATTTCACACAATTCAGAATCCCCAATACTATCGGCTCTAAAACCATATCTCAGGTTCTAGTTAAAATACTATGAAACGGCTTTCGTGAATTATCTTTAAAAAATGGGCGATGACAAATGGCGACATATACGATTTTATAGTTTTAGATTCAGTTTTTCAAGCCAAACTCGAATCCGCCATAATAACAAATTAAAAAAAAACAAAATTTTACTTCTGACGAAATGAACAAAGCTCAAGTAATCACGGAAATAATTTTTTTGAATAATTTTTCCCGACGAAGGAATGGCAACACACGATCTCTCATCTAATTTTTCCCAACAATATTGTCTGTTTTTATATAATTTGGTACTTACATTTTCGACCTCGAATTTTTTCGATTTTACCATTTGATATATAGCCAGCCGATGTCCATAAAAATGTTTTCAAAATGCTTCTCTTTGAAAATGTGTGTCTGCATGTGCGTATAATTCCGCAGAGATTTAATTTTTGTAAGACATTCGGAGCAATTGGTCGGGTTGAAACTTGAGATTAAGCATTTTGAGAAAAATTTTGGTCTCAGTGGTTTTGGGCAGAAATGGGTTGACCGCAATTGCACCTCCTATAAAAGCTTTTCAATTTTTTGCAAATATTTGGAAAAGTGTAGGAGCTAAGACATATTAGAATGAAACTTTATACTTCAGCATTAACAATAAATTTAGAGGTCGAAATGAGGAATTATCCACATGCTAGTGTCGAAAATAGTGTAGATAATAGATTTCTGCATAGGGAATGTTCACAATTGGTAGTGTATGTAGACAATCCGTAGAAAATGTAGAATATTGTTTTTTTTATTTTTTGTTTTGGTTGTAATAGTATGGCGCATCTTCGAATTAAAAATTTTAACATGGACGTTTGAAACACTTTTAAATTTTGGTTGAAATAAATTGGAACTATAGGCCATCTCTATTTCTTAACAAATTAAGATAAAATTTGGTTTGTAAACCGTTGAGTGCTTAGGCAATGAAACTTAGCCATTTCTCAATCGACAGTTATCAAATTTGAAAGAGTTTGTTGAGCTGTAGTGAAATTTGAACCTGAATTTTGGATACAATTTTAGAATTCGGCCATGCTAAATGGAACCAGGCCATTTCTCCCTATTTTTTTAAATTATATTTTACATATTTTGATTGAAATTTTCTTTAATGGAATATGATATATATTCATCTTAAAATTTGACAATAATTAGTAAAAAAATCCATAGCCTATTTCTATTCAGCATTGTCAAATTTTTGAACATCATTCAAAATTCATTTTATAATGATATTTGAAGTCAATGCCTAGTTGTATTCAGCATGGCCAAATTCCAGAACGGGTTGGGCACGATTCGCCAAATACAGAGTTCTAATATTAAAAATCTTCAATCCTAAGTTCCCGGGATCATAAATTTTTTTAAAAATGATTTTTTTTTTCTGTTAGATTAGATCGTGATTAACCCAAAACAAGTTTCCGTTAGGATGGCCGGTGTTAAGGAAAACCAGGAGGATTGAGGGAAACCCGATATACGATAATTCTCTATAGAAAATTGAAAAATCGTTAAACTTATTCAAAAATCGTCAATCCGTTGTACCTGAAAGCGTAGTTTTAACTGATTACAGAAATTTTATAGTTGTTTTATGATATATTTTTAACTTATAATTCTACTGCACCTCACAAATTTCGATATTAATAAAATTTTAATATTTCTTAATGCGTAGTTTGGAATTTATTCGTTAGTTCGCACTTTTACCAAAAATTACGAAATTTTCAGTTGTTGTTGTTTTTTAGGAAAACTCGGAAGTTTGGGAAAATCTTCACAACCGTGCATTTGTTAGTTTTGCTAGATTAAAATTTACTGCTGTATGATAGGGTAATACAAAGAGGGAGCCAAGTAAAGGGTTCTCCAATAAGAGGTTTCATTTTGATATTAAAAAAAAACTAGTATTTTTTAAGAGAAGTCAATGAATGTTTATTTCATTGTAAAGAGGAAGGTATGCCATTAACATTTGAAAACGATATCAGCAAAATGGCCGCCACGGGTACGCTTGCAGCACCATATCCTTTATGAAATTTTCCATGACCAATTCGCACATTTGCGGCTGTATATCCTCGATAACTTCACCTTATCTTTGACGTGGCCTAAATAAAATAGTCTAAAGGTCTCGGTGGTCAATTGTGCTCATTTCTTCGAGAAATAACACGGTCAGGAAACTTTTCTTGTAAAATTGCGATTTTTTCGTTGCTTGTGTGGTACGTAGGTAGTGCCGTCTTGCTGAAAATAATCGTCGTCCACCTCAATATCTTCCAATTCCGGTCATAAAAAATCATTAATCATAGCTCGGTAGCGCAATCCATTCACCGTAACAGTTGCACCAGCCTCTCTTTCGAATAAGTAAGGTCCAATCACACCGCCAGCCCAAAAACTGCGACAAACAGTGACACGTTGAGGATGGAAAGGCTTTTCAATAATCATTCTTTGATTTATTGAGCCCCAAATGCGACAATTCTGCTTATTAACGTAGCCTCCGAGGTGAAAATGGGCCTCATCACTGAAGATGATTTTTCGATGAAAATCCGGATCATTTTGATGAATTTGAAGGACCCAATCAGCGAAGATAAGACGTTGATGGTGATCGCCCGGCTTGAGTTCTTGTATTAAATGAACTTTAAAAGCCTTAAGACCTAAGTCTTTATGCAAAATACGGTGTAATGTCGTTTGTGGAATGTCTAATTCCAAAAATCGACGAGGAATCGACAAATTTGGGTTTTCGTCAACACTACGGGCTACAGCAGAAATATTCAGAGTTGTTCTTGAGCGACGCATCCGGTTTCGATTCTTCACATCACTAAGTTGTCCCAACAGCTCAAATTTTTTCACCAGTTTCACTATTATCGACCGAGAAGGTGAGAAGGTGCTTCACGACGTTTCAAAAGTGCTTTAGTTGTGCGAACTGTGACTGCAAAACTTTCATCATTTTTGTACAGAATTTTAACAATTTCAGTGCGTTGTCAAAGCGTGTGTCGTGCCCTTTTACTTGTCAAATGTCAAAAGATAACAGCTTCAAAATTGACAGCTGCCCAAATAGCAGGCGATTTCAAAATGAAACCTCTTATTGGAAAACCTTTTATAATTTAAAATTATCAGGGATACAAATTATTTGAAGATTTCGTTTTGTCAGAAGGGGGAGCAAGGTATCATGCATATACAGGGTATCCCACAACTGACTAACACGAACGGTATGATTAGATTCCTTGATGAAAGGGAAAATCTCTTTACTTGGACCACTTCGCACTTTCTCCCTTGTCTAGATCTTAAACTTAGTAAGAAATTCAAAATTTCAAATTTTGTCAACAAAAATTTTACTTTTCACAAGCGTTTAAACGTTAAAATTTCTCTATGACTGTTTTTAAATGTAAATGGAGCCCTGTCTATGTGATTTTGTAACAGCTAACATTTAGATTGCTATTTAACTGGGATAAGTTGGTAGTTTCAATTTTCCACCTTCCTGGGCCAGTGACGATACAAATTAGGTGCCAGCCTTCTATCATATTCCCTAAAAAGGTATTTCCGGCGAAAATACACGCAACCGTTTTCAACTCTCGTCTTCTTAGTTAAATTAACGTATTTGAGCGCTCCAAGTTCAACTTTGGCTAAACTTGTGTTGATATGTTATATGTGAAGGTGTTCGCGTCCACCTTCCATTTACGTCAGTTTAAACGTTACAATAGACTTTCTCCTTATTGCCCTTCTTGAAGAGTCGTACCGCGCCGGATGCGTTCAGCTGGGTCACTCCGCTATCTGGATATCGAAACCCTCTATCGAAGGCATAAAGATGGTACAGTGTAATCAAGATTCGCTATATCCTCCTTTTGCGAATCGTGCTCTAACCTACTTCTGGGAGTCGTACATAGCCATATTGGCCGCTATCTGCTTACCAAAATTATCTAGGAGAAGAAAGAGGAACCAAACCTTTAAAGTGCGTCGATGTGGTCCTTAGCGTCCCACTCACTCCAAATATGAATTCAGATTACAACTACAATGTAAAGCTAGTGTCCAACTCTGGTTTCAAACCCTTTAACCCGATCCATCTTTTTCCAATTTTATTCCTGGATAAGTAAATGGCTGTAGTAGCCTTTTTTACTCGTTCAGAATCTTCCGATTCCAACTCAGCTTACTATCCAAATCATAGCCCAGAAATCCATTATGTCTTGGATGAATTGACTCCAATCCACATCTCCTATCCCATTTTGTGACCACTAAAATGGCATTTTTCATTTCCTTTATATTATCCTTAATGCAGCTTTCTCTACGTCGTCCACATATTAGGCTACGCTCCTTCTCTCCGCAGTAATCCGTTGAATACCATGTTTCAGAGAAGAAGGACAAATTACAGAGCGGCTTACAGGATGGTTCACTCCGATCCTTCTATGACCCGAGTTAGTCTTCACATTGTTAAAGGCGCCCTCAATGTCGGGAAATGCTGTTAAGAAGTATTCTTGCGTTTCTAGTCCACTTAGTGATTTTTCTATCGTGCGAACTAAGGGATGTGAAGCTATAAATACACATTTCCCTTTACAGTTTGGGTCTCGTTGAATCTGGACCCAACTTCCAGACTGACTGTAGCTCGAATGTTTACATCTTACAACCTTTCCTGAGTTTTCAGAAGAAAGGACGTTAGAGTTATGGTTATGGATCTTAGGTTCTTTGGGTAGTCATGGATAAATACCATCTTGACTTTTGTCCATTTGCTAGGAAAAAGTATCAGCTTTAAACACTGAATTTCCACTGGCCTTTTTCGGTCTGCTGATTTTAATGGCTCGAAGCCGTTCATCGGCTATAGGATTGGTTTTTTTGTCCAGGATAATCCTTCTGTGTAAAGTATTGGGTTCCCGATACGTGCTGAGCTCTATTAAATCCTCAAGGCTGCTGTTGGAAGTGAGTTTCGATAGAATGCTCTAAAGTTTCCGGCTGTCTCAAATAATTGAGTTTTTTGATTAGTTGAGAGAATTGCTATATACGAGAGGTAACGGAGACACTACGGAGTCTCCAATACCCCCTTTACACCTTCCTAAGCTCTCCATTACAAAGATTGACATTCTCCTTGAAGGAGTTCCAATTCTGAACCTCCCTAGTACTTTTAGCTTTATTGAGCGGTTCAGACCACCATATTGGTTTTCGCCTGCGTTTGATCTTTACTACAGGGCACCTAGCTTCTAGAGAACTCTGGTGTGGCTTAGGGACCCGCAGAAGTATAATTATTTGTAGCATTTCTCCTATGTGCTCCAGTTAGTCCTCTTATGGTTCCTAAAGGACTTCCGGATGGCAGATCGAATGTCTAAAAAATAGGCCAAGTATCAGTGATTCAAAAAAGAAAGCTTTCAGTCACGTCTAGCACCTCCCGCCTGTTTTTCGTAACATGATTGGATGTTGTCCCATATTGAAAACTAATCAAAAAAGGACTTACTCTTTCCTTGATGGCCGTGCTGCTTCAGATGGTGTAATGTGCATTTGCACCACATCTTTGTACCGTTTTTTTCTTCTGTCTGCCCCTAAAATTAGCTCACACAGGTTGTTCGGTAGGGTCTCCTTTTCTCGATCCATATATGCTGCTACCACCAGCCACATCGTCACTAGCGTGACGGCAGGCGCGATTATGTCACCGTTGCTGTACTGTTGGACTAGAAATACTTGTATATTACTTTTCATATTAATGCAGAATCCAATAGTCCCCGGTTTCACTGAGTGTATGATTTTATACCATTTCGCTCTAAACCCAGAGCTTCTGTGATTATTTACCTATATGTTTCTCGAATAAGAACTAAGCCTTCTCTCAAATTTAGGGACTCGTGGAGGTTTGCGATTAAAAGCTTCCGCACCAGCCTTGGAGTGATGCAGGTTCATCTGAATTACACTGAGCATTTTGCAGAGTTTAATCCGTAACTTCGTATACGCACACTATTAACAGTTATTGACCTTAAACCGAAGTTGATAATTCGGGTTGTGTTTGTAAAATGTCCGAAGGATTTTTTTTATTTATCAACATACTGGAATATCTAGATCTTTTTTGGTATCCCCTAGTTTGACGATTTTCAAAGTTGTATTCGAAAGGTTATTATTGCTGGTTTGAATAATACTTAAGAATTTCTCCAGAATTGGTGCGGCCACAACTCACCAACTTCAGCTACGGCCTTCTTGGAAAAAACTGCTGAGTTTATGCTGTTGGGAACGTCCATCTTTTACGTAATTCGTGCGTCTTGACCCAAAGCAGGTCTATTTGCACTCTGCGGTATACGCTTACTTTCCATTCACGCTGGGTTCATTCATCTTTTAGGGGATTCCTATTCCGGCCTTTGCCACGGACTCCATCTACTCCTGGGTTTCTTGCCTCACCGGGGTGGGCCTTAATGTTTGTTCGACAGAAGAGCTACTTGCAATACCGAACCTCCGGTTTTTTTAAACTTCCTTCTCCGAAAAATTCAGCTGGTTAAATTCACCAAAATAAATAAAACTAGAGTTCACAATATGAGGAAGGACGGAAGATCATAAACGAACTCAGCAATCAAGTTCAAGATTTCAGACGGCAAATCTGCAATACAACTCTTATCAAATATTGGAGATGGGAATTTCAACAACTTTTCTCTTGTTCTAAGCAAAATCTTTAGGTTTTGTAAATGGCTTCTTATCCTATATGTCGAGCGAATTATAATTTTGGATTCTGCGAGTTTTATGTTTAGCGACGCCCATTTCTAACCGCCTAACCGCTACAAATTGAACCAAAATTTGGTTTTGCGTGAAATAAAACCCATATTTGTATACGAAGAATAAACTTCAATCGACTATGTATTTTTCATTTTGTTCGATAATCTTTTTTACTCTCTTTCTGGCAACTTAATAATTCAGCTCTCATAAAATGTGCGATCCTTTGCATTGTCATGGCGAAACATAATTCCTTTTCCAAATTTCATTTTCTGCCGTTTTTCTTTTATGGTTTCATCCAGTTTGAACGTAAACATCTGAATTGATGTCGATCAGGTTCCTTTATTCGCTTGAACTCGGGTTTGTTGTGTTCAGGTATCACACTAGTGGACCGGAATAAAATAAATATTTAAACAGGATTCAATATGATTTTAAATGACTACAATGCAGGATCTTTACAGAGAGAGCATTGCAAATTTTAATGGATATTAGGGATTGGGATCGATGAATTTTAATTTTTAATTTAGCCCTATGGTTGAGGTGCCGATATATCAACCGTATCACCATTTCATATAGTTTTCGATTCTCTCAGAACCCTTTCAAGTAGGAAATTTTTTTAAGATGTCTAGTAAAATTCTAAACATATTCCCCTGAGTAACGTGCAAATTATTTAAGATCTGCTGCCATTTTCGGCATTGTTTAAAAATCGTCTAAGAGTTTACCAAGATCACGAAAGGCTCTTGGGATAAATAGAGCCTTTCGTGATCTTGGTAAACTCTTAGACGATTTTTAAACAATGCCGAAAATGACAGCAGATCTTAAATAATTTGCACGTTACTCAGGGGAGTATGTTTAGAATTTTACTGGACATCTTAAAAAAATTTCCTACATGAAGGGGTTATATGTAAACTCAAAGCTATTGGATTTCTAAGACCTCTGGTCTTTTTGGTGTAGTTTGGGATTGTTGTCTTAAATGCTGCAACAAATAACAGTTGGCACAATATTGATACCCCTGGAATATAAAATGGAAATGTAAAAAAATGACCGACGGGCAATAACGGTTTTTAAGGAGCAGATGCATGAAGGTTATACCAAATTGTTGAGACAGTGAAATACGATGTCTATAACGGCTAACGAGCTTTATAAAAGGAAATCCTTCATGGGGGCACTTCATGATGCGAAGATGCAAAAACAAATGTTGGGTCTAATTGGTTACCGATTGGTCAGTTATTTCCAGCCCAATAATTGGATAGATTTGCAAATATGTAAAAATCAGTGAAAAGCGATTAATTTATAATGCGGTGTGGTTTTGATAAAATGCTACACAGACGGTTTTTGTTAGATGTGGGTGGAGACATAAATTAAAAATGCACCTGGTGCATCAATTGTTTATTTCCATTTATATAGTAAATTTAAGTATTTTTAGATTATATTAGAACCGGTGTGAAGTTTTTGGACAAAAATTTACGCGAGTGTTCTTTGTGAAGTTTTTGGACACATTTTTATTTCTTCGACAAAATTTTTTGTAAGTGTGCAATTTTAACAGTGTATTTATTTTATATTAAAATCGAAACAATATTGTTAATAAATATTGATAAAACAAAAGAAATTGTTTAACATTAAAAAATCTAAAATGCTCATTATTATAAATTTGTCAATAAATCATGTACCATACTGTATAAAATGATACACCAAATAACAAAAATCTCAGAGATTGGCTCGCATAATGACTATATACGTTCAAAAGGGGATACTTTGAGCTATTTATATCAGTTAGCCCCATCTCGAAATGATGAACTAGGTAGGCTCATGTATTGAATTTTTAAAGTTTTACCAATATAGCGAGTCTGCGTGTCCACGGATATTCTACTGCTCTAAGCCAAATAGCAAAAATCTCAGAGATTGGCTCGCATAGTGACTATAAACGTTCGAAAGGGGATACTTTGAGCTATTTAAATCAGTTAACCCTATCTCGAAATGAAGTACTAGGCTCATGTATTGAATTTTTAAAATTTTACCAATACAGCAAGTCTGCGTGTTCACGGATGTTCTACTACTCTAAGCCAAATAACAAAAATCTCAGAGATTGGAAAACTAGGAAAACACTTTTTAAAATTTAAAATCTTTTTTATGTATGTTTTTTCCTCTGACCAGGTTTTGTTATATTTTTGTTAAGTAAATGGATTAATTTTTATATTTTTTTAAATGTGATGTTTAGTTAATAAATAGCAAAAAATAATCAAGTTCTAAAGATGATGTGTAAAGAAAATATATGAATTCATTGAAAAAAAAATAAAGTGTATGTTTTTTTTTTGATGTAGTGTTAGAATAGTTTTTTAAATTTGCCAGTGAAGGGATACGAGAAACAAATTTAGACTATTATTTTCTACTTTTCTCACAAAATTGCTTAACAGATATCTTAATATTAGGTTGCTAAGTTAGAATTAAACTTTAAAAATTCAATACATGAGCCTAGTTCATCATTTCGAGATGGGGCTAACTGATTTAAATAGCTCAAAGTATCCCCTTTCGAACGTATATAGTCACTATGCGAGCCAATCTCTGAGATTTTTGCTATTCGGCTTAGAGCAGTAGAACATCCGTGGACACGCAGACTCGCTATATTGGTAAAACTTTAAAAGTTCAATACATGAGCCTAGTTCATCATTTCGAGATGAGGCTAACTGATTTAAATAGCTCAAAGTATCCCCGTTTGAACGTATATAGTCACTATGCGAGCCAATCTCTGAGATGTTTGTTATTTGGTGTATCATTTTATACAGTATGGTACGTGATTTATTGAAAAATTTATAATAATGAGCATTTTAGATTTTTTAATGTTAAACAATTTCTTTTGTTTTATCAATATTTATTAACAATATTGTTTCGATTTTAATATAAAATAAATACACTGTTAAAATTGCACACTTACAAAAAATTTTGTCGAAGAAATAAAAATGTGTCCAAAAACTTCACAAAGAACACTCGCGTAAATTTTTGTCCAAAAACTTTTGTCCAAAAACTTCACACCGGTTATATTAGATAGCAATAATTATGGTCTCTTCAAACTCTCTGGCCTAATCAACTGTTAATATGAGCTGTATGCAATGTTGCGTGATGTGTTTGTTAAAATGTCAGAAAACTAGTTGCAAGCGAAACTTTTTTTCAAATTTAATTTAATGTTAAGCTGGGAATTATGTTCCATTGGCGATTAATTTTTGTATTTTATTCAACTTAAATCTGTCATTTATGCGCTCACGTGAAATTCTAACAAATAACTTATATAACTTGCGCCATTAACCCGCGCACCAATAAAACGAAAAAAAGATCGATATGCTCTCTATCAATTCAGCTGACTAGCTAATAATGTGTGTGCGGTATACATTAAATATTGGTTAAAGTGACTGTTAATTTGGAATATTGCCATTAAATAGAAAATTAAAAACATTTTTTTTTGTGTTCGGCTAAAGCACCATATTCCTGTTATTACTATTACTACTACCACTACCACGATATTACTATTTCATATTTTTTAATGATTTATAATGTATTCTTAACGTCTATTTTTCCACATTTTCTTTTTCTTTTTCAAAACATAGGAAAATTCGTATTGTATTTCCCAAACATTAAAATTTACGAAATTTCTGTATTTGCGTCAGCCGCGTATATTATGGATGTAGCGCAATGTTATACCAACAACAAGAACAACAAAATATATTAACTTTGGGCTAAAAAACGAAAACAGAAAAAAAAATTTTATCATTCACGCAAATCATCACGCAAGCTTACAATAATCTAATACATATATGTATGTACAAGAAATTCTTCTTATATACCATACCTACTTTATGTAAACAGCATAACCAGTATATATTTATGTTGGGTGTTTATGATAATCTTGAATTTGCATGCACAATGAGCGAAACATTATCGATTATCGCGCGCAAATGAAAGTTACGATATATACTCGCATACGATCGATTTCTAAATAAGCCAACCGTAAATTGGTTTTTTAGAATTTTAGAATGGCATACAATATTGGACCAGCGGCGTCAATTAAATTCAATTTTTATATTGGCACAGTGTGTTTTATGTATGGTAAATAAAGATGAAATCTGAGATTATTAAGTACCGTATAATTTATAATATGCCTTCAAGATCTAAAACGCGTATTCCCCACACCGAAATGTTGTGTTTTGAACACCAATTCAAAATGTAAAACAACAAACGATAAATCTTAATCTTAACTCTACACTGACATACTAAAAAAATAAAATAAAAACATTTCTGGCATGAACAGAACATTTCCGCGAAAAGTACGCTTCGTTCGTCTAATTAAATTAAACGATCGCGTTGTATAGCTGGATTAACAGCATTTAATTGAAGTAACTTTATGTATTATATCAAGAGGACCATTCAAACACTTTACAATTTTATAATTAAATTTTACGTAGCTACGGATATATAAAACAGAACAATACATGTCTCAAGTGCGTCTACTCGTCGATTATTAAAGTTGAACTGCTTCATTATACGAGTTTTTCACAAGAAAGAAAATTATAAATTATGCGCGATATTGAATTAAAGAGGTTTCCGATCCAACACACGTAAATACTTTATAATAATCTATTATGTTTAATTAATTTTATTACAAAATTTAAATTTGCGTATATAATTTTTAATTTTTATTGTAATCAAGCGGACGGAAACCGAGTTGTGTGTAGTATTGTCTACACCGCGTAGATAATTGATATTCTACACGTGTAGGCAATGTACGTAGCTGATTTAAAAAAATAACGTAGACAATGTAGAGAATGTAGACAATAAGTCAAAAATTATTATTTTTTAGCAATTAGCAAAATGTTCACGAGTTATTTGATAAATGGAATCATTTCAAGTTCTTATATACAGTGGGTCACATCCAAAATGATGCAAGCAATTATAATTTTTTTTTTTAAGTAAATATGCAAAAAACAATCATAATTATCTATTTTTAATTTATATTTATAAAAAGCTTCAGTACTAGTTGTTAATTTCATGAAAAAAAAACAAATATAAAATGTCAATTTATAACGTCAAATGTCTACGTAAAAACATGTCACATCTAAAATGATGCAGTTTTAAAAACTCTATAAACAAATAATTCAATTGTTTGTAACTAATATTACCACATTGTAAATATAAGTAATTTATTAATATTTGGTAGGATATCTATTTTGTTTTTGAACCGCTTTGAATTTTGTTACGGGTGGCATGAAGCCAACCCGCAGATTTCATCTAAACATGCCGAGGCCTCTAACGGTGATTTTGCATACACTGTGGAACAAAAGAAACTTATAAATAAAAAGCAAACAAAAAATTTAAATTAAATGAAATCCACCAGAATTCGTCGAACAAAACTTGAGAAGCGTAAATACATTTAATAATAACCGGGTGTGCTGCTGAAGAAATCCCCCCCCCCCCCCCGCCCGCCGAATGAATGACCCATCGACCCCTAGAGGCCGATGCCAGCCACAACATAGTAGCATAAGGGGGTAGGACGTTTCTCCAACAGACAAAGCCTCTCTTCACCCGGAGATGCTTCTAGGTAATCCCACAATTCACACTACGACAGTTTGAAGCTGCCGGGGTGCCGCGGGGAGACCGTGTAGATTGTACGGTCGTTCCAGAATGAATGACACATATGCTGAACTTGCCCCTCTGGCCTGTGGATGTCCGGTCAAGGTGATGACGGGGAGTGACAAGCCCAGCCTGCAAATATGGAACCGACACGAAATGAGAATCCTCGTTTTATCATACCGACCCGAAAATAAATTTAATACTTCATTTTATTTACAAAAAGGAAAAAAAATACAAAAAATTTAGGTAAAATGACGAAATAATCAAGGAAAGAAATAGACCGACCGAGCACCGTGCTGTATTTATTCAAATAAATTTTCATGTAAAAGAAGGGAAAGAGGGACTGATCAAACTAAAAATGGTCGAAAAGAAAATCCAACTAAAATATGGTCGCCGAATGTGCTTCCGCCCTGCTCGTGCCAAACAACCATTATAGCGCTCGATTACAGATATATTAATAAGATTTGAAAAAATAAAGGGAAATTGAAAATTAAAAAGAAATTGAAATTGGAAAAAATGTAAAATTTGATTAAAAAATCGGTATTTTTTGACCTCATTTAGTTCAGCCTTGAGGGTTGTGGCGTCCTGTGGCGCCAAAAATATATCTTCACTCGTCGCACACACGCACAAGGTGTGCACATTGGTCTCGCTTTCGCAATTATTCGAAGTTCACGTGATACACTATAGATGAACACGGAAGATTAAGACCAATTCATAATAATACAAAATCTTAGTGTTAATGCCATAGAACAACAAATATGAATCCCGAAAGGAGTCGTAACAGTCTTTTTGGCATCGAATCTACGATTTTTTTCGTGTAGTCTGGAGTTATTTAACTCCACTCTTCTAACAATTCCTTTTTTAAGTCTGCTCCATTGTTAATCTGATGTTTTCTGATTTCGCTTCCAAGTTTAGACCGTAAGTTTTCAATAATATTGATGCCCGATGATTAGGCAGGTGTTTTCATGACATGAGGAGTATTCCAAATGAGCCAAATTTGAATAATTCAAGTTTTGTGTTTTGAAGAACCGAAAATGATCCTCAATATTTAACTTTTCAGCACTTTCCTCCAAATTTCAAATTTCCTTCGATTAACTCTAAATTTCCAACTCCAGAAGTCTGCCATAACATAGCATGACCTCCATTGTACATAATAGTGTTTCGCAAATTTTAGTCTTTCTCTATATTTAGTTTTTTCCCGTCTCACTCAAAAAGATTAAAAAAAAAATCATGTTCCAGAACGTTTCATCTTTGTTTTTATGATCTTGGGCAAATATATTTCTAGCCTACGATTAACTTCACTGATCTCCGTACACCTTTTTCCGCATTGTTTTACCATGAAAATTTGGTGGCTGCTTATTGTTTCTGGATGATATTTTTATGTAAATATTTTTCAGGTTCCTCCAACTTTGGAGCACTTAATTTGGGATATTTTTCGGACAATCCATCGACAATCTTTTTCGAAAAATATTTTATTGTGCGCTTCTCTAGGCGATGTTCAGCAATATGCTGAACAGTAGAAGAACTTGTTTTCACCATTTCTCCAACTTTTATTTGAGTTTTGCCATCTTTAAAGTGTTTAATAAGTAATTCACGCGCTTCAATGTCAAGCGTGTGGCGATGGCGAACCATTTTCTCAATTAGTACAAAATTTTACTTATTTGTCTATATTGACACACTATATTGACTATAATCGAACAAAAGGTTGTTTAAAACTGATACTCAAAATTGTTTTACATTGAAAATTTTATTTTGTGTAGAAAAAGTACCGATATTTTCAAAACAAAAAGAATGCATCATTTAGATGTGACATGTTTTTACGTGGAAATTTTGTTTTTTGTTATTTGTTATAAATTGAAATTTTTTATTTGTTTTGTTTTATGAAATTAACAATTAATCCTGAAGCTAATAATAAATGTAAATTAAAAATAGATATTTATAATTGTTTTTTGGATATTTACTTTAAAAAAATAAATTGCTTGCATCATTTTGGCTATGACCATCGAGCAATAAATATATAAGAGAAATCAAGTAGTGCAAATTTTATGGGCAGGTTTTTCCGAGGTTAATCTTATTTTATAGTTTTAATATATTTATATACACAAATTTAATCTTTTTCTATATTTAATCCATATATACGTATCTTATAAACATATCGGCATAGTTATTTTATAGTTTATTGTTCTTGTTAGGCCTATACAGATTGCCAAAAGTAAAATAGATTAACCTCGGAATCTCTACATGGTTCCTCTTATATATATTTTGCTTTATGCTATGACCCACTGCAGTTTTTATACTATACCAGAGCCCGTATAGAAATGGCCATGACAACATAAAAAAACATCGTTGAGTTGGTGTTAGTGACAGGCAAGCGCGCGTACACATTTCCATAGTAAAAAAAGTTCGATTAAGTTTTATTTCGCTCGTATTTCCTTAAATACTTAAGTTTTTATTATGATTTTTCAATGACATAATCATAGTTTATCTAAGTACAGTTTCAGACTATTTTTAATCTAAATCTAAAAACTTTTATTTTATAATTTCAATACTATTTTCTAAAAGTTTACCCTATTTATGCGACATTTTTTATTATGTTTTCATTTCTTTTTTGTTTTGACTTTTTGCTGCGTTTTGATTTGTACAGCGCTAGTCACATGAACCAATTAGATCTTTGTTTACGTTTTTTTTTGCATATGCATATTGCATAGGGTGGTTAAATGATAAGTTTCATATTTTCATATTTTTCTCTTCTTCTTGACTTCAGTTTGAGCACACGTTTAATGGTGGCATGACGTATGTAGGAATGCACATATTCTATGGCGTGACGTCCATGTTTAATATAGAAACTAAAAATTCAATATTTTTGCTACTAAGTATTTGTCAATATGTGTTAGTTATTAATTTATTATATTGTTAATTAGGAAATAATTAGTATGTGTAGATGTGACTTGCGCACATGTTATTAGTGAAATTAGTCAACATGTAATTAGTGAAATATGTAATTAAATTCGTATCAATCTTGGATATAAAGTCGCTTCAAAATGAGATTTTTGTTGATCCGATATTTAATGTGGTCAACTATTTGCATAGCGATAATGATAAGATTGCGGTTATTAACAAGTTATAAAATAATATTATTACGTATTGGATCGTATGTTGTTAAACAGAGTTCTATTATTTTGACAAAACTGATCGATTATAAGTTAATTGATCGAATAATGGAAATACTCTTGCAGCCGCTAAATAGTGAAAACTTAAAACTATATAACAGTAATGACAGTCTGTATCTAAGTAATATCCAGTTAAGCAATGATTTAAGCACTGATTTCAACGAAATTTTAAACGATTTACTCAAGCAGACTATATTTTTGGCCAATACATTATTCCATTATGATGAAAGTGTTGGGGTACGTGATTATGAATAAAATTGTGGAAATTGAAAAAAATTGGACCAATGATAATTTAAATTATGTACGGCTGTTCTATACTGTGGAGCATTTAGTGAGCATGCTGGTTAAATATGATGGTTCGGAAGCTTTCACAGGATTAAAGGTACGTCTATCCATGTGCCACTTGTTATGTTGATCAATTTAAATTGTGGTAAACCATTTTATTCCATTTAGATTGATTCTCTCAAATCCGGTGTCGAACATCTCGCCAAAACTGCAATGTGATGAACATATACGATGCAATAATACGACTGAGCAAAATTGAACTAGCGTAAATGTGTAAGCGATTCGTTTTTTGATAAACTTAGATTTACATTTAACGTTATTTTGATTTCATAAATGTCGCCACAGAGTCCCTTTACCGTATAAGCACATCGCTTATTAAAAGCTTTTCGTTGTATTTGATTTCACGAGATTTAGAAAAACTGAACAAACAGTACGAAGCGAGGAACATAATAAGGATAACGATTTATCTTACGATTGGAACCTTCTTAATTCATTCGCAAAACAGTTAAATGAAAATCACACAATTAATAATGATGTTTATTGAGGGTTTTACAATAAAAGGGATGTGATTGATCTATGCGCGCTGGATCAAGCCGTATAAACATGAGGTGATATTTTTGATGTCTCTATTCCACAAGGCCGGTGGTTTTGTTAAAAAATCTCGACACTAAGATGGTTTTACGACAAATATGCCTACTCTTACTCGTAAATGGTGGCACGATTTAACACCACAACAATCCTCGTTCATTAAAAAGGTTACGATTAACCTCATTTCAAAACCGTTAAGCCAAGATGAGCTACGTTGCGTCCTAGATAAAAGTAACAAGCTCAAGTACTAGCGAAGTGGTGGAAACATATTCAATCGATGAAACGAAAATGGAACTAATGATTAAATTGCCCATCGATCATCCTCTCGGCCAAGTGACGATACAGTGTAATCGACAGATTGGGGGACTATTACAAAATCGCGATGTTGCTAAACCACTAATACTATTTTTAACATACCAAAATGGATCGATATGGAACGTACTCTCCATATGGAAACGTAATTTGCATCGAAAATTCGAAGGTGTTGAAGTATGATATGTTTGCTACAGTGTTATCCATCAGGGTACGTGCCAATTACCAAAATTATTGTGTAAAGCGTGCAAAAAGAAATATAGCCCCTATTTAGTAATTATCTCGCAAACTATTTTATGTATACAAGATCCTAATTCTTGTTTCTATTTTCAGTACAAATGGTTTAATCATCAACATGGCCAATCTATCGGAATATATTTTAACTAAGAATACCTGATTTTTATTTTGATTAAAATGTAATTTTGTCATTTCATCAAACTTATCTCCTATTTTTGGAAATAAATTAATGACGAAGCAAATTATAAAAAATTAAAACCGAACTTTTTTTTACTGAATATATTAATATCGTTGACTAATGCAAATCGAGTGTGCAAATCAAGTTTGTGCGATCTCAAGATATACCTAACACATAAGCAGCAAATTTCTTTGATTGCCTTACATCGCTAGTCGCCTTGTTTGTCATTTCAAGTGACTTATTCACTATGAAATCAAAGTCGGCTGCCTTGCAAAAGTTAGAAATATGTACATTATCGTAGTCACTTACACGGCGTTTTTATGCCTTTTCAAGCCACCTCAAAATTTCACTCGACGAGTAAGAGAGGACGAAACGTCAACAACTATAAACATCAAAATAAAACATTACTACCCTGTAACAAACAAGCAAAACAAAAAGAAAATCAACAATTTAATTGGTTCGTTTCATTTCGGTAAACGGATTTATAAAAGAAAAAACAAAAAAAAATCCATGTAAAATTCTAAAGTAGTATGCGTACAGGCAAGACTAATACTGTGTTAAAATAATGTGTCATGGCCAGTATATATAGGGGGTGACGGTCTCTTTATCGTAAACAATTTATCGTGTTTCAATTTAACGTGAACATTTAATCGTAGAACAGTTTATCGTAGACACAATTTACCGTGGACACAATTTATCGTGGGACAATTTATCGTAGAACAGTTTTTCGTTTACAATTTATCGTAGAATTAAGGTTTTATGCGTGGTATCAAAAAATTAGTGGGATTCTTTAATGATTTTTGGAAGAAGTTCTGGAATATTGCCATGTGGGACGGAACTCGGTAGTTTCTTAACCGATTAAAGAACCCGGCTCCTACGCCCCCGCAATTAAAATCTAAAGAGCCCCACAGGGCTACGGGGAGGAGCGTAGGTGTCATTAATAGATTCTATATAATCCGCTCCTACGTGCGGCACGCAGTGCGACATGTTTGAAGATCCCGGCTCCTACGCCCCCCCAAATTAAAATCTAAAGAGCCCCGCAGGGCTACGGTTAGGAGCGTAAGTGTCATTAATAGATTCTATATAATCTGCTCCTACGTGCGGCACGCAGTGCGACTCCCACTCTCAATTTAATATATTCATAAAAAAATATTAATTTTCATTTATTTTTAAATGAGATTCAATTTTTTTTTATTAAATTATTTTAGCCGTATTTTTCTAAAATTTTAGTTCGTTTTTATTCCAATAGATGGCGCTAGGTCCAAAATGCTAAGCAAAGGCACATTTTTAGTTACAAACATTTCCGCTCTTGGTCAAAGTGGCGCTACCGTCGCTGAGACTGTAAAAAAATTGACTGCGATACTACAGCTGTTCCAAACTGTTATACGATCAATTGTCCGCGATAAACTGTTATACGATAAATTGCCCACGATAAACTGTTCCACGATAAATTGTTCCACGATAAATTGATTCCACGATAAATTGTTTCCACGATAAATTGTTCTACGATAATTTGTTCTACGATAAATTGCTCACGATAAATTGTTCACGATAAACTGACAGTAAATCATATATAGGCTCTGACTGTATTGATATGTACAGTTTCGGAAAAACATTTGCAACATTTTCGGCTTACTTAATCAATTAAAAAAAATTAAAACAATTGCCGGTATAATTTGTTTTTATTCCTCTTAATATTCATGCGTGTTATAATATCTGAATGCTCTCCATACCCAATCTCTCAATTGTTTCTCTCATTGCTAATTTTGAATTTGTTTAACCGTTCTCACATTTGTGCTGTACAAAACAAATGCAACTTATCAAAAACCATTTTTGTTTTTTAAATTAGACCTAGACCATGTGTCGAAAAATATTCAGTTTGCTCTAACCCTTGAGGTCAAAAATGCATTACAAAATTGTTGGATTTTGTGTTTTAGAAACAAAATAGCGGATGCTTTGGAAATATTGCACGTGGGAGTTTCAACGAATTGCATGTTCAATGGCATTTTCAAAGCGGAATGAGCAGTTGTTCCTCGTGGTAGCAATGTCGCAGCTATTCCGCTTGACGCAATAGCTAAGGCTATGCCATTTTGAGATCGAATTGCAGCCAGAATCAATCTAATTAGAAGAATATTAAGAAGAAGATTTCTCCAATCCCATTATTGGTAATTTGCATTATTTGATCGAAAATGCCTGTGTGCTCAAGCGAAGCAAAAGCAGATCGATTCGGTGATGGTATTCTCAATTGATTGAGAACTTTGTTCGCGAGTTCTTACCACAAATCTTCAATCTTTATCAACGCTTTATTGTAGATTTCCGCCGTGAAATCCATGTTCATACTTGAATTTTCGTCGCGTATTCGACGGTGAATATCTTCAACCATGTGCGATTTATATTTCTCCCACAACTCTGTTGAAGATGAAGGAGAGCAGGCAGTCAATATGATTGCAAACAATGCTCGAATATGATTTGGATGTAACTTGTCGCACGCGTTAATAATGCATACATCCCAGTGTCAGTCGTTCCCCAATAAATTCAGAGCTTGACATGCACTGCGGAAAGTGGCATGTGTAACGCCGTTGACAATTCTCAATTGCTGGAAAGACGTTGGACGGGACACATTTACCAACAGCATCCGAAGAAAGAAGCATTCTGTCTATTGTAGTTTCTTTGATTATGTCAAATTGTCCGTCGACTCGCTCTCCTCGTTTGCGTCGTTCAAATGATTTTCTACTCGCGTTCCATGTGTAGTACATAGGCAATTCCGAAAACATCAGTGTTTTCGCAAATGCGTCATTTTAACATAACGTGAGGGCAGCAGTTCGTTGTAGCCGCTGGATTCAGGACTATTTGTTGCACATTTGCAGCGGTGAAATAAACGCGTTGTCCATTTTCTAGTGGACGTATTGTACTGCTAAGTGAACAACAACTGGAACTCGTTCATGTATGGGAAATGAAAGCATTCGCCATATAGCATCATTGCTGCTTGTATCTTTGAGCCTGAAACTGTGCGATTTAATCGGTATGTATGACCGCATTCATATCACTTCTTTCAGGTTGTACGCTAAAATCTGCCATGTTGCTGCCTCCATTCATGTGCGGTGTGTATGTTTTTGGTAGGAAAGGCGAAAATGGAGCAAACAAACCGGTTGTCTAATATAGAGGTATATTCGGCAAGCAAAGTGTTTAATGGCTCTAGCGGTTCTCCAAGTTGAGGCAGTTTAATTTTTCCGGCGGCGCAACACATTCTTTTCATTTCCCCATTAAATTTGAGAGCCTTGCAATGAGGACACACTTCAGTCATATAGTGCCGACGAGAACATGAATTTCATTTATTTTGGTGGTGTCGATTAAACATAGAGTAAAAGATCAATAATCAAATCCAGTGCAAAATAAAATTGTTGTTCTTAGTATCACGAACAAAAACCATCTGCTTGATGTACGAAATTTAAATTGAAATAAGTTGCTATGATACAAAAATTTGTAGGATCGAGTTAACTCTATATTTTTTTTAATTCCAAAGCAATGTCACAGTTTTTTACCAGACAGAGGTGTGAAATAGGTATATACACGCGCGTATTCGAATGCAACGTGGTGTCAAAATTTCAAAGCAATCGGTGAAGAACTTTCAGAGATTTAAGATTTTAAAGAAAAGAACATTAACATTTTTATTTATATAGATTTCTGCTCAAATATGTTTTTCCAGCCTAATGAGGAGAAAAGTTTGATGTAAATATATATAAATTGGGAATAATTTCTCCATATCTAAATTGGCACGGAAAGTTATTCACAATTTAATTTTGATTTCAAAAGAATGCCTCAGTATAAAATATAAAATTAAATTTAAGTCTGAACTTTGTGGAGGAAGGTCTAAAACAATGAAGCCAGAACCTTTAAAAAATTCTTGGCATTTTTTTGATGAGATGGTGCGTTGTCATGTTGCAGCAACCAGTCATCCCCCATTGAGATCGTCACCACACACACAGCTGCTTGGTTATATAAAATGTCAAGGTACATATTTTTTTCAACTTTATCAGGCAAATACCGGGCAAGTGGTGCAGTGGTTAAAGCTTCGGTACTTGGATACTGGTTTCGAGTCCCATCAGAGGCTAAATGCAAATCGAATTTTCATCATCGATTACAATCGGTGATGTTAATAAACACAACTACGACCCTCCGATGGGGCGCAGAATTCAGCGCCGACCCACCGTCCACGTCAATGTACAAGTTGACATGGAGCTTGCAATGTGCAGGTGATATACTGTAGTTGTGTGAGTAGGTCAATAGGTGAATGGGTTAATGATGTAGCGTGGTATCACAATGGGCCAAAATAGCCTAATTGTCAACCACTGAAACCTAACCTATCCGGCAAATAGACTAAATCTCCAATATCATTGTAAGCAATACAACCCTAAAACATGAGCAGCCAGCATTATGTATATTCGCACGATGAACAATCGGGATTGTTTAATATTTTTGTTTTTTGGGAATACGCGATGATAACTTATGATAATCTCAAATAATGAACATTCGTTAGCCCATGAAATATTTATTTCTCCAATAATCCAAGGGTTTGTTCACATGCTGCAAAGAAAAGTTCATTCGCCTACAAAATGTATTAAAATTAAAATTTTATAAATGTGACTAATCAGAAGTTAAACAGAGTGAGGACAACAACCAGGAATCATATTCCAGAACTTCCAAAAATATTTTTAAATCACGGCCTTAAAAAATGGCTCGGTGAATTCCGATTTCAGTAAATTTTTGTTTCCGGGGAATTGTCGTTTTCGGTGAATTGTTGTTTTCGGTGATTTGATTTTAAGATGGACTGTCGTGCTCGGTTAATTGTCGTGTTTCCCTTCTGCTCGTAAATTGTCCATGAGAATCAGGAAAAGAGCAGATTTTCGTTGTTAATCTTTTGTGGTAGGAAGACAAAATTTTATTTTCCTTAGAATTTTATTTTCCGACGGATTTTATAAATCATTTGTTAAAATATTTACATCGTGTTTATTAACCATCTTAAGATACTCTTCTCGAATTAGAATTCGAGGTGAACGTATTGTAAACTAAATTGTTTGCCTTTAATTTTAGAATTAATTTTATTTTCGATATTTTTTCTCGTTTCAGGTAAGCTAAAGTTAATCTCAACATACAATTAATTGAAAGTTATTGGCGCAAAATAAATGTAAGTACTTTTGCAACATTTTTAAATCTCTGCACTGCCAATTATAGGTAATGCTTGAAGTTCATAATATTTGGATTTTTAGATAGGCAAAAAACATGCTATTTGCTGTATGAAATATTTACGTATAATTACAAAATTCTGATATTCCTCTTTTGAAACCTAGTTGACTTTCTTGTTTCTAATAAGTACTCCGGTAAATCACGTAGAAATGTCTATTTTGAAATTCTCATCGATTTATCGAGACCATTATATATCCTAGCTGGTGTAGAATATTTTTTTAACACTCTTTGCAACTACATACCGTAAATATACAAAACTCCTACACGAACATAATGCTGACGAATAGAAAAGGCAACACGAACTAAAGCCGAAGAACGAATGGCTGATAGATACAATGTTATCCAATTGCACGCAGGTATACTGTCAATACGGATAAAAAATAACACAAAATAAATATCAACTTTTACGCCTAAATGTAGATTATACATAAGAACTGTGGATATTAAAATTGGGGATTTTCATTTATATAGAATTAGACAAACACATGAAAATCTCCAATTTAAACTCTAATAACTTCTCCAGGGCCTTCGCAACTCAGAACTACGAGTACAAACAAAAGAACGGTATACGTTTCAAAATTTATTTTTATCGACGTGTGTTCAATTTTTACCCAGGCTGTATGTTTTTCCATACCATCATCCATTAAAGGTCCTATTCCATGGGAAAAATCTGCTGTCAGTAAAAATGAAAGCGAGAAAAAATATAGATTTTTTGGTTGTATACGAAACAAGAAACGTTGTCAGTAAAATTTTACTGAGAGCATAGTTGTGATGGTGTTAGTGTGCTGCCATAATGTTGCTATAAAAATGTAAACTGAAGTATTTTTTATGGTAGCATTGTTCACACATCTACAAAAAATGTATGTAAAGACAAGAATTTTTTCTCACACTCATACAAAATAAGTCGTTCGACATTTTTATAGTCAAATGTTGATTTGTTAACGTTAGTGGTTTTTTATGGTACATATATAAAAATTAAAATATTAAAATATATAAAAAAATCGAAATGTACGAAAATGTACAAATTAAAACTTTTATGAAATTAAAATGTAAAACCATAAAATTTTACTATAAAAATGAAATAAAAAATATTTCTGTTATTTGTCAGTCTTATGGAATTTTAAATTTTGCTGTCAGTAAAATTTTTTTCATGGAATTAAGGCTTAATTCACAAAATATTATTTATTTTAGGTTTCATAAACTCAAGCATCAATGCCGTTCGGCACACACTACAAAATGTCATAATTCGTTTTTATAGTCTACATTTAGGAGAAAAGGCACGTAGCCCCGTCCTGCTGGAAACACATGTCGGCAACCTTTATATCGTTCAATTTGGGCCAAAATAAATCACGACGTCCCAAATACTGCAATTTTGCTTGTAACCATAGCCATTCATCCAAAAATGCGGCTCGTCGCTAAAAATGTTTTTTGATTTTAAAGATCATTTTTATCATTTGGACGTGCTGCTCAATCGTGTAACTTGTCATGGTGATTTGGCATCAGTGTCCGAAAAAAAAAAATTTGATAAAAAGAAAAAGAGTATATAGGATGGAACGAGGTTTGTAAGCAAAAAAAAAAATGACAATCCAATATAGTTCGGGAAGTGGTTCTGGAAAATTTTCTATTGGAATGGGACTAAGTTTACGGAACGATTATGATGGAAGTCCATTTGTATGTTCAAAATAGGAAAACAATATGAGTCTCGGAGTTCTTTTGTTATCATATTCCCTAGCTGATAAAAATTGTAGCTGTGTCGCTGTTCTGCGAACATAGTAAGGAATTTCATTAACCACTGTCAATATTAAAAGTCCCAGCCTTTTTAAATTGCTTGAGTTGTTACCAAGTAAGCATCAAGAAATGCGGGTGGGCGCAAAATAGAACGAACAAAGTATATATATCTGAATGTTACGGATTAAATAATTTCTATTCCTCCGGTGTTAATTACCGAATTAACAAATTTATAGTTTAAAATATCGCCAACAGTCTGACTTAACATATTAAACATTTCGAACAGTTTATAGAACCGCATGCATGAACATAAAATAATGTTATCGCTTGTTGTGATTAGACTATGTCACATAAATTGTTTCCTCGTACCCGAAATTTATATTTTCGGTAATTTTTTATAGGTGTAGTAATTTCACCGTAAATCTGACATTTTATTTATTTAAACGGGGACGTAACTGGCACACAATTTAATTAAACAATGGTCTGTCACCGTGCACAATGAATTTTATTTAACGAATAATCCTGCATTTAATTTACGAGTTGAATTGTTTAGTACGAACTGGGCGACTTATCAAGAGTGCGCACGTAAATCCCGAGTTTATTTTGACATTTCATGAAAAATTAGTTCAGTTTTAAAGCAGCGCCTACAATAGTTAAAATAACAAATATAAAGCACTTTGTTGCTAATTTAGATTTGTATTGTGTTATTGTTTACACGATGGTACAATTTAAAAAAAAAAAAAAGATTTTTTTGATCTTTATAGAAACACTAAATAAACTTTTGAATTGATTTTGCGCGCGCTAATATTTCACAGTGTCAACTATTCGGCTATGCTTGAATTTCCTTTAATTTAACTCGTTTGTGTTTTTAATTGAAATTGATTTGAGTTGGGTCGAAGCCAAAAAAATCTAAGTAGGACAAAAATACATATGTATTAAATATCATTAAGACAATAAAATTCTTATCTCTCGACAAAGTTCTATATATATATATGTATTTATATGTTGGATGGAAGGTACAGAGGAGTGTGGAAGTGGATTTTCTCTCTATTGACGCACACGATTTTTTTATACCCAGTGGACAAACATAACAATAACTATTATTAAATTTAATTATTTATTTGAGATTGAATAAATAGTTGAAGGGTGATTTGTTTACATACGAAACATAATCAATGATGATGATGATAACAACATATGGTGCTTCGAGATAAATGAGATTTTTGTACGGCTTTATATAACAATCAACTGTTGTATCACCATCAGAGCGCTACAAATATCTGATTATTTATATACTTCCGAATCCAATTTATAAGACACGCGTATCATAATAATACGTGATGTTTAATTTATTAAATTTTTGAATAATAAATTTTTTTATTTGCGATTAATTGATATTGAACGAATTGCATTGACGTCAAATATAAATATTTTTTCGATTTAGAATAATCGTGTACACACATGGCACGGCTAGTAATTTAAAAGTACACATGTAGGTATTTTATCATTAAATCGAATTAAGATATTTTTATGGAATTTTAATAGGAATAAATTGAACAGACACATCACACGCCGTTAGGTACATTCCAATGTCATTCTAAGTACACCCTGTCAAGCCCATTAGAAAATCATATAACTTGTTATGAACACTGCTTTTGGTTTAAGTAGTCCATCAATGTCACTAAAGTTCATGCTAAATGCTTAGAAAATACTAAGAATGAATTTGGAATGTACCTAAGACTCAGTTAAAAATCACATTTTTTAAATCTCATGGAACACCCTGTCATGCCCATTAGAAAATCATTTAACTTACTATGAACACTGCTTTTCGTTTCAGTAGCCCACCAATGTCACTAAAGTTCATGCTAAATGCTTAGACAAATACTTAGGATGACTTTGGAATGTACATAAGGCTCGTTAAAAAATCACATTTTTAAATCTCATGGAACACCCTGTCATACCCATTAGAAAATCATATATCTTAATATCACTAAAGTTCATGCTGAATGTTTAGAAAATACTTAGAATGAATTTGGAATGTACTTAAGTCTAATTAAAAAATCACATTTTTAAACCTCATGGAACACCCTGTCATACCCATTAGAAAATCATATAACTTGCTATGGACACTGCTTTTTGTTTCAGTAGCCCTCCAATGTCACTAAAGTTCATGCTAAATGCTTAGACAAATACTTAGGATGACTTTGGAATGTACCTAAGGCTCGTTTAAAAAATCACATTTTTAAACACCCTGTCATACCCATTAAAAAATCATATATCTTAATATCATTAAAGTTCATGCTAAATGTTTAGAAAATACTTAGAATGAATTTGAAATGTACCTAAGACTCATTTAAAAATCACATTTTTTAAATCTCAAGGAACACCCTGTCATACCCATTAGAAAATCATTTAACTTACTATGAACACTGCTTTTCGTTTCAGTAGCCCACCAATGTCACTAAAGTTCATGCTAAATTCTTAGACAAATACTTAGGATGACTTTGGAATGTACATAAGGCTCGTTAAAAAATCACATTTTTAAATCTCATGGAACACCCTGTCATACCCATTAGAAAATCGTATATCTTAATATCACTAAAGTTCATGCTGAATGTTTAGAAAATACTTAGAATGAATTTGGAATGTACTTAAGTCTAATTAAAAAATCACATTTTTAAACCTCATGGAACACCCTGTCATACCCATTAGAAAATCATATAACTTGCTATGGACACTGCTTTTCGTTTCAGTAGCCCTCCAATGTCACTAAAGTTCATGCTAAATTCTTAGACAAATACTTAGGATGACTTTGGAATGTACCTAAGGCTCGTTAAAAAAATCACATTTTTAAATCTCATGGAACACCCTGTCATACCCATTAGAAAATCATTGCCCTTGCTACGAACACTGGTTTTCGTTTCAGTAACCCACCAGTGACACTAAAGTTCATGCTAAATGCTTAGACAAATACTTAGGATGACTTTGGAATGTACATAAGGCTCGCTAAAAAAATCACATTTTTAAATCTCATGGAACACCCGGTCAGACTCATTGGAAAATCATATATCTTAATGTCACTAAAGTTCAAGCTAAATGTTTAGAAAATACTTAGAATGAATTTGGAATGTACTTAAGACTCAGTTAAAAATCACATTTTTTAAATCTCATCGAACACCCTGTCATGCCCATTAGAAAATCATTTAACTTACTATGAACACTGCTTTTCGTTTCAGTAGCTCACCAATGTCACTAAAGTTCATGCTAAATTCTTAGACAAATACTTAGGATGACTTTGGAATGTACATAAGGCTCGTTAAAAAATCACATTTTTAAATCTCATGGAACACCCTGTCATACCCATTAGAAAATCATATAACTTGCTATGGACACTGCTTTTCGTTTCAGTAGCCCTCCAATGTCACTAAAGTTCATGCTAAATTCTTAGACAAATACTTAGGATGACTTTGGAATGTACCTAGGGCTCGTTAAAAAAATCACATTTTTAAATCTCATGGAACACCCTGTCATGCCCATTAGAAAATCATTGCCCTTGCTACGAACACTGGTTTTCGTTTCAGTAACCCACCAGTGACACTAAAGTTCATGCTAAATGCTTAGACAAATACTTAGGATGACTTTGGAATGTACATAAGGCTCGCTAAAAAAATCACATTTTTAAATCTCATGGAACACCTGGTCAGACTCATTTTAAAATCATATATCTTAATGTCACTAAAGTTCAAGCTGAATGTTTAGAAAATACTTAGAATGAATTTGGAATGTACTTAAGACTCAGTTAAAAATCACATTTTTTAAATCTCATCGAACACCCTGTCATGCCCATTAGAAAATCATTTAACTTACTATGAACACTGCTTTTCGTTTCAGTAGCCCACCAATGTCACTAAAGTTCATGCTAAATGCTTTGACGAATACTTAGGATGTCTTTGGAATGTACATAAGGCTCGTTAAAAAATCACATTTTTAAATCTCATGGAACACCCTGTCATACCCATTAGAAAATCATATATCTTAATATCACTAAAGTTCATGCTGAATGTTTAGAAAATACTTAGAATGAATTTGGAATGTACATAAGGCTCGTTAAAAAAATCACATTTTTTAAATCTCATGGAACACCCTGTCATGCCCATTAGAAAATCGTATAACTTGCTATGGATACTGTTTTTCGCTTCAGTAGCCCATCAATATCACTAAAGTTCATGCTAAATGCTTAGACAAATACTTAGGATGACTTTGGAATGTACATAAGGCTCGCTAAAAAAATCACATTTTTAAATCTCATGGAACACCTGGTCAGACTCATTTTAAAATCATATATCTTAATGTCACTAAAGTTCAAGCTGAATGTTTAGAAAATACTTAGAATGAATTTGGAATGTACTTAAGACTCAGTTAAAAATCACATTTTTTAAATCTCATCGAACACCCTGTCATGCCCATTAGAAAATCATTTAACTTACTATGAACACTGCTTTTCGTTTCAGTAGCCCACCAATGTCACTAAAGTTCATGCTAAATGCTTTGACGAATACTTAGGATGTCTTTGGAATGTACATAAGGCTCGTTAAAAAATCACATTTTTATATCTCATGGAACACCCTGTCATACCCATTAGAAAATCATATATCTTAATATCACTAAAGTTCATGCTAAATGTTTAGACAAATACTTAGAATGAATTTGGAATGTACCTAAGACTCATTTAAAAATCACATTTTTTAAATCTCATGGAACACCCTGTCAGACTCATGGAAAATCATATAACTTGCTATGAACACTGCTTTTCGTTTCAGTAGCCCACCAATGTCACTAAAATTCATGCTAAATGCTTAGACAAATACTTAGGATGACTTTGGAATGTACATAAGACTCGTTAAAAATATCACATTTTTAAATCTCATGGAACACCCTGTCAGACGATCCCACGTAGTGACCGACATGCGTAGATGACATCCCACGTAATGACCGACAATCCTAAAACGTTCATACAGCTGTTGATGAACCGACGAATATTATATCGATCTCATAAGGACTGAAACATGCTTCCTTGTAAAAAGACGCGCTGCGTCTTCTGTTAAATTCGACTTTAGGTGGTTGTGGAAGATGTTCCTTGTCACAGTAAACGGTCTCAATATCTCGTCTTGTAGGTTGCAAAATTGCATGTAACGGGACGCCAAGCGGGCAATCGGCGTCTGTACGAGTTCATCGTTCACTCCTGCCATGTTACTTGTGAGCTCGTTGCTCTTTCGCAATGGTCTCCCGATGCCATCCTGTAACGACGCTTGCCCCGCGCGAGTTGTCATTATGTTAACTCTGATTAGCAAAAAATCAACCACTTCACTAACTAATTTTAATTACTTGTTTACCAAAATGATCACTTTTTAGTGATTTCAGGTACCCGAAGGTTACGAACCTAAAAATATGATAGTCCTTGATTTTTCGTTTTCCTTCAGACATTACTCACATATTATCAACTTTTACAACATTACGTTCGAAACAACGGAACGAACATTTTTAAAAATGATTTATTACTCATAATTGAAAATCGTAATGTGTCTTCTGAATTTGAATCTATAATATAAACAAGACGTCTGTATATTTTGATTAGAAAAGTCGGGAGCAAATAAAATAATAATTATTGTTAAGCGGCCGCAAAAATTTGTTGCAATATTTTGGCAATAAATTCTTAAATCTTATTGCACGCAATAATAAAATTGGCAAGACATAATAATTTATAGTTATTCATTTGTTTATTTTATTTTTACTATCTAAAAAAATATTATCATTTTAATTAACGAATAAATTTTTACGATGTGGGCTTACCATGATGATTGACATTTGTTTGCAACAAACTCACGAAATTATTCATTTTCCACAAACTATAATCGGCGGCAAAGAAGCGCAAAAAAAAAATTATCTCGAAATTTTGAATTGTTCTCCTCTAAATGTGGTATTGCTCGTAATAGTAAGTTACAGTCCGGTACGGTTGATTAAATCCTACCAAATAAATAACATTACAACACACCATATGTTATTAGTGTAATATTAGGTATTCTCGCTCATTATCAATTGCGGGGTGGGAATATGAATATATGAATCAAAATAATTGCATTTTTGAGAAAATGTGGTCACGGATGTGTTAGTGGCGTCGCTAAACCTATAAACTCATTTCAGGAAATACCTAAGAAAAAATATTTTTGTGTTTTCGAGCTTACTCTAAAACTGTCGCTTTAGTCCGAAATTGAATAAATCCAATTCACATTTCGTAAATAAAAACAGTCATTCAAAAAAGAGCTGAAGTTTAACTAGAGGGTCCTCAATAAGCATGAACCACAACAACGGTCAAAGCACACGTCACGATTAATTTATGTCATTTATGATACTAGATGGGAAGCTTTTTGATATGTAAAGTTAATATGCGTAAATTTCGTCTCATTAAGCTTGATTCTTCAGCGCTTAGTTCAGTTACAAACCGCATTGACAATCTTCTGGGGTTTGCTCGGTGCATCAGCGATATAATAAATACATTATTGGTCCTAAGACAATCCTTTGTGGGACACAGGCAGAGATTTTCTTTAGTTCGGAGTATTCATCCTCATATTTCACACGAAAATGACTACCAGCTTGAATTCCAGTCCACTATGCCAGACTTTATCGAATGCTCCGGTGACGTCCAGAAATATGCTGCAGCATGCTTTTTTACGTTCTAACGTTCTTTCATTAATGTTGGTGATTCTATGCACCTGTTCAATTGTGGAATGCTTTTTTCTGAATCCAAATTGATGTGGAGGAATTAGTTGTCAGGCCTCAATTATTGGTTTAATTTTTTTAGTGATATTTTTCAAAGAGTTTTGACATGATTGGCAGCAATGAAATTGGCATTGTATGATTTTTTATTGTTAGGTGTTTTATCAGGTTTTGCTACCATATCATGATTACTTCTGATAGTTTCCATTGCCACGGAACATATTTTAACCGAAAGCTTGCATGGATTATGTGTAATAGCTTACGAAATCCTTTATCTTTTAGAGACTTGATTATTTGGCAAGTTCATACCCTGAGGCTTTATTAACATACAAGTTGCTTTTTACTTCTTCTTTTGATTCTTTGAGAGCTACTGACATTACATTTTCATTGGTCGTTTGTCTTGGTGGTGGTTGGAAGGTATCCTCGAAATAATCCGCAAACAGATCAGCCTTCTCTTTAGAACCTCTTTTTCCATCCTTCTTTTTAAGTGGAGGCACTTGCATTTTAGGTCTTTTGAGTCCCTTCGTCGCCTTCCACAGTAAATTTTCAGATATTTTTCATTGGTTAGGCTAACTGTAAGAGATTTAAGGCTGTTACCTAAATCGTTGAAAATTGTTTTGTTCTCCGGTGTTCTAGTTATTTGCCAAGTTTTAAGTGCCCGTCGCTTTCTTCTTACCAACTCTCTAACTTCTAGTGGATAGGATATGTTAAACTTCTTCTTATTTTGTATAATGGGGGTACTTGCCAAAGTAGCATAGCGAATTGTTTCATTGAATTGTTTTAATTCATCTTCCAACTGGTGAGAATTTTTTATCGGTACCTGAAGATTGATTTTTTTCCTCCATTACTTCACAAAAGAGATGCCAGTTTGTTTTTGAATTTGTTAATCTGGGTGCATTCTCCCTTTGAATTACCGTTTCACTGACAGTCATGATAACTGGGGAATGATCCGATACTAGAGAATTACTGTCTTCAATGTGAATGTAGTTCTACGATATACCTCTTGCTACATACAAGTCTATTAGGTCAGGTATTTTCGTTCCGTCACTGGGCCAGTATGTTGGAGAACCACCAGAGTAAAATTCACATTTTGATGTATGCCCTGCTTGAAGCAATTTTTTACCGTTTTACTTCGTAAACTAGATCCCTAATAGGTGTTTTTCGCATTAAAGTCACCTCCAATAATAAAACCCCGTCCAAGCGATTTAAATAGTTTAAGGTAGTCCTCCCTTTTTAAGTTATGCCGAGGAGGACAAATGTGTTTAATTTGGATCCTTACAGTAGTGACTTACATTATTTCCTCTTCGATGCCGAACCACCTCTTGCTCTTTCCGCTGGATGAATGGAGTCATATAAACTATAACCCAGTACTTTAACAAACGAAGATTTAACTAAAAGTGGCTTTCAGATATTAAGAAAATGTCGATTTTTTGGATTTAAAAATATTTCTATTTCTAGAATATGTTGCATAGTTCCATTCGCATTCCAGATTGCTATTTTGAAAGTTGTGTTCTTACTTAACATTTTCTGTTATATAACGCATTGTTGAGTTTTCTTCAGCGACCAATTATGATGTTGTTCACCACACCCGCAATGCTATTCATAAAATTTTCCATAATTTGGTGATTTTTGGAGCCCATATGTTTGGTTGAGCCCAAACCTTTCACTACCTGGGCAAATGATCTTCTTTGCTCTGTGTTGCTTAGTTGTGGGTTTTGATCCATTTGATTTGATATTTGAACGCTTAAATTTTCGTGAGTTTGCGGTTGATTCCTTGTTTTACCTCTTAATTTTTTTAGTTGTTTAGCAAACTCACAGCCTCGATAATTTGCCGGATGTTGGCCCTTACAGTTTGTACACTTGGCTTGGATCCCGGCCGCAATATCTTTGGGTGTGATTAAATGCCTCACATTTCTTGCATTGTGGTATGCGTGTTGTGGTTCTCCTCACTGTTTCGATTTTCACCTTCACCACGTGAAGGATTCCTTTTATTCCATAAATGTTTTGAACATCCTCTTTGTTGTAAAACACCAGCATAAAAAGAGGGATTCCTCTTTTACTGATAGTTTGGTTCCGTCCCTGGATTTCTGTTCTCTCTTTTTTAACAATATTCAAAGCATCTAGTATTTGAAGACCTTTATTTTATAAATCTTCCTCTTGTGACGACTTTTATATAGTTATATCCCATCAGGAATTCTTGAAATCCTACCAGTGCCCGATTCCGCCCAATATTAGTAGAACAATTGGTATAGAAATTCTTCACTCGGCTCTTAAGACGGAAAAAACGCGAATGTTACAATCAACATTGAAAATTCGAATCTTAAATATAGATATCCAACATAGAAGAGGAAGCTAAGTATTTCCAACCTTGTAACAGCACTATTCGCAACGAATCTGGAGAGCGAGAATGAACGCCAACAACGTCCTTCAAGTGTGGCGGAATTTTTTTTTGTATGTCTTTTAAATCGATCAGCACCACAATACGGCTTCTAGTGAAAATGGAATTTCATGTAAAATGCTGAAAAACGGTGGCGATCAAGTGTTCTTTCACTATTTGGTATACTGAAATCCAACAAGTGTGGAGATCCTTCTGATTTCCTCACTACATAAAAAAGCAGAACGGTGAACACCCGATCAGGCCTTCATTCTGAGGATGATATTAGATTTTCAACACGCTTACGACAGCACACAGAGAAACACGTTGTAGAACGTTCTGACCTATCTAGGTTCCCCGTCAAAACTGAATATCTTTGTGCAAATTAATGGTAAGCGGTCCAAATTGTAAGCTGATAATTCTAGGTAATCTCTCAGACGCCTTTGAAATAACATCAGAAGTACGGCAAGTTGATCTTATCGCCCAAATACCTTTTTAACTTATCTCTAGAATACGCTTATCTCTAGAATACGTCGTCTGTTCCAACGCTCAACATAACCCCATTTGAAATCAACATATGCATTTTGGGCCGCAACATTGTTTCCCCAAAAAAAATGCTTTTACCATTAGCGTCAACAGCTGACCTGATCTTTAAACCGCCTGGCCAATAAAATAAAGCAGTGACTACAGCGAATGAATCATGAGATACGAATTCATGCCGTAAAAATAAATATAAAAACATCGTGGACGCCAGCGGGTAGCGCTAATAGTAAGTAAGTGGCAGCAGCGTGATCTATTACGTACATTACATATCGATTTTTTACGTCGACAATGTACACAACGTCGACAACCTAGGTAGGTAATATTATTAAAACTCAATTTACTCATAATTTTTTCTTTAGTTTACGTTAGCCATCCTGATACAGTTGTTGTCTATAGGTAACTATAAGTAACTATTAGGTAATTATCTGGTTGTCCTACCTAGAGGCCCAATAGTTTTACATATAGATACTAGATCCTTTAAATTATTCCTTAGTATATGAACCTGTAAATATTTAAAACCACGTTAGGGCTAGAGAAGAGCACGTAAAGAAGCCCTTAAGTGATCTCGATTAATTTAATCCCATTTTCGTGAAAGATCAATAATGCGTCCAATTCATAAAGAATGTAATATTTAACTGAGAAAATAGGGCAGCTCATATATTGACACTTCAAAATAGTGAAAATCCTTCATATTGAGCATCCGTTTTTTTTGTCTGTTGAATTGGACGCAGAGGGTACTAATTTGGTCTAACCGATCACTTAAAAATGTTCCATTACAATTGCTGTTGTCGGAATAAGGAGGCATTCTAAAATATCTGCTGTAGCTATAGTTTTATCTTTAAAATGTTAATTATTTTGACTCCGTACAGTAGGATTATATAGAGTGGTTTTTAAGCCTGATAGAACTTGAAATTGTAAAACATAAAACAAAAAATTAATTGTTTATGAAAAATATACTCTGGCAAACCATCATGAATAGACTCACGCTTGAACAACGCTACAAAATTATTAAAATTTTCTTTGAGAATCAGACGTCGATTAGCGCAACTTATAGACGTCTTCGTGATTTTTATGGCGCACATAATCGTCCATCTGATCAAGCCATCCGTCGAACTGTTTTGCCGCATATGGAGTGAGACCAATCCTACAGACCATAGAGACTCCATTATATCCAGGAAAATGCACTGTTGGTGCGGTTTACACGCTGGTGGCATCATCGGACATTATTTCTTCAAAAATGAGGCCGAGGATCGCGTTACGGTCAATTTAGATCGTCTCGCACCATGATCAATGATTTTTTGTTTGAAAATATGGATGACATTGATCCGGACGAGATGTGGTTTCACCAGGATGGCGCTACGTGCCATACGGTGACCGCAACGATTGACTTATTAAAATCAAAGTTTGGCGATAAGTGGATTTCGAGAAATGGACCTGTCAATTGGCCAAAATCGTGCGATTTGACACCTCTCGATTATTTCCTGTGGGACTACGTGAAGTCACTGGTTAATGCTGATAAACCAGCAACAATTGATTGTTCTTCGTGATATTCGTGATATACCAGCAGTGCCCGAAAAAGTTGCCCAAAATTGGACATCCAAAATTTGTTTCGTCAAGAACAGCCATATGCCCGAAATCATTTTCAAATATTAATGCCATGTATTGATCTTTCGTTTTTTTTTGTGTTATTTTTTACAATTTTACAATTTCTATCGGCTTAAAAAAACACCCGTTACATAGGAAGATCACAAAATATCTCCTCTTTCGAATAATCCCGGAACAAACAGAAATGTTTAATGCTGTTGCATTGTTATTTTAAAAGCAGTTCTTAGATTTCACATCAAATTAAAATTTCTCGGGAAATTCAAAAGAACAAAACATTTTACGAGACGAAAGATTTTTCAATCCCAATCGTTAATGTCGATAATCGAGTAAAAATTTATAAACACAGAGAAAAACCGGCTCTATGTCATTTATTTATGTAAAGTCAAACCTCCATAAATCGAACTTCCGTTATTCGAATTTCTCTTTATATCGAATTTATATTTTGGCAGAAGAATTATTAATTCATTTTACTTGTTGGTTTTTCTCTTTAAATCAAATTTCTCTAAATCGAAGTTCTCTATAATTCGTCTAAACGAACGATTTCCATTCCAATAAGTTGAATTTTGTTTTTATTTTCTCATTTTTTATCGTTTTATACAGTTGTTTCAGTTTATATTTCATAAACCCCCGTAACTGTACAAAAATTATTTTCACGTTGTTAAATTTGAATAGGAGAGAGTACGGAAAAACAAAAGAGAAAACTGAAGTTGCGTACCAATAAACAAAAGCTGGAGTTAATTACGCTCGTGGAGAATAAAACACACAAGAGTACGTTGTCAATAATTAAAAAAAACGTGAAAAACTACTTAATATCAGTGCGAAAGTGTATAAACAACAGCAGATGGTTGCAGTAGTATACTATAGGTAGTACTGTAATAAGACAAAATGTCCTAAATTTTGCGAGAAAACTGGATGTTTCTGGTTTTATAGAGCAAGCCAGCCATTGGATAAGTGTGAAGCTCGTTATAGCATTGCGTTCAGGACTGTTAGTGGAGAGAGTGCTGCAGTAAAAACGAGCACATGCTATGGATGGAAAGAAATAATATTGCCGCGATGTTAAAAGAATACAGCCTCAAAATATCATTAACTGTGATGAAACGGGGTTGTTTTTTCAATGTCTACCTGGGAAAGGTAAAAATCGAAAAGTGGGAAAAGTAAAAATCGCAGAGCATTTCGCGGAGTTAAATCTCAATATTGGTTCAATAAAAAGGCCTGGATGGCTAGCGAGATATGGAAAAATTGGCTAACCAAATTAGACAAAATATTCGTGCGTCAGAAAAGAAAAATTCTGTTTGTCGAAGTGCAATCAAAATTAAAATTTATTAAATTAGAATAGATTCTGACAAATTCTACATCTGAAGCTGGACTTCAACCAATGGATTTATACATTATTAAAAGTAAAAAAACACATTATAGAGGGCGAATATTGACCTCAGTGCTGAATAGACTTGACGATCATAAGCCAATAATTATTAATTTGCTAGACGCTGTAAGATTTATTTCTTCGGCTTATGTGGTTCATATTACAGACAATATAATAAGAAATTGTTTCCAAAAAGGTAGGTCGACGAATACTTATCTGTATTTTATCAATGAATGAGTAAAACGGGCGGAACCAGCGAAATAATAGGCCAGAAATTCATACAGGTCACCTTAGAGAAGTTTTACCCTATATTTTATTGTAAATTTGCATTAACTAAAATCTCTAGAGGCAGAAGTTCAAAAAATTTAGATCGTTCAATCACAACTGACGTGAATAACAATAGTTGTCGATTTGATTACGATTAGTCAGCGTTATTTAAAATTACTCGACGTTGTCGATGAGTACCAGACTAATTAGACAAAAACTTCGAATCGGTATAGTCAAACTTATATATATATTACAAGTATTATGATAAAAATACGATACTCCAAAATGAAATTCAAGGCAATGCTAATCAGCAATCATTAACATGCACTGCAAAAACTCGGAATAAAAGTTGGAAAGGTGGAGCAAATTTTTGATTATCTTTATGGTAACCATATGCTGCCATTATAAATAAGCAGGAAACATTTTTTTAGCACAGCCAGACACTTGATGCAAAAATGAACATACTCCAATGCAAAGTATCGAGCGATATCATTGTTTGCACCAAACCTAAGTTGCAGAAACTTTTCTGGATTACTACAAACATACAAGTCGGCAATTATCATTTCTTACCTCCTCTCCGAAGTTATCCCTTGAAAATCTGAAAACCTCAATTTTTTATTGTACTTGTCGACCTGTTCGATTTTCTACTTCCTGGCAGTTTTTCTTAATTTTCGAGGTACATGCATAGCACCAAAAATGGTTATTCTTAGTATTTTAGTAAATAATAAGTCGAACGTAAACGACTGCGATGATACCAGAGAGTCAATATCTTTTAGCGATTTAATTTAACAAGTCAGTAAAGCAAACTCAATGTCAATGTTAAGATGAAGAAAATTGTCCAGTTTACCAATATTCTGTTACTGTAAAACTTCAGTGGCGATCTTTGTAACATATAAATAGCCTGATTTGACGAAGGAGGACAATATGAATTGTTTATTATTCACCATCAATTTTCATTTATTACAGTGACAATTGATAAACCTCAAATTAAATTTCCGAATTAGAATAAAATTTTATATTGTGATTTACGCCATCTTTTAACAACTGTTACAAACTAACATTAAACTACATAGTTTAGTCATAATATTTAAACATTATTTTCAGACTAATGCAATTTTTTTCTAACTATAACATAAAAATAAATGTTCGTTTAAAATCCTTAATTAAGAATTAAAAGTGATACCGCTATAAAAATGATAACAATTTTGCTGTCATCTATTGACATTTGATCAAACTAAGAAAAATATGCAATTGAATTCAACTGTAAATATGTTACTCACTGAGCAGGTATTTCTTTCATGCATAAATTAATTTAACTGAGACAGAATTGGAGGATGAAAATTAATCCTAGTATAAATTGGGCTTATAGGCCAGCTGGGGATTGAATTAATTTTTCTCGCAAGGTTGTGGTTTGTTTTATTTGTGGTGAAATTTTATGCTTGTTCATCACACTCACTCTGCACATTGAGAATGTTATTGAGGTGAGCATGTACTCACTATAATGGCATGTTTAACAAAGTTTGATGTAAAATGAAAATATAACTTGGTGCCCGGCAAAATTTAGGACCGCAGATTTAGCGAAAGTCTATTATGTTCCTGTGACGTGGTTCAAACCGGACAACTGTTTCGGGTAAATACAGTATCTCGGTAAAATTCTTATGGCGTAACATTCTTTTGTACAGAGTTTGCGTTCCATAACAAGGATGCGTATTAACAATCCAATCGTTGAACGGAACAATAAAAAAACATTTTTTTATGGTAGTAGCGTGGGTGCCAGTGCCCAATTTAGTTCCCCGTTCGTAGGTATTTCTGTGGTAGCTGATGTATTTCTTTATTCATGATATCTAGAAAAATCTGGATGTCTTCATATTTCACATGATATTTTTAAAATCAGTTAGCACAATTTTAACGCGATATTAAACTTGCATTGATAAGATTTCTAAAACATCGTAATTAATATTGAATGTAACAGTTGACAGATGTATGGAAAAACGGAAAGAAAATATAAGAATTGTAGACTGTTATGGTCGACAAAAGTATTCCATCGTGACAAATAAATGATAAAAGGTCTAATCGATAAGAGATGGCGCGCAAAGCAAATAACATAGTAAAATATATTTGTTATTAGTAACTATCCCATAATTTTAGATAAACGTTTTCAGTTACTTAAACATTTTAAATTAATTTTTAATTTAAAAAATTCTTATTAAAGTAAGAATTAGTTTGAAGAAATTATATTAATGCAATTTAGACGTATTTCAATAGTTGTGCAACTAACTTTATAATTTTAAATATAGTTGGATAGGCAATCACCTAATACCTGTACAGCAACTTTATCAGAGCGACACATATAAAACAAAGAGAAAATAATGAGACATTTTAATATATTTTCCTAGGTTGTCGAATTGGTCTATATTGTTGACGTGACTGACTCGCCCCTTCAACTGGAATTTCTGAATATGTCTATGCTTAATAAAAAAAATAACAAGCAAAAGACTCAAGAATAAAAGACAGCAGTAATGAAGTGCAATCGGAAAAGAAAGTTTCTCAGAAATTATAAGACATCAAACTACACTCGCTACTTTTCTTAGAAGGTTCATGATGATAATTTTTTGAGTGGTAGTATCCACTCTATTTTCCTTTATACTAACAACTTCAGCAATACAATTACATATATAATGAATTGGTCTCATAGATTACCCCTTTTCAAAGTACAAGCGTATTTAGCGAGTATTTGGGTCTACAAAAAAAAATTTACTCTACAATAACTGGTTCTGCTCATACATTGCTGCCTTATCCCATAAACCCGTTTGTGTCACTCTGATTGGATCCCATTCTTTCATTAAAAAAGCAACAAAGAGCATTTTGAACATAATTTTCTTTGGACATAATTAGCTGTAACAGACTGTATATAGACAAATTTCTGTGATTTATGAATGTGCCAAAAATTTTGAATGTCATAATTTTATTTACATACGATAAAACGCGCGGTGTGTTCCACACAAGGAAACATGCGATTTGTTTCGATTAAAAACAAGAAGAAAAATGTTTATTATTTTGGTGTATGTATAATAAAATTGGGAATGCGGAAAACCGCGAGCCCACCCAATGCATATAAACTTGGTGTTTTTCAATATTTTATGTCTATTATGAATTATATATATATACAGTTAGTTATCCGCTTCAATGGTTTTTAATCTATTTGTGTATTAAGGTATTTTACATGTGAACACATCGGACACTGATGTATTCCAAAAATAAATAATTAACCATTCCGCACCAATTGACGCAAACCCGAGTTTGTTTTTAGCATTTTTGTGTTTTAAATATTTATTTACTGATACTGGCGGCTTGTATGCCTTCGAAAATCCCGCAAATTACATCAATGTCATCACAAATAATTGATTATTATTTATTTTCTTATTCTTTTTAATATTTTAATACAAATAATATTGAAAAGCGCGATTTTTCTTATTTTTTAAGATTTTCTCTTCAATTACCATCTGTTTACATTTTATCTTACGTACACACGCGAGTTTCTTTTCTTTTTCGTTCGGTATAGGTAAATTGTGCTTATTTGAGTATGTATCATTTACCTATGTGTAAGTGTAAATATTTAAGAATGATTTTCATTTTATAGAAAATATAAAGAAACACTTAAAGAGATACTGAAGTTGGTTTTTTCTACTTTTCATTAATGTCTTAAAGTAAACATTTACGTTTGAGTATAGAAAAACAGAAAATTGCACCTGTTACAGTGATTCTTAATAGTGGCGGTTTTTTTTTTCTAAATATACTCGACAATACATACACAATGTTTATTTATAAATTTTAATTGCATAATTAATAACTTCTTAGTTCGTGGGTGTTAATATTTTTTTCGTATATCGTGGCGTGCATCTTACTAGGACAAAAATTCAATGTCGATTTACAAAACTCATTCGGATATACCTCCTTCACTTAGTATTATGCGTTTCTCGTGAAAATATTAGTTCGCTGATTTGTAAAATTTGTGCTCTTTTAACTTTTGTTAGTTTATGTGCGTGTGCTGCTTTGGTGTTAATTATAACCGTAACAAAATAATATTAATCGTTTCTATTTCTGCTAACTTCCGGTTTCGGTTTTTCAATCGATAGAAGTTTTAATTTTAATTCGATCAAAGATCGCCTACTCTTCGCAAATTTGGGAAGAATTTTCCTGAGACGGGTATGATAGTGGACTGTAGAAGCAGCCCCTTGCTTGTACAGTGCGTATAATCCAGAATATTGCTACGAATTTGACGTACGAATACCAATCCAGTTGCGACTTTTTTAATTGCTTATGTATTAGTGGTAATACTTGTATAAGATGGAAACTAAGTTAAACTCGATAATTTTAAATGTATTTTGATATAAAGTATCGAATTAAACAAAAGTAAGAATCATTATCATCGTAATAATCCGATATTTCAAAAAATACTTTTAGTAAGATGGTGCAAAATAAAATAATAAAGAAATTGATAAAACCGTTGTGGCCACATACTCACCTACACAGTGCAATAGATAATGGCTATCCAATATCGAAAAAATACGCCACATGGCTTTGTGGATCTTCAGGCTGCCCCATCTCGGTCTGTCCTTTTTTCATAATTATAATGAAAAAGACCGAAAATGGAAATTCTATGGAGCGAATACTGAAAATTTTTACACATAGCCAAAATACTTGGTCGGTTCTTAGAGATTGCCACCTGCATTGTGCTAAAGGTTAAAGTTGACCAATTTCAAGAAAACAAGCCTCATGCCTATGGGGATCGGACCTTATCGTGGTTCGTTCATTTTATCATAATTAGAAAAAGATAATTGAAAATGGAAATTCTGCGGGACGAATCCTGGTGATTTTCCGACAAATACGCTACATATCTATGCTGATCGAAAGGGTACCCATTTTGGCCCGTGCATTTTATCATAGGTATAACGCAAAATTTCATAAACTTCCACTTCTGTGGAGCGAATCCTGAAAATTTTGGCTTATAGCAAGCAGTTTAATTTTAAAATGTCATGCCACAGTCCGTGAGGGTACCATTTGACGCTAGGTAAGGCTAAGTTTGGGATTTGTTTTTAAATATTTTGACTGCTAGATGGTTTGTTGGCATATACTCTAAGATTTGCTACACTTAAAATTTAATTTTTAATAACGAAGACACATAAAATGTTTACGAAAAATTTGGATAAACGATGCGCATAGAAATTAGTAAAATTTTCTCGGCCATATATTGATGCTGTAGCCGAACGTGTGCGACTCAATCCAGTAACATCAATTTGCCACAGAGGGCGCTACACGACGATGATAAACGTGTTTTTATGGCTAGAATTTAAAGACATGGACCTGCTAACCTTTTGTTAGAGTCTATGAGTCAAAATCTAGGTTAAAATGTAGATAACGAAAATCCGGGTTATAGGATCTTTAAAAAGCAAAATTTAGGATTAGAATTAAAGAACCTAACAGAAAACTTTTATACAATCTTTAAATTAAAAACGGAAAAGATCGATCATAAAAACACCCAAAAACATATTAAAATGAGTCAACAAAAAATTCAGATAGTGAAAATTGTGTCACTTACTTATTCAAAAGTCTAAGGATCCCCGACGCAATTAAAGACCTTCCACGTTTTGAGGGAAGCAGACACACTCTCTACGAATTCATAGAGAACGTTGAAGAAATCCTCAGCTTATGTAACTCCATCGACGGACACCCTTGTTCAAAAATCTACCTAAGGGCAATCCTTAACAAAATCGTGGGTAAGGCTAATGAGGTACTTACAATGTATGACACACCCTTAGAATGGGAAGCCATAAAAGATAATTTAGTCACTAATTATGCTGATAAGCGTAATGAGACAAATTTAGTGAGAGACCTATACGGTACATCGCTGGGCAATATTTCGCTCCTATAATCGACATACAGAGCACCATCATAAACCATATCATGAAAGTAGTGCCATCATAATTAGAGCTAAACGCGACTTATATCAGAAGTGTCTCAATACATTTTTGGCTGGCCTTCGAAAACCAATGGGTTCCATGATTCGTTCAATGCAGCCCACTTCTCTTACTGAGGCATTCACAAACTGCCTCAAAGAGCAGAACATGTCCTACATGAAGACAGGGACAAACATAATTATTGTACTTGTTCCGCAAAGAACGACACGGCTCCAAAAACCATAATCAACATCTTTCAAAACAGAAATTTCTATCCTCAAGATAGCCATCGACCTACCCCTCAATACTATAATCATTCACCAACCAAAATATGAATCAAAATTCCCCCATGAATCATAACAGTAATAGATTCGTATATAGAGTTCCTATGGTTCCACCTAGAAGGGCAGAGGCACTGGAAACTAAATCAAGCGGTAACCCACATAACCAATATTTTAGTATCAATCCTAGAAATAACTATCAATTCCAGTCGATGGGTTCGTCAAAGGTTCGTTCCCAAGAACTATAGACAACCGAAGATCAACAGGAAGTGACAGAGGAGTGCTACGAAGAACAGCCCTAATTGTACTTCCCGGATCTAGATGAGGGCGAAGTCGATAACGAAAATTTTCATCCAGAAGCCTCTCAACAGGAATCGGATACGTAGATGTCGATAAACATCAATCGTATTCCCTTCCGTATATTATCCACATTCATCTAAATAAAACAAAAATCCTTAAAATTCTTATAGACACGGGATCAAATAAATCTTTTTTGAACCCAGAGTTCATTCATCCTTCACGAATACGTTTCATACCCAGGACTTATGGAATTTGAACAAGAGATCCTCTGGAATTCCTTCTCTTCAATTTTCATAAATACTTGGATATTTTAATTGAATTGGAGACTATGCAACAATAAGGCGTAACCTTAGACCTTGCCAAATCCATCCTCCAAAACTGACAAGGGCGAGATTCCTCTTTAAACCAAACTATACCTCAAAAACATTAGAAGTCATAAATTATGGCCAATCAAATCCGAACCATTTAAAAAATCATATCGAGCTGAATCCAATCATTGTAACATTCAAAACTGCGATTCTTCTACTCAAGGTGAAACTATTTCTATTTTAATTAGAACGGAACACCTTAACGCAGAGGAAAATACAGAAATTGTTAAATTGTGTCATCAATGCGAATAATTATTTCTGAAGACGGAACAACGGTTGACCTTTACAAGCGCCGTAAAACATGAAATAAGTCTTACGGATGAGAAACCCGTCTTCACCAAAAGCTATCGATAGCGTCATGTTCATACAGAGCAAGTAAAACGCCAAATCGATAAAAGATTACAACACGGAATCATACGTCCGAGCTTCTCGCACTGACCTATTTTGATTGTGCCGAAAAAAACAGATGGCAGCGGAAAAGTTAAGTGGCGATTGGTAATAGACTACCGCAAGTTAAACGAGAAGACTATGAAGACTAAGATCGGTACCCTTTACCAAACATCACCGATATACTCGATAAATTCGGAAAACGTATGTATTCCTCAACTTTAGATCTTGCATCTGACTTCCACCAGATAGAGGTAAAAAAACAAGACATCTCAAAAACCGCATTTTCCGCCGACCACGGACATTAGACATTCAAGGCAATTCTTGCTTGTGTTATATGGATGACACCATAGTACTCTCGACGTCACTCCAAGAACACACTGAGAATCTAAAGCAAGTGTTCAATAATTCCAGACAAATCGGAATTTCTATGTCAAGAAATTGCCTTTTTAGGCCACATTGTTACCTGTGGCGGGGTTAAACCCAACCCCGACAAAATTAAAGCAATTAAAGAATTCCCCGTTCCTAACACGAAGAACCATATTTAAAGTTTTTTGGGTCTTCTGGGATACTATTGGAAATTTATCAAGAATTTCTCCGACGTCACAAAACCACTGACGGAATGTCTACGAAAAGACAATAATATAATTTTGGGCACAAGATACTCACAATGTTGGAGTATTGCAAAGAGCTATTGTGTAACGAACCAATCTTGCAATATTGATTTTTCTAAGGAGTGTATCCTGACTACCGATGCAAGCAATGTAGCCATCGGGGCCGTCCTCTCCCAGGGTCCTATAAGTAAAGATAAGCTTATATGCTACGCATCCAGAACCTTAATGGTCACGAAGAAAAACTACTCTACTATAGAGAAAGAGCTTCTAGCCATTGTCTGGGCAACTAAGTATTTTCGACCATACTTATTTGGCCAAAAGTTTAAAATTGTGACAGATCACAAGCCACTGACATGGCTTTTCAACCTCAAGGAACCAAACTCCAAATTGGTTCGATGGAGATTGAAATTAGAGAAATACGATTACGAAATCGTATACATGTAAAAAATACAAATGCAGATGCACTATCATGCATACAACCTGAACCTCTAACAATCAATACCATCAACTCTTCTGGTATATCCGATTCCTTCACGGATACGGAAATTGGAAAGGATTCCGAGAGCGTTGTGCAAACCACAACCTCCCCACAATTGATAATAACGATCGATCCTGTAAAGTTAGGACCAAACATCATTCATGAACATCCATTCGGAAAGCGCAGAATCATTATTTACAAGCCTAACCACCACTTGCCAACCATTAGACCCAATATCAGAACATTCGTAATAAAATAACGAGTTACAAGTATTATGTGTGATGTTATAGTCTTTGAAGCTTAAGAAGCTAAAAAAGCTTATCAGGAAAAATTCGGAAATTCTCCAAAAAATACCTGATAGGAACACATGTCCTCCTAACAGATGTGTTGGACCTCGAAGACCAAAACACCATGATCAAAAAAAAAGGCATGGAGAAAACCATCACAGAGGCATATTGGAGAATTACGAGTTCATCAAAAGGGCACATTATTTTCCACATACGAAAAACCTCATAACATCGTACATTATTAACTACGGTATATGCTTGCAGATAAAATTCGATAGACATCCACTGAAGATCGAATATATAAGATTACGGAAACGTCCAAAAGACATATAGATTTCTGCTTCTTTGAAAATAACGTATTTCTCACGGTACTGGACAAATATTCCTAAATTGCGTCAGCCTTCTACATAAAGGCGCGCACCAGTAAAGAAGTCCAAAAAAGACTTATTCAATTTTTCAGTGTACACGGTAAGCCTTTAAAAATAATAACAGACAACGAAGGCAACCGGAGACTTACACGAAAACATCACCTGTTTGAAACCTGCACGGATCAACAGAGGCCTCATTAACGGATTTGGATCTATAATCAAAGATATTACGGGAAATATAGACCAACACGATCTAGAAGAAATAAGCAGTGCAATCCACAAAGTCAAATTAAATGAGCAAAACAACGATGAAATGGCAATCAATCAGGGTATGATCGATAGGTTCAACTATATACAAAGATACGTTAAAGATAGTAACAAGAAAATCACATTCGAATTAAACCGACTGGCTAACGCAACCGAAGTGGAACTACACATGTTCAAAATAGATCGATATATATATATATATATATATATATATATATATATATATATATATATATATATATATATATATATATATATATATATATATATATATATATATATATATATATATATATATATATATATATATATATATATATATATATATATATATATATATATATATATATATATATATATATATATATATATATATATATATATATATATATATATATATATATATATATATATATATATATATATATATATATATATATATATATATATATATATATATATATATATATATATATATATATATATATATATATATATATATATATATATATATATATATATATATATATATATATATATATATATATATATATATATATATATATATATATATATATATATATATATATATATATAT